>JAOWBP010000001.1:61700795-61754972 GCA_028571105.1 Tragopan temminckii | reverse complement strand
CAAACTGTTCTGTTATTCTATGATTCTATGAAAATGAGCGGTGTGGTGTTCCCTGTGAGCTATGTAACAACGACCTCAGCAACAAAGGTAAGTAGAGCTGTAAAAAACCTGGGCGTTACATTTTTATGCTGAATTATTTCACGGAATATTTATATATATAACAATATTTATTTATTTAATTTGCTTGCAAGTACATGCAGCGGTGTGCTTGCTGAGGTTTTTCTGTAGCTTGTGGCTATGTTTATCTTGATTTCTTTGTCTCCTAATGTCTGATACCAGGAGAACCAAGTGAATTTCCCCTAAGAATGGCAGGTGAATGGCCTTTTTCTGTCTATGAAGCAATCACACTTTTTAGATATCACCAAAGGTATGGAAGAAAAATGGTTGAAGACAAAGATGCTCTCTATGTGAGCCTTGGCTGTGATCAGGGGGTCACCTAAGCACCTGTGAGTTCTTCTAAAGCTTGGAAATTGTGAGACAGATGTGCAAGCCCTCTTTGACTTCTGTAGACAGAAATGAATTTATACCAACTTGAACAAGCAACTGTTCAGTCGTATGCTTTTTTTACACATTTGCAGTGTCTATCATGAAAAAGAAGATTATGGCTGACAACACAAACACTTATACTAGCAATATGAATACTGACAATTAAAAGATAACTGTAAAACCATCATGTTTGAATTTGAAACCAAATTGAAAAAGGTTTTTTTCAACAGTTTCAGCATTAAAGAGAATATGGATCAAATCAAAATTATACTTCTGCACATATGGGTAATAACACTTAAAGCTAGATCCTTAGTAGCAAATCATGCAAAAAAACAAAACAAAAAAAAAACAAAACAAAAAAACAAACCCCACAAACAAAAAAACAAAAAAACCCCGCAAAAACAACAACAGGAAAAGCCCAAGTGACTGCTTATCAGGGAACATTCACATTTTCCTCTGAAATTTCTGTTTGTGAGTAGTTTTACCAACACAGCTACACAGCATTTCTAACAAACTTGCCATATAATGTCTCATAGGATAATGTACCTGGTTTAAAGCATGAGTTATGCAACGGAGATAAAGTAAGGGGCAGGGCATTCTCATTTTATCATGCATCCAGACTCACTGGATTAAATATAGAGCATTATACAAATGTGCATGAGTTTGATTCCACAGCGCTTTCCAAAACAAGGCTAAAATATCACTGATGTTCAGCCAAATCACAGGTGGGAAAAGCCATAAAGGATAAACAGTTCACAGCACAGCAGTAAGGAGATGGAGACTGCGTTAACAGAAATTTTATCCAAGGATGAGAAGAAATCCCATTTCTTATCAACCAAGCCCCCAAGTCTCTGATGTCATTTCAGAACATGGGTCTTTGGCTGTTACAGATACAGCTAACATCCTTATACAATGAAACACAGGCTTCTCAGTCTGTCTGCTTCAGGAAAAAAATAAGCCAATACAGGAAAATAAGTTCCTGTTCCTGCCCCATCCCTGGAGATGCTGAATGCCAGGTTGGATGGGGCCCTGGGCAGCCTAAGCTGATGGGGGGCAGCCGTGCCCATGGAAGAGAGTTGTAACTAGGTGTTCTTTAAGGTCCTCTCCAACCTAAGCCATTCTATGATTCTACAATTCCACGATTAGAGTGAGGACTCCCGCATCCATGCCATGTGTGTGTTCTGGTGATTTTGGTGCATGAGACCTTGGATGTATGCAAAGCTTAAGCCTCATTTATGCATGTGTAAGCATGGTGCACATGTGTGGTGCTCATTTTGCACATTTATTTAGAATAATAAAGAAGTAATTTTTTTTGCTTTTTACAAAAGATCTTAAGTGGTGAAGTTTGTTGACAATGTAGTTGACAGTGAGAATTCTTTTTTTATAATCTCTAATAGTATGCAGTCCAGTATTAGGCATTCCTGAAATTGCTTTGAAGCAATCTGTTATCTTTGGATGAGGTATTTGTGGTGAGGCTTTCAGAGGCTTTACTCGTGTCTACGGGTGCTCAGAGGCAGCTCCTGTTGAAGTCAATGGAAGTGGGTTACTCAGGAATAGTAAAATAGGATATTACTGGTGGCAGTAAGGATTTAAAAACGCCTGAGTAGGCCAAATCCCTCCCTTGAGCTGTCTGCTAAAATGATATACTTTTAAGAGATTGAAAAGGTTCATCTCGAATTTCCTCTGTTGGCTAAATAATACTTATGCAGGTTTTTGCATGTTGATTATGTATCAATTATTGTATAATTGCATAATTACTTTAATTAGATTAAACTACATAATTGTGAAGTCTAATTACAGAATGAGGGGGAAAAAAGGTAGCCTACCCAATGTTAACTGTGGTTCCTGAAGAGAAGCCGTCCACACAGATTTTGCTCCAGGGGCAAGTTTATTGTGCATGATACACTGGTTTCCTCTACAGCAGCAACATCTGAGGTAGCCCCAGGTGCATCTTCTGCACGGAGACCCTTTCAGGAGCTCCAGTGGTAAGGTTGGAGTGGGAACTCCATTTACAACTTGGCACCTTCAGCAGTAAGGTGTCCCAGGACACTGGATTTTGAGTTGGCAGGGAAGAGAGGTTGGAAATCTGTGTGGAAAACATTTTGTTATGAACCACAGTTAGCTCTGAGGAAACTGCTCTGCTCCTCCAAGTGTTGACCCATGGAGACCTCGTTTCTGGTAGCAAGCAAGCAGCATTTTAAATCCAGATGTGATAGGAGAAATCTTACATAAAGGGCAAAGGAGGACAACTTTACCAGTGTCAGTCTTTGTTTTTAGCAACTGGAATTGAGGTCTTGGAGAAGTAAGTGAGTAAACAACATTAAAAAGCAGGTCTCGGTACCTTGGTAAACAAAGAACAGGCTCTCCTCTCAGCTGGGAATACATACTGTCTGCAAACAGACTCAATTTGGGATGTGATAATCGTGAACAGAAGCATTGGTTAGTTACGTATTGATTAGTTATGTTCTGGACATACTCAGCAAAGTGCTCCACACACATGCTGTGCTCCTGCCCCAAGCAGCTGGCAGCCTAAATATGTGAGATGAAACTCAAGATGGATGCAGAGACAGGAAACAATACATGGAAGCAAGGCTACATACCACTATTTTGGCAGCCCAACTGCTATTGGGCATATTTGCAATTTTTATTTATTTTTCTTAAAAATATCACAGTGCATTTATCAAGAGAGCTAATCAGAGGCACCAGCTACCTCTATATTCTATCCAACTGTTGATAAGTTGGGTCAAGAAAAGAAAGGGCCATGAAACGCTATGTTTGACAATATAGAAAAATAGATGCAAGCAAATGGCCCCATGGTTGAAGCTGCAGATCGACTCAGTGTTCCTTTTGTTTTGTTTCCCAGCAGAACTGACTGCAGTAAAAGTGTCAAGGCCAAAACCATCACAACATGAGTGGATGTGACCCTGCTGTTGGGCTGCAACAAAAAAAGCTGATAGATGTGCTTTCACTGAGCTGATCAGAGGGCAAACAACTGGGAAGCAATCCAGACCATACACTTCTTGCATGTAGCTTTGTAGAGGATTCTTCACTAGGCACTAAGATATCTTGAAGAGCATTTTCAAAAAAAACCTTGGACTATTGGATGCTGGCTGGCACCAAGTGTCAAATTTGGCTCTGGTTCTCAGAGATGAAGATTCGCAGAATGGCAACAGACAGGGCTGGCAGATTCATCACACTGGAGAAACAAAATCACCCTGATCCAGCCTACTACTAGAGTTTTCTAAGAATTATGGGCATCAGGGGATACAGTGGGGGAAGCAGATAATTTTATGGAGTAAAACATCCTGTATTTTTATTGAAGTGCATAGCAAACAGAAGTTGACAATATGTCTCTTCCTGATCACAGAGATTTTCTTCATCCACAAATCTCTGTAGAGCCCTGAAAAGCTAAGTTGATGGCTTTTACAGAGCTTATCAGGGCCACAAAAATGATCCAAAGGATGGAACACCTCTCCTATGAGGACAGGCTGAGAGAGCTGAGGCTGCTGAACCTGGAGAAGAGAAAGCTCCAGCGAGACTTGAGAGTGGCCTTTCAGTATCTAAAGGGGAGTTGTAAGAAAGAAGGGGACAGACTCTTCAGCAGAGCAAGGGGAAATAGTTTCAAACTAAACTAGGGGAGATTTACATTGATACAGTAAGGGTGGTGAGGCACTGGAACAGGTTGCCCAGAAATGTGATGGATGCCCCATCCCTGAAGACACTCAAGGTCAGGACCTGATGTAGCTGTAGGTATCCCTGTTCACTGCAGGAGAGTTGGACCTTCAGAGGTTCCTTCCAGCTCAAATGATTCTATGATTCTGTGATTGGTGGGTGGCAGCAAGAAATATGCAGTCTTGAAAGACATGTCTCCTTGACAAAACGGAAAAAAAGCCTTGTTCCCCAGGACTCAGGTAAATTGTCTTGGTTAATGCTTTAGTGTGAATTTGGGTTGAGAGAGACTTCTTGCTGCCTTTTGCATAGAGAAACTACATGTAATTAACTGAGCCAACTTATCTATGGTGGAATTTTTCCATGAATTAAACAATCGACCATTAAGCATAAAAATGACTTCATTGGCCATGAAGTGATGCTATCAACTTTGCAGAGGTTTTCATGTAGACCAAAGCTACTAAAAAGAGGCAAAGTGGCAAAACTTCCCAAATAAAAAAAAGAATTCATGGAAAAGCAGACACTGAAATGTAAAGAAGGCTCTTTTCTCTGTCAACACACCTTGCACTACAGTGAGTTGCATCTGTTTTAACAGTGTTGCCTCAGAGACATCAGAGATGGGGGAAAAAGGAATTAGTCCAAGCTGTTCAGGTTGGATATTCATCACTGACTACTATCAGGGTTCGCTGGAGATTATCTTCTCTTGAGCATCTTGAGGAAGAAAAAGATTTTCCAACACAAACAATCAAAGAAAGAGAATTTAGAGATAGTCTGGCCAGACTTCTCAGATGTACCAAAACTCTTGTTTTCATATCAAAGCCCGGAGATGTAGTGCAGAGGGAAAAAATGTAGAGTTTTCACTACTTATTGCCTCACAAATGTTGGAGAAATTGTTTTAAAGGTGTTGTATGATCCTGAGGCCCAAATGTTAAAAGCATATTTTGTAGTCAGAAGAAAAAGAAGACTGCTGTGAGGCCGCCCTGACCATTCCCTTCTGAGTACAGGGAAACAAGTTGGGGAAACAAGTCTGAGAGACCTGGGACTGATCAGGCTGGAGAAGACTGAGAGGGGATCCTATCAATGCTTATAAATATCTAAAGAGCGGGTGTCAAAAGGATGAGGCCAGGCTCGTTTTGGTGGTGCCCAGCAATGTGACAATGGGCAATGGGTACAAACTGGAACATAGGAAGTTCCATCTGAGCATGATGAAAAACTCCTTTACTGTGAGGGTGACAGAGCACTGGAACAGGCTGCCCAGAGAGGTTGTGGAATCTCGTTCTCTGGAGATATTCCAGATCTGCCTGGACACTTTTCTGTGTAACTTACTGCAGGGAACTGCTTTAGCAGCAGGGTGGACTCAATGATCTCCAGAGGTCCTTTCCAACTCCCACGATGCTGTGATTCTGGAATTGGATCCTCGCTGCTGTTGAGAGACTGCCCAGAGCGCTCCAGGTGTGAAATTCAGGAGTGAACACACAACCACCAGTTTTAAAACACTGCCAGAATTGTTTGGAGATTTTTTTAAAAGGAAGTAGGTTGACTGACTGCGAAATAACGAGCTTCTTTCATGTTTCCTTCACACCCCCCTCCTCTGGAGCACATGCCTTTAGAAATAACTGCCCCAACAGCACATGCCATATTACATCTTCCAAGAGAGAGGCTAGATGAAACCTCATTGATTTACAGGTCGTTGTGTGGGTGTGTACCATGGAACAGCATTTTTAGAGGCTTTTAGCACACCAGCTTTTATCCCAAACGACTTAATTAAAGCCTGATATTATAACAGTACTATTTGCCCCAAAATGAACAGTAGCTACACCAACCACCACTGCATTAAGCCCAGTTAATGAAAGTAATTACAATATACTAGTAACAAAGGCATGAGGGATGAGGATAATAAAGAGCCATTTGCTGCACACAGAGGTCTGCGGAAGCCCCCGGCTCTCCCTGTGCTGGAGCAGAGCGTGGAGCTGGCAGCCTCACCACGTGCCCTCGCTCCACATGAGGCACTGGGGAGACATGTGCCAGAGCCACCCCTGCCTCTGGGGAGCACATATGGCCCTGGCAGACAGCTCTCTCCAACTGAAGGAAGCTTGGGAAGTGTGATGATGAATGGGAGAAATGCTGGAACAGAAGGGTGCTGAAAGCAGGAACCACACATTATCTTGGAGAGAGGAAGCAGCGAGTTTTAAAGGGAGTTTTCAGACCTTCCCCTGCACACCTGGGGTAGCCTCTGCTTTTATTGCTGCAGTTTATTTAAGCTTGGCTGTCAGAGATCATAAATACGCCACCATCCAAATTACTTTTCTGATTTTGAATCCCAACTGAACAGAAACACACAGTTCCCTGCATGAAAACAAATCGTGACAAACGGGGAAACTACAGATTAGCACTAATGCATATGCTTGAGGTTCTGACCCCAAATTCGGTTAATAGAAAAATGTTCTATTTCTCCAAAACCTAATGGATGAACTCTCAATCAATGGATATCTGAGGAAGCAGGATGAGATCAATAACAGAGCTAATTTTGCAGAATTAAGGAGCAACATGAAGATTTTTAACGAGGAAGCAGACACCTTTGCAATAACTGCACTATGATATGTTGCCTAGCAACAAGATATAAAAATGATGTATAACACCAGTAACTTCTTTCACATATGAAAACAGCACCCTACCAAGACAGCTTCATAATGTACTCTTACAAACTAAAAATCCATAGAGACCATTAAAGCCTCCATCTTCTGTAATATACTCTGTTAAACAATCATGTGTTTTTGTTAATGCAGTAAAACACCGAATTTATTTAATGATTACCCAATGATACATCAGCAATAGCAAGCAGGAACGTTTCTATTTTAAGCCTGCAGAATCCATCCCAAGGTATTGCGCCGCTGCAGAGAGCAGACGTAATGAGCCAGGCCTATGCAATGCCAGTGCGGGGGGGTTTGGGGGGGGGAACACGCTGTGGATGGCTAAGAAGGGTGAATTAAAACCACCCACTGTCTGATAAAAAATGGCATTATTGGAATGCATGGGAATGCATCTGCTCCTTTTAACCACATTTTTCTCTTCCTTGTAGCTTAATGCACCTGAACTGAAAGGCAAAGAGGATGGCAGTGCTGCTGGTGGCAGGACAGACGAAAGAGAGGGCTGTTGGTGGGCATCGGTAGGGACATCTGCAGCCCGGGCAGTGGGGGGAGCAGCTGGCACCAGCCCCCAGCAGCAGCAGGGCAGCACTCGCCAGCTCAATTATGGGAGATGGTCCACAGCCAAAATGCAACCCTGCAGCCAGGTGGCTGTGCCAGGACATCAGGTCCTGGTCTCCAGGAGGGGTGAGGGGGAAAGAGCATCCCTCACCCTGGGAATGCACAAGTGTGCTCCTAGCACCTAGCAAAGCAGTGGCAAGAGCAGCCTCAGCAGAGCCATAAATGAAGGGTCCAGGAAGAAACAAAGTTTCAGACTGGTAAAATTTTGGGAATCCTGTCAGGCGCGGCTGGGAGTACCCAGGATTTGGCATATGAGGAGTGGGCATGTGGCTCAGGGTCTGACCCTACCTTGGTACCCAGCATACATGGCCACAGGTGAGCTGTGAAACAGCCCTGCAGCCCAGCTGCCATGGTAGGAGCAGTCCCCCTCCCAGCTCCTGGTCCACCTCTTAGTGAGGGCCCTGTGGGTCTCCTCCTTATCCCCAGAGAGTGTCCCTGCCTCTCCTTGCTGAGAGCCATGAGCTGAATATTTCCACCCAGAGATACCTGCAGATTTTCTGAGGTACATGTTATACATGTCTGGAAATGAAACAGATGAACGTGGCCCTTAATCCTCTGTTGATCTCATGCTTTGAATTTTAATCTCTCTGCTACTGACTTGCTTTTTTACCTTGAACAAACCGTGGCAGCTCTCTGTTCCTCCGTCCACCCATCTGTTCAAACATATCAGACCATGCTGCCCTCTCGGGCTGACCCATATTTTATTGGATCATGGAGAGATTACATTAGCATGGGATTAGATGCCAGGACACCTTTGGATGAAAATAAAAACCGTGTTGTTGCACATAATAAGCATAAATCATCCTGGCTTTGAGCTGCTGAAAGAATTAAATACACATGAAGGGCTAAATGTTCCACAAACATGG
Organism: Tragopan temminckii; assembly: GCA_028571105.1. Classification (NCBI taxonomy): domain Eukaryota; kingdom Metazoa; phylum Chordata; class Aves; order Galliformes; family Phasianidae; genus Tragopan; species Tragopan temminckii. The sequence goes on along the minus strand of JAOWBP010000001.1, from coordinate 61,746,685 downwards.
CAACTTCAACCAGAATGGAAATCCTCATCTTTGGGTGAAGGGGATTGGTAGGTTATTGGATCCCAGGTTTTGTTAGGAGCAGACCACAGAGACTGAGCACTGCACTGAGGTCCCCAGTAAGTGGGTAATTCAGGCAAAGGCAGCAGGAGCGGCCTAGTCCAGCCTGATGGCAGCCGTCATCTCTGTCAATGGCCTTTGAAGGTGAAGTGCTGCCAGAAGTTAAAAAATGCCATTCCTCATGTTGTACCGGGGACCTGCAAAAGTCCAATGTCAGGAGACAAAGATGATCAAAGAGGAACTGGTGCAATTTTCTTTAATCTAAGTGAAGGCCAACTTTGGACTCCAGCAGAGAATTTCTCTCCAGAAGGCATTATCCCAAGCAGTTCTTTGGATTAAAAGTAACCAGGAAGTTGGAATCGGTGAGATATAGAAAAATATATAAATATGTAAATGCATGAAGGGAAGTCAAGTGTGACTCCCTTTCCTAATTGCCTAACATGATTCCCACTAGATGCATAAATTACAGCTCCTATTAACAGCACTATGAATAATAATCAGTTTACTTTCTGGCTTGTATCTAAATATACTTTCTATATGATTTCATCTTTTATTCAGCTGTTTAAAAGCAGAACATCTAATTACAGTTCCTATTAGTCTACATTAATTTTTTTTTTTTGCCACAAAGCATGTGTGATGACTGATTTTCTAAAAACAGGCAGAATTTTTTAGCATATGGAAAAATCATGTTATTATTAATACATTCCCACATGACTCTACATTTCAATTCCCTTAATTATTTAGTCATTGCTGATTATGTCTTTTCACAATTCATTATCCCATTTCCTGCAACGTGGGCATTTTATTCATTAAGTGTCAAAATGAAGGGCCTGACCTCCAGGAAGATAATCAGGAAATAAGTGGCAGATATAAAAGGTCTGGGTTTCCCTTAAGTGCTCACTTATTTCAGTAGCTGTGCCATGTTTTTAGTAAGCAGTGACAGAAACTAACTGTTGTTGATAATTCCAGAAATGCGCACAACTGCCAATCTGCACAAGCACTGTTTCTCCAAATGCATGCTGCCTGGCATCAGCTGATTGCTTCTGCTGTGAAGTGACAAGAATAGGACAGCGTGACGGCAAAGGGATATCGCTTATTATGTAATGATGCCAAACAGCATAGCCCTTGAAATATTTATTGGAGGGAGCGAGGAGTGCAGAGAGGCCATTCAGTGCTGCTCAGAGTGATCTCGGTGTCTACCTAGACGTTTGCTTTTGGGTTGCTCCCTCTGTGCTGACTTTGTCAAGCAGAAACGGCTTCAAGTTGCACTGGGGAGGTTTAGATGGGATATGAGGAGGAATTTCTTCATGCAAAATCTGATCAGGCATTGAAACAGACCGCCCAGGGAAGTGCTGGAGTCACCATGCCTGGAGGCATTGGAAAGATGTATGGATGTGGCACTGAGAGACATGGTTTAGTGATGGGACTCCATAGTGTTAGGATGATGGTTGGACCTGATGATCTTTTTCAACCACCTAAATGATTCCATAATTCTATGAACAAGTTGACTAAAAAGCTGATGGGTTTTTAGCCTTCACATTTGCCCCTCCTGGACACCACGAGCTCACAGATGTCCTATAAAGTGTTGGGGCTCACCTTGAACTTCTCTGTCCCCTAAATGAGTGTTGCACGCATTAAGCAAGGCTGCTTTTTCCACACAGTGGATGACCTGATGCATGGAAAAGGGAGCTCTAGAAATGCTCGTGAATATAGGAATGGTTCTGCCTTCCACAGGAGGCCAGAAAGCAGCCCGGTGATGAGCACCTTGGCCTACAGATGGAGCAGTGCTGATGAAAAAAGACTCTGAATAGTCCCCAGCCCAGAAAAAAGGGACTTCGCAGGTGCTCATCAACATAGCATGGCTCCTGCTTCCCAAGAGACCTTTAGACTACACTGAATTTTGGGAGGGCATGTTGCCTGCTGTCTCCTGTTGAAGCTGGACCTCTGGCAAGGCAAAAAAGCCCAGCTGGAGGCCAAGAAGGCAAAATAGGTCACATTTTCAACTTGATGGTTAGACCATAGGCCTGGAGAGGGACAGCCTTAGGATTTTGGGCTAGGTGTTGTATTTCACGCTGTCAGTAGATTAAAAATAGGTCCGTGCTGCACCCAAATGCACAAACACATGCCTCTGGACTTCCCCATGACCTGAATCTCAGCCACAGCTGTCTTAAAAACTGAATGATGATGGAAAAGCATGAAGTGTAAGCATTGCTGCCTGGCTTGCCATGTTTGCTGCTGAGCTGATCCATTCAAATGGCAGCAAAAGCTTGGCAGACAGCTTTCAGATGTTAAAAGCCAACAATGTATCAGGAGCGTTACACCAGTGAACTTCTCTCTCCCCTCTGCTATAGATTTTTGCCAAATCCTGTAATAGCAAAAATATTACTATATCAAAACCAAGTAATGATTATTCAGAATACTCTTGCACAGAGTAACAATTAAAATTGAAGTCTGAAGATTAATTAACCTGAGCAATTGCTAATAACATATGATAATTGTGCAAAGATGCAACTGAAAGTAGTATTTATAATGTATAATATGTATATATGTGTATCATTATATGTGTGAACGCATCTATATAGAACGCATACATCCTGTTTTATTTATGGGGTTCCTATCAGCAAAAATTAATTTGAAACGCTTTAATAGACATTACATTAATATACAGTAGTTTCCTAAATAGCCTCATAGCTAGACAAATACTTTGCCTAATGCCATTTCATTTCTGCCAGCTGCACGTGAGTTGCTTTTCATCTGGCACACGCTTCGTTATACATTATTAAACAGCCAATCAGCTTGGCCCCAGAGTTAGCATCGTGCCCCCTGCTTATTTTTTTAACAAATTTCCTCTTTTCTTTTGTACCAGAGTGATTAATCATTGCAGCTAACAGCGCACTGTTTATGATCTGAGTCAGTGACTTCAGACCATCTTAATCTCCTGTTAGGCAGGTTTTAATATGCTGGGAATTTACTTGCAAGCTTTTATTTATAGCACAGTATGCTCTCAATTTCATGTAATAACCAAAACAAAACCTGCAAATAGCACTTGATTTCTGCTTTTAATGCTTCTGACGAACGTCTATGGAAGAGAAAAGCACAACCAAAACATGAAACAGAAACTAAAAAGGCAGCATGATAAATACTTATTTTTCAAAACCCTCTAGCTTTTTATCCAGTTGTCTAGAGAGAACCTGTTGCCTTCCAATTTCTCTCTGCAGTCAGATCATTTCTGGTCTCGGTTATTTTGTACCCTCTGGTTGTCTGCAACAGTGCTTTAGATGACTGGCTTATTAAAGTGTGGCCCTCTGGGGCTTCTAACGTCCTTATTTGCAGCATCCTTATTTGCAGCATGGTTGGCAGAGAATCAGCTTTGATTTCTCTGTTAATATTACAAATATTTCCAGCTAACTGTAAGATCTATGCTGAAATGGCTGACCTCTTTTCTCCGTTATAACAGCAGTTCAAAAGACTCTTTTATTAAGCCAAGTGCCTGACCATTATTGTTTTTTATTGTGCTGCAGTTTTGTATAATATTAAGGGAAATGATTTGAGGGAAAAGATAAAACACCAAATGGATTTAGTTATCAAAAACTTTATGGTGTTTCATCTTGCTTCAGGAGCATCCTGAAAGGATATTTTGGGAGGATTTTTATTCTTTTCTTAGCAAAAATTGCATACCCGTTACAGTGCCCTCCATCACTTGAGCAGCGTCAAGGACTACAGGTTGGAGATCTAAGTTTGCTTAAGCAAGTGCTGAGCAGGGCAGAGACTGGGTAGCTCTAGAGGCTGGTTAGGGTGAAACAGGAATGAGGGTACAGAGACAGGGCTGCTGTGCTGCTTTCTCAGGGCTGGGAAGTATGGGGAGGACACAGCAGAAAAGGCAGCACACAGCGTTTCAGATTGGTGGTCAATGAAGTTAGGGAACCAGCTATGTGGGGCTTTGGACAGTGACCCAACACTGTTCCATCACTGAGGTCCTTTTGGTTTTCTGGGGTGCAGAAGTAACAAGTAGGATCCAAGATCTTTCTCCCACTGGTCACTTCCACTGTAGTACATCCGCTTTTGCCTTTGTTGCATGTATTTTAATCTGACATTTTTTCATCCTCACATTTGTTCCTTTGTCCTAAAGCCACAATGAGCATCCCAGCATGACTCCCAGGCTTGTCTATCATGTTCTGCAGTTGGGATATTGGCAGTTCACTCTAATTTATGCTTTCTCATGTTCTTGAGCTGTTTCCAAAGGCGGAAGATCATTATAGACTCTAAGCTTATGTTCTCCAGTTTTCTTCTTCTAAGCATTGCCAACCAGATGGTTTGGGGTGCAATTGTAATCTTTTGGTACTATTACTTGTTTCTTTTTGTTGCTGTTGTAGGAAAATTTCCCATTTACCTCTACACAACAAACAAGCTTTCATCCCTCCTAGCTTTAGTCATAAAAATGTTCATGGCCCATTTCAGTCAATTGACTGGAATCCCTCTGTAGTCAACAGGGAGAGAGACATCTCCAGAGTACAATTTTTTCCATCCTTTCTCCTGTGACACGGGGAGATTAAATTAATAATGTAGATTAGATACCTATCATCAAATAACTACAACAAGGTGAGATAAATTTCATCTCCACTCATCACTTAACACTCATGTAGTAAAAAACATCTTAGTTTAAATGCTCTCATTTGCTTTACATTTTGGTGAACTCGTATAATTTTACATGTTGCACTTAGAACAAGGAACTTGTTAGTGACTTCACTTTTAGAAATTTAATAGAAATCTATCAACTTGTGTAGAGATAGCAAGATGAGTAATAAATGTTACAAGAACAGCTTTAGGCATTGCATACTAATAGCTGTGGCAGGATTGACTTGCAGCGGCTTGGTTCTATGATCAGCAACAAGATAATTAGTAAAATTATCCCACAAATTCATTATCTTGATTCCTTCCACTTGTGCATTTTATTCATTACACGCTAAAATGAGGAGCTTTGCCTCCAGACAGACAGTCTGAATGTAAGTGGCAGACACAAACGGTCTGAACATTCTTTAAATATGCTTTGGTAACTGCGACCTTAAATAGTCTCCGTGATACTGAGGAATTTACAATTATTGTTGCAAACAGAAGAAACTCTAATTTTGAAGTTGTGCATTTTATATGTTTTGTCAAATCTTACCTCTACGTTGGGATAAATTACTTAAACATTTGATAGCTCTAGAGCAGGTTGTTTTGTTTCTGACAGTCCAAATTCCCTGAAGTGTTGTGCATCACTCTCCACTTTCCTTGTCCTCCCACCATCCAGATCTGAGAGGCAGCTAAACTATATCATGACTCCCTTCAACTCATGCATCTAGGGTTTTGTTTTTTTTGAGCTGAAACTACGGTGCAGGAAATTTGCATGTGCTGATGCACTCGTGGTTGCTATCCTGCTATACAGGTAGGACACAGTCAGACGTGAGATGAGAGGCGCCTCTTGGCCACCAACTGTTTCACTAGGATCAGATGGTCCAGCTATGCTCTGTTGAACAAAATATTTAATTCTACAGATCCTTATAAAACGTTACACTTTTTAGAACTGCCAGGAGGTTCATGCATCCCTTCTGCTCAGAAAGAACATAGAGTTTAGCGTCAATAAGAGTTTCACCAGCCCTTTCTGTGTCTGTTTTGCAAGGAGCGCTGAAGCTGGCTGCCTGAACGTTGAACTCTGGAGTCAGTGAGCTAGAGCAGGCGGCACCATGAAGGTGATTCACTGCTGGAGCCAGACTTGTTGCACACAAGAGACATAGCGCAGTGCTTGGCTGGAATGACCCTGCAGCCATCTGGATTCAGAAACAGCCACAGAGAAGACGTGACATGGATAGGAATGGCTGGGGTGGATAGGTGTATGACCAGCTACACTTTTCCTTTTACCTCTGCTGGCTTCAGCATTTAGTTGCCCTTATCTTTGCCTCGCAGATTGCTCCGTTTTCATGTAGTTTAGCACACTTTTAGTTGTAGGAGTCTTAAAATGCTTTTTTCTTGGGACATGAGCTCCATAAAAATGTGTTTTCCAAGACAGCAGTGCTTTAAAATCCTTGCTTTGTTTTTCAAAGAATTCTGAGTTTTTACTTGGAAGATCCGATTTTATCATTACTGTAGGAAAACTCACACTCAGGATGACATATGGCCTTAAAATTAAGCAAGAGGGGGTTTTGTGGAAAAACTGAGGACATTCACCTGGTAATGGAACATATAATTATGGTTATTGTTGGGTACTTATTACTGGCCCCAAACCCTGCAAGGCTCCTATAATGTCTACAACTATAACCAATCCTATGGCTCTTGGCCAGAATAAAGGTCCTACTGGCCCTTGAAGAGAACAAGATGAGTCATGTACCAGCCCATTTTTGTATGTGTTAAGCTTGCCAGTACTTGCATACACTATTTAGCTGGCATGGCTTTTACCGTGCCATATGACTTCTGAATTAGCTTTTGCCAAGTGAAGCGTGTTAAGAAGGGACATTCTCAAGCTCAGCTCGCAGTCGTGCCTGTCTGCAAAGCTGCTGCATTGAGAAACGGTGCCAGGGAGTATGTAACAGTGCCCAAGGCACAGGCAGCCTGGGATGGGCTTGCCTCTTCCCCACCATCACTGGTGCAAGTGATTGTACACCAGGACCAAAGACTCTGGGTCTATGTTTTAGCTCAGAACTCCCTCTCCCTGTCCATCCAATCTGCGTGCATTCTGCTGGCAAACAGGCACAGAGAGAGAGTAGAAATGGAGATTCCTACTGAATTTTTTTAAATCAGAGCTCACTGAAATGACAGCAAAAAGAAAAAAAAGAAGAAAAAAAAAGTCAAGGAAAGCTTAAATGACAAAATACGGAAAGGTATACACATCACTGAAACAATAACTGATACTGAGCATCTTTACAGAAGGGTCCATTTGATGATTTGGGGAATCTGCCTATGTATAATTAATGAATTCCTTATGGCTGTTTTTTACTGTGGAATGCTTTATACTCCGGGTACTATAAAGGCAAGGAGAATAATTTAACACCCGCTCATGAAGAGGTTAATAACTAAATACTACCACCACCTGTACAGATCTTACCCAAGGAAAAGAAAACGTTAAGGACCTTTTTATTTTTTTTTCCTGCCCCTCCACAGGGGGCTAGATTTAGACAGTGGAAAATCCCAGACAAGAGAAGAAAAATATCAGATACTAATCCCAAGTCTTAAAAAAATCACAGAGCCTAAGTGACTCCAGTGAGCCCCCAGGGACCCAGAGACAAAGGCAGCTTGTTTGGGAGGAGACAGCCTGGGGGCAGTTCTCTTAGGGGGGAGACACCATGCAGGATGAAAGAAGCTGCTATCCAGAAAGGCAGGAGAGGGAGAGCCAGCTCAGCATGGAAGACTGGGTGGAAATGTCACATATGGAGCAAGGGAGCTGAGGAGTGGCAGCAAAAATTGATGAGAAAATGTAGGCAAGGCAAAGTGTGCATATCTTCTGTTGCTTTGTTTAGAGATGTACACTGTTTCTCTAACTAAAAGGGGAAAAAAAACAGAACTCACAGAATTATTGTTTTGGAACAACTACAGAACTTGCCTGCCTGCCTGAAACTATGGTCACGTATTACAGAAAATCATAGAATCATAGAATCATTAGGGTTGGAAAATACCTCTAAGACTATCAAGTCCAACCATCAGCCCATCACCACTATGTGCACTAACCATGTCAGAAATGTGAGGTATGCAACAAATGTTGGTGGACTCCTCCGGCTAAGGGAAGCTTGCCTGTGAGTTGGCACTAGCAGGCCCAAGCACAGCAGGCTGAAGACTGTCCATCCACTTAGGAAAGGTCTAAAGAGCCTGGAAATGGAGCTCGTGTCTCTTTTCCCAGAAAAAAAATTCTTTGTCTCCTCTTTTTTTACATTGTGAGGCTGCTGCAGCTTTCAGCTTCTGCATCAGATGAACAAGAGAAGGAATTAGCTGCCACGGCAGCAACTATATTTAGCAGTCTATTCTGCTACTGATGCATATATACCTGGCTCCTGTTGACTATAATGAGAATTATTCTGCCAAACCACAAGGAGAATAGGCCTTTTAGGAATCAGTTTGTACTAACAAAATGTCTATGGAAAATTACCCTCTTTTGGTCCATGCTAAATTATTCCAGTTTTTCATTAATACTCATTAAGTTTCTAAGAGCTAGCATTTTTAGAAAAAAAAATAAAATAGTTTTCACTGACAGAAAAAAGCCACTCAGGTAAATGAAGAAAATGTTTACTCAGTTTAATAGGAGTAATTTTCTTTTTGGTGCTCAATTCAGCATCAGGATCTGAAGTCAACAAAGGTTGGATCAGGGTCTACAATTTTTTTAATAGGGTTCTTCTCATTTAAACTGGAATATGTTGAAAACTCGGGGTTATAATGAACCATTGCATATGCGTACGTGCAATGCTAGGAAAGTTAATAATGTCTTGAATTTGTTTGATATTTGTTCAGCATTCACGAGTAAATAACAAATAACTTGATAAGATTCATCAGAAAAAGCATGTGTAAAACCCACATAGCTGGAAGTAAACTTTTTTACTGCATGAAGCCCACTTTCTCTTCCATCAAGTTATTGTCATTGCTGTGAACAACTTCTTTTCCCCAAGGGCAGAGTGACAGGCTTAGAAGTACTATATAAAATTGCATGTTTTTCAACTGAAGTTTGTATTTAAGCCTTTTTATTTCCAGGTTATTTTAAGCGTAGTCAAAAGTAAGCAAAAATGAATCTTTTAGAAAATTTCTGAAATGTGATGGTTCATCACCATCTCCATTATAACCCATACAATTATACTGTCTGGAGGATAGAGTTCAGAATGCCATTATTTAAGGCTATATCAATGATTTGTTGGTTAAAACAATCGGATCTTTTCCAATTACCTCAGTTTTGAAGCACACCTGACAGCATTTTACTTCATAATCCACCAAGTCCAAAGTAACTCTATAAATGACAAATCTCAACCAAACACAGTAAATTGCATTTAGCACTAACTGTAAAAGACAGATACTACGGTATTTTGTTTGGTCAAAATGGGATTAGTAATCAATCCCTCTTAAGATATTCTATTAACTTGGAGCACTTTGAATCACACAGGCTAATGATTATGTACATTCTTCTCTTTCCTTCAAAAACAGTTTTTACTTTTCACATTTTCAAAGACAAAGCAAGAACTAAATGCAATTAGCTACATCGGCAAAAAGATGTCAAAACATATGGAATTAAAAAATTTCCAGTCACAACTTCTGGAGTGTGGCTAGCACTGTATTCTCCAAGGTCTTTGAAATTTTCTACAGGGCTGAAGGAAACTCAGCACATTGCACAGAAAAGCTAGACCACAGCTACCCTAATGCACCAAGGGACTACATACCCAAACACCGGCCCACAATTGTCTGTATCATTAAATTATTCACATCAGAATGGTTTAGACCTTGGCCAAGTCTTACAGACAAAATCCATGCATGCCCAGGGGCCATTCCCCACAGGCAACACTCTGCTTCGTGGCTGTAAGAGAGTTCAGCACTTTGGACATGAGCCATGCTATGTTGACTGGCCTCAGGGCAAGAGAACAGTTATTAGTCCATTTTATTTATTAGTACAGACATCGCTATGGAATATTCTTGAAAGTGATTTAATTTCCTTTTAGCAGGCTCCTCTTTTCTCCCACAATTTCCTTAATTGGTCTTTCTGCCAAGTGAAGCTAACTTTTAATTCACATGTTGCTTCTAAATATGATTAAACAAGATTAATAATAGAATATTTGTCTCAGCTCCCAAACGAGGAAAGCTGCCTCTCTCAGACATAAACAGAGAGCTCACACTTCCTGGGTCAAACCAAAACGGGACCTGTAGTGGGAGAGTTCCCACCGATCAGTTGTTCTATGATGTAGGAGCTGTCTGTAGGGCTCTCACCCTGTGGGCTCAATGACTGCCGGCCAAACTGGGGCTGAGTGGAAAGTGTACTATATAACAGTACCTTGTTGCGTCGCTCTGGTGATTCAGCTTTCTTAATGCCCAGTTTAATCGAGGAAAAAAAACAAACACAAAACCAGCAACAAAACAACTCCTTTTCAAACGATTTATAAATTGTATAGAGGACAATATACATTGCAGAAGAAAGCCTCTGCCACCACAAGGTTTACTGGCGGATGCCTTAATCTCAAGTCACGTCTCTTTTGTGGTCTCACTTCATCTGAGTGAATCTTACCAAAGGGATATAAAGAAGGCTGCTTTCTAAAGCTGACAGATGAAGGCACCAAGCCCCCGGCTCACAGCAGTGTGAGTATGTATGATTATCCAAATTTTATTCTTCTTTCATTAGGACAGATAGTGCACATCCTTTCTGGTATTAATATGCATAATTCTGTTGGCCTCCAAGGAACTGTGGCATGGATAGACAAAATGAGGATCTGTCTGGCCCTTTGCCATTAATAACAAGGAGTCATTTATCTATATTGGAACAAGATGGTGATGGTGCCTCTTTTCCAGCTTTGTGAAGCACTCTAAACAGAGGGAAAAATTAGTAAGTATTTTACTGTATTATTTTGGTATAGCAGAGAGGCTGGATAATTCATTCTGGATTCTCTCTTGCCTTGTCAAATAACAGGGTGTACACACTCACTACAAAACAGCAATTTGGAAAATTAATTCCACCACATTAGCATGGTAGTGTTTCACCAACTCTTTTATAACAGCCTGCCTCTTCCTAATACAAATCCATTGCACACTGGCTACTTACACTCTAAAAAGAATGTGAGCCTCTTTCCCCCTGTTCAGTTCAAAACAGGATGTATTTTGCTGTACTTGAACATGTCAGTTCCTCAGTACACAAATGGCTCATGTCACTGAAAGTGCCTTGCGCCCCATCAAGACCCAGGAGACTGAAGCAGAGGTTACCTCTGAGTGGCATTTATAGTAAGTCTTATTTTCACCATAAGGGTTTCTAGTTCGATCCCCTATTTCCACTAAACTGTTTATAGTTTTTGCCTTTTTAAAGCGGTATTTTTCATTGACACTGAAATTCATTATGTTCAAGGTTTCAGTGAGCAGCATACAGCAGACTACACATAACAGCATATACTACAGACCTCAAATTGCTTTGACACACCATTTCCAGCAACAGCAGTGAGAGCAGCAAAAATCCAAGTGTGGCAATTCAGGGGGTCTGCTGATGTACAACTAATTAACAGCTGGCTGATGTTATCACTGTTAGCATTGCACTTCAGAGCCATTTTACACGGTACTTTGTACCTGAAACTACATGCTAACGGCCAGTGAAGAGATGCTAAGGCATCTGGATTTGATTAATGGGCTACAAATGTTCACTGACAACTGAAACGCACAACATGGGTTGTGGCACTGAGGGACAAGGTTAGCAGGCATGGTGCTGATGGGTTAACAGTTGGAACTAGATGATCTTAGTGGTCTTTTCCAACCTTAATGATTCTATGATTCTATGAACATGGGTGAAAATGGGATGTGCTATGCACGGTGCCCAAATGAGGAGAACTTTCAATTCAGATAGGCTGACGGCAACTAACAGATCACCTGGAGAAATACTCTGATGACCTGAGAAACCCAGCCTGGTGCCACCTACAAGGGGCAAAAGTTGTGAAAAGTGAATAGTATCTCCACAGCCTTTTGGATCGACAAGGAGATAATAAAGAGACTGGCAGAAGAGCACAGACAAAGAAAGGCCAAAGCACCACAAGCAGATGGCATACCCTGAAAACTGCCAAGATATGATGAGTCAGGTGATTACAGTGTACAAAGGTATGCCTATTCTGCAGTCATTGTAGTTTATGTGAACAAAGCGAAAATATCTCTATGTAGCCCTGGTATGGTTGTTAATTTCGCTATAGCAAGACAAGGTACTGCATGAACTGCAAATTCTCACTGAAAAGCTGGATAAGATCCAAGCAGAGAGCCTGATGAAGTCCCACAGTGCTGTCATCCACATCACTAATGGTACCTATCTGGCTGGCTGGGGGAAAGTTGACGTAGGGAAATCACACAGAATTGCAGAATCACAGAACTGCAGGGGATGGAAGTGACCTCAAGAGATCATCAAGTCCAACTTCCCTGCTAAAGCAAGTTTCCTACAATAGGTTGCACACGTAGGTGTCCAGATGGGTCTTTAATATTTTCACAGAAGGAGACTCTACAACCTCTCTGGGCAATCTGTTCCAGTGCTCTGTCAACTTTACCATAAAGAAATTCTTCTGCATGTTAGTATGAAACTTCCTATTTTCAAGTTTTAGGCCATTGCTTCTTGTCATTCTTGCTACACACCTCCAAGAAGAGCCTGGCCTCATCCACTTGTCCCCCACCTCCCTTTACATATTTATAAACATTTTTCAGATCCCCAGCTGCTGTAGAAAAGAATCATAGAATCATTTGAGTTGGAAGAGGCCTTTAAAGGCCATCTAATACAAATCTCTTGCAAAGAACAGGTATGTCAACAGCTAGATCAAGTTGAACGGAACCCAGCCCAGGGTGACCTTGAATGTCTCCAGTGATGGGACAGCTACCACCACTCTGGCCAAAAGGTAATGTACAACAGAGGTGGATGCCATGGTGCCCTAAGAAGAGCAATGTTAAGAAGTGAGTATTGGACACTGAATTAGTTGACTTGAACTATAACTTAATGTTTCTGGGTTGTAGTGTTTTGGGTGAAATGATACACTATGAAAATGCACCCACTGCTTTTTCATTTTTTTGAGCAAAAAATACAAAAAGAATGACTGTGAAGAAGTGCAATTAATGGTATATTTCAGTCAAAATAGTGCCTGAGACGCTCTGAAATTAAGCATACTGAAAGTAAAGCAGTGTTATGAAAGTTCTTCTGGAAGATTACAATGAAAATAAATGATACTTTATTCCTCTGATACATTTTTAATACACTTCTATTACTTCAGAGTACTTCTGTACTCCGTGAGACTGAACAAGAAAGACTGTGCAAACTGGGCTCCTTCTGGGTTTTCTAACCTTCCCTCTCCCTGATCTGCAGTTGCTGCATTCCCCCTGCAAGTTCCTCAGGGGTTTCCCCTGGGCTCAGTCACAAAAGCCAATCTGAATTTCCCCATTAAGGTGCTGAGCTGAGGACAACCTCTTCATCCTCCTCCCAGACTGCCACAAACCACTTCGCTCACAGAGGTGGGTCTTGATCTGCACGCCTATACTCGTGCAGAGCAGCAAAGTGGGTCTCATTCCACCTGTAGGCTTTTCCCTCCGCTCTGGAAAGCAAGATGAGTGGTTAGAAATATACAGCTGATTACCATATTTGTGTTCTGTAATTCTTCACATGTCTGACTCCACCAGGAGCTTAACTGAAGCCAGTGGGATCTTACAGTCATTAACATTTACAAGGCAGCAGTTCACAGTTGTTGAACTAACAACCTACCCCTAAGAAACTGATTTTTCTCCCCTCTAAGTATTGACACGTGCTCTGCTGGCTGTGATGCTTATTCACAGTGACAATGTGTTTGGTAGGATTTCGTGTTTTCACAGGATTTGTCTTGCGCAGACAGTTTCTAATTTACCTCTGCTCTTGTTTTAATTCAATCAGCTGATGGAGTGCAGCTGATCTCACAGCACATATGGCTGTTCAGGTTGGAAAAAGCCCTGAATATTTGATGGGTTGATCCTTAATGCTTTCTGCTAAAGAATTAGCAAGCCTGCTAATGAGCCAAGGGATCCCAAGTGGGGAAGGGGAAAAATACAGAATTAGATGCTGTTTTCATTCTTTTTTTTTTTTTTTTTTTTTTTTTTTTTTTTACATTGCTCAAATAAGGACTGCTGCATTTTATGCACTCTGAATAGTTTTACAATGTAGAGAAATTCAAGTGCATCCATCACACTTAAAAGGACCTGTTTTCATAAGTGGATGTTCTGTGGCCACAGGGAGTCACAACCTATTTGCAAGGGCACCCGAGGCACTCACCCTGTGCAGGAGGCTTGGGCACCAAGCAGTTATCCCTCACTGGTGTGTTTGCAGCTGCAGCCTCAGTCCTTTCACTGCCTCCCCCACTTATTTTTCTGTCTTTCCTGAGAAAACCTTACCTATCCTCCATCTCATACCCCATCCTGCCTCCCCACTCGTTTCACTCCAGCCCTTTGCTCAGTGCTTCTGTTGCTCTCTTTCATCAGTTTCCCTCCATTGCTGCATCCTGCAGCCAAATGGTGTTTGCAGACCAAGTGCTTGACACTATATCTGTCTCTCTCCAATTCAGTGACATGTCTCATGTCAACCCAAAAAACAAAGGGAATGCACAAGGACCATCTTTAATAATTAAGAGTTCAGATTGCCTGTCGGTTTCTTTTCAACAAAGCCACTGCAGCCCTAGGAAATCACAGCTAAGGCTGTAAGAGCAGCGAGATCAATCTCAAACCACTTATCTTACAAATCCTGAATTGCCTACATCCAGCACTCAACCTTTCTCCTTAAATCCATTGCAAATATACTCAGAGTGTATCAGATATTGGTCACAACAGTTAACTTAGTGGAGTGGCAGAACTTCTGCTCCCATCTTTTGCATGTACTACAGCAAAATAAATATTTACACCAAACCCCACCTGTTATAACAGAATATAAAGTTACACACATACAAGCAAATAGAAATCAGCTAAAATTGTGAAGCTCAGTAAGCAAGACTGTGTTTCAGGAAAGGCAGGGAATAGATTGGCTTTGGAGATATCTCAGCAATTCAGGCAGCAACTGCTCATGGCAGCGTGGAATTAAGGATATTTGAATAGTATAACTCCTATTTTCTGCTTCAAACTTTTCTAGCATGTCCTCTACCTACAATGTGAAAGCTTACAAGGAATTACCTTTTATAGCTACAGTGAAATAATGCATCTTTTCTATCTCAATTTGACATAACATTTGCAAATTGGTCTTACTGCATAGAATCATAGAATGGTTAAGGTTGGAAAAGACTTCTCAAATCATCTAGTCCAACCACCAACCCACCCCCACCATGCCTACTCACCACGTCCCTCAGTGCCACATCCACACGGTTTTTGAACACCTCCAGGGACGGTGACTGCACCACCTCCCTGGGCAGCCTGTGCCACTGCCTCACAGCTCTTTCTGAGAAGAAATGCTTCCTAATATCCAACCTGAACCTCCCCTCGGGCAACTTCAGGCCTTTCCCTCTCATCCTATCACTGTTACGTGGAAGAAGAAGCCAGTCCCACCTTGCCACATCCTCCTTTCAGGTCACTGAAGAGAGTGGTAAGGTCTCCCCTGAGCCTCCTCTTTTCCAGACAGAACAATTTCAGTTATTTATATTGAAGGCTCTCCTTATAATTTTCTCTGTCCTTGACATGTGTGCCTGCAGCTGGACAGAGAAGTCACCACACTTTGAAGAAGTTGCTATGAATTAGTGCACGGCATTAGA
This sequence comes from Tragopan temminckii, assembly GCA_028571105.1. Classification (NCBI taxonomy): domain Eukaryota; kingdom Metazoa; phylum Chordata; class Aves; order Galliformes; family Phasianidae; genus Tragopan; species Tragopan temminckii. The sequence continues at coordinate 61,731,212 of JAOWBP010000001.1, read as the reverse complement.
TTAGGTACAGGATTCCTGCAGTGATTATAAACTCAGCAGGAGTCCTTACAGCAGCTCCAAACTCGACAGGGTTACTGTCTTGTTAATCAACCTCCTTCAGGACTCGAAGCAGTTCTGTGCTTCAGTTCTTGGGAGCTTTGCTTGGAAGCTGCAGTTCTGTGCAGAATGATCTGTCAATTTACAAAGTCTACAGAGCTTTGATACACTCAGTAAAACACATCAAAAAAGGTTTGACTTAAGCTGTGGCACCCTGTGTTACACACAGACCATACACAACCTATACAATCTTCTTGATTTGAAGATTTTCAAGCAATGCCTAAACTGGTCTGGAAGCCCAGGCACAGATGTTAGCTCTGGTCAGGTTCTGAAACGTGCAGGTGATAGGATGCACACCCTCACCTCCTGCCACACAGTAGGGGGAAGGGAACACAGGGAAGAAGCCAGAGTTGGTGCTGGGCACACTTTCTATCACCCTTCCTCTTGACAGGGAAATGAGGACACATGGCTCACCATGAAGTGCCTATCCCATGCAAGAGCCACAGCCTGGGCAGGGAACGCACTGTCTAGGAAGGGAGGCTGCTTTCTGCTTCGTCTTGTGGAAGAGACAATTATAATGGGATGCAAGCTTTCTTAAAATTTATATCTGTAAACAACTTCTTCCTTTTGCTGATGTCCTGTTAATTACAAAAGGGAGAGTGACCCTTCCTGTTATAAACACGCTTAGGTGTGATGTTGAAGAGCTATCTTTTCTGAGGGGAACACAAAGATTGCAACTCCCTTGGATTTTCACTGTTCTGCCCTGGAAACCTGTATGGAAACTGTCTAGCAGAAGCAAATTCTGGTTTTACCATGGAAATAGCATCTCCAACAAAAATATGGAAATGGTATTCCTTGTTTCTGAAGAGCAATAAATCTGTGTTAGATGTGAATTGACCCATTCAGCACAAAAAGAGGCTATGGAGGATGACATCTGGAAAAGCGTGGATGCCAAGTTTACAAAGTGAGTAGCTATTCCTGTTGCTGTTTACACCAATGCCAGTAACAACAACCACTCTGATACTGATTTGTACTGCAAGAGTACCTCTGAACAGCTTTTGTACTATACTAGTCCTTGACTCAGAGAGTTAATCTTTCAAGACAAATGAGAACAGGTGGGTGTATCTGGCCTAGCTGGGTTGTACAAGGGACCTGTGAACAAATGCTCTCAGACTTATGCTCTGATTTTTGGCTGGTCCTGTATGGAGTCAGGAGTTGGACTCAATGATTCTTATGGGCCCCTTCCAACTCTGGATATTCTGTGATTCTATGAGGGACATCAACGTTTAAGCATGAGAAACAGGTATACACCTAACATTACCACTGTTTTCCTACAGTCCTCGTGAAAAAGGAAGCTCTTAAGAGGGGATCTGAAGGTAGATATGGAGGTAATTGGGAAAGTGTTTAATGCTCTTCCCAGATCTGATGGGAAATATGGGATAAATTAATTCATGTAAAATTTAGCACACTGTTGTGTGCTGGAATCTGGCATCCCTGTGATAGCTAATAGCTAACTGGTAGCTAATACGTCAGCACTTGAGTAGACTTGAGGCCTTAGAACTGAAGACAAGTATGCTGGACATAATAGAGAAGGAGATGACAGTGGTGAGATGCAAAGACAAAGGTAATATGGGCCAGATATCAAGTTAGGATTATGATCCACACAGCAGCATGAATGGATGTGGAGAAGACTGCACCAAGAAAAGGATGTTGCAGTAATCAAGGAGTGTAATGAGAAATCAGACCAGAACTGACTTTCTTAGCTGTTCTTTTAAAAAGTCCTATATTAAAAAAAAAGGTGAATGAGCCTCACATTGTAATCTCAGTGCATCGTGAAAAAGCTCTCATGAATTACACTATCCACTACTAACTTGTAACAAAAGAATAGAGATTAAGTCTAAGACTTGTTGGATATGCAATTAAGTCCTACAACAGCCTACTTTGTAAATGTTAGCTAAGTAAAAGCTCTGCCAGTGAAGTCATAAGCAATCCATCATAATCAGCCTTCAATAAACTCTTTGTCCAGTTCAAGAATTAAAAGCTGTATTTAATATATTCATGGGCAATGGAGAAATGCCTTTAGAAACAACAGTCTTAATGCACTGCTAATCTCTAAACCAAATATTTATAGCCCTGTAGTTTATAAACAATCTGGAATATTTGGGTAGTGGATGTCCAAGAGGTAGATGCACACACAGTAATAGAGAGGTTTTACCATTCCACCCACCTGGCTTGGTGTTTTACTATTATCTGAATAGTAAATATAAAAAAAATATTGTATTATCAATGTAGAAAGAGAACTGAAAAGAGCAGGAATTAAAATACATGAAAATGGTTCACTGTTTATTAGTTTGTCTGCTTCAGAAAATAATCAATATCAAAGCTGATTCAAGCCAAGATCTGTCCGGATATGTATTAATTTGGTCCATGAAAATAAACTAGAAATTACTAGGATAAAAGAAATAATAATGAAATATGGAAATAACTGCAGATTTTGCACATTGTCATTATATAATGGACATAATGGAGATAATGACATTACATAATGGATTCTAATTAAATCCAGGTGGAAAATGACCTTCCTAGACCTCCCTTCAAAATTAAGATTTTTGACAGTCGTGATTAATGGAAACATGCACTTTGCATGGTTTGTAAACCTGAAACATCGTTGTACATTTCAGTTTATAATTTATCCCATTATCTGCTTCTGCATGCATGAAGGTCAGCCGTACTGGCACAAAGTAGCAGTGAAAGCCAGAGGCTCTGGAAGGTTGCTTACACACATTTTCAACTCTTTTATTTGGTAAATAATTTTGCCTACTTGTTCCTTAGAAAGATGACAATCTTAAAGTGTGATATATTTAACAGCAGTAATTGCAATATTCTTGTTGTTTTCTTGCCTTTTTAGAGTAAACAAAATGGCACTAGAAGAAAGGGTTGTTTTTTTTTTTAAGAATTCCTACCCGCAATATTTCTTCAATGCAGCTGTTATCTCCTGTTCCACTGTCCTGTAAACAAAATGAAAATTCAGTTTGTTTGTGTTTTAAAAAGAAATAACAAAGAGCAGGTTGAGGACACGGTTGTCACATGAAATACATTCAAAATTCTATTACAGTTTCAAAATGAGGCCAAGTCTTTCCAGCCTCTGAAAGTTGCACTGCTGAAAATTCTCAACTTATTCCCTGTCACCACCACAGGAAGATGTAATATTTGCAGTGCTTACATGTGATTGGCACATATTTGTATAAATTCATATGATTTTGTTTATGCCACTTTTGGGTGTGCTCCATGCTGTTTCAGATACACTGCTTATAAATAAGCATATGCAAAATGGTTATTGTCTGTACACAGATCCAATATGTGCATTTATTTATATCAAATAAATAACATCTGTCTGTATCCTTTGTGCAGGAAAGTTTCTGCAGTGACATTGCCTGTGTGAAGTCTAACAGTACGTAGGGTAGCTGTGATACTGAGGGGACAACTGCAGGGACAGCCACACTGAGCACAACCGGGCAGTTGTGAGAAGGTGATTACTTCTTAAAAAATGCTGACCCCTAAACCCACCCTGCATGTTGTGAGTTTGAGGATGCATAGGAATTCAGCTCTCCTGAACAGCACAGCTTACTCTAGAGTCACTAGGAAACATTTCTTCTCACAAAGAGCAGTGAGGCAGTGGCACAGGCTGCCCAGGGAGGTGATGGAGTCACTGTCCCTGGAGGTGTTCAGGAACTGTGGGGATGTGGCACTGAGAGATGTGGTGAGTGGGCATGGTGGGGATGGGTTGATGATTGGGCTAGATGATCTGAGAGGTTTTTTTCCAACCAACTGATGCTGAGGGCCTGCCCTTCTCCAGCAGCTCTCCAGAAGACACAGGTGACTACTGCATGTAGTAAATTTTCTAGGGATTTATTTCACCGCACAAAATTTTCCGGTGGATACCAAGTTGAATATTAGCCAGTAACAAGCCGTTGCCACAGAGATGGCTAATAGTATCTCAAGAGGAGAGTTGTTGAGGGAGGTGATCCCTCCCTTCTAGTCAACACTGGTAAGGCCTCAGCTGAAGCACTGTGTCCAGTTCTGAGTACATGAGAAGAAATAGAGTACGTGAGAAGCATGGACATACTGGAGAGAATCCAACAAAGGGCCACCAAGATGATGAAGGAATATAAAAGAATATCAAAAGAACTTGGTTTTCCAACATGCTGATCTCTTGTCACCTGAAAACCATACTTCTCTGAAGAATCTGCATTTGTTGCCCGTGTGCCCAACAGACACAAACAATAGTGCAACACATTCTTTTAGCTTTACAGGCCCAGGGAACTATAAACCACTGATATCAAAGAGAAAGGAACGAAGCATTCCATGAAGTCAGCCTGTGGAGAATTACTTGTATTTGACATACTAATGCTAAAGAACAGCTGCAGTCCCACATAGACAGCCCTGTTCTCATTGCACCCCTGACCCCATGAGGCACACAATGTTCCCCACCTTCCCTGCTGCTGCAATGCAAGAAAATAGTTCCTGGTGCCAATGAAACTAACAAGACAGGCAGAAACATGCATACAGAAACAGCACAACTGTCTCTGGATAATGAAGAATTCTAAAATTTGTATTAGCAATTTTTGCTTGCCTCTCCTCAGTGGCTTTCCCTCTGTTTTATAATTTTCCTTCCCTAAAGCCTGGTCTGTGATCTTCTGGAAGTCATTGGTGAATGGTATCTGTCAGTGGTCTGTACTGGAATCAGCACTGCTTCATATCTTTATTAATTACAACAACAGTGGGATCAATTACATTCTCAATGAGTTTTTAGATTACGCCAGACTGAGTGGAACAGTTGATATGACAGAAGGAAGGGACTGTAGTGACAGAACAAGAGTAAATCGTTTTAAATGAAAAGTGGGGAGATTTAGATTAGATATACGGAACAAATTCTTTACTCAGAGCTTGGTGAGGTGCTGGCACAGCTGCCCAGAGAAGCTGTGGTGCCCCATCCCTGGAGGTCCTCAAGGCCAGGTTGGATGGGGCCCTGGGCAGCCTGAGCTGGTGGGGGGCAGCCCTGCTCACGGCAGCGGTGGAGGCTGGTTGGGCTTTGAGGTACCTTCCAACCCGAAGCATTCTATATCATCTATTTTATAATCCTACGAACAACAGTGGGGAGAGTAAAGCCACCATCCTGTATGCCTTGTTTACAAAACAAAGAATGTGCTGCTTGACTTCAAGTTCACTTCTCTCCACTGTCATCTTAGACAAGGAGGCATGAGTTGACTTACCACTATGTGCCTTATCTATACAATGCACTGATGGCAAAATAGTGCTCGTTACTATTTTATCAAGGGCAAAATGGCTGAGGGTAAATTTGGTAGTAGGCTATTTCAGAGGAGGCTCAAAAACAAGCTTCTATTTCAAAACGAAATATCCCTCCTAGAAGTATAATAAAATAAGTCTGCAAATGCTCATCAGCAAAAAATTATCCTTTCCATTACTACAGAACTAAAGCCATAGCTTTTCTCCTCAGTACATATCTCTGGGCAGAAAGTAAAAATATTTCCACATCTCTCTTAGTATTATCACAATGCCTTCCGAAAGGCAAAAATAAAGAAAGAAGCACAAGACCAAAGGAATGCTATGCAAAAAATGATAGTAATATTTGGAAAAAAATTTCATTTCTATACTATCCTCTTTGTTTTTCATCTTTTTAATGCCAAGGATAAATTTTTAAATGTATTTTTCGTTTTGAATTCTGACTTGCTGGTACGTATCTTTTGTTACCGTTGATATCAAAGTTCCCAGAGTCAGGTTACAGAGGTTAGGAGTTAATGTCCTGCACACAGCAAGCAAATTCAATTTCACGTGGCTTGGGGCCATATATTTTTCTTTATGATATCACAGAATCATAAAATCAAAAAAAGCACAGAATGGCTTAGATTGGAAGGAACCTAAAAGATAATCCATCCCAACTCCTGCTGTGGGCAGGGCTGCCCCCCACCAGCTCAGGCTGCCCAGGGCCCCATCCAACCTGGCCTTGAGGACCTCCAGGGATGGGGCACCACAGCTTCTCTGGGCAGCTGTGCCAGCGCCTCACCGCCCTTTGAGTGAAGAATTTCTCCCTAATATCTAATCTAGATCTCCCCACTTTTCATTTAAAGTTATTTTTGCTATTAGACAATGTAAAAAATTCTTTTCCCTCCTGCTTGTAAGCTCCTTTCAAGTACTGGAAGGTGCCAGCGAGGTTTGCCTGCAACCTTCTCTTTTGCAGACAAGCCTAACACCCTCAACCTTTCTTCATAGAAGAGGTATTCCAGCCTTCTGATCATCTCCACATCCTTCTCGTGCTGCGGGCCCCAGACCCGGACACAGTACTCCAGACGGGGCCTCACAAGGGCAGAACAGAAGCAGACAATCCTCTCCTTCTCCCTACTGGCCATCCCTCTTCTGATGCAGCCCAGGACACAGTTAGCCTTCTGGGCTGCATACAATACAGTGTTGATGCAGTACCTAAGGGAAGTCTGAAAGGGGTCTGTAGGTCTGGATTTGGAAATGACTCTCCCCTCTCACTCTCTTTTTTCTCTTCTCCACTACGAGCTTACATCACAGAGGAACCCTGGCAACCCAAATTTAACATATTTTAACAACTAAAAAAATAAAAATAAAATCTAGTCAATGTTTCTTGAAACCTGAATTAAAAAAAGAGATTGCACCAAATAGCCCCATGCTATTTGCAGGAGTGGGCTTCCCTGGTTCATTCATCGTTGTGTCAGTTCTGGCTTCATGATACAGCACCCGTTTAAGAATATGTCAAAGTGGGCTACAGCCTCCACAGTTCTGCTGTACCCATTGCCTTCACATCACAGCCAGCGCCAGGAATTGGCATACTCATGCGGCAGGCATGGCACCTGGTGGGAGGAGGCGCGGGGCTGCTGCCGAGAAGCAGTGGCTGCTGCAGAAACAGCCGGGAGCATCACGCTGCTGATAACGCATGGAGCTAATTACAATGCAAAGCACAGAGAACTGTAAGAAAGAAGACCGACGAAAGGCTACAGCGAATCCTTGGGAACTGGGATGTCATTTCAAAAATGGCTACATCTGTGCAAATTTTTTTTTAGAACATTACTTTTTCTTCCGTTAGCAACAGCTTTCACACGGAGATACACAGAAAAACTCCTTGGAAAGGAATTGCCTGTCTCTGATTCCCTTGTTTCAAAGCTTTGCATGAAGAAAAGAGACAAAAATTACCAGGAACTGTTTTCATTTCAGCCTAAGAGATTTTTACAATGTGAGCCTTTGGCGTTGTTACTATTTGTGCTAATCACTCTTACAGAGCCTCTAGGAGTTACCAGATTTTACCTCCAACACACATTAGGGTGATTAAGATCTCTGGGAGGCTGAGGCACATACTCAGCAGCCCTGCTGGCCTCTCTAGGAGCTAGGTTTGCTGTGTTAGTGCCGGGATGCCACCACTGGCCACCGCATGTCCAGCCCCCTCGTACCACCACTACCCCAGAACTACCCAGCCACCACCCGCCAGGAGCACAGGTAAGGGAAGGATAAGTATGGGAGGATCCAGCAGGTGTCAATAGGAGGAAACAGCTGTGTGCTTAAAAAAGACATTCATTTCCATTACAAAATGAGAGTCCGCAATCGTAAGTTCCACTAGCAGTTATTTCTCTGGTAGTGCTGCATCCTCTGAATGAGGCACACACATCATGTAGATGCGCTTTTCACAATCCTTATTTTGGTTAGAGTGTTTTGTGGGGCAAGGCAAGACTGACAGGTGTGCTTCTACTTTTTATTCTTGCTCATATGTCTGGCCTCTGCATGTTGGGTAGTGGAGAACTGTTGCTCTCCTGAATTTAAAGTGGCCTTTCTCTGACTAACAAGATGGGCATTGCCATCTTGGTGGGCAACTTGTGAGCTACCAGTGATACTTCCCTCTAAATGAGCTGGATGTCAGGAAGCTGGAGCACACAGCAGTGCACCCCCAACTCACCAGCACTGGGAATACTGCCTGCTCCCCCGCTACTCAATGGCCTTGTCATTCCCCAGGGGAACGAAGGCAGAATTGAGCTGGGTGCAGTTATGGCAAGGAAAGAGAAAGGAAGAGACTGCTGAGGAAGCTGGATTTTCTGTTGTTCCTGATTTTTGAAAGCTTTGTTTTGCAACTGTACTGTTCCCTACTAGGGATTCGGAATGCCAGTGGCCATGAGCTGTAGATAGAGCAGTTTTCTCCTGTGCTCACACTGCTGTGATAGGAGCTGCTTCACTTTTACTACAAGGAACTGCTGTTGCTGTTGCCTTAGAAGCTGAGACGTGCAGCAGGGAACTGGGGATGAACGACTGAATTCTCCTCAAGTTCTGTGTCAGAAAATGCTTCACTAATTAAAGTTATTAAAGCTATCTAATTTACAGTGACTGTTAATAAACTGTTGCCCTTAATATGCTCATTTTCTTTTTGAAACTCTCTTCATATTTATTATGGGGATTATTTTTTGTACCATGGGATCTTGCAACATGGTCTGCTTCAAAAGGGAAGAGAAGAAAGGTTAACAGAGGTTTTATTTCAAGAAAAAAAGAAGAAAAAGCAAGTGATGAAAGTTGTCTCGCTTTGGTTTAATGGAAGCATCTGGGTATAGTAACTGTGGGTTTTGTAAGTGCAATGTCATCATGCCCCAGTCCTGTGCCAGGAACTGGTAGATAATGAACCTGATCGAAGAAGATGAATCAAAAATATCCTTAGACAGAAATGCCAAATGATTGGGTAGACTTGCCATGCACACTAGAAAGGAGAAGCTGATCGGACAAGAGTGTGTTTTGATCACAGTGAGTGATACTTGCTTTGAGCTCAGCTCACCTACAACTGAGGCAGGACAGCAGCTTTTGGAGACCTCTGAGAAGGGAGACTGCAGAGGGGCTAATGGAGCCACAGTCCAGTGTGTCATCAGCCCTGGATGTGCTGGAGCTATGTGCAGACCCAAGGAGCCAGGGGATGAGAAAGGATCCAATCTGGCATCTAAATGAGGTTGGATCTGAAAGTAAAGGCATTCACTGCAATTTTACTTTTTAAGTAGGAGGATGCTGAGGTTAGAGCATAACTCCACCAGTGCAGACTGGGCCTGCCACAGAGCTCACAGGTTCTCTTGCATGCATAGTGCCTGGCTTGAACTAAGTATGGAAATCCCTAAGTAAGAAAGCAAGGTGTTGTTGAAGGACTGTGGTCTGGATTCCTGCTGGGAGCTTCTCTTTAATTGAGGCACCTACAGCCCAGTTTGGAAAAGTTGGGTCTAGCTGTGAGTGGAGGGGATAAGGCAGGGCTCTTTGCACTGATGAGATGGTCTGAGTCCAAGTCCACTTCATGAAAAAATCAAGAGAATGAAAAAACAAGAACCTTACTGAAATTTCTTCACCCTTCCCACTCCTACAGGCCATCAAACAATCAGTTACTAGAGCTGCACTGGTAACATTTCATCTACTAGAAGATGCTTGGGATGCCCAGATGGGGCCTACTGACAGATGAGTGGAACATTTTTACAGGCTTTTACGTTATATTAATAAAAATAAGAAAACCCGAGCACATCAGAATTACACTATGACCCAGCAACAGTAAAAGAGAGCTGTAATGGGGAAGAACTGCAATGTTCTATTAATAAAATATAAAGGTTTTACTGTTATTGGGAAAGACGGATTGTGTCAAATCAATACCATGTCAAAGTATATTAATGTTTTCTTTCGCTAATGAAACAATAGGGGCCGATGTGATTACACTGGCTTGTTACCCATCTGAAGAATATAATGGGATGATAGTAATGAAGACTGCAGTTTTACTGCTTGCTACATGCTCAGAGTGGTACCAGGTAAGTGACTTGAAACCAACTGGCATTTACCAAAATGCTATAGACAACCCCTGCATAGATTCCACAGCACCCTTTCCCGTCTTAAAACCAAAAAAGAGTCAGTGGGAAACTCTGGAAATGCCTTCAGTTTATTACATTTTCTACAGCACTGTATGCATGCTTTGATTGTATGAACTGACTGATGGTTCCCAACTATTTGTTGGGAAGTTTCTATAATGAACACCAGAATGTTTGGGTTTTGAAGCAGATAAGGCACTTTGGTGAACATAGGGGCTTCTCCCCTTAACCCACACTGTACCTCCATAGCCAGCCAAGGAGCCTGTGATGAATGTGATAGAGATCAGTTTGGCTCCCCTCCATTAGATACTCTCCTTACTGCTACATGGAAGGCCAATTAATGTCAACTGGAATGCTCTATTTTTAGTGATGTGGCCACTTGTCTGCTGGGACCTGGACTGAGACCAATTGATTGCATCTATTATATTGTTTGTGTTTGTTTGGGGAGAATACATAATATCTGTAAAGCAGCAACAGTTGGAAAAACACGCATTGTGGAACTGTTAATCTTTTTGTGACATTTTAATATGAATATACCATAAGCTCGTATAATATTCAATAAATTAAATGGATTATTTTGCCAAGAGATTCTTTAAAAATGTTAATTAACAATAAATCAATAAAAACTATTCAACATGAAAATCAATTACATCCCTGTTTACATTATTTAACTCCAAGCATTTGTTTGTGTGCTTGTAATTAGCAAGCTATAAAAGACACCATAAATAGGTGCATAATGAGAAGAACTGTTTATAAATGATAATTGGTATTCATTCCCACTGAGCCAAAGGTGATGTGATTACAAACTATCATGCAGAAAGGGTTAATCCTCTTACAGATATACAAGTTTAGAGTACAGAGCTCTACAGAAATCCCTCCTGCAAAAAGCCCGATTGAAGAAAGCCCCAAAGAGGGTTTGAGGGAAAGAGTAACACCTCTTGGGCACTCCTCAAAGCCTATCTACATCTGCATCAAGTAGAACTGATCATGGGGAAAAGCCTACCTTTTGGGTGGTGGGGCATGATAAACAGAATCTGGCACACGGAATTCAATGTTTGTACAACATCATTACGTAAACAATATCTAAGTCAAAAGGATGGAGGTGTGATTAAAAATCTGGGTGAACACCTTGATAGAAAACAAGACTGCTTTACCACTACCTCAATCAAAGATTAGGGTCTAAAATAGGGCTAAAATAGGATCACAGGATGTTCAAATGGCAGCCCAGAGCTCAAAACACTGAGCAGCAGCAGCAGCTTGTGTCTGCAGAAGGTAACACCTGAGTTTTTCTCACTGAGGTGAAAAAGTTTGTTTCCTAGGGCAAAATAACCTCCCATTAATGCCTATTGCTGAAAACCACATTCTCAGTTTTAGAGACTGAGACTGTGTCTTAGTCCATGGCCTGGAAACATTTGGCTTTCTATTGAAGCTTTCTGCTTTTCAAGGAAGTCACCAACGCTTGCGAAGGAGGTAATTTTAGCTTTGGCAGCGTCTCCTCCTCAGCAAAACAAAAAGCTCATGCTTTCATAGCAAATGCTTTGGTGAGGGCAGCAGCCATCAAGAACCCTTGGCAGAGCAGGTCTGAAGTATGAGCAGAACAGTGGGCATCTGGCCATGAAGCCAGTCCAGTTAAACAACCTCTTTGCAAATCCAGAGATAAACTACTTTTTCTACCTTGTCAGGGCAAAATTCGTGTTTATTTCCTTTCTTTTCTGGACTCTGAACTGAAGTTAATTAACGTTGTCCTGAAACACTTACATTGTATTACTTTCCTTGATCTGCACAGAATATCATCATTTCATGGGAAACATGGATCAGGATCAGGATTTTTTTTAGAAAAAGAAAAGTCTATTATCTGTAAGGAATAGAGAGTAATACACAGTGGTGTATCACAGCTCGGTCTCATGGCTAAAACATGTCCTGGTCATGGCAGTTATGACCTGGACATCTATTTGCCCAAGAGGGATGCAATTTGCTACTGGATACCCAAAGATTTATCAATGAAGACGAGCAATCATATGCATCTGCATCTCTAAAGCAGTCCCTTGACACTTCTGGTCAGCTCAGGTGATTCGCTGCACAGAGGCTGACAAATAGCACAATTCTCCAAGCTGCAGGGAAAATCTCAGCAGAGCTTTATTGTGCTCTCAGCATTCCTCAAAGTCAAAAGAAAAATCAAGCCGTGCTACGGTCCCTGACAGACTGATGGAAACACACTCGCTGCACAGCTACTGAAAATTGTACTCTCCAAAGGTTTTGCAGAGCTAATAGAACACGTGAAATTTCAAATAAAATGTCAGTGCTGTAATGTCTTAGGACTCTTACTTTTCTCTTATTTTCATGTATTCTCAGATTAGCATTCCTTTCAAAGGGGATATTGCATCCAAAAATCACAGTGCTTTCTGGTTTCGTAACACCGAAATACAGACAGAAAGGAAGAAAAATCAGCCTCCTCTTTTCCGGATTTTGTGTCTTTGAAAGAGTTTGCTTATCCTTCTGGTAGACACTTGCCAGTTACCAGCTGTTTGCACAGAGCTCACAGCTAAAAGCTAATGGAGAATCATTTATAAATCCCAGAAACACAAAACTGTATAAACCACAACTTTTGGCCATGTTACCCAGGGGCAGTAACCACATATCACTGTCACATTAACAGTTTCCTTTTTAATACCAAAAAAAAACTAGTAATAAACCCCTTTATAGCAGTGCAGTGCCATGGACCAGGACTGGGTACGAACTTCAGTGCCTTGGATATGCCTACATAAAACTACTCTCTATGCAGTATTACTGCCGAAAATGGTTTTAAATCCTGTATGCACCAGCATTTGTACATATGCAATGCACAACACAGCATCAGGAAATGAAAAGAAAAAAACAGCAGTAATGGTAGAGGTTAGTTTGTATTGGGTTTTAGACAACAAACAATGCTACACTGCACTAGAGAGACTGCCCTTAGGTTTGGTTGGTTTGCATTTCCAAAACTTTCATGGTCTGCATTCAAAAAAGAGCTGGCTTTTGGATTTTAATTTACTATTTTATTTTATTTTTTAAATTTTTTAGGTGATGCTTCAGAAGCTATATTTTCTCTAGAGAAAGAGCAGTTCACTGCAGCCCCATTTCATTTTAAATGAAAGCTGAACAGACAGAAAATCTGCAATGTTCCTGCTCAGAGGAATTTCCACTTAGGTCGAGTACAAGAAATATGCATTGTTTTAAGGAGCAGAGGCAGATCTCTGTCCCTCTAGAAGAAAGTCTCATTGCACCCCAAATTATAACTGCATGTGCAAAAAGCCATGAGTATGGTAAGAAAGCTATTGAGCCAAGAAGCCACAAGCTTTGCTTTTGTTACACGATCTTGATGAATTTATTTCAGTGCTTTTATTCAGGTTTCAGGATGTTGAATCCTTTAAACTTGTTAGTATTTTCCATTTTATTGTTCTCTACTGCCTTTCAGTGTTTTATTTTATTCCTTTGTTCCTCAGCGCAACTGAAGGTAATACAGTCCTGGGCCTATTACCCTGAATCCCTTTGATCTTGCGATGGGTATCAACAAAGAAGTTATTTGTTCTCAACACATTAAACCCTTCTACACAGCTTTTTACAAATTCTGTTATGCAACTTTGATAGGGCCGGGAATGAGTTGTCAGCTACCAGAAGGCAGGGGACCACAAAGACCTCTCAAAAAGCCAACATATGAATGGTGTCATCTTTCTGTTTCACTTTCAAACGTGGCTCATACAGGTTTGCTGAATAGGAGTCATTTGACAGCAGACATCTGAATTTGTATTGCAGACTCCAGCACACCTTTATAAGAACTTTAAATATCTTAGTTGAGTCCTGAGGATCAAAGCTTCCTATGTAATAAACCTATCGTGGGTTACCCAGGGAGATTTTCTGTATCAGTAACAATGGCAGCTGATTTGCCTCGCATAACAAGCGGCCGATGGAACTGAAGGGTTGGAATCAATACTCTAACTAACAAGAAAAGGAACCTATCTGAAACTCAAGAATTATGGTAGGGTCTCATAATTTACTTTATGAACCATCTACTACAATGTTAAGATGTACATGCATGAAGAGCTGTTTCAAACAAATCAAATCTTGATTTTTTTTTTTCAAATCAGAGAAGCAGAATAATAAATAGAATTGGCAGCATAAATGAATATAATGCATAAAACAGAGAAAGCTCTTGGCTGTTTTTTTTTGTGTACAGCATTAGAAACAGAGAAACACACATTGTTTCACAGCAATCTGCATTAAATACATTTGTTGTGGGTTTGAAATACTGCTAACTGTTTGTTTTGGATGAGAGAGGATGCTGTGCATTTATGATATATGATACCACATTGTCATCAATTGTCATGCTTTGTTTATGAGACTGAGTAATTTGTAATCATCGGATTACTATGTTTAGTCTGCACTCTGGTTTTTAGAGATGTGCATTAAACAGATCAAGCCCTTGCATGTTTATTGTATTTGTTTGTTTATTGGAGAAATGACAAGTGGCTCATTTCCCCAGGAATTAGCTATGAGGGTTGCTCTGAAAGTAATGCCTCTAATTTTACGTTGTTGGCCCATGACATCAGAAGCAGATGTTGGTGGGATGGCAGTAGAGGTTGAACCTTCCCACCAATATCCCATTACATGTTGTTGCCGTGTGACAGATGGCAGCAGAGTGGCGGTCTGACAGAATGGCATCTGACATGGAAGTGTGTATGAAGCAAAGGTGTGTCACTGAATTTCTCCATGTGGAAACAATGGCAATCATTGACATTCATCAGTACTTGCTAAACGTTTACAGAGCCCAAACAGTGGATGTAAGCACTGTGACAGTTGAACTGCAAGGCCGACACTTTCCCAGCAACGAGATTGTCATGGCAGCTGTGAAACAGAATCATAGAATCATAGAATCATAGAATCACTAGGTTGGAAACGACCTGCAAGATCATCTAGTCCAACTGTCCTCCCACTACCATTTCTACCACAAGCTACTAAACCATATCTCGTAGCTCCTCATCCAGACACCTCTTGAACACTGCCAGGGACAGCGACTCCACCGCCAGTGGGTCACCTCTGCTGGTGCAGATTTTTACAAATGCAACATGCAGGCTTTTGTTCTTCACTAATAGTTAATAGCTAACGCTGATGGCTCTGCTGAAAAATACTGTTTTTTAGTTGAGAATTTGCTCTATCAAAAAGTGTTATTGCACTCTTTGTATCTGTTGTAGTTTCCATGGAAATAAACAAGGAGGCATTACTTCCACCAGCATTTCCTGAGCATTTTATCTGCAGGCATAGCTCTGAATCCCCAGCAGCCAAGCAAAACTGTGGTGCAATAGAGAGTGCAGCAGTTCCCACAAAACCAAGGATGCATCACTTGCAGCAATGGATACTTAGGGTAGAAGAGAGTGAAATGGTTTTAACAAACCAGCTCTTGTTTGTAATCCTATTTCTGCCACAGAAACACAGCAGTAAACCCGATAATGTAGCAAGTATTGCATACAAGGAGTTCAGCTGTTTCTGAGCATGGGATAGCACGGCTCTGGCAGGCAGGAGCTGGTCCATCTCCATTGACTCTGCGGTAGGGCTGCAGGAAAAATCCACACTAAGGAGCAGTCCCTACTTAATTTAAAGTTTATGTACGTGTATGCTATAAACATAACAGGACTTCAAACATCCACAGAAGAGAATTCAGACAAAAACCTCGGGCTGAATGCTTGCAACAGCAGCCCATCTGCACAAATCACCGATGCAGGATACAAACTGAAGCACAGGAGAATAAGTCACCACTCACTCACTGCTCAAGTCATCTTGTTGGTGGCACTGCATTGAAACTGAAGGCACAAGTAAATGATAGAATTTCCCTTTCATAGAAAATAATTACAAAATCAAACCACTGAGCAAAAGTGCGTTATTTGTTGACTTGCCCCCCCAAATGTCTGTACCTCTGAGGTAAAACAGAAAAACCCGCAGGAATGAGGCAGGAGCCAAGATTACATTTCCATCCTTATCTCTTTTTACCGATACTCTCTCGGAGGTCCCTGCTTGCATAGCAGCTGCTGAATTGCTACGGTTTACAGTCTGGCATATTAAAATAAACTAGCACTGATTTTGGCAATTTGCAGTTGTGCAATTGTTGCTGCTGCTGCATAAATACTCACCGGATCCCTACAGCAAAGGCAGGAACTCCTCATCTGTTCCCACTTGTGAGTCAGACTTCCCCACTGGTACAAGCATGAACCGCGGTAATGACTGCACTGTTAACATACACAAAGTAACCTGCTATCTGTGTCTGATTGCAGTACAGAGCATGATCAAGGTTACCAACACCAAAGATGTGATTTCTGAGAGGGGTATGTCCTGCCACTTGATGAATGGAAAGTATTAACTGAGGATGCCTTGGCCTAAAATAGTCTGCAAAAATCTGTATTTTGCATGCATGCACATCACTGTGAAGATCTGTATAGCAGTTTACAAGCACACAAATAGAAACACATGCAAACACATGCAAATGTAGCATAGTACATGTAGATATACTGTGGCGTGTATAACTTTAAGTATGGAATATGACTGCTATTCTATATGGACAATGCTGCCTATTTTTAGGAAAGATAACAATGTGTACATTTTGTAATCTAAAGAACTGGAACTAGTTTTGGTGGACAGAATGTAATTCTACCAATATAACACAGCATCAATTAAAAAGAAGAAAAGCCCTAAAAAACCCTTAAAAAAAACCCAGAAACTTGCAGAGGTTATAACAGCCTGGCTACATGAGCCTTCCTTTTCCAAACCAAGTCAGCAGACTTTAAGCTGGTTTCTCAGACACAAAATCATAGAATCTCAAAAGAATCTCAAAGAATCATAGAAAGCATCCGGTTGGAAGGGACCTCAAAGCCCAACCAGCCCCCACCCCCTGCCATGGGCAGGGCTGCCCCCACCAGCTCAGGCTGCCCAGGGCCCCATCCAACCTGGCCTTGAGCACCTCCAGGGATGGGGCACCACAGCTTCTCTGGGCAGCTGTGCCAGCACCTTATTGCCCTCTGAGTGAAGAATTTACTCCTAATATTTAACCTAAATCTTCCCTCTTTCAGTTTAAAGCCATTCCCCCTTATCCTACCTGCCCATGCAAAAAGTTGGACTCTTTTCTGTTTATAAGTTCCCCTGTACTGCAAGACTGCCATGAGGTTTCCCCAGAGTCTTCTCTTCTGAACAAGCCAAGCTGTCTCAGCCTTTCTTCACAGGAGAGGTGCTCCAGCCCTCTGGCCATTTTCACGGCCCTCATCTGGACCCCGTTCAACAGCTCCTCATCCCTCTTGTGCTGGGGGTCCCATATCTGGACACACTACTCCAGATGGGGCAGAGCAGATGGGGACAGTCACCTGCCTCTCCCTGCCAGCTACCTTTCTTTTGATGCAGCCCAGCACACAGCTGGCCTTGTGGACTGCAAAATGAGATGGGGATGATGTACATTGCACAATGGACCAACTCTGAGTGCCATAGGTCTGGCCTTTAGTCCTAGCCAGATATGGCCTGCAAGGACTCAGGAGCAGCTTTCCTAAGAGCAGTCTGCAGTTTGTGCCATTAAACACCTCTTGCACACTTTTGTCCAGAATCAAAACAAAACCTTTGTGTCTGCTCGCTGACTATGTGAACAGATGCCACAGGGATACAAAATGTTCCCCTGATAATTTCCCTCCCATATATGTTCACTTACAAAATATGAAGAGGCAAAAATCTAAGGAAAGTAGTGCTGGCAGACTGGAAATTCCTTTAGAAAACAAAACAATCATTAAATTGGAATCCCGCGTTCCAAGTGATTGGCACCACCTTGTGCATGGAAAAATCAATATGAGAATCTGCAGAATTAGATGTAAGGAAATAATTTTTCTTGCCTATAGAAACTTGTTTTATTGTCGGTGGGACTTCCTGCAATGAGAAGAGAATGGCTTTGGGAAGAGAAACGAGCACAAGATCAAACATTCCCACTTCATATCACAACGAACAAAGCAAAGCTGTGTGTCATCTTGTTTTACATGTGCTCATGAAAAGCTACCAGAGCAACTGGAGCACTCTGTCAGCAAAGCAAATGAAGTCCTTGACTTATTCTATCCTTAAAGATAGTCAGATATCACTACCACTGAGCAGATCTACTGCAGGAAATGTGACCAAGGGAATAGCAGTGAAATTACGGTTTGCATACAATAAAGTTCTTATCCCTAATGTTTGGTACAAAAGCAGTGCGTTTTCTAAGACAAACTATAGAAATGCAATTATTGTAATAGTGTATAATTTACCCAAATATTTTGACATTTTTCCACAGATAGTCTGTTTTCCACTATTTGCATACCTTTGACTCTAGAGTATAGGCATGCACGAGCACTGAAGAAGGCAAGACAGCAAGTAATTATTTACTGATTAAGGAGTGGATGGGCTTGAAGTTTGAAGCATTAGCATTCCTATTTCATCCTCATCCTTCCAGAGGAGGACGGAAGAGAAATGAGTGTTTTCAACTTGCCGAGATTCCTAATTCATGATGCTAATGCCATAAATTCCTCTCTTTGCTCCTTTACTCACTGCCGTCTCCTGATACGTCCAGGTCAGCCACGCTCAATTCGCATTTACTTTGCTGGGGTGGTAAAGGTTACACAACTCAAATTTTTTCCATCTCTAAGAGAGATGAATCCAAACTGAGCTAATTTGTATACAGCTGCAGGCAATATAAACATGGCTGGTTAGAATTCTTTATATAGTATAAGCCTTTGTACTCCATACTTCATGGAAGTTAATAAGTAGGTGTCAAACTCTGAATTAAAATTCCCAGAAGAGGACACAGCACAAAGGACAATAAAAATGATTTTTAAATAATCATAGGGATAAATAGCATCCACTTCTGACAAATGTAAGTGCTGGCATAAAATGTTATTAGGCTACAGAGATTTTCTTTTGTTCAGGAAGTATGTTTTATTCTCCAGCAGTGTCATTCATCATCCTAATGAGCCCTCAAAATGTAAATTAAATAGCAAAGACTGATTCATTGAAAAACATCTTTGTGCTGTGTGTTAAACCATTTTTCTACTTTTATCCTTATATATTGGTTCAGTCTTTCATTGCAAAATAACCCCTCAGCCATTGTAGACTTTAATGACCAAGTTCAAGCAAAGCATATTTTCAGTAAACAGTGTTTATTCATTGGTGCTTTTGGTATTATAATTAAAAAACAAAAAACAAAAAACAACTCATTTAAAAATGTTGTGCCCCTTAAATTGTATTTGATCCGGAAAATCTCAGAAACCTGTGCATGCATGTGCTTTTTGTTTTACTCAGCATCACTTAGTCCAGGGAAACCCTCAATGGAAAAGGATTAGGAGAAATTTCAGACAGCTTTAATTTACTGAACTGAATGCATTAACAACTAAGCAAACACCATATATACTTTTTTTTTTTTTTTGGTAATGGCAGAAAAAAAGAACGTGGGGTCATGAGCTGAATTAGTTCAGATTTCTTGTTATCTGTTGATAAGAACATTACATATTCTTACCAGGAATGCAGAAAAGAGGTTTCGTACTTGACCTGAATTTATGCATGAGCATATACACAACAACAAGAGCGACAAGGAAGAGGGTTTCTTTGGAGCTGATCCAAACAAAAATATAACAGGAATGGAGAAAAACAGTAAAAGCATGACTGGTTTTGGTACGATGAGTCTTCAGTTATCTTGTTCTCTGCCTCTTTCCTCCCCTTACCCTTTATCTAATGTTTCTATAAATCATCTCCAGCTTATTTGGTATATGTATGTTTGTGTGTATGTAAAATGAAGATGAAAATATTAATAGAGAAAGTAAAGTTTGCTTGATGACAAGGGTGCTGTTATTAAGCTGCATGTGGAAGATTTAAAAGCCACAATCTTCAGAATAAATTACCATAAAATCTCAACATTCAGTGACATTATGCTTTTATGAGGTCAAAATATTGGAGGGAGACACCAGGGGTTACAATGAAACCATCCAGCTGTGAAAAAGGTAAGTACATGCAGGGTGCCTTGCTGCCAGGGATCCAAAAAATGCTCTTAGCCCCAAACTTCTTTTATTGCCAACCCAGAGAGAGATGAGTGATGCCTTGGTGAAATTGAGTTAGGAGAACCTAAGGATGGGGCTAACTGTTGCAACTTTCAGCTAGAATATCTCCGATGACAAGTGGCCTTCTGAAGGGTTTCTCCTAAAAAAAAAATCAAAATAGTGATTTATGGAAGCTCAGTGACGGCTCCACACTGCAATTGTTAGAGGGACCATATATGTAATTAGGTAAAACTCGGCTAAGCAGATAGAAGAAAAAAAAAAAAATCAGGTTTATAGCATGAAATATTATCACTTAAGAAAATTAAGCGTCATGAACCCTAGATGAGAGAACTTAATAAACCATCTATCATTCATCTCTGAGTGCTGATTCAGAAATCAGACTGGCATTCACAACTGCAGTGACTGATTGAAATAAATGTGTGCAGTATAGTAGTTTATAAATGAAGACAGTAATTTACAAATTAAGGACAGACTTTATGCCCACAGAATAAGTTGCTACTGCTGAAAACACATTTGAAGACACTTCAAATACACTCGACTCATAGGAAAGAGTCAACTGAAGCAGAAGCTCTGCGAGTTTATACTTTGCTTGACTAGACTTCAAACACAGAGGAGTTGCTAGATGAAGGGCCTGCCTTTCACATCTCCGTGCCCATAGAACATGCCCAGATACATCATCTGTATTTTCACTAAATTCCCTTTTTGTGAGCCTACATGTATTTCAGTAATCGGTATTAAATCATCTTTTGCACTACATTAAAACACAGATCCATGGATCCCATTAATGCTGTAAATGAGTCTCTTGAGTCGGCTGGTCAAAAAATAAAGTGCAAAGAAAGAATAGTGACTCCAGAAAATCTTCCTGTTACATCTCAGGCCACACAAGAAGTTGGAAAAGAGAAAGTAAGCAATGGAAACTCTTTATTCGGACTCCTTTTTTCAATCCAAAAAACAGTGAGGTTATGCATTCCATCTTAGTGTTTAAAGAATAGTAAAAATCTAGTATCTAAATGCTCATCCACAAACCCAAAATTATATTTTCATTTGTATAAATGAACAAGACAAGGCTTTGCAGCTTTTTTTCTTTCTTTCTTTCTTTTTTTTTTTTAACAGTTTCAATTTGATTTTTAAAGTATAACAGAAATAGCAATAAAGGAGAAGTTAATGGGACTGATCTGCCCTGGGGCCTTTCTGGCTTTTCTCAGCATGACTGAAGACTCAGTGCTTCCTGCCCGGAGGTTTGCCTTCGGTGCTGCACAGAAATTGCAACCTCTGCTCCTCCTGGGCACTTGCAACCAATGAAAACCTACCCCAAAATAAACCCTGTCGTCTGGGCCGAATAAGCCCCAACTAAGGGGCTGACAAACAACTCACTCTTCCCCAAGTGATGTACGATGCAGGTAGCTGGCTGCTCAATTTGAAATAACGTTTGCTTTTGTTAGTTCAGGTACTAAGAGAGCTGAGGTTCACAGCAATGAAGGAGCCATCAGCTGCTGGCTGCATGCTGAGGTTGCCCAGGGAGTTGGTGGATGTCCCATCCATGGAGACATTCAAGGTCAGATTGGACGGGGTTCTGAGCACCCTGATGTAGCTGTAGGCGTCCCTGTTCATTGCAGGGCAGTTGGACTAGATGGCCTTTAAGTGTCCCTTCCAACTCAAACAATTCTATGACTATGATTCTAAGATCGCATGCTGTAGTGCAGTGCCTTCGTCAGTTGCTCCAAATTGGCAACCCTGTTCACAGCAGGCGTGGTGGAACTGGATGATCTCTAAGATCCCTTTCCACCTAAGCCAGTCTATGATTCTATGATTTTCTGTTTAAAGAGGAGAACAAGATCAGGGGCGATTTTGTCAGATCAGTCAGCTGGTTGATGGCACTTTACCTACAACCTTTGCTAGCCTAAGTTCAGCTCTAGCTGCATCCCCAGTGTTTGGACTATCAATGTCTAACGCAAGACGTTGACACAGGGGCACCATGAAGGGGCTGGCAGTCCTCGAATCACCCCAGGCTCCAGCTGTGCCCTAGGATGGGCACTGACAGGCACAGAGAGACCTTGCTAAGGAAATGACATGATGGGTGGCTGCTGGCATTTGGCTGGCAAGGGGCCTTATCCTTGTAGGGTTCATCTTGCTGACAGTGTTGACAATGATGGACGTGAAAAAGACCAAAACATGAAGGAATTAAGAGAATTAAGATCATTTTGTGTAAAATGTTCACTATGGATTAAGATCATTTTGTGTAAAATGTTCACTATGGAGTGTGTGCACACTGTCCCTTGGCTGGTTTCATTTTCTGCTGCTTGCTACAAGGGAGCTGCTAGGGAGTCTGAATCTGGCAGGATTAGCTATGGCTCCTCCATCCACTTGAAAGGTTTTTAGATCATACAGGCTCAGAAATGACTGGTACTGAAGGAACTGGGGGGAAAAGTGAGGGTGAGAGAAGAAAAAAAGTCTTAACATAGTGCAATTTAGTGATTTTTGCTGGATGTTACCAACCTTCTTCAAATATTCTTATAGTGCACAAATGAGGACTTAGAAGCAAGACACAGCATAAATGGATAAAGCATGAGTGCTGAAGGAGAAGAATACTTCTGAGAATGCAGCAGGATGCACATGGGCGTCAGAGATACCAGAATCATTTTTCCTCAATGATTTTTGTCCCGGACTTAAAATGTTAGAAATAAAATGAGCACTCGCAAGATAAAAACCAGAAGTTGTGTTTCAAATTATGCGCGTGCAGTTAAAAATAACATGTGTGCAGTTAATTCCGTGATAAATGATATCTGATAACATGTAGGTTGCTCCAAAAGTAATGCCTCCTATTTATTTCCATGGAAAATACAACAGGTACAAGGAGCACAGCAACACCGATAGAGCAAACTCTCAGCTACAGAACAGTATTTTTTCTGTATAGCCACTGCCATTAGCTATGCATTTTTGCCAGCGATGAAGAAGAGCCTACATGCTGTGCTTGTAAACATCTGCGCCAGTGGAAGTGGCCCACTGTCACTGTTGCCACTGCTGAAGCACACTAACTAAGCCTCACTGTACTCACATCCACTCTTTGGTCTAAAAACATTCACAAACATTGATGAATGTCAATGAGTACAATTTTTTTTCTGCATGAAGGAATTCAGTGACACACCCCTACTTCACCTGCACTTTTGTGTCAGATGCCATTGTGTCAGAGTGCCCCTCTGCTGCTATCTGTTACATGACAACAAAACATAACAGAGTATTGCTGGGAAGGTTCAACCTCTACTGCCATCCCACCAACATCTACCTCTGACTCTGTGGGCCGACACAATAAAATAGAACACATTACTTTCAGAGCAGCCTTTGTACATTCCTTGAAATAATTTTACTGTATTATTTGTCCTTGCATGCCATTTTTACTGTACCTACTGTGTGTCTATCAAAGATTGTTAGACAAGTTGACCGTTGGATGATCACATATCTGCACGGCGAATGATACAGCAAATGAGTATTGAATGGTTCTAAGTTCAGTAAAAAAAAAAGCATTATTTCAGAAATAGCACATAATTGTACAATGAAACATCAAATTACGCTGCATAAATCTAATAAGTAAGAAATTAAGATTGTCATCCAGACTCCCACTGCCAAAACTGAGCCACTTTCTTACTTCCGAGAGCTTCATTCGCAAGTAATTTTTCTCTGTAAGCAAACAGAAGGGAAGAAGCAGGTTCTACTCCCAGACATGGTGTCATTAAGTAAGACACAGAGGACGCCATGTATGGAGAAGAACACAACATACCAGAACACTGACTAGGCTAGTGACTGGCTCAGATTTATCAGCCCTTCTTGACTTCACTGTAAATGTAAGTAAACAAAGGAGACTGCTGCCACATCTTCAGTGGATGCTGCTGCACAGGTAATTCATTGGAGACACTGAAATAAGGCGAGAATGGTGATCTTGAGGGTCACTGCAGCAGAGATGCCTCATGGTGCGTGGTGGCAAGGACAAAGACAGGAGATGCAGTGTCCCTGCCATAGCAGAGCATCCAGTCCACTGGGGACAAGGCTGGAGGGGAGGGTGGGAACAGAGTTATCAGTGACTTTGAAGGGGAAAAGAATAAATGTAAATGTGACCTGGTAGACAAGAAATGGAATGACAAAGCCAGCAGGGAAGGTGATCTTTGCAGGAGGGTTTTGTAGGGGCAAACTGAGAAGACCTTGTCAAGAGGATGGTGACGAGACACACCATGCCAAGAAGTAGGCAGGGCTAGACGTGATCTGCAGAGGCAGGATCACTGAAAAGCATAGATGAAAGAGAAGCAGTGACTGGACTCGCTCCCAGGTGCACAGGATGAGAGGAAGGGAAGCGTCCGGTCAGTGCTGCAATACCTCCAGCTGAAGTGCATTGGCAGCCTCAGACTCCTGGCTGGCTTCCACTCACTGACTGACAGATTGCCCGGGTTTTTGCAAACTAGCTACAGGATTTAATAAAAAGCATTGCTTTGCCATAGAGTCATTAGCACACCGAGTCATTAATATCTCCGCTCCTGTCGAGCCACAGGTCATTCATTGAGCAATTCCATTTTCTCCCAAGTGTAACAGCACACGTGGCAGAATCTGGCCCTCTTTAACATAATGCTGATAAAAGCAGAGGCACTTCTAATGCTGGCTTACAGTCGTGCTCATATGTTCATGCATTTCATTAGAGGTGATACATCAAATCACTTGGTGTACTTAACTCCTTTAAATACTTTGACGTAAATTATGGCTCATTTTCTGCATAAGGAAGAGTCATAGGGTTATTGTAGTAGACACATTCACATGTATTAAATGTACATGCATGCAATTAAAAGTGATTGTTTTTACAAATTTAATTGTATGTCTCCCATACCAAATATTCTGTATCAAAAAACAGGCAAGAGAATAAACACAATGGCTTCAAATAGCCTGTTGTCAGAAGACTGGGAAAAACAATCTGTACGGGGGCTTTTAGCATCACTGTCTGTATTCCTAGCAGAATGATGTGCTAGTTCGAGGGCCACTTTCTCCGTCAGCGGACGTAGCCAAGTCTTCTGGAATTCATGGCCACTCACAGCCTTTAATGAAAGCTGAACACATTAGTCAGAATAACCTAATCGCTCTGTCTCTGAAGATAAACTCAGCTTCTCTTGCTCATGCCCACATACACTGAAATGCAGAGTCTCTAGGAGTGTCATCATCATGTAAGACACTTGCTATTAAATCTATTCTCAATACAAGGCTGACCCGAGGTACGTTTCAGAAATCTTTCTCTTTGTCTGCTCTAATCCATCAGAATCCTTTCAGCTAAAACTGCCGCATTTATACATCAAAACTGTATTTTTTAAGTAAAGCTGTCACTTTTAAGGCATGCATCTTTTCAGGAAAATGTCAGAGATGTTATACTTGGGTGTCCTTCTGCCCAAGAGGCCAGCGGAGCCTGAACAATGAAGCAAACAAGACAGCTAATCAATAGCAGTCACAGCACTATTTTTTATCCTCCAACATCTTCATTTTCAACTCGGTACACATCATTACAATAGGAAAACAGGACAGTCAATCTCCATTAGGTTCAAACGCTGCATGAAAGAATTAATTTGGCTGCCATAAAAATGATGATACGACCGCATGCCCTTAAACCCTTAAAATTTATTCTAAATTTACAAAAACTACTTGGATAGGCAGATTGCCTAGATATGAAGGCAGAGACATATTGACTTTTTTTTTTTTTCCTGTTGGCACAACGTATTTCTTGCTGTGATGATTTCTCTAAGCACTGGAATACATCCTGTAAATTTTTTTAAGGTTTTGGTATAAAGCAATTTCACAAGTACCTGTGTAACTAATCAGATTGAAGGTTCACGATGCCAATTTCTCAGAAGTATGTCCTCCACGCTGACTCTCACTGCTAGCTCAAAAAATATCCTTTAAATTTGGGATTTTCAAAGGGATTTAGTTGTCCATAAGCCATTCAAATACGAATGATGAACACCAAATGCCCTTTGGCTATTTTGACAAATCCATTTCAAGTAACTACTCATTTTCACATTTAATTTGAGTTCAAAGGAGTCAAAGTTACAATTCTCTCCCCCCTCCACACTGACTGCTTTCAGCATCTGGCACTGAACACTGACCTTATGTCATTCGCACATGTATGCATATATGCATATGAATATGCACATACAGTCAAAACCACTGAAGTGGGCTGGCATATGGCAAGAAGCATTGCTGGCACTTCAAGCACATACACTGGCACTTTCCACAGAGGGAAGATGGTAAAAATGAAAAATATGCAGAGACTTCTAAGCCTCCCTTCTTGCATGCCTATTGCTGTCCTTCTATCTCCTGTATTTAACAGAGGATGCACACATACCGACTCAGTCCAGTACAGCTTTTCAGCACCTGACATGTTAAATTCCATGGGGAACAAAGCTCATACAGCCAGCATCAAAATAATACTGAGATAACACTGCATCTAAAACTATTTTGAAGTAAAAGTGATCAGTCTTCTAGTTCTTAATTATGATGTGATTCTGCTGGGTCAGATATGCTGATTATTTTGACTGAAACTGGAGAAATCCTCTCATTTATAAATAACACCACGTTTCAAAACTTCAGCTAATTTTAGACCTATAAGTAAACATTTTGTTTGTTTGTTTTAGTTTTTTAATTAGAGTAGTAAGCAATCACTAGTCGGTCTACAGGCACAAACTCTGAAACAGGCCTTAAGTAGAAATGAAAATGAAGGGAACGCTTCCCTCAGAAAATTTATTCCAGATCTGCAGTATGTTTGGTACTTCCTGTTGGGGCTTTATGTAAAAACTCCAACCAACGTATGTTTGATTTTCAGTACATTTATGACTCGATGTGTGAAACTAAAGACATAAGACAAGCAAATAATACAGAACATTGCAGTGCTTTGGAAGGGCAGCACATCAGTAAAGACCTGAAAATGTATTTTAATTACACTGTCTTTGAAAAGGAAGTGATTTTCTGGTCTTCATAGAAGCAATAAAACTATGGAACTCCATTTTTCTGGAGAAGATTAATCTTTTGGTAGGACTTAAGGAACAGGAAGTATCCTTTGAGATAATTCTGTCTGGTTGATGTTAATGATCATCAAGGGATGAAGTTAGAAATGAATGGGAGGGGGAAAAAAACATAGTAAAAGTTGTTGTTTTTACATTAGATGGGCTTGACTGAATGCCTCAGCACCAGGAAACAGGAATGACTAAAAAGCTTTTGGAGGGGATTATATTCACAGAAGAGAAATACCTTGCTGAAGAGCCATACCTTCAGTACCTACCTGTTGATGGTTAGGGCTTATGGTGGATTTTCACATGTTTTGGTCTACTTCCTAAATACGTACAGGGCTGCTCAGCCTTTTTTACTCCACATATGAGCCTCGGAGAGAGGTACAATTTCATCAGGTAACAATAAACATATATCATCAATTGTCGCTGATAGCAGACTGTATTTCTGTAAGAGCAGTGCCAGTGGAAGCCAGAAGAATGAAGTGATGGCTGAAGGCGTGACAGCCAAGTCAGATATATGCATTTCTGATTTATACTTCATTTCATTACTTTTCATCTATGCCCATCTGCTCAGAAGGGATATCAGAGACATGTGAGATCTTCTGAGCCATTTTGACAAATGCTGGGACAATCAGCCACAGTATGGCCAGGTGGGAAAGGACTCTGACAGCCCCGTCCTATGTCCCTCTGTCCACCTGGGATGAACCCATCCGTCCTGGTGCAAGCTGAACCTGGGCTTTCAGACCATCTCTGTCCCAAACACTGATTTGGTTTGGTATCACATACTGTCCAAATTTTGGTATGATGGGCTCCTCTCAGTTTAGTACAGCTAAGAAAATTGTTCTTTATGCTATACCCCGTCAAAATACTGCTTCAGTGAGATCCCTCAACCTGGAAACTCCACATTGCCCTCAGGAACTCCCTTGAATCTTATCTTTCTTGTGCAGTTTCTATATGTTCAGTGCTTTTAGGGATAAGAGTTGAGATGACTTCCTTATGTCTGTGTGCATATTTCAGGAATTAGGTCTGTTTATCAGCTGAAGTACGTAACCTGTTTAGTACTTTTTCATATTCTTTCAGGTCCCTCATCTCTTTCATTCTTGTATCAAAATAATTGGTAGCAATGCAAGACTCAGAAATACCTTAGCTGTCACACGAAGTGGATGTCAACAATGTCGGTATAAAAAAATTGCATGTTATGCTGATCTAAATGCAGAGATAGTATGAAAAAGAATACACAGTGGTGTGTTATGCATCATTTAAAACCAGACATATTCTTCTGCCCAGATCCTTGTCACTGTCAGTGTTAGATGTGCAGTTCTTCCCCCTTTTACTCTTTACAGGTTCTAAACATATGGATTTTTGGTTTTGCTTTGCAATTGTTTGTTTGTTTGTATGTTTTTATGAAACAAAGGTCACTTATGTAGCTACAGATAAATAAAAATTCACAAGCATCCCCAGAAAAATCAATAAAGGTACTAAAAATCTAAGTTGATAATAAATTTTTGTTTCCCCTTCACATAGCTCAGGAATGTCAGTATTTACTGGAACCACTGTAATATCAGATATTTCAGAAGAGTATTGATTTTGCCACTGAAGTGTGACTAAAGGGATAAATAAACTGCTCTTGAGGTCAATCGATCCATTTATCTTTGCTGTTATTTTATAAAAAGTCAAAGCAGCATAAACTTTGATAAATAAATGTTATCATGAAAGAAATACTATTGATAGGAAGATTTGGAGTGAAAATATCTAGTCTGCCACTACTAACTGCAACACTGGCACTGTATTTATGTTGCACTGAGTACTAACAGTGAGGACAACATATGTCTTTTCACCAGTGGTGCACAATTGAGAATTTACAAATTTGTATGAGGCTCAGCAATTTAGAATGAATGCTACATATGCAAAGTAGAATGTTTCACAAGATGGGAAATACTCAAAAGATGGGAAAGAAAAGCAAGAAGAGCCTCTATTTTTGTATTTGCAATGAATCTGAATCACAGTGGCACTAGCGTATTCTGGCATTTTAAAAATATAGCATTCTTTCGCAGCTGATGTATTCAGGTTGATAAGTAATGAGAATACTCTGAAGTGACTTGATGTTGCTTTAATTGTAAGCAGTATAATAGCTACTCCAAGAAGTTACAAAGCTATTATAAAGATTACAGTGCAAAAGTCATGCAGCGCCTGCCACAGTGTGATTTTCGTGTGGATTTAAGGTGGTGAGAGAATGTTGAGACATATACAAGGCTTGTGAAAGACACAGGAAAGTGGTGTCATTGTGAGAAAATTTGTAAAGACAAACATGTAAATCAACAGAAAAAAATACAATGACAAACATAAAATGACACAGAGAAGGTTTATAGAGCTTTTTGATAAGATATGTAGGTAATAGGTGAGTTTAAGTGTCTGAATTAAAGTATTTACAAATTAGACATCATCTCAGCCCATAGCTGCTGAATACCTGCTTTGCACACAGCCAGTGGAGAGAAACAGCATCTTAGAGTGGCTCTTCTTCCAAGGTCTGAGCATAAGAGACAGGATCAGTCTTCCTCTGGAGGAACCCACTTTAGTCTTTTGACTCCAAATGGAGTCTGGGCTAGACATAAAGACCCAAATTTAAAATATGGCAAGGGAAGGAATATGAATCTTGTGTAACATGACAGTGTTGTAAAGGTATCCAAAGTTCACAAGACTGAAAGATTGGGAAGTCTCTGTTCAAAAAGCAAAGCTGCGTTTTCTATAGTCATCGAATTAAAAAGAAACAAACAAAAACTTAAAGATGACTTTAAACAGTTTGAAATGGTCGCACGAGTTTGAATGAAGATATAACTGACAAACCTGGAACATCTTTGTTCCTAAAATCTGGGTTAATGACTCCTCAGCAGACTGCTGGGAAATCCAGGGAAAAGATCCTGAAAAGACTACCAACTTTTCACTACTGGAAAACCACAGGGTTGCTGAAGCAATAAAGGTCTTGATTTGACCTTGAGCACAGAACTAAAACTTGAAATGCAGAGGCCTGCTCTTCCACAAGAGGAAGTGGATTCAGAGGAGTGCTCCCTTCCTGAGGTACTGCAATGACGGGAGAAATGGTGACAGGGACGGGAAGACACAAGGAAAGACAACTTTATGAAAACTTCACCATAAACAGCCATGGAAGCTTACAGCCAGAGGTGGAAGTATTTCCTTCATAAATAGGTAATATGCAGAGGTTTACACGGAATCAAAGAATCATAGAATGATTTCGGCTGGAAAGGACCTCACAGCCCACCCCCCCCAACCCCCTGCCATGGGCAGGGCTGCCCCCCACCAGCTCAGGCTGCCCAGGGCCCCATCCAACCTGGCCTTGAGTGCCTCCAG
>JAOWBP010000001.1:61683951-61700706 GCA_028571105.1 Tragopan temminckii | reverse complement strand
GGGAAAAGTGGAGAAGGGAGTGGTGAGGTGGGTGAGGGCCAGCAGAAGTGAAAAGTAAGGAGAGATGAATCTGCAGGTGATGAACTTGACAAATACAGAGATGGGGTGGTAGGAGAAAGGATGCAACAAGAAAGAGGAAACAGAAAAAGAAAAGCAGAAGGGTGGTGGCTGGTGTGGCAGATAATGATGGCAGATGATGAGGGAAAGAGAAATCCCAAATTGTCTTGTGTGAGGCCTTGAGGCACCTGAGCACACAGAGATATGGTCCTGCAGAGGTGCTCCCCCAGGCTTATGGAACTAGGCTCCCCACTGTCCTGTCCCCAGAACCCTCAGAGATGAAGAAGCAAATGCATCTTCTCTCACAGCAGTAAACGAAGCCATGAATTGCCCAGCTGCACTCCAACAACGGTGGGGTTAATTTTTTGTGCTATTTAATTTCATCAGCTCTGTGGGGTGGGGAGAGGGGAAGAGCTGTGTAGCACGGTGTGATGTGTGGAAAGTCTCTGAACATCACAGTGTCTGGTGGCCAGAGATGGGAATGGGGCCTCGCAGCTCCCTCTCCTTAGCTTTGGCAGGCAGCAGCTTCTTAGGACATCAAATACTTAATTAACTGAGCTGCAGGATTGTGGGATAAGACTCGTGCAGTTGCTTCTCTGCTGGAAACCAAGAGTGTCAGCTTGGACCGCTCTATTCTTGGTGAGTCTTTAAAGCTAATGCAACTCATGCTGAAGATGTTCTTTGAAAAGGACCAGAGATCTATTTGGATAAAACTCTGAGTGGGTGACAAGTGCACGCGAAGAAATAAGATGAGATTTTAATTTTTTCTCAAGTACAAAAACGTAAGGAGTTTGAGCAAAAGGCACTTGCTTTTCAGCTAGGCAGTGAAGCTTTAGGTCCTTAGGACACAGAATGAGTTGATCTTCTCATAGAGAAATCATAGCTGTGCAACGTCACTGAGCCAAATGGGATCATGCTAAAGATGTACGTGGCCACATCTGCTAGATAAAAATAAATCAAAATCTTGTTAAAAGGAGGGCTGTTACTTTTTATGATCTTTCCATAATGCCTGTGGATGATGGTTGTCATCCACCTACTGCAGTCATAATGAAATATATGCAAGTTGGGAAAACATCAGTATTTTAGGTCCTGCTACCAATCCAACAACCATCATCCAGCTTTGCAACCACCTCCCACTGTTTATGCATTATATATGTTCTAGTATTTGTTTAGTGATGTGTGTTAGATGCAGTAACAAAACTCCTAAGATCCTTCAGCTGATCCTTTAGCTGATAAGTCTTTTGTGAACACTTCTCCAGCCTTTTCCCTTCTCTCCACTGTCCCCTATGAATCAGAGCTCAGTTCCTGACTCCCAACTGCTCACCAGCAGTCACACGAGGCTGCTGTGGGTGTTGCAGGGCTGGAGAGGGCCACCAGCCAACCAGACTGCAATGAAGCCTATGGGACAGCCTCAGGGAGAGGTTCCTTCCTCTTGAATGTGATGCTTGACAATGCAAAGCTCTTCAGCAGAGGAAAGGAAGCTCCTCCAGAGTGACCATTCAGCCACCTCCAGCCCTGGTGCAGGAGCACTTGCTTACTGAGGTTTTCTGCACCATGGGATGTGGAGGTAAGTGTGTTAGTGGCTGCTGTCAGAAGAAGCAGGTCTGGGCATATGCAGGTTCTGTATTTGCTCCCCTTGCTCTCTGTGTGAAGGCATTCTGTAATGGGCCGCATTTTCAACAGACATAACTCATTCTGCTTTACTGACAGCGCTCACAGGAAAGCATGCAGCTGCTGGGGAAATGGTTTTTAACTGAATTGGAGATGAGCAATAAAGCTTAAACACGGCTCCAGTTACCCACAGGAACATTTGGTCTTTCAGACAATAGTGCTGAAGTAAGTCCTGCTGGAAAGCATCATGTTTGTCTGCAATTATTTGCAAGATCAAACCTTACTTTGTGACAGAGGCTTTTTTAACAGTTTCTGGCAAAAGACTTCATCCTTTCTTCCATGGAAGTCTACAGAAACCGCTGTTGCTGACAGTGACTGCAAATATTGAGCAGTTTGTGTCTCATATTACACTTACTGCAAACACTGTACTGATGGGGAAAGCATGTGGATTTTACATGAGCAGCCACATGAATTTTTGTCTTAACGCTGACAGTTAAAAAAAAATACAAACCAGAGCAATGACAAATTATTTTTGAGGTTATGCTCTGGGACATTCCAGGCCTCTGTCTGAACCACGTCAAGGCAGGTTGCATGTCTGCATTGCATGTCTGCATCATCTGCCTCAGCTCCCTAGGGGATCTCTGGATGGACCCCCCCCTTCCAAATCAGCCATTTAAAATGGCACAAAAATCAGCCATCAAACAAGGTAATTTGCTTGTACTTTGTATCATGCTATTAAATACTATTAAGAGATTATTTGTCTTAATTTGTCCTCTTTGTTTTGACAGTAGGAAAGCTCGTGGCGAGTTTATGGGATTTTCCCCTATAATTACACTAAATTCTAAGGCAAACGAATGAATGGTAAGTCCACATGCTCATCAGGTAACAGATCACTTCTGTTTTAATTTATTTTACCCACACCTCTTGGAGCGTCTCTCTGAGGAAAAACGTAAAGAGATTCCTCCTCTCTACCTAAAACTGCTTACAGTTTATAACATGAAAGAGGGAAACAGCAAAAAATGAATCCTGACAAAACAGCTTACAAAACTAATAAACATCAGCATGCAGAAATGTCAGCTGTAATTCTGCTATAAAAGGTCTGTGGGCCAATCAAGCCGTGTTTTTTTCTCATAAAAACTCAGAAAAGCTCTTCTCTTTGTAAGTCAGCGGTACAGTTGCCTTGATTTTGGAATGATCTGTAAGTAAAACCCTTTTGAATCCCAGAACAATACGCCTCATCCAAACCTTTGTCCCGATTCATCTCCAGCTTTGATAGCGTCAGTGCATCACTTTGCTTGCTTGTCAAATCTATCATCAATTCTAAATTGCCAATAAATGTATTCCACATCTCTCTGGGGAGATGTAGCTTGTCTGCATGCTAAACAAAGAGCAGGATGCACAAAGCCAAGATACACACAAAGATATAATGCCACAGGTGAAATGATAATGTGGAAATATTCTTACCCTGAGGAAGGCAGACTCCAGTTGTAGCTTAGCAAATCAAAGACCACAAAACTTGCTTGCAATAACATCCTAACAGATCCAAGGAGTTCTATTTTTCCACAGTTAAAAAATATCCACACTCTGGCATTAAATGCAAACCCAGAGACTAAGGCAGAAGAGCTTCAATAATTTGTTTAGTTAGGTACTGTCATGAAGTTGTCAGTTCACTACTACAAAGGCTTAAAAAAATTGTAGGTACAAATGGCTGAACAGTAGAACTTTTCCACAG
The DNA here is from genome assembly GCA_028571105.1 of Tragopan temminckii. Lineage (NCBI taxonomy): Eukaryota > Metazoa > Chordata > Aves > Galliformes > Phasianidae > Tragopan > Tragopan temminckii. Next base: position 61,697,306 of record JAOWBP010000001.1, on the reverse strand, counting down.
AGAAAAATCCATCGCCATGTCTGGTTTCAGTATCTTTTTGTGTTTTGCATGGAAGATAAAAAGTTGTCCACCAAGCTTGAAAAATTTCTTTTTTTTTTTTTTTTTGTGAGTTTGTTAGTCTCTGGAAGAAAAAAGCACTTCTTTACATACCCTTAATTCGATCTTCATAGTGGTAAAATAATTCAGAAGTAAAATGAGACAGCTTCCCATTCAAAGCCTTGCTTTCTCGTAATTAAAAGTATATATGTGTACCAACAAAGTAGAAAACTAAGGCACAGCAAATTCCAAAATCTTTCCATTCCTGGACGAGCTTTAGTTTTCAAATGTTAATAGGATGCCTGCATTAAAAAAATATATATAAAAAAAAAAGTAAAAAAACTTGGCCCGCGTTCAGGCTAAAGAGTCTGTGAAACAGACTTTTTCCATACTATGACCTCAGTCTTAGGATTTCTCTTTTGCAAAATGTTGGTTATTTGCTTTGGCAGGGGGCCAGGACCCTCTATCTCCCTTTCTCCCCGCCTGTCCCTCCTCCTCCGTCTCCCCACCTCTGCACCTCGCCTCGCACCAGCCATGGGCTCAGACCAGCACCATGTCACCCCTCACCCTGTGACTGATGGCATAAAGCCCCACAAAATCAGGCTATGTGAGCATTCCCGATGGCATTTCTCTCCTTTTGGACATGCTGTGTGGTGTTCCATTACCCCCTCCCTGCCCTCGCACCAGCAGCAAAGCCTCCCTCCCAGGTGTGGGATTTCCAGAACAGCAACTGGGAGCTTTAACACAGCAAAACCAGCAACATGAACCATGCAGCTACAACGTGCCCAACACCCAGCTCCAGTTTATCCTTTTACTTCAGGGAGAAAATACACAGCAAGTAGATGGTTTCTGATGGCACGTCTGATGAAATCAAGTTCCTCCCAGGTATTCGCATCTGATTTTCCTGGCAACCTTTCCTTAACCACCATGCTTGGAGCGAAGACCGCATTCAAAATTCCCAATTAGTCTCTTACAAATGACAAAGTCCAAGGAAAACAGTGCCTAAGAGAAAAATAATATGCGTTTGGTGCAACACGGGAAAACATTTCCTCAATCTTAACTATATTTTAGTGGGCTAAATTGGTCGGTTTTATTCTAAGTGATGTAAATGAACACAAGTGTTAGGGAAACATTTGTCACTTGATACAAAATTAGAAATAATGGCCAGCATTGTAGCAAGTTTTCAAACTGGACAAAAGGTGCTGAGTGCTTCTTATTTGAAGCAAGGGTATCTTATGCCATTCCCTTTGAGTCTGGGGGGGCATCAAAATGAGAGCAGCAGCCATGGGTAGTCTCTCTGGTGTGCACAGTATAGGTAGAGAGCGCAGGGGAACAAGAGGGCCTGGATCATGGGGACTTAGTAAATAAAACTCTGTGCTGAGTCTTGCAGCAATAAGAGTGGTTATTTTCGGCTATTGGTTATATCTGTTAAAAGAAAAGACTAACACTAAAAAATAGGACAGTGAAAGCCCTATCTCTTCCTTTGGAAGTCAATAACAAACTTCCCCAGACCTCAGAGGTGCTGTTATTTAGACTTCACCTATCCCCGTCCCTACTGACATCTCAGATAAGGCCTTTCTTGTCTGACTGAGACACAATGGAAGCTAAATTTTATCCTAAGGTAACCATAGCTGCAGTTATGGCCAGATTGGGCTTCCAAGCATTTTCTTTCTAAATCCAGCAAATAAAACCATCTCACCTTCTTTAAAAGATACCATTCTTTACGTTTATTTTAATACAATTTATGCGTTTTTTAAGATTTCATCATCTTTGACCGCCATACATCTACATTTTTTATGTGGCAAAAAAATCACCCAAACCACCAATCCACTCTTCCTCACTAACTTAGCTAAACCTCAAAGACAGATCCAGTCAAGACCCATGTGGGAAAATGTCTTCCAAGAAAATGTCTTTATAGGATTTGAAGAAAATAGATTTGTTGGTATCAACTTACAGTATTTTCCTGTGGACTGTCAGCAGCATCATATACCACAAATCCAAAGATTTATGTTAAGGGAAGGATAGGAACTGACAGTTCCTAACACATCAGTATTGTGACAATACAGCCGGTTGATGCATCTCACAGGTGAAACCCTCTGTCTCTTGGCACAGAAAGTTACAGGGGAATTGTATTTTTTAATGGTCTTTATATTTAATACACAGAGAAATACCCTGTACGTGTTTTGAAGGCAATGCTTCAGAGGAGAGTGGAAAAAAGAACTTTTTAATGGGAATTTGAGAGCTGAGGAGTGCATTTTAAGATTGTAGCTGCTCCTGCTGGACTGGCTGAGCACTGACAGCCTGGCTGTGTTAGGAGTTAGCTCCCCAAGCCCAGGTTCAAGTAAACAGGTGGGATAGTGTGATGAAGCCAGTCTTCTTCTTCTGCCAGCTACTTGGCTCATGGATAAACACCAGACTTTCACTTCTACAGTTTTCAAGACCTCAATCATTACTAAGAACACTGATTTCATTCATTACGGTGAGGTTTCTTTTTTTTTTTTAAAGTATGGACTACAAGATGTCTCAGAAACATCACAGACAGATATTAAAAGCCATTGATGATACAATGTGTATCTGATGCCTTCAGAAGCAAGACATCTTAAAAAATAACATTTTTTTTCTTAATTGCCTATCACTCCTTGAAAGTTGTGTTTTTGGTAGAGGAGGCCCAGCTGTGATTCACCACCAGGTTGATACTCTTACCATGGCCCATGGATTTACTGAAAGAGGAGTCACCAAATCACTGACCAATGCCTACTGCAGATGTCCTTGCTCTTGAAAATGCCCCAAACTTCCAGAGCTTTGGATTTCTGTTTGGAAAGTTGCCCTATTATCTTATCGGGAAACTAAAAATGGATTATATCCCAGAAAGGTTTGGGTAATTTTTTTTTGGTGCCACCTTCCACAGTTGCATGGATTTCACCCTTTCCATTGTTCTTCATGCCCTTCTGATTCTACTGAGCCATTACAGTCCTTGTGGCAAGCAAACAGAAGGATGTCTAAGATGTGTCACTGAAAGGATCTTTCCAGATTTGCCCCTTCCCCATTCACCATTCCTCCCTCAGGTGCTCTGAGATGAAAGTAAGATCCTAATTTAAGTTGGATAGTGACTGCTCCAAGAAACTGTGGCTGAAACTCTGGGGGAGGATGAGGCAGTGTTGATGGGGCAGGGGCTGCCAAAGCCTTCTAGATCTGTAGGTGCTTGGAAGGGCCCCCTGCACCCAGCCTCTCCCTGTTGCTGGCACTGTTCAGGACATCCACCACTTATTGCTTGAGTCTGTCTTTAAAAACTTAATCTACCCCTCATTTCCTTTATTGTTCTGGGTAAGTAATCCATAGCCATTTTTTACAGAACATTACATTTTTCAACACTTTGTACAAATATTAACGAGCTGGTCTTCATGGCAGCCTAATTATTATTTTAGATGGGGGAAAGCCAAGGCTAACTTTAAATAACTTGCACCAGGTGTTTTGGTGAAGTGAGGTGGGATTAGGATTCATCTTCCAACTCTGGTGCTCAGTGGATGCCTGAGAGACTTAAGGCTTTGGCTCATGATCAGACAGCAGCCAGATGTGGAAGGAAAAGCTCCTCAGCGGCTCTGTGCACAATGGCGCATTGGTAGCACTTAGGCTGATCGCCTGCATTTGAGAATGATACTCTGCTGCCTGGAAGTGGCTTGTAATTTCCCTGCCTCAGTTTTCCCATCTGCAAAATGGGAAATTAGTGGGAGTTTCTGGCTGTAATATCTGTGAGTCACTCTGTAGATTTAAGGAGTAAGACTCAAGGGAGGAAGAAAAGGCAAGAAACAAACAGGTGATTCTGATGCTGATGGAACAGGTTGCCCAAAGAGGTTGTGGATGCCCCATCTCTGCAGGCACTCAAGGCCAGGTTGGATGGGACCCTGGGCAGCCTGAGCTGGTGGGGGGCAGCCCTGCCTCCTGCAGGGGTTGGGGCTGGGTGGGCTTTGATGTCCCTTCCAACCCAAACCATTCTGTGATTTTACGATTCTATGCCGATACAGACGTAGGTTGCACCACAGAAGAACAAGAGTGACATTGCTCCAATTACCTGTTTCCTATTTTCTTCCCCCAGGGGAATCAGGGTGATGAGAATGTTGTTAACAACTGGATGGGCAAGAGACTGTAGCACTAATCTCTGCAAATAGGCAGCTTGGAAACAGCTGAAGTTAGTACAGTTAATGAAGTTCCCCTGAGCAAACTATTCTCCAAGTGATGCTAGTAACCAGTGCCAACATCTATTTCTGCCTGGCAAAGGCAAACAAGTGAACACACATACCGGGATCTCGGTGATTTTCAGAGTGTATTAGAAAGGACAAAACTTGCATAACTGTCATAAATTATAAAAGCCTCCCTCAATCTTGGTTAATTCTGTTGTAAAAAGGGAGGGAAAAAACTGAAGCAGCTCGGCATGAAAACAATTGTGGGAGGGATAATAAAGAGACTGCAGCAAGGTATCTCATTGCTAGCACTGATATCATTAAGTGCACTAGAAATGACGAGGTAAATGCATGGCAGTGAATCACAGTCAGGCATGATTAACCTTGGATAGTCTGAACTGGAGATCATTTATAAACACCAAGGTACTAAGAACATTACAACAGATGGTACATCAAAAGTCATCCCAAGAGCAGGAGTTTTTTGGGGTGCTTTGTGTATATGTGCCATTTTTGGGTTGTTGTCACAGTTTGTGTGTGGGAAGGTGGGTGATCTCAGACTTCCAGTGCAGTGGGAACTTGCTGTGGCACCACTGGACCCTCTGAAACACAGGAGCTTGTTGGAATAATTTTTCCTTGCATGGATATGTTATACAACTAAAAGTTTCAAATGCTGTGTTCTAAGGTTTAGTGAAAAGATCCTCAAAAAAAAAAAAAAAAAAAAAAAAAAAAAAAAGAGCACTAGGTCTCCATTCCTCTCCTCTTTAACATCCTCCTTCATCCTACAAGTGGTAAGGCTGTATTTTCATAAAAATTAGCTGTTTTTATCAACATTTGGTAAGTTTTCTAGCCACTGAAAACTGAAACTTCCATCACAAAGCCAAAAGAATGAAACACTACTGGATATTTCTGAACAGTCCTAAAAGTTTAGAAACGTGCAGGGAAGCTGTAATCAGATGACCCATAGAGAGCTGTACATACTGAGTACAACAAAAAACCCTTCAAATCCAGAACTCTTATGGCTTTAAAAGCATTCCATTACACGGAACATGAATCAGCTGGAGAAGACTCAAGACAGCTTAACACCTTTGTATTGTTTGCACCTTTTATTGCCATCATGTAGTGCCAGTTCAGATGATTTCTGTGCATGCTGATGCAATGAGGGCCATAGCAGCACTGTGCAAAAGGAGCAAATACTCTGCCCAGATTCTGCTCTTCCTCTATGGTTTTGCATAATTCTCACTCTATTACATTAACCTCAGTTATCTCTAGCATTGTAATCGCTGTCCTTATTTACCTACCTAATTAGGATGCTGCATCAACTAATCATCCAAATGTATACTGATTTCATAATGTATAAAATTTTTATCAGTGGAGAGGCAGGTCCCACCAGAGTCCATCCAGACAGTTAATGCATACCTGAAAAAAGCTACACATTATGCTCTTTGAAACGATGCATTTCCTGTACCCAAACCCATCTGAGCAGCACAGCACACATCTGTGCCCCAGATTTCCATGCCCTCAGAGGACACAAGCAGCACCTTCATCCCTTTTGCACCAGAACAACACCTGGTTTTGAGCCCCAGGAGCCCAGTGGGCCAGGTAGGAGGAATCCTTCAGGGAAGACCTGATGTAAATGCTCGGTTCACAAGCACCTCACTGCCTGATTCAGGAGGGCAATCAACCTGTCTTCTGAAGCTGCATAAATAATCTTTGGATGGTGGCAGTAAATCTACACCAAGGATGAATTAACTGCCACTGAGTCATATAAGCGTGGTTTGACTGTGTGGCTTGTAACATGCCTGAGGGAAATAAAAAAGACATTTGCAAGAAAGAAACATTAATTTGCTCCTCCCGATCTTTTCTGTTATTTTTATCTGGGCCAACATGCCTTGCTTTGTGTTTTTGCTTTTTATTTTTGGTTGCTGTTTGTTTCATTTTCACATGGAAACAATGATTCATGGTGAAATGAATCCACAGAGCATTCCTTCTGGCTCCCTGCAGTTTCTCCCAGCCAGCCCTGAAGGTGCCACCTCTCACTGTGGCTCCTCCTCAGCATCCCTCCTCCAGGACCCAGGGCATGGCCATGTGACAGAAGGACAGAGTCCTGCTGGTGTGGTCTCTCAGTGTGCATCTTGTGCACAGCTGTGTGCACAAGAGTCATTGCTGCTTCTAAGAATTGCCCAAGGAACCAGTATCTACTGTGAGGTGGCCCTGGCATTAGCAACAAGGCAAAGATAAGCATTCTAAGTACTCTGCATGCAGTAGACAAGTGGATGGTTTCAGAAGGTCACACTAATATGTCTTACTAGGCAGGAACTTCTCACGCCTAAGCAGATTTTGAAGTCTGCTGTATTTAAATTGGCACTCCGTGTGGCGCAGTGGACAGTCTCAAGCTGAAACTGAGACAGATACTGCACATCTCTGAATCCTGCTCACTTTCACCACAGCTGCCCAGAGAAGCTGTGCTACCCCATATCTGGAGGCGCTCAAGGCCAGGTTGGATGGGGCCCTTGGGCAGCCTGAGCTGGTAGGGGGCAGCTGTGCCCATGGCACGGCGTGGGGCTGGGTGGCCTGTGAGGTCCCTTCCAACCCAAACCATTCTGTGATTCTATGGTTCCATGCACCTCTCTCTATTCTGGGCCCAGAGATGCTAGGGGGTTTCAAGTTGATAAAGGAGAAGAAAGGAAAGTTAAGAACATTCCTCAGAAATAAAATACTACCAGACTAGCAAAACCACTGTGGAGGATGGCTTATGGTTTACATATTGCTAAATATCAGCAAAATAAATGTGTTCATTTCTCCAAAATACCTCCAGATGGCATTAAAACCCTTCTTCTTTCGGTTTTATTGTAATACTATTTTTAAAAATGATAATTATTGGAATCGTTCTATTAACCATTCCCAGCAATCATACTATCAGAAGGCATAAGGCTGCTAATGCTTAATTCATTTAATAAGTTTGACTAAATAAGCTCACAGGCTGTAATTACATTCCACAACACAATCCACAGGACAAGCCATTTCTTACACCATGTCAAATCTTTTTCTAGATTCATTTCCAGTAGGTTTTTAATGCGTATTTGCAGCAGAAATGAAAACATCCCACAATAAATCACTGTTATTGTACCTCCTTCTGTGACTACTTTTGACCATGTGACAAATGGTGACACCTTGTGAGATTTACATGATGTAACGCTCTGAATTTAAATAACAGGAATCAGGAAACATAAATTACAGACAAGATGCACTCTAAAATTCACATGACTGACTTGCAGGAACTTGGCTCCCACAAATGGGATTAAAAAGGTGAATGGTTTAGTGGAAATTCATACTGCTCCTGCATGGTAAATAACAGAGGAATTCACTTATCTAGCTCAGTTTGGAAGACTGTTGTTATTCATATATATTTTTTAACTTGCAGCCCATCTGTTTTATAGACTGGTTTATGTTGGCAAAACAATTCTGTTCTTTGTATACTGGAGTTAAAAATGGTAAAAGCTTCTATTGTTGCACCAGAGTGAAGGTGAACACTGATATATTACAAGTGCCTGTTCCTATCTATTTCTCGACTTCTTTTGTTAATTCAAAAACATCAACAAAATCGTGAGAGACCAGAGATAACTGTAATTGGATTTCAAGTAATTCAGAGGTGAAGCTGCAGACTGCAGTCTTTTAAAATTACATCAGTACATCAAAGGCATATGTGACATGACGTTTTTTTGCAAGTGTGACAAACTCCGGTAGCATTAAGGTAATGCTGAAGTCAGGTTGTAAAGGGCAGTTTCTCACACCCACAGAAATCATTTCATATCTACTCAGCATGATAGGGAGCATTTCACTCGTGAGGATCTTTGACTTGCCAGCATGCAAAAGTTCTAGGAATAATTAATGTTTAGTCATTATCTAAAAAGCCTTTCTAAGAACAGCATCAGTGAAAGAGCTTTATCTTAATGAAAACAAATGGACAAATTCAATATTGCCCAACCAATCTGATAAAACATAGACGCTTTTTTTCCAATCATAAAGGCAGGAGTGACTTACGATGTATGGGTTGCGCCTTTCTCTGGACTCTTTGGCTCTACATCACTTTTTCCTTTAAAAGAGAAGAACAAAATGACATCAGAAATGGGTAAATATGGAAACTGTTCAGATGCGACACGTCAAAGATTTACTCATCGCTACTCATTTACACCAACTGCTCTCACCACAAGCACAGAATGCTGCTGTGGCAATCATAACGCTGGGGCACTGCTGGAGTATTTACAAGCTGGGAGTTCTCTCCTACTTGACTTTTCTCTCCACTGGCACATGTACTCTGGCAATATTAGGCAAAGAAACTTTAAAGGGGAGACGGCTTAGAGGACAGAAAGATTCAAGCAACTCAAGTTTTACTAAGGACAGGAGACCCTGGAGCCATGGGAAGATTTTCTCCAGGGCCCTACAGCTCTGCTATTGATAGTGGGTTCCCTGCTCCAGGAATGTTATATTACATAGAATGTACATAGCATTAGAAGGAGCTGCAAAGGCAGTGATTAGAACATGCGTCTACAAATGAGAGGTACTATTTTGTGCAAGAAGGGGTAACTTGGCTTACACACCCAACTTGAGGAGAAGTCAGGTACCTGAATACTTGAGAAGTATCAGAGGCTCAACGGCTCCCTCCCTCTTCTTTATGTTTCCTTATGATTCACACAGCTTGTGATAATCACCTTCCTGGGTCCAGGAACACTGACGCCCATCAGCTGCTAGCCGATGGGATAATACTGTTCTGGTAGGTCAAGCCAAGATCTTTTCCCTCTTTCATCCCCCTTAAAAAGTAAGGTGGTTGTACTTTGCTACACTCATCAATCTGAGAAACCGGAGGGAGTTACACCTCAGTGTAAGATTTTTCTTTAGGTCTAACTTGGGTGAACAGGGTAGACTGATCCACTTCAATCACCTTGAACTTGAATTCTAGACCTCACAATTGCAGCTGCTGTTTCCCCTGTGTATTGTCTATGTGTAGGTTTATGTGTCCTAGCAGGCAAAGAGGCGCAGAGGTTGAGTGTGACTGGCTTACTGATGGATGTGTTTTCCTCTGTTACCTTTTAACGAGCTTCATTAAACCAAAATCCACCTGTGTCTTCTGAAAAAAATGTGAGAAGTGCTTGTTTTCATCAGGCTGTTCCAGTGTTCCCTTGTCACTGACTTGAGCTGAGAGGGTTATAGACCAGCCCCTCACCCATTCTATGCACGTGAGCACTATGTATCACCCACTCATTGCTGCCAAAGTCTTCACACAGTTTTTGTATAGCACTGGAGTGTCAGTCATGGCTATAAGGGGTGCTTCTTGAAAACTCTCTGTTGCCTTTAGAAGAGGCAGAGTTTTCCACCAATGTCCTTCCACTGCTGTGCAGAAATCATCTAAAGCACTTGATCTAGATGGTGACCTTCTGAAAGTAGGAGTCTAATAAAAGGAAGTTCTGGGTAGTGCAAAAACTTTGCTGTGGTGCTTGCATCTCATCCCCTCCTGTGAAAGAGTTTGTCTGTACCTTTTTTGTCCTTAAACTTTAGTGAAAAGGCTGTGGACAGATCTGGTTGTCTTTAGAAACACCACTGTCACTCTGTGGACCTCTAGCTTAAGGCATCTAAAATATAGATGTAAGCTAGGCAGCCACACAAGATAGAATACATCCAGTTCATAATCTCTAGGACACTTTTCACTTTTAACAGACTTCAGAGAACATATCCAGTTGATGAACCTGCTGGCTAGAAAGCTGTTGCTACAGTGTGCGTTTGTTAGCCTGGAGTCCTGGAGCTCATCTGTGTTATGGTAATTTGGAACAAGAAACCAACAGTAACAGTTGGCATGTATTCAAAGATTTTCTATTTGTAACTTAGATTTTTTTAATAAATGATGAATTCTTACCATGAACACACTGGTTTGTTTAAGTGTGAGGGGGCATATGGATTCCTGAGTGCTTTGCCAGCACAGTTCAAATAAGTTCTACTTTCAGCAATGTGTGTTAATGTAGAGAGGGAAACAGCACAAGTACTGTGAGGACTGAGTGAAAAGGGAATCTCTGTGATTAGGCAAACTGGATATTAATGAATTACCCTACAGTAAGCATTTGCAGCTGCTTTAATGCTAATTGTCACTTAACATACTTCTTTGCGGAGGGGGAGGATGAAGCTTTTGGGGATGCTAGAAATGCATCACTCCAGCCTATCGGAGTAGAAAATGTGGTCATTAATGCTTTATCAGTTCATACCAACTTTGTTCACACTTGACTGAATAATAGAAATATGAGAAATGTGTACAGACTAAGCATAGCTGAATGTCATAGATATGGTACTGATAAGCTACTGGAAAAGCATATGTAAAAGGGAATTATCTGTCACAGCAACTTGGTTTTTTTTTTCACACTCACTGTTGGCTAGACCAAGAATTGTTTCTCCATTTTTCATGTAACCTGACAAATGCATGCAAGCACCACTGTGTGAGCACCACTAAGCATTTGCTGAACTAAATCCACTCTAGCTCTGGTTTGTTTTAGTGGGCAAATTTGTGGGGTCTTCAGTTTTTCTTAGTCCAGTGGGAATTAACAAAGGATATGCTACCTACCTCACCTCTTTTACAGGGCTGCTGTTAGCACACTTCACTTCAGCTGCTATGCCCTGTATATGTTTTCTGAAATGAGTGTGGAAATGTGCATGTGTCCACATGTTGGAGTGTATGTATGTGCATGCTTCCCAAAGCACATTGTGGAAACCATTGGCCCTCAGATCCTTAGCCACAGACCTGAGAATTCTTTGCTAATTTCTACTACATCTTATCATTGAATTTCTACTACATCTTATCATAGAATCACAGAATCAGTAAGGTTGGAAAAGACCACTAAGATCATATAGTCTAACCATCAACCCATGACCACCATGCCCACTATCCATGTCCCTCAGTATCACATCTACATGATTCTTGAATACCTCCACTACCTCCCTGGGCAGACTGTTCCTAATATTTAAGAAAAGAAAATGAGGATGAGATAATTTCCTAATTGTTTTAAATACAACCAGATGGGATACGTCCAATTTTCTTCCATTTCAAAATAAAATTCAAGTGGAATTTTGTAGGATTTCCCTGCTGAATAGTGGAAGGAATTTGGGTGAATCACTCAACCTAACCATTATAAATTATCCTCTCTGGATAACAGGGATGAATAATACTTATTTTAACAGAGCAGAATAACTTCATCCATTAAGAGTTTTAAAATGCTTTCATTTCCTTGTGGGGGAAGGATGAGAGAAATGCAAATGAGAAAGACAATGTTAACAGTTGAAGTAAAAACATTGCAAATGCCAGATTCAAGAGCCACTCCACAGAAGACATGATGCAACGGGGAATACCAACTAACTGAGACTCTGAAGATGTGCATTTGGATAATGCAATATATAGACCATTAGATTTCTTTCCCATATGGAGCCATTTGCTAGCATTGCCTCACATCCAGATCCTTTTTACCTGAATTGGGTTTATTATACATGACTGATAAGGTCTGTCTCTTATGCTACCTAACTGTGCTTTATTTTGTGACTTATTTTCACATCCTGACAGGAATCCTCATGGATACACATCTCAGAGGCAGTCAAATTCCTCCAAAATGTTAGAAGTTGTGACTGGTTGTCAGACAGCAACCCTAACATTCAATACCAATAGAGGAAGTGTTTCTGCATGGGCTCAGCCATTCTTTGGTGTGGTTGCCACTACCAGGACCAAGTGCAGTTCCAACCCAGTGGCAGACATACGCTGATTTTGCTGAGCAGGATGAATGAGGAGATAAGAAGAAACTGGAGGTACCAAGGTGTGGGATTGCTGATGGGGGAAGTGGCATTGAAGTGAGGTGAAATGAGCAGAGGAAAGATGTAAAGAGGCAAAACTGTTTTTTTAATTCACAGGAGAGCAGGTTTCATTAGATCTGCAGAACAACTTATTTTATTAAAGTGCTGCAAGAAGGAAATAAATGAAATGGAACTAGGATCAAAGCTATCCAAACACCGTGGCCTCTGATGTCATGGTGAAGCCCACAGCTCAGCTTGTGTGTTTGTCATGCCCACAACTCTTTGCATGTTTGCATAGCCCTCTCCATTATGGCCCCTTTGTGCTTCCTTCTCTCATTACTGTATTCATTATTTTCTGACAGAACCTCATCCCCTTTGCCTTTCATTATTTCCTTATTGCTGGTCCTCACAGCAATATCAAACTGATGCTGGCAATTAAGTGACACCACTGCATGTTTCTTCACAACATCAACTTCTGCCTGCCGACCTTTCCCTGGCAAAGAGCTGCACAGTTTTAATAGCCTACGTCTCCCAGGCTTGTCTCGCTGGATGTATTCTCCCTCACGCAGTGGGTGACCAGACACTTTCAAAGCCCTACCTACCAGCTCAGGGCATTTTTCATCATCAGTCACGGCCTTGTAATTTGCAAACAGGGCTCTGTGCTGGCTGTCAGGTCAGGAAACTAACAAAATAGTTCTTCTGGTTGAGATGATTTTACGTTGAGAGCAGGGTAGGATCATGTATTTTTAATATGCAAGAGAACATTAACAACAGCCAGAGGTGTCAGGGGAGAGGATTAATACTTTGTTTTATGGAACAATTCAATCTTTCTTTTCAATCCAGCTGCTCAGTTGTTTGTTTGTTGTTTTTTTGTTTTCATTTTTCTAGCTAGAAAAGACCTACTGCCATATGGTCTTTGAGGCATCATTTGGTATCACATTGGCAAGATTTGTGTATCTTTTCACAGTGCAATAGTCACAAAATATACCATTCCCTATAAAAGCTAAGTGATCATTTTTTCTGCATTTGGATTTGGCAGTGCCCTTTCCCAAACAACTGGTTCAGCTCTTTTCTGTCATTTTAGAAAAGACATTCTTTTGCTATTTCAGTCTTTTCCATCAACATAATGAAATAGCCACGGGTTAGTGATCATGTTGGTGATGGGTTGATGATTGGACTAGATGATCTTAGTGGTCTCTTCCAACCTTAATGATTCTATGGTTCTATAAGTGAATCTTCCCTTCCCTTCCTTCTTTTCCTTTTCCTTTTCCTTTTCCTTTTCCTTTTCCTTTTCCTTTTCCTTTTCCTTTTCCTTTTCCTTTT
>JAOWBP010000001.1:61649342-61683851 GCA_028571105.1 Tragopan temminckii | reverse complement strand
CAGGGGGAAATTTACTCTGTGTCAACCCGCGTGACACAGTGCCTCATTTGTGGATAAATGTAAATCTGCTGGTTCTTTTTCACAGGCACTAAAACGTACGGTCTCTCTCCCTCCCCCCGTTCCCAAAACTGGAAAAGAAATTAGGACCGTCTTAGAAAGCTACCTTATATTTCAATCAATCCTCTTTCATAAAAGTCATTTAAGGTAAATACCTGTGCAGACTTACGGCCCAACTATAACATTTACTGTGGCCCAAATCCCGAATTCCTCGCTCGGGCCACTTTCTCATTGAAATTGATGGAAATTCACTTGAAAAAGAGCTGAGTAAAACCCGAACGCTGGCTGAGGATTTGGTCCCTTGCCTATCTGCCTGAAGCACTGCTGCAGCTCCAGAAGTGAAAAAAAAAAAAATAAATTAAATTCCTCTAAAATACCCATCCCTCAAAACTTAAGGGGTGAAAAAAAGGCATTGTTTTTGTGCATGAAATGTACAGAGAATCTCATCACAGGAAGAGCAATTCCCAGGGAAAGAATTTGGAAAAAGTCAAAAGAGAACATCTCAAAATAAATGAAGTACTTATTGCTGAAAAATGAGCTTAGATATATCTCAGGAAACTCTAAAGCTGAGAATTTACTGCATCATTCATGCCTTCCGCAGTAAGTTTCTTATCTCTCGTTTGGTATCACAACAAGGGATTCTGCATACTCTGTATGAAATACAACAAGACTGCGATTTTTGCAGTAATAAACTCTACACATGCATGACAAATCCAAGCATGCAAAATGTTTAACATCCCAGTTCGCAGATACTTTGGGGACAAAATCCGATTATGAGTTATATGCCACAATAAATAGGGCTCAACGTTTCATAAAGCAATTTATAGTTCATAAAAATGACAAAATGTACCTGTCAGACAGAACGCGGAGAGCAGATCTCTGTGCTGCCTGCTGGAAGAAAGGGCAGAGATGTTTATTTTATATTCTGACTTTAAAATTACGAGCACAATCAACACTTTAAAAAATGCGTTACACACATTTTTGTCACGTGTCCAAATTTTAAAGTACTACCAAAGTAGCACAGACTCTACGGCAAAATGGACATTCCAGCCTGGTCAATGTAAGAGCACTTTGTTAAGCGTGCCATAAACCAGGGGGCTGTCAGAGCACGGTGCAGTATTTGAGGTCTGAACTGCTCTATTTAGACGTTTTCTGCAGGTCTCTGAGAGAGAACTCTGCAGGGCTCAGCTCTCCTCCTTCCCCTCTCCCCGCTCTGCGCTCCCACTCCCTCTCCTTTACCATCAGTCTCCTCCCATTCTTCCACAGAAACAAACATCACATATTTGGTTCCTTGTGCGATGAAGCCCGTAGCTATAATTACAGATTTAGCGAAGCCTGCCAGGGCTGCTGCAGACTTTTCCAGAGCGCTGCCATGTCAATCTGCTGGCAACCCTTGGCTATGCAGCGCAGGATTGACCTGTTGCTGGTTTGCTCCTCAGCTTTTGCCTAGCACAACTCTTTGGATGGGGTGGGGAAGCATGGTGCTTGTTCTTGTGTTAGCCAGCAGTCCTGGGAATAGAATCATAGCCTCTCAAGTTTAATAGGACTCCCAAGCCTATCCCCGAGCTGGTTTGCCACTTTATTATTATTATTCTTTCCCCTCCTTGAATCACTTCAAGCAGGGTGATTCATGGCTTCGGTACAGTAATTAGCTGCTAAGCAAAGATGAAATCCATAATGTTCTGAAAATCTGCTTTAAAGCCCCAGTTCTGCTTGCGGCTGCCCTCCCCTCTTGTCCCCATCTGAGCTGTGCCTCGCCTGGCAAAGAAAGGACACAAAGCCACATTGCACGGATAAGGGAGGGAATTGAACGTACGTTTTCGCTTTGCAGCCACCAGCAAGTATGTTTTGCAACCAATCCCTCTGGCTTCTTAAGACAGGGGAGGCTGCATCCCCAGCCCTGAATGCACAAACTGGCATTCTGGTCAGAACTGGAAAGCTTGGATGTAGGTAGATTAGATGTTAGGAGGAAATTCTACATTCAGAGGGTGGTGAGGTGCTGGCACAGCTGTCCAGAGAAGCTGTAGTGCCCCATCCCTGGAGGCACTCAAGGCCAGATTGGAAGGGGCCCTGGGCAGCCTGAGCTGGTGGCTGTCAGGAGATAAAGACTATGCCAGCTCACAAGTGGGTTCTCCTCTAACTTCAGCATTCCGCAGAGAGCCCATGGGAAGAGCTGGATAGGTACCACCAGCTCAGTGGGAAGGTGCCCATGGCACACACCTGCTGACTTCAGTGTTATGAAAATAGTAATGGGAACCCAGCTGTATTATTATCTCTAGTAGCTCAACATACTTGCACGCTCTTTGGGCACAGCCCTTTTCAATTGCCCTCCATTTCAGCACTCTGGCACTGTGTCTATTCTTGCTTCTGATAGGGGCTCACTGTAATGATCTCACCCCACTACTGGTGCAAAGACACAGGAAAGACCCAAGCCTTAGGTTTAAGGATGTCCTATGACTTAATGCTGACCTCTGCAGTGTGCTATGACTTTGCAAAGCTCAGGAGCCTCCTCTCACTATCAGATCCCTTCCCCAGAGCCAAGTAATGCAGACACCGCTCAAGTCACCATCACTCCTCCTCTCCCACCCTTTCCTTGCAGGCAGCCACTATGTGGCAGTGCTCTTTAAGACACTTTTAATTATTTCCCACTCTTGGCTTAGACCACCACAGGTGGTGCGATGAAGCAGGTTAGAAAACCGATCCAGCTGAAAAATAGCACTTTTCCTATATTTATTTATTTACTTTTCCTTTTTGTCGGCTCATTTGTAACCTGGATGGTGAGTCTATTTTCATCTCTCCTACACCTTTCTGGGGAGATGCAGAGCTCAGCTGGAGCAAGGTCTGTGGTAGCTAGAGGAGCCAGAAGGCGCTGAAGGAGATGGTTGTTCGGTAGCCAGAGTCCTCAGAGACCTTACAGAGACCCTGTGGAGGCACATGTAGGCTTTGATGATCCTAAAAGTTCCCTAACATGGGGATGTGGGATGCATGTCACTCTCGTATTTCCCCAAAACTCCCAATTTTGAAAGAGGAAGAAGAGCTGGGTGCTTTGTCTCCCAGTCCAGGTGGAAGTAACTCTAAAGAGAGGAGAGGACTCTTGTCATGATCTGCAGGGAATGTTAAACTGAGCTGGGCCATGTGAAGCTGGGCTGCAGCCTCAAGTGCCAGTCTCTAGTTTCCATTTTGGTATATCCAGCTGCTGACAGCATTGAAAAGGTGATCCTTTCTGGGCAAGCAAGTGCATTCAGATGACAGGCAGGGCAGCAGAAAGAAATGTAAAAGTACTTCTCAGTGAGATCATTCTACTTTTTCAATTGGGCTTCTCATATTAAGTCCTTTAATAGGTGTCCTTCTTTACCAGGATGCAGTGCAGGTTGCAGGGGGCACCTTGCTCCTTGCCTGGTGGTGGCACATTCTATAAATGAGACTATTGATTTCTTTCTCACGGGTTTGAAATGCAGCCATGTTTGACTGCATGTTTGTGTGACCCCTTGAGTTGGTAATGGCCCCATTTCTGAATGAATGGGGAATAAGATCCAGTTGCAAACTTACTCTTCCTCCCTGGAGGAGCAGATCTATTGCCTGCAATGAAAGGCAGTTAGCAACTATCTGGCAATTTTAATTCTGGCCTATATTGCTCCCATCTCCTGAAGAAAGTGAACTGTTGTAATTAAAGGTAGTTAGCAGTTCCCTAGCAAGAATAAATACTTGCAATTACAGTCTGTTCTCTCATTCCCTTGCTACACGGCTTGGCTGCTCAACTTGTGGGGAAATATCTGCCCCTGGTTCTTGCTAACAGTTTATTGTGACCCCATTCAAGTTTATTCACGAATCCCCATGGAGGGTCATGACCCATAGCTTGAGAAACTCTTGCTACAGAAACAGCTTTCTTTGATTTATTGTGTTCCTAATATGCTGGCATTATCTATGTAGCAATGTAAGCAAAAGGGTGGTACTTAGTATCACAAACTTCCCTCACCACTGTTTTTTAATACCATGCTTTTGATTGTGCTACTTAATTTGCATTTTATCTTACATCATTAACAACATTATTGAGACCAACTCACCATCCATCAAGAAAGAAGATGAAAGTATGTTATACATTCTTTATTATTCCTGGAAGTAAGTGTTTGTGCTGCTTATATAAATTAGGGATAAGAAATAATTTTGCTGCTGACAGAATTTAAAGATCTCCAAGAATGATCACTAAAAGGTATTTTGTGGGAAGCTTAATATTCTCTTGATAAGTGATTATGTTGTACTCTGATTTGTTCAGCACTACTGAGTGTAGCCCTAACATTTCTGTTCCTGGAACTAATGGGGTTACTCATTGAAGGAGGGTTTCCCCAGAATGAACAAAGATATTGAAGGCCAGCCCATCGCATAATAACTTTAATGCTAAGTAGGAAGCAGGGTAGAAAAAAAAATATCCCTTAGGTGACTCAGGTACTTAGTCTTGAGAAACTAGCCACAGTAAGTGTGATGGATTACTCCATTTCACTACATCAAGAGTTGTAAATTACAGGATACTGGCTGGTTAGACTTCTTCGTCCCTCACCTGAATTGGTTCTAGATACATTTAGGGCAGAGTTTCATTGATCTGCCTATAGTTCATTAATCATTCATGAAAGATCCTAGCTGTACCCCCACACTACCAAGACAAAACAAGTTTTCAGACAGTAGTAATCATGTTCAGGTTCTCAATCTCCAGAGCCTGCATCTACTTTCTCCATCCTTTATTGCAGTGAATGAGAGCTTGGGAGCATAAACAGCAGATATTCATGTTTCAGTGTGTGTTAAATGAGCTACCAAAATTACCTGAAGTGTCACAAACTGCAATCTGTTGTTGAAGGGAAATCAGAGAGGAAATTAAATACTATCATAGTAATTGGGACTGAGCAGTGAAGAGGATGGACTGAATATAGCTCTTAAGCATGAGATCTAGGAGTGCTGAGTGGTCCCCAGATTTATTTATTTTTTTTAATCTAGTTGGAAAAGGATTGCTTCATAAACTGTTGGGCTTGAGGCATTTTTGGAAAAGAAGCAAATGAGAACTACTGAAGAATATTTTATGGAGTTTGGAGTGTCTTGGAGGCACTGCAGACAGACGATGAATGCATTTTCCTTTGCATCATTCAAGGCATGCTTTGGCAAACAAAAGCCAATAAACTGACCATTGGTGACTCAGATATTTTGTTTTCCATTTTTCTTCTAATCACTGTTACTGCAAGAGAGCTCAGTCACGGCAATTGTGTGGAGTTATACCACGTACAGCAGAGACTTCACTGAGGCAGTGCAGGTGTACATAAGGTGAGAATCTGAACTGCTTCTTTGGTCATGGTGTAACAATTCTTACTGCCTGTGCATGAGAAAATTGTGTTGCTTCCAGAGTATCCTGGTTGCCTTCCTTGGGTAGTAGGCTTTGCCCTGGAATGATGCAGCGAGCAATTTGTGCTCTTAAGTGATCACCTCCCTTATTAGCAGCCATCCAAACTGCTGGACGCTACCATGCACCTACTGAACTGTAGATGAACTTCTACAAGCTAAGATTGATGCAAGATGTCTTTACTGTACGCTGCTCTTTGACAATCAGACTTTTATACGTTTTCTTTCCTGTTTCATTCGTCATTATTTTCCACACTGATTCTGTTTTAATTTCTTAAGGTTTTGGTTGGTTTTAGTTTAAATGCATTTCATCCCTAAGATAGTGAAGCCATGGAAAAGTTTTCTGAATGGCACAACCTGACCACTTACCATAATTTAGGCTATAGGACTCTCCAGAGCCTTTTCTCTGCTTCAGATCTGGGACCTATGGCAAAATTCTGGATGATCCTCCTATTGCAAATCCACCTCGGTCCAACCACTCATAGGGTTCTTCTCTCTTGTGTTAAAATATGAGTTTAGCCCAGCTTTGTTTATATGTATCTTACTGCACTAGATGTTACACCTTTGTCTGTGAGATGGAGCTGCCTTCTAGCCTCAACACTGTCCCTGCACTGGTGTTTATGGACTGTGATCATGCTTTAGACGAGCTCAGTTAAGACACGGGACAAGGGCACAAGTCCAGAGGAAGGCTATGAAGATGATCAGAGAGTTGACACATTTCTCCTATGAAGAGAATCTGAGAGAGCCAGAATTGTTCAGCTGGAGAAGGGAAGGCTCTGGGGAGACCTTATAGCAATCTTCCAGCACATAAAGTGGGTCTACAGGAAATATGGGAGGGACATTCCTGGAGGTCTTCAAGAAACATCTGGACATTGCACTAAGGGACATGGTTTAGTGGAAAAATATTGGTGGTAGGTGGACATTTGGACTGAATAATCTTGGAGGTGTTTCTCAACCTTGGTAATTCTACAGTTCTATGACTCTATGACTCTTTATCAGGGATTGCAGTGATAGGACAACGGGTAACAATTATAAACTAAAAGAGGGGAGATTTAGTTAGATGCTAGGCAGAAATTCTTCACTCAGAGGGCAGTGAGACACTGGCACAGCTGCCCAGAGAAGCTGTGGTGCCCCATCCCTGGAGGCACTCAAGGCCAGGTTGGATGGGACCCTGGGCAGCCTGAGCTGGTGGGGGGCAGCCCTGCCCATGGCAGGGGGTGGAGCTGGGTGGGCTTTGAGGTCCCTTCCAACCCAAACCATTCTGTGATTCTACGAATTCGTTGTGCTTCATTCCAAGCTTTCACTCCAAGGCGTATTTTCCAAACGTATTCTCTCTCTCCTCCTAAAACTCTTGTCAGCTTTCAGCATTCTCTATGAGGAGCGCAGAGCTGCACTGTGTCACAATGGCATTCCCATCAGGTTTCAACACAGAGTGAAACCCCTTCACACCCACAGACATGTCCTGCTTAATGCCTTGAGTCCTCCTGGCCACAGGAGCTGTATGAGGAGCCCAGTTCAGGCCACTGATCATAAGTGATTTTTAATGTGCTTTATCTCAGTGCAATGCTCTGCTCTGTGCTGTTCCTAGAGGTTTTGTTTGAGGATCACTTTTCAGTGTGGATTTTGGAGAGATTTAAAATCACTTGTAAACTGCAGCTTGAGTGTTTCTCTGTAAATTTGCAATGTACATGTGTGAATGTGAGTTTCACTGTCTGGTTGATATTTATTTAGGATTTACAGGCTGTAAGACTTAGAAGGTTCTCCCCTCCTTCCCCTTTTGGAGTTGGTTATCATCAGAACCACATCTTTAAAGAAACCATAAAACCCTTTCTGGATTTCATGATTTCTCCAGGCCTTTCAACACCTCAGTATTCATTTTTCACTCTGGGGTTTTATTATTATATTTTTTGGCATACATTGTTCTTTCTCCTCTGCTTTGCCCATTAATCCTTATTAATCTTCAGGGGCAGCACAATCTAGCAACTTGAACATGGCAGCTGGGATTGAAAGACCTAAGCGCTAATCCTGGCTTTGCAACTGACTTCCATGTGGTTTCAAATGGGCCACGTCTCCGTCTCTGTCTCCCCATCAATCCTACAGAGATAATAATTCTTACTTAACTGTACCTAAATACCTCTCAAGGGCACTGCATTAGGTAGTTAATACTTGTTAAGTGATTTGGCTCTCCGAATTACTGTACAAGCAGCATGGGTATTAATCATTCAAAATTTTATGTAACTGTGAATGTTGAGTCTTCTGCTCTGCATCTGTTCAGGTTTCTCCTGAATTCTGGCCCTGACCAGCATGCAGCTTTTCAAGGCAGATGGGTGGTTCACTTTTTCAGATGACTTAATCTTTTTTGGTGGAGACAAGCAGAAGGACCTTGGTACTTTACATTGGTGCTTGGAAAGTCCTTGATGCTTTACATTAAAAAAATAGTTAATTGTCAACAATGCTAGAGGAAAGTCTCAGTCATCACAAGCAAAACAATGGCTGTCTTGGAAAACATCCTTTGTTTCCAAAGAAGTAGACTTCTTATCCAGGAAAAGGCATGTTGAAGTACTGCTTACACTCAGGATATCTCAGGCAAAACATCAGTGTTATGCCAAAGGCTTTGTGAGATTTGGTGAGAAGTCTGAGAGCTCAGGATTAAACCAGGATTTTTCCAAAATTCCATGTATGTGAAAATGAGGATAATGCAAGTGTTAGTTCCCTGTATACTGGTAAATCTGCCCAGTGAGGTGCTACGTCAATCGTCTGTGAAGCATTTCTTACTACCAAAGTGGTAGTGCTTGGATTGTACTAGCAGTAAAAAAGAAAACAGAGGATAACTTCCTAAGCTGACTGAAACCAGTGGGTCACCTCCTGTGGACTTCAAAGGACCACGATTTTGTGCAGGAGAAATTGTAGCAATGTTTCCTCAGTCTCTTTTATTTAAATCTCAGTTTTGATGAATTAGCTACTGTCTGTTTTCCTTTTTTTTCTTCAAGTCTAACATAACCGCTGCCCCTCTTACAATGACATTCTCTTACAATTTTTTTTCTCCATTCTTTTCTTTCTTATTTCTTTAACCTCTTCCTTTTTCCATGTTCCTTTTCTTTTCTTGCATCCACAAAGGCCAGTGCAGCAGGTGGGCACGCAGAAGAAACCCGTGAGAGGCCCATGGAGGAACAGGCCATCCCCCTGCAGTCCATGGGCACTGTACAGTGCAGATGTCCATGTGTAGCCATGAAGGACCAACCTCATAGCCTTCTACGATGTCATCACCACTGGTGCAGAGTCTGGTTGGAGGCCTGTAACTAGCAGTGTGGGGAAAGCAATGGACATTAGGTACCTTCACTCCAGCAAGGCGTCTGACAGCATCTCCCACAACATCCTTGTTATGAAACAGAAAATGTGGGATAGATGAATGCATGGTGAGGTGGTCTGGGAACTGGATGACTGGCAGAGCTCAGAGGATGGTCATCAGTGGTGCAGAGTCTGGTTGGAGGCCTGTAACTAATGGTGCTCCCCAGGGGTTGGTTCTGGGTCCAGTCGTGATCAGCATATTCATCAGTGATCTGGGTGAAGGGATAGAGTCCACCCTCAGCAAGATTACTGATGATATGAGGCTGGGAGGATTGGCTGACACACCAGCAGGCTGTGATGTCATTCAACAAGACCTGAACTGACTGGAGAGTTAGGCAGGAAGGAATCTGATGAGGTTTAACAAGAGCAAGTGTAGAACCTTGCATCTTGGGAGGAATAACCACATGCATCAATACAGGTTAGGGGCTGACTTGCTGGAGAGGAGCTCTGCAGAGAAGGACTTGGGGGTCCTGGTGGCAACAGGCTGGCCATGAGCCAGCAGAGTGCCCTGATGGTCAAGAAGGCCAATGGCATCCTGGGGTGCATTAAAGAGAGTGTGGTCAGAAGGTCGAGGGAGGTGATCTTCTCCCTCTTCTCTGCCCTGGTGAGGCCACATTTAGACTACTGTGTCCAATTATGGGATTCTCAGTTCAAAAAAGACAGGGATCTTCTAGAAGGAGTCCAGTGGAGGGCCACAAAGATGATTAAGGTCCTGGAGCATCTCCCAGATGAGGAAAGGCTGAGTAACCTGGGTCTGTTCTGTCTAGGGAAATGAAGACTGAGAAGGGATCTAATAAATATTTATAAATATCTAAAGGGAGCTGGGAGGCAAATGGATGAGACCAGGCTCTCCTTGGTGGTGTATAACGATAGGACAATGAGTAATGGCCTAAAACTTGAACATAGGAAGTTCTGTATTAACATGCAGAAGAACTTTATGGTAAGGGTGACAGAGTGCTGGAACAGGCTGCCCAGAGGGGTTGTGGAGTCTCCTTCTATGGAGATATTCAAGATGCATCTGGATGCCTACCTGTGTGACCTATTGTAGAGTATCTGTTTTGGCAGAGCGGTTGGACTTGACGATATCTTGAGGTCCCTTCCAACCCCTGTGATTCTGTGCTTATGTGAGGAGCCCAAGGAGCAGCAGTGAATGAGGCCTGGAGATGCACAGTATGGATACCCCCACAGGAATGGCCTGAGCTGGAACTGCAGCCTGTGCAGAGGGGCCCACAATGGGGCAGG
The DNA here is from genome assembly GCA_028571105.1 of Tragopan temminckii. Classification (NCBI taxonomy): domain Eukaryota; kingdom Metazoa; phylum Chordata; class Aves; order Galliformes; family Phasianidae; genus Tragopan; species Tragopan temminckii. The sequence goes on along the minus strand of JAOWBP010000001.1, from coordinate 61,673,822 downwards.
AGGGCTGGAAGAGCTGCTACCTGTGAGGACCCATACGGAGCAGAGGCAGAGAGTAGAGATGGAGGAGTGACAGAAATAAAGCATTATGAATTGATCACAGCCTTCATTTCCTTATGCAGAGTCTGTTTTGTCTGCGACAGTAACTAGCTGGTGATCATTCTGTCCTATCTCAACCCTTTAGCCTTTTTCCATGCTATTTCTCATCCTGTTCCATTGAGGAGGGGCAGTGAGTGTGGTGTGTAGAATTCAGCTGTTCGTCAGCCACCACAGCTGCCAGCACCTCCCCAGCCAGGGCTGTGTGCCCAGGGGGAGCGCAGCTGGTGGAGCTGTGGCTCTGCCTTCTGCTTCACTTGTGCAGGGCTGGTGCCAGTGGCTTCCCAAAGCTTGGCTGGTGCTAAAAGCTCACAGGCTGAAAGGGACAGACAGGTACAGCAACAGGGAAACCATGCAGTAGAGTAAGCAGGCACGTGCCCTTTGAGCTCCCGAATGTGTTAGGGGTATGCTCTCCTATTACAGCCTGTAATAGCTGTGGTATTGCAAACAACCTTAATTTGTGCTCTAAATTATCTGTGGCTGTGGGTTATTTAACCGTCCTCCTGCAGGCAAGCTGCAATGAATTTCCCTGAAGGCAAACAGAGGTTTATGGCCACCCCTGTGTGGGGCACAGGCCCGGAGGCAGTGGCTGACTGCAGCAAGGGCTCTCCCTGTGGCAGCATGAGCTGCTAAATGGTGAAACTAATTCAGTGAGGTTTTACAAACATTTGTGCAAGGACGAGGGAAAGCAACCCTGGAGATGTAGGGGATAATCCCTCCTTATGCTTCAAATCAGCAGGCACTGCTGAATCAATTGCATCATATGTTCCCATGGCCATCACAACAGATGTTCATAGAGGAATTCCAGTTCACCAGGGAAAAATCTAACCAAAGACAGCAAGAAGGTGGTTGAGGAAGTTACAGGAGGTAGTTAAAAAAGCATGAGGTTGACAAGGGTGATACCAGAAGGAAGAGACAGGCCTAGAAGTTATACTTGAGCTATAACTTAGTTCAGTTGCAGCATCAACATGTAGAAATAAAGAAGAAGCGCCTGTATTTTATTTCCCAGTCTATTATTAGAGATTCACACGGAGATCAGAGTGGTGTGTTTGAATTTGCCTGGATTTTGTGCATGTCCAAGAGTCAGGCTGATCCCCAACTGTCATCCGCAGTGGCAGAATTCATATTTAGAGCTAGATTCTGCCTGCCAGTGCATGACAGACAGTGACTCTGATTTTGTAAGATAGGCAGTGATGTGAGCCAAGTTTGGCAGGACAAGACCGAGCCCTTATTTTGTCCTATCCGACAGTTTCAGTGAAGCAGTCTTGGTCTTCTTGTCATGCATGGTGGAAGTGCAAATTTAGATGTCACAGAGATTATAAAATCAGAGCTGGCAAACCACAGAAAGGCTTGGCTCAGCTGGCTTAAACCTTGCTCTGAATTTTAGCTGTGTTGGATGCCAGAGGATTGGTTCTCTAATACACAGGAAATAATGGACTTAGCCGAGTTAAGAAAGGCTGTTACAAAGGCAGTTCCTCTGGTCTGAAAATGCACTCATGTTGCAGTGACAGAGGGCAGAGCAGGCCATTTGGATTAAGTACAAAAGCACCTGAGGGTCCAGCTACTCCTTAACCCTAAACTTACATTTTTCTGTTTTTGCTTATCTCTGCTTTGTGCAGTTTTGTTTGCAATTAGACTCACATTGGGCAGAGTTCATGAAGTAAGCTTCCCTGACTCAGTGCAGTGAGAAACTTCTCATCAGAAAGATTTTTCTTCAAGTTTATCTGGGCTTTCTTTGAAAGTTAAGCTTATTTGCAGCAAAGATGCAAGTTCCATGCTTTCTTTTGCTTTTCTTTTTGCTTTCTTCAGGACTGTGTTCTCATCTTCAATCTTCTGCTCATTTTCACTTCTGATCAAGCATTGAATATTGCGCTGATGAAGAGGTGAATAAGGGAGCACAACACTAAAACGACTTAATGTGGTTAAAATAGTCGGATGCAGCATATGTGCACACAATTAGTGCTGCTTAAAAACAGTCTTCATGATGAACAGGGCCATGCTATAATTTGTCTGATCTGGCTGCTCCTTCTGAATGTACCTGGCTCTGCTCTTCTCTTGGCTGATCTTCGACATCAGAAAGCTCAGAAAGCGCCACTGTACCAGAGGAGGTTTGATGGAAAGAAAGCTTATAGCCACTTTGTCCCTTCTGCAATTTCTTTCAAAATCCATTGCAGGTTAATTCAAATTAGCTGCAGTATTAGATTCCATATGAAGAAGTAGTGCTTATCTAGAGTCTGCTAAAAATTACCCTTTCTGGAAGAAAGTGTATGTGTAATTGTTCATTTCAATGTAATTTGTAAGTTTTTGATGACTGTTGGTCCGTATCCAGATAGGAGAGGGAAAAGTCCTGCACCTTCATTATAGTCTTTAAATGCATTCTCTCTCACTTGTTTCTGGCTACTACTGAAGTACAATTTTTGGACCTGATAAATAAATCATTTCTCAGTGCTACTTACGTGGCTACACTGACTGCCACTGTCCATGGGGATGGACTTTTACCCTCTTGCATCAACAGGATGGATTTGTCTGGCAGACAGCTCTGCCAGAAACAAGCAGTTTTTGCTCTGAGACCTTCGGAAGACATGTGATGAGGGGAAGCATGGGCACAGATGTTCCCACTAGAGCTGTAGGAACAACCTGAATCAGCACTGAGATCTCCATCTTGGCTATGGCCAGGGAACATGGATGTATCCCTGGACTAGAAACACTCTCTGGCTGTCCCCAGGCTGTGATGGGCAGGGCCAGCCTCTGGAGCCCCCAGCAGCTCTGGCTCAAATCATGCTCCTGAGAGTTTATTCCTCTGCACTGAAGTTGATTCTCATAACCTTCCCTGAGGCTACTCTTCCCTTGAGGTCTCCCATGGAGGGATATGGGCTCAGTTGGTTTTGGCCACCCTGCAGAAGGGCTGGGTGGTCTCAGGCTGCCTGAGATCCTGTAGGGATGCCTGTCCCTCTCCCTTCAATGGGAAGGCAGCGACTCCCTGGCAGGCGTTGCCTTCACTCTTTTTTCGTGCAGGGAGAAAACCAGTGAGTCCAAGAGCATCATAGCTCACTGCCTCCCTGCACTCCATGTGCCAGGGGTGCCCTCATCCCCCACCTTTTTTTGCTGTGGCCATGAGATGTTTAAAAAGAAAAAAAAAATGGACTAAGACTCCATTTTTCCTTTCAAGATACAGCAGGGGATTGAGTTTGGAGCTGTGTCCCTGGGAGGGTGTTCTGATTGCTTCTTCAACTTCTGTTTATACAATTTTACAAAATTTTGGCAGGAATCAAGAGCACATACCAGGGTGTTGGCTTTTATGAATCTCATGGGATGTGAAAGTCAAGCTGACTGGATGAACTTTGGTTACATATTCCAGACAAGCACAATGACTCTATTTATTCAGACTTGGCAGCCAGAACGCAGATTGACTCTGTGGGTAATAAATTTTCACAGCCACAAAACTTCAGCGGCAACCAACCTGATCCCGCACAGAAAAAATGCATGCAAGGAAGCAGACTGGGGCTGCAAAAATATGTTAGATTATTATTCCACGTATGTATACCAGTCAGTTAATTTATTTGGCTATTGATTGACAAGAATTGCACAAATGAATCCAGGGATCTTTTTCCCCTTAAAGGAACTACTTGCTATTACAAAATTCTCATATTGTAAAAGGACGAGTAGAGGGAAAAGAATTGTTCGTGTTACAATTGACAATCTCCTTTTAATATTTCACCCAAGACTGATTTAAGTTATCCAGTGACCTCTACAGAGAAGAGCAGGGTATTATAATGGGGACTGCTTCATGTGCTGTGCCACACTTCAAGGAACCTGAAGGCAATAACCACTACAATTCAGCATTCTGAACAATCTTAAGTACAATTTTGACATCTTCATGCTACAAAGCTTCAGATGCTTTCTGGGAGAGATGATGGTGAAATTATTACACTGTGTTATAAATCAAAATGAATTGGCTCTTTAACTTGCAGATTTATGTTAACCACCTTGGTATCTGTTAATTGCTTGCTCTTCAGATATTGATTGGGGATTAAAAAGTATATTTTCTTCAATCTGTGTGATGTAAAATATGCCAACAGGAAATTTTCCCTCTGCATATTAGATCCTATGATCACTGCCTGTAAAATTAAAATGATCAGTTTAAATGGATAAACTACGCTCATTAAAGAGGAAAAATACATTTATGTAATTAAAATTAAGAGACTAATATGTGTGGATAATGTCATTACTGTGGGCATACACACACTCAGCTCAAACCCAGCCTCCTTCACCTCTCCTGGGTCTATGAATCTTGCTACCTTAATTGCTGGCATGGAGGGAACATTTGGGATCCCAAGGCTCTTCATCATGTGTCTGTCTTGCATTTGGCCTCTCTTGCCCATTGCTCACATTCTCTGGGTCGGGCACAGCCCTCCAAATACCAGCCGTAGGACTGTGGTAGCACCTGTCCCTGTCTGCACTCCTGCAGAGACTTTCAATTTGCTGCCTGGCAATTTCAAATGCATGCACAAAATTGCCTTCTAGGTTTTCAATTTTTTTTTACCCCAAACTTCCTCATCTAGGAATTAACAGAATGAAAACCTTCCCAGCTCTTACACAGTTCATCTTCAGCTATTTAAGAAATTGGACTACTTAAACGAGTATGATTGCTGAAAGGTCAATTAATTCAGTAAGGAATATCTGAGAATCACTCATGTATGGTTCCTATCCCTTCATCTTTGATTTCCTTCTTTCCTGCTCCTGAGCTCAGGAAGAGATCTGAGATTAAAGAGCTTCAGAATTAAAAAGTGAAAGAAAATGTGTTCTTCCTCTGACATTTAGATGTGGATCCATATTATAACCTGTGAATTTATTTGGAAGAGTGGGTCTGTGTCATTCTTTTTTGGGCCCATTTCCTGCTCAGTAGATGAAAGCTTTGTCTTTTGTTTATCCAATAGACACAATCATTTAGGGTTGTTCATTAAGCAAACCTGCAGGTCTCAAGTGAGGTTCTGCAAAGCATTTTGTATAGCCAGAGGCAACCTGCGCCCTCAGGAGCTTTTTATCTATACAGCCAAGTTAGAAAAAAAATGCAGCTATTCCATTTTAGAGAGAGGGGACCGTGTCAGTGTAGCTGCTAAAGGCTGCTCATATAATGACTGATACTTAGCAAAGGGACTTTGGCTCTGCTCCTTGCCATGTTGGTGGCAAATGCTGCTTGGCTCTGGGTGCTGGTGGTATAGATAAAGTACAGAAGTATAGAGGAGAAAGTCTTGGGCTGGAGCAAACGCTCTACGAAGCTCTCATTGCTGAGTGAAGACCTGGTGTGGCACACACAGTGAGAGCAACCTGAGCACAGGCTATCCCTGCTGCAGGATGCTCAGTATTAGGGAGGATCCCTCCTTGTGCCCTACTCCTGGGATGACCTGTGCCTCCCATCTCTGCTTCCCCCCTTTCCATACACATCATCCCCCTGCTAGCCCCATGATGTAACCATGTGCTTGTTATTCTACTGACAACCCTTCTCGTCCCTCACTGAATGTCTCCCTACGCTGTCTGTGTGCTGTACTTTAAACTATCTAGACAAGCAGGAAGAATAATTAAATGTGAAGTGTTTTGGGATGAAATGTATTAAACAAAAGGAAATTGCATAAATATGTAAATAATTGAATCCATGTGCTGAATCTTCTTAATACAATAAAGCTTTGCTCAAAATAAATGAAATAATGGTTTAATATAAATACGAAAAAGCTTTGACTTACTTGTTGCTTGGAATATATTGTAAAATACAAACTTCTAGTAACAGGAGTTAAAATAAAATCTGGGAGAGCTTCAGGCATACATACCTAGAGTTATTTGCCTAAGGTCCTGAATTTCAGAAGTCTAGATAGCTCCAGTTACCCTCAATTGAAAAAAATCACATTTGAAAGCTGCGTTATATCCCACCCTGTAGCCACTTGTGAGGTGCAACCAGGGCAATGTCTCCTCCTCCTCCTGCTTTGGTGAAGGCAATGGGATATGTATTTTAGGGCAAGGAGAAAGGAAAGTGGCTCTTGCTCTCCCATTCCTCACTAAATCCATACCAGTATATTGGAAGAGAGCTTGTGATAGTAAAGTCTGGCAACTGGGAATTCGGTTGGCCACACAAAAATCAAGATCCAGCTCTACTTTGGTGAGCACAGACCCCAACCTGAAAAAAAACCCAGCTCTCCGACCCATAGAAAACATTTGGAGAAGTATGTGCTCCCAGAAGGCATTCTGGAGTCTTTAAAGCTCAGGAAAGGGTCCTAGTGACTGTTCCATGGATGACCAGCCAGGGTTCTAGGCAGGTAGGCTGCCCAGGAGCTGGCCGCTATGGCCCAGCTTGTGCTCAAAGAATTTGGCCTCAACCCTTAATCCAAATTCCTGTTTCTTCCCTCCTTGGCTGCTCTTTAAAACAAAACAAAATCCAATCAGGAGGAGACTGATACGAAAACCTTCTGGGTTGCATCAAGGTAATAAATCAAGACCCCTGCAGAACATTCCCCACAAATACAGCAGTTAGCACATGCAGTCTGGCACAGAGCAAGAACATCTGTTACTCCATTTACAGTACTTTCATGTATTTTGATAACCTTGATGTATATTTTGAAAAAGCATTAGCAAAATATTTGCAGTATCTCTGTCTCGACAAGAAACATGCTGCAAGTTACATGGTTCCTGTCTGGTTCTTACCTGGTCATTCTCCTCTTCATCACTGCTTAACTTGAGATCATCTTCTAGCATTCTGGAAAGCAAACAGTAAAATCAGTAATAGTTATGATTTACCAAAATGTTTCAGATCTCTGAGCTACTGTAAAAAAAAGTAATTGAAATAGAAAATATATTTTATGCCAGTAATACTGTAGAAGTGACACTGTCTTTATAATTTTTTCTTAGCCAATTCCTATCAACTTCTTAATTCATTTCCTACAATTGGTGCCTAAGGGAAAATGTTTACTAGAGTAATAATGGATTTTGCAAAGATTATTTTTATTACAATCACCGACAAACAATTTTCGTGTGCTAAGAATAATATTTTTGATGCTGACAGGTCAGTAGTCTCTCTGAAAGGAAAATTTTGCTCCGCTTGGCTTTGAGCTCACAAAACACAAGTAGGTATTTACACTGGCAGTACTGCAGCACAAAATAAGATTCACTGATGTTTCCCAAAGGCCGTTTTTACTTTATTGCCTGGTTGATGTAAGATTGACATTGACTGAAACGATTAAAACTGAAATGTATTATCTCTGTGCACAGGAGTATGCACAAGGAGCTCACGGTCATATTAATATAGAAAATAATGCATCTTTTCTAATGGGGATTTCATCCTTCTTTCCCATAACCTTTCCTCAGTTTGCTTCAACTGGCTCTCAAAAAAGAGGAGTTTGTCTTTACTTGCATGCATTTTTTTACTAGCTAAGGTTAAGTAACCAGTAGTTAAAGGAGCTGAGGAGGTGCAAAGCTTTACCCCAGTGCTTGAAAAGTTTTCAAGAATGGGATCTATTTTTAAAAAAACACCCCTGTAATAACAATAATCATTCAGAAAGTTGCTAATTTTTCTTGAGTTCTGGGAAAAGGGAATCTGTAATTTAGCCTCAACTCCAGAAGAAAGCTTGGGGAACAATTTAAACACATTCTGTGACGTGGGTGGTCCCTAGAGTGTAAATATATCAAGAAGACATATGTAGTAATTTCAAACCACCTCCTCGTTCTTGCGCCTGGATCTTCCAAGAGCGTGCCTGAAAAGCGGGGCTCTTAAATGGGCTGCATGTTGTGCCAGGTCTGAAGAGAGTTCCGAGCCTCTCCCTGCTTCTTGAGACTGGCTGCTGTTGGCACCATGCACAGCTGTGTGCACAGCCGCTGCTCTCACAGCTGTGTCCCTGTTTCCCTGCAGCACCTTTGGGAGGATGTAGGTGTACCAGAACAAGAACAGGGGCAGAACAGGAACTCTTGTTCTCTCACCTCTTACAGACTCATGCCTTCTTCCCTCCACTCCCCCCCTGTTTAATTGTACTTATGTTGAGATTTTTCCCCTGTAAAACCCACACAGAAAATAAATTTAAAAAAATCTTGTTGTGATGCAGACACCTCAAGACACCCATTAGGCTGACAGCCTTACAGCAAGTCTCTGGTGTTTTATCAGGAATTATGTCTACATCTAGGAAAACACTCAGCAAGTGGGACAGATATCTAAAGATACCTTTCAGTATCTAAAGAGAGTCTATAAGAAAGAAGGGGACAGACTCTTTAGTAGGATCTGTTGTGATAGGACAAGGGAAATGGTTTCAAACTAAAAGCGGGGAGATCTAGATCAAATATAAGAAAGAAGTTTTCTAAATAAGGGTGCTGAGGCACTGGCATGGGTTGCTCAGAGAGGTGGTAGGTGCCCCGTCCCTGGAGATGCTCATGGTCAGTCTGGACAGGGCTCTGAGCAACCTGATGTAGCTGTAGGTGTCCCTGTTCATTGCAGGGGAGTTGAACTCAATGACCCTTAAGGATTCCATCCAACTCAAACAATTCTGTCATTCTATGAAGTACATGGGATTCATCTTCCAAGTGCTGAAATATAGGAGGGAATGCTTCCTGTAAATGTTGTAAGATCTGTGTTGGCTTTGGGTCCCAAAGTTCACAGGGGATCCTTAGGAACAAATAACATTATAGTCGCTCTTTTTTTTTTTTTTTTTTTTTTTTTTGTTAGATTTGTTTGAGCATTCCTGAGAAACTAGTGTTGGAAAATATGTAAAAAGCTCCAGTCTGGAATTGAGCGTTATGTAATTACATGTGATGAAATCTGCAGGGATCGTTATTTAAGCAGAGAGAGATCTGCTTATTGTGTGAAAAGTAGAGCACTTGTGATGTTGCTGCCCCTAATTCCTTTGTTTTAGGTGCTTGAATCCCTGCTAGAAAGGTGGTAGTTTAGTACATTGTTTAAGATTCAACTTGTTAGCTCTTCTCCTAAATAGAAGCTAAAAAACAAAGCTTATAATAAAAAGTTTTAGGGAGCTCTATGCTTATCAGTGCTCCATGTTTGTGTCAATCTGAAAAAGCATGTACAGTGAGCCTGTGGTTAGATGTTACTTCAATCCTTTGAAGGCTACAGGTTGTGTGAAAACGGGAGTGGGTTTTAGGCAAGACAAAAGATGTGTGTGCAAGGATTATCCACACAAAAGGAACGAGAAACCACAGCGCTGGCCCGTTGAGCTTCCCCTGCTTGTACATCTTAGCCTGTCTTTATTTTTCTGGTCTGTTTCTCATTTTAGAAGTGCTGCTTTCCAAGAAAAGCACTGCCTGTCCAGGGCTCGTGGCCCCTCTTGGAACTACCGTAAGTGCACAAACAATCCCCAAATACTGGTGATAGGAAAAAGCAAGTCACCATAAAATGATTTCTTGCTTGCTTGCTTTTTTGTTTTTCCCCAGAGTGAGATCAGTCCTGCCTGATCCATATATTTGTCACAAGGATGTATCAGGTTAGGACAGCTTGCCAGACGTAGAGTTCTACCTTGCAAAGGCAGGATCTGATTTCCTACTGTGCAGGAATAACTTCAGTGCCTGAATGTCCTGGTGGACTCCCAGGCTGCTTTCACTGCCAAGTCAGACCCAGGGCCCTGATCTACAGAGCACTGCTTGGAGCTGGACAAACTGTCACCAGCAACTTCACCTCCATCTGTACCACAGAGCAGAACACTGGGCAGCTCTCAAAGCTCAGGCTGGACTCAACGCAGGGGGAGGAGAGGGCATTGGAGTTTGAGGGATGCCTGTCTGCAGGAAATGTCCTAAGGAAACCAGATCAATTTTGAGTCTGAATGCTTTTGACAAACAATTTTGCAAATCACTTCTCCCACAACAATGATGATGGTTAAAACAAAAAGTCCACAACTGGATCAGCAGAACCTATTTGAAGAAAGAAGGGGGACAGCAGAGTAGGAAAATACTTAAGGCTTGCAAGACGTCATGTTAATTTTTAATTTATCTGAAAAGCACTTTGGCACAGATTCAGTAAAGAATGAACTTTGTGAGCAGAGCACTTCAGATCATGTTTAAATCAACCCCTGCTCAGGATGGAAATTCTTCATGCATGCTGCAATCCAGTACAATGACAGACAAAATAAACAAGCTAACGTGCAAACACAGCTTCTTCAACACTGCCTCTCCATAGTCTCTGTAATACCTCTTTCAGATTATGCAAAACCCAGGGCAGAAAATGGCATAGAATCATAGAATCGAAGAATCATTGTGGTGGGAAAAGACAACTAAAATAATCTAGTCCAGCCATCAAACCATCACCACCATTAAGCTACAGCAAGATTTTTGGATATGCACTTGACTTTGACATGGTGAAGCACAGGTAAAACGATGAGTAAATACTGCTTTGTAAACAAAAGCTGGAAAAATCATGTGGTACTGGATGCATCTCTGAAAAGCACACATCACTTAGGGCTTCTGCACTTGAAGAGAGAGTGCATGGATCCGGGTGGTCAGGAAGTTACTTTACAGAACCTAATTATATATTTTTAGTGAAATCTCCATGAGGTCACAGAGGCTGTGAGGGGAGGGAGGCTTGGGCAGGAGCTCTTTCTGCTCTCTAATTAATGCATCTGCTCCTTTATCTGCCAAGAATGTAACAGGTAGAGTAGTAATGAAAGGAAATGAGGATGAGTTCGGGATATTGCAAAATGCCACAGCAAGGCAGCTGGTTTCTTTCTCAAGGAACCAATTACGAGGTTTCAGCCATGGGTGCTGTGCCACTTGATGGGAAAGGAGGAGGGGTGAAGAGCTACATATATATTGTGGAAAATAGGCAGAAAGCCATCTAGAGGGTACTGATATCCAATTTGTGCCAATTTCAATGTGACTCAGCATCCAAATCTCTTACATTGCTTCTCAGAAAGCCTGATCTCTTTTGTCTGGAACTGATTACTATGCTGGTTCCACAAGCTGACTGGGAGGCATCTAATTCCACTGCTCATCCCATCGTGTTAACGAGCAGGAGATGGTCAAAAGCACCCAGGTTTTTGGGATGGTAGAAACTATGTTCAAAGCATATGGTTAAACTGAGACTTGTGGCTTCATTATTTTGCCTTTTTCTAATCGTAATTTGTTGTTGTTGGAAAGCAGAGTCCTAAGCAAGAATTGTCTTCAGACCCAGACAGAGTCTGGGAGACAGCATGAAGAATCCAGTTTTCCCTCTGGGAAGTCACACTGAAGTAACATCTAAGTAGGAGGACAGAGCCAGGACTCAAGTCAGAGACTTTTGGATTTGAAAGAGCTGGAGAAGGAATTGCTGGGGAAGAAGTTAATGGTGTGATGTCTGGCAGAGGAGGTCATCATCAGGCAGTTTGGGAATCAGTTGTGACTTTTAAAATCTGGAGCCAGGCTATGACCCTTACGACACAACCCTACCAGTCAGTGTTAGTGGCAATGTTGGAGCAAATTTGTAGTTCTTGCAAGGCCTGAAATTTGCAAAAGGGTTTCAGTAGGCCCTAATTCCCTTTCATTCAGAATCACTCGGGTGAAGATACAGCTCTACCTGGTAGAATCTCACACTTTGTGAGGCTTGATACATTTCACATTTCTCGGCATAATGAATCATAGAATCATAGAATCACCAAGGTTGGAAAAGACCTCCAAGATCATCCACTCCAACCGTCCATCTACCACCATTTCCCACAAAACCACGTCCCTCAGTACAACATCTAAATGTTTCTTGAACACCTCCAGGGTCAGTGACTCCACCACCTACCTGGTCAGTCTGTTCCAGCACCTGACCACTCTCTTGGTGCTGGATTTGTGCTCCAGCCCCCCCACAGCTTCATTCCTTTCTTTGGACATGCTCCAGGGCCTTGATGTCTTTCTTTGTAGTGAGGGGCCCAAAACTGAACACAGGTGCAGCCTCACCGGGGCTGAGTATAGAGGGATGATCACTTCCCTGCTCCTGCTGGCTGCACTATTTCTGATACAAGCCATGAAGTCCTTCCTTCCTCTGCAGATTACTTATTGAAATGTAAAACTCTCAAAAAATCAGTGGCTCAGCCTCTGTGGTTTTGTTTTGTGATTAGAGAGCTTGCCTTTTGGCTTGCAAATCAAAGGGCAAGAGAAGTGGCTTCAAAAGAGGTTACAAAAAGGAGGGTGGAAAGTAAAGTACAGTGCTGGATAGGTTTTTCATGATAATTCTGGTAATTAGAGCAAAAAGAATGAGATGGGAAAGGACAAATATCAATAGTAAATAAATCATTATCACTAATGCTTTAGGAGAGAACATGCCAATGGTTTGCAAGCCTAGGGCACAAACGTGTATATGTTGCAATTGTCATTTAAAAAAATACAAAAGTCACCATCTTTGCAATTTGTGAAGGATCTCATGAATGTGCTAATCTGATCAAGTGAACTGTTCCATTTTAATGCTATGTAGCATCTCAATCAGAATACTGTGTTTATTAAGGACTTCTGTGATGTCTGCTCATTATGTAGGAAACGGATTTCAGTAGTGGAAAAATACGTTGATTTTAGCTGAAGAGGAACCCCACAAAGAAAAAAGCTGTGATGAAATATGAAAATCGGACACCTAAGTGCTCATTTGAGTTTACACCGCAACATCTCATCTGAATGAGATAGCTTTGGGGCAAATTATCTGTTTTTTAACACATAATATTGACATTTTGTTTTCTTTCCTATAAATGTGCAGTGACCTTTCAAGAACCGGACATTAATTTCAATATCACCAGAAACCCAGCAAGAAGACAGATACTCTTCTAAGTAGTGGTATGCAAGAAGGCTTTCAGACCGGCTTCAGCTGTTTAAAGTCACAACTGATGCACCTATAAAGAGAGAAGAAAAAGCACTGGGAAAAAACCAGTCCTTCCTGAAAGCACCACATTGTGCAAGATCTTTACCTCTTGTTCCCAGCAAAATGAAAGAGAATGCCAGCTGGGAATCTGCCTTTCATATCCAAACTGTCCTCTTATGTGAGTGGGATTATTTCAGCTAGGAGTGCTCACAGACGCCATTTGACTTATGCACTAATAAGACAAACGTACCTTCAGTTTCTGTCTCTTTTTAGTTGCTTTCTAAAACACAAACAGTAGAAAAAATATGCCTGGTAAGAAGGATGGAGTTTTCTAAGAAGCAAATTAACAGGTTTCCATTCTTTTTTTTTTAAAAAAAAAAAAAAAAGAAAGAAAAAGAAAGGGGGGAACAAACATTGTTGTGATTACCTTGGTTACCTGCACATAACAGATGGCCAGTTATATTTGCTACTCATCTACAGCCAAAAGAGGTATTTCAGACAGCTCTGTTTGCTACTCCTAAATACAGAAGTAGTTGTTTTTATACAGCATTAATTTTTAATTAATTGGTTTCTGATTACAAAATTATTTTTTATATTAGTGTCATAACTGATGCAAATCTTTCACTTTAAAATAATTTCATGCATTTATATTTCCCGAAAAGCGTAGTACTTATTCCTGTTTTATAGAAAATAAATCAGAAGTGTATGGATTGAGGTAAACAAGTAGATCAAGAGGGTATTTTATAAATGCTGTAAATGAGCTTTCAGTCGGCTTGTAAGACCTCTGCAAGCATTGCTTACAGCATCTGAAACTCAGTTTGAATATATGATGTTTAAGTTGTAAAAACCCATCAACAAATAGTTTGTGTAAGTTCTACTACACAGAAATATGTAGGAAAACATGATTATATAGGATACTGTCAAATCTAATTAAAAACAGAGGAAGAAGGCCAGTAAAATCAGGCTGCTGAAATATTAACGTACTTAATGCTGGAATGAAGTATATATATCAATGTGAGATTTAATTCTAGAGCATACAATTTAAATGCCTGAAAAACTGACTCAGTCCATAGAAATAGAATTAGCAATTTCAATAAAAAATAGATGCTATGAAGGAGAAGTTTTCTGTGCTTGGCTTAAATCCATCTAAGCTGGTCTATGCCACTCTCCAAAACCATTTAAACTGGCTAAATGCTCTGCTAAACTCCCATTACGCTGACGATCTCATTAGAAATGCAAGGTAGTCTTCTTCGGGTAATGCAGCCATTACTCTCTCTATGAGAAGAAGCTGAAATAAGGCTTCCACCATTTGCATGAGGCTAGGTTCATTTCTCCTTCCCCAGGGCTCTCCCCAAGAAGGAGGGAATGGGAGAAAATGTTTTACTGTGTGCACATGAAATATGGGGCTGGACGTGTTGTGTTAGTCAGACACATCTATATGAAAGCACAAGTAGAAGAGAAAAACATATCAGCCTGTAAGGACAGGCTGAAAACCCTACCAAGTAGAGTTGCTACTTAGAGATAAGACCTGCTCCTTCCTAAACTTCATACAAACTGAGGGTGCATGCCATTATTGTTAGTGTAGGTGGTTCTCAAGGGCTGGCATGGTAAGGAGAACCAGAAATCAAACTGAAGGAAATAATGGGAAAATAGATCCAGTTGCATCAAATGGTGAAGTTTCAAACTACTCGATAGGGTGGGAAGAATCCAGCTGTAGGTGTCCTTGTACACTGCAGGGGTGTTGGACTAGATAACCTTTAAGGGTCCCTTCCAACTCAAACAATTTTATGATTCTATAAGAAAGCCTCTCAGCACCACAGAGTCCACAGTGGCTCTGTCAGCACAGTGTTGGGCAGACGAACACGTAATACCTCTTTAGAAATGAGAAAAAGTCTTCTAAAAGAGGAAATAAACTAGTGCGAGCCCACTTTCTGAGCAAGGAAGCCATGTAAAAATGCACATATACTCAGGGAGAGGGAAGAGTGATGAGCTACTTAGTGGCTTGCGCCTAAACACCAGCCTAAGTAGTCCAATCACTCAGAGGACTTGCCAAAGTTTTATGGCTAATCACGCTCTGTGTGACAGGAGGAAACACATTTGGGGAATAAAAGTTCTGAATGAGCTACTTGCAATTTTCCAATCCATTTCTTGCCTCCTTGCCCCTGTTTCTTCCAGGCTCTCTGTGTGTGATTAGCAATTATTTACTAACTCTCTCTCTCTGATTTCCTAGCAATTTCTGATCCTGCCGTCTACAAAATATTAATTTCAAATGTGAAATGAAATAAGAGTGCATGAACTGCGCTGCTGGCATGTGTGTCAGCTGTCATGGTAGAAATCTTGGGGAATTTATGCGTTTGAGATAAAATTGCCACTGCTAAGTCTCCCACTGAAGGTGCAGTATCTGATTTTGTACTCGGTGATTATTTTCTTATGAATAGCCTCTTTCTGCCTAATCCCCAGCATTATAAGTATCTGTCCTCATGTTGGAGTCATCATCCCACACATTTTTATTCTCTTGCTCCCTCGCGAATGACTGCAATCATCTGTAAAATGCTGACCGTTCATTTAGCAATGTTCATAACTGTGCCTGCAGAGGTGTTTATTCATATTGTGCTGGTTGGAAAGGGAAAGGGGACTGTGTAGGCTAGAGGTTCTCAAACTTTGCTCAGGTATCACTGCATCAAAATGAGAAGAGCCTTCTATCATCAAAGCGATGGGGAAAGTGGCATCTCCTCATCCTTGTGTCACCCCCTGCATGCCAGAAGCTCATGCCATCCCTCTGCACCATGGCATCCTGCCAGGCACTGACTTCTGCTGCTGCTCACCTCCATCTCTGAAGCATTCTCAGACTTGCAACTGCCCAGGACAGAGTCTCTACTGGGAGACAGATGGCCATTCCTTGTTCCAAGATATAAAACATCATGTCAGTTTCCTCCAAGCCTCATTTCTTAAAGTGAGACTGAATTACTAAATATTTCAGACTGTTCGATAACCTGTTCCAGCTTCACTGCTTCTTGCTAAGTTCTACCACTGCTGAGTACAATTTCCTTCCACGTCATAGCTATCAACACTGGATCTCCTCCTTGTTCAGCTGCTCCTTGGGCCAGGATCCCTCGCTGCTATGACCTTCAGAAATGGTTAAGAGCCAGGGATCTTTTAATTTGCATTTAATTGATATTGCATGCCACACATTTTAAAGTCTTAAAGTCTATTATGGCTTCATTAGTAACTTTATCAGTCAAAGTTGACAGCTTCTCGTAGAACTAAATCAGCTTTGGTTGATAGGAACATGAATTTATTTCCTTGAAAGTAAAAAACTGAACTGCAGTAATTGTAATCTTACCCCTCAGTTCCTTAAAGAAATCCTGTTTGGTCACCCCGGAAACTTTCTTTGAGATAGGTGCCATGCAAGTTCTCCAAACCCTTCAACTCTCCTGCTTCTCTTTAGGAACTCTACAGTGTGTTCACTATCTGCTGGGGTTCTCCTGCATTTCAAAGTGCATCACAAGTAGCTCTCCCTCAGACATTACTAGCTGGTGCTCTTGATGGCTTGAGGCAGCTTGGAAGCTCTCAGATTTACAGATACTTGTATCTCGTGTGATTTAAAACAATGTATTTACTCTGGACACCGTCCAGATTCCCTATTTTTTCTTGTACAAAAACATTTATTTAATCTGGTATTATTAACCACATTAATATTTCCAGCTAGTAAGAGGCTATTGCTAGAATTTCTTCATTGCTGTTGTTTTTTATATACTTTAAGAATACCACTGTCTTTGAACTTTCCTTTGGTATCTTCCACTTCCTTTATCTCTACTCAGTGTTTTATAATTCCTCTTTTAGATTGATTGCTATTTTTCCGTTTCATGTCACATATATTTTATATTTTATCTCTGTCATATAGACTGCTCTTTCAGTACTAATTTCTACATTTCTTTCACCACTGAAGCGCAGCTAGCTTACAGAAAAGCTCTTTTTCAACTTGGATGTGGAAATTCATCCTTTTGCCAGCCCAATAAGCTCAATTAAAAAAAAAAATTCAAACTTCTACGTATGCCCTTGTTTCTATTTTTTTCTACCTCATCAGTTTCCGGTCAGCATGTTCTTCCACTGTGGGACACCAGCTCTTCCTTATTGGGATGGTCCTTTATTGGTAAGGATTGGATAAAATAAAACCAAGACATGGTTCCTAGGCAACCGTGTCCTTCCTATCCAGTGACTGAATTACCTTTCTTTAAAGCAGAGATGAGTCTGTCTGGTGAAATGTCCTCAGTGCCAGAAAAGTGCCACAAAGATCATGCGTAATCCTTATTTCATTTTTAGTAGTCAGCCACAATGGACAGCATCTCCAAAACGAAGTCTTTGGGAATGCATTCGTGGCATCTGCCTGTGCTTTGCATGCCATCCCCTCTGATGGCTAGAACTGGGGACATGGTGGCACGTGCTTGATAGGCGGGCACAGAGAGGTCATCACCGAGCTGCCACAGAGGCACAGAGTGGTGGGACAGGAAAATATGGAAGCTCTGCCTCCTCCTCACCCCGGTGAACTCCAACCGGCAGCAGCACACCCATGAAAGACAAACAGGACTCCCAAAGTTTTTAGCGTTTCCTTTCAAATACTTTTCCTAGACATTTCCTGGAAAGCCACTGTATTTTTCTCTGTCCCGTCTCCAATACTTATAGCTTCATTTAGTTTTAATATAGTTATAAATGGGCTGCAGCAGCCTGCTTCTTTTAATAACTAAGTAAATGAAACTCTGTCTGTAATAATAAATGAACCATCCATCTGGGAGGCCTCCAGTAAAAATTTCAACAGGTATTTATTGCTCCTTTATGTAAACAGTACTCTGGACAATACAAGTGATTATACTCTCTGTCAGCCCTGTCAGGAAGGAGACAGTGTAGATTTGGACATGGTCCCACAGAGCGAACACTGAATTTACAGGTTTATTTGACTAGATGAAGACAAAATGATTAAAACAAGCAAACAAACAGACAAGAACCTGGTTGGCTACTGTGAAAGTGAGCAGGCTATTTCATTTAATAAGCTCCATGAGAAGAAAATATGATAAATAGATGGGTCTGTGGTGCAACGGGTTTCTCACAACATAAGATGCTTCACAGTCCCTAAAAAATCCCAACAACATCAAAATCAAAGTGAAACACAGAAGTGGAAATAGTTCCACTGTAAAATCATCACTTTATGAGGACTTCAAGGTATGCTGTGCCCTTGTAGGCTCCAGTGCTCCACAGCCACTCCCCATCCCCAGGGATCTTCCCTTTCTTTCATGAACACTGGTGCTTATGAACCACTGGAAAGGGCAATGGCATGACACATTTGCCATAATGAAATTTTAATTAAAAAAACATCTCATTGCCAAAACCATCTTCATAGTGCTATTATACTCTGGTTCCTAATTACATACCATTACATTCCACTACTGTTGAAAGAATGTAATGTCTGAATGTATTGTCAAATAACTAATTCCGTGTGTGGTGTGAGGGAAAGAGAAAGAATAAGGGGCAGAAAAGCATCATGGCTCATGCATGGCCAAAGTGATGGAGCCATTTGATACTGAGGAGTGGGCTGCAGAGGGCTCATTAAATATGCAGAATGTGAGGACCTGCCATGATTTTTGTCAAGATTTCCAGCCTTCTAATTTCTCCTGGAACAGGCTGATCACTCTTCCATGAGCAGGTCTCTCAATGCCTTTCATTTGTAGCCAAGCAAGGCATAGGGGAAAAGCAGGTTTTCTCTTACAATAGCTAACTTATCAGGAGAGGGTACATTGCTTTGTTATTCTCTTTTCACAGAATCACAGAATTGTTGGAGTTGGAAGGGACCTCCAGGGCTCACATTCTTATCGCAAGATGCTGAGATGAGAGAGGGTAACCCCAGTGGGGCTGAACCCTTCATTTCCATAGTACTCCCACCCAATCCCAGTAGGAGCAGTGCCAGATTTTCCATTGGCACCGCGGGCTTTTGTCTGCACCATGCTTTTTTTGCTTTGAGACATCCCATTCCATCAACTCCTTCAGACACCATAACAGCAGAAACAACCCACTGAGGACAGATCCTCCAGGGAGAAGAAGGGCTTTGTTCCCCGCATTTGGATCCTGCACACACACTGAAGAAATACACCACCTGCACTGCAATATATGTAACAAAGTAAAACATATTTTTTCTTTGAAAACACTTTTTGGACAAAATTATGAAGTTAGCTCTCAAATAGTAAACCACACTACATCTCCTTTCTAATGTCTCTTTTAAAATATACGCCATAGAGCAGCTCTCATAACTCGCTCGACACACGCTATCTGATGAGTTATAGGCTGGTCTTCTATGTGCAGAGTGTGTGTTTCCCTTCCATACACTGTTATGAATTTTCCATCCCTCATCATTCATACTGTGTCAGAATATCTATTACAAAATCCCGTTTGCAAGAAGGGCTTCTATTTTTCCCCCTTTATTTTATCACTGCTCTTAAATTTTCTTCTGGACACCAGCCTGGCATGCTGGCAATACCATGCTGGCATTTTCTGAGAAAAAGTTGTATTCAAAAATAATATGGCAGGGCCAGAACGTCACTTCAAAAGAAATGTCCTTTTCTAGCTAATAGAAATACTTTGTAAAAACAAATGAGACACCATTGCATTCTGATTGCCGAATCCTACCGCCCAGCTGCTAACTACTGCAACCATCTTGTGAAAACTGGAAGTCTAAATGATGTCTGATAATGCTTTCTGCTGTCCTGAACCTTTGGAAATGTTGAGTCATCCTGAGAAAATGTCAGCAATCATCTTTCACAAATGCCTGAGTGTGGACAAGGCTCTAACTAAAGCCTGGTGTGAAGGATTTAGAGCCGAGTGGAATTTTCTGACAAATAGCTCACCCATCAAGAACAGCTTGAGGACTGGCCAAGATGCTCGACAATTGCCAGGCGTGAGAAATACTTTTCCCTAAGTAACTAAAAAAAACGTTTCATTTCTATCTAAAATCATTCGTTTCAACATTTCTGAGATGTGATGCTTTTATTTTCTTTTTTTCAAAACCAGAATTTAAAAGATATGCTCGTACCTAGGGCTGCAATATCATCTCCCAAGCACTTTCTGGAGTGAGGTAAGCTAAATAAAATGACTGGTCCCAAATTTTTTTTTTTTCCTTATTTTGCTGAAAAAAGTGACAACTTTTTTTTTTTTTTTTTTTTTCTGTTGACCTATATATATGATTCTATGATTCTATATGATTTTTTAATTGTATTGAACAAACCATGAATTACTCATGCTGATTCAGAAGTTAAATTAGCTCTCTGGCAAAGCACTGAGATTGGCCCTGGTTAGGGTTTGATCTGCATCCACAAAACATACTGCTGCTTTCACTTTTTTCCCACGCATTAGCTGTTAATTGAAGCTTTCTGTGAAATATTTTTTCTGTCATCACCTGTCAGACTGCCATCCACAGGAGTAAACTTCTGTATCATGGCAGTGTTGCAAAAGATATAAACAAGAAATATGTTCTCATGTTACATGACTGAAATCCAAGAATTTGATGTAGTTTTTTACACAAAATTAGAATGGAATTAAGAACACTTGCTCAAATCTGCTGCATTATATGACTGGTTGGTTGGTTTGTTTTTATGCTTGAAACTGATGGTTACCTAACACTAGGGTTCCCAGGATATTAATTCTACACAGACCTTTTAGGATGTACCTATGCCCTCCGTATTTGAACAGAAACAGTTTTAAGTATTATTTAATGATAAATTGAAACCAGTTGAAACACTCATCATTATTTTAGAAGAACTTCTGGGTGTGGAAATAAAAATGCATTATGTCTTCCCATGGCAAGTATAAAGTGCTTAATATTGACAGCTACGGATAATTATCTTTTTGATACTTAAAGAAAAATAAATCCTACAAATAATAACGTGTTAACTTGGTATATGTGCAAATAATTTATATGCAAATACTGTATCTATATCATCTATATCATGCAATGTGTATTTGAAAAGTCATATATATAAGTGGTGATGCTTGACTTTTAAATAATTCAATTTAGTACTAATAGCATTAATAGTCAAAAGTGGATCTCCAAAACTGAATATATTGAGTTAATTTCATCATCGGTGTCACCCTAGTAAAACCAGTGGAGTTTCATTGGCAATTAATTTAGCCCATCATATTACCTTCAACTCAAATGATTTTTTACTGATAAAAGAAAGGACTTCAGCTGCACATGGTTTATCAGGCACTGAAATATTTTTACTGCGCTGAAGATGGAAGAGATAGCTGATAAAAGTACTGAATAAAACAGGCACAAATTTAGGATACTAACAATAAAGGCCTTTTAAATATATAAATAACATTCCAGAAATTGTATAAACGTTTAGTGTATCTCCAACAGTCTTTATTAGTCTAAAGAAGTCATTCTGTATTTTGTCAGTGACATGACTATCCTCATACTAACAGCAGAAATGTTTTTACTGTTCAAAAGATGCAACAAGCAGCCTTCCTAAATATTTTTATAAATGGCCTATGTTCTTGAAGCTTAAATGCAGTTTAAAGCAGTATTGTGGAACAGTCAGGACTGAATGAAAGGTCTGTTAGGATTTTCTTATCGATACTCTCTTCCATGCTTCCATACAGTTGAACATTGAAGCATAAGGATTTATTCTGCTTATGACTAGAATTATTAACTAGTAAGAAATAGGACCCACTGTATCAAGACTAGTATCAATTTGTTAGTGGTCTGTGCCCTATCATACTGTTTGGTAATGAGAGACCTGTAGCTTGCTAAATTTCCCAACATCCTGTAAGGTCAAAAGTGAACAAACTCACCCCTATTCTCCTTCAGTGGGAAAGAAGAAATGGAGGCAAAAATATTATTGATTTTATGTTTTGTGTTGTTTTGTTTTTTGTTTTGTTTTGTTTTTTCAAAATCCCACTGTTCAATCAGATCCAGAATTGTGGAAGGCAACTCCAAGTCCTGGCAGAGATCCTATCTGTATGACTTCAGACACTCCCAGGAACTGACCTGTCTCATGACGCTCTTCAGGCTCTACTTCATGTCTAGAGCCTATGCTAGGAGGTAATTTAAGTGAGAGAACTTCTAACCAGAATTGTTATATTGATTAAATAAACTTTCATCAAGCTTGGGCTGTTATCTCTTGATGTTCTTTCTTCACTACATATTTTTAGTAACTCCCAACAGTCTTTGGTTTGAGCTACAGGTGCTCCTCCAGTGAGATCCCAAAATGCTGTCAGAAGAGCCTTTTGAACATCTGATATTTGTTGGTTTTTAACCCACCTTTGTAAAAGTCATGACAATTCGCTACTAGTTATTTTCCTGAAATAATGAAAAATACATGTTGGCGTGTATACAAAGCAGCAGCAGATGCCTACAGTTCTGCCTGGAGAGGAGGAACTGCTGAGGCCGCTCTCTGGTGTTCAGTGCCCCATGGACTGTAAGGTGGAGAGAGGGTCTGTGGGGTCTTTGAAGCATCCTTGAAGACAGTGATGCTGTGGTAGCTCCCTGTATAGTTAATGAGTGGGAGCTATGTAATCTGAGCATTAAAGCAGCAGTCTCAAAGAGATTTTTTGGGGGAGAAAAAAATGCACTGAAAAATAAATACATGCAGACGGAGATATTCAAGTAAACCTCTTCTTCAGAATGCTGATTAACATCATAGGAAATCACAATAAAAATAGCCCCTAAGGCTCATTTTCTTATTTTTAAAAGAATTATAATGATTAGTACTGCCAGTGTTTGTTGCAAGCTTTAAGAGCAGGAAGGTTCAAAATAATAGTGATCCAAGGAGATTGTCAGTTTGGGGATATTCTGCTGGCCCAGCACCAAACATTCTGTGACATTTTCTGCCAAAAAAAATCATACAGCAGAGAGTGGACTTTCATCTGTGCGAGCTTCAGGCATATCTGAAATTATTTAAATGAACTTAGCCGCAAACTAATTTTATTCCACTGTTTTATAGGAGTTCCCATGCTCTGCTGAAGGCAAGATCAGGGGAGCCCTTGAAGTCTACTTCTGAGGCTGCTGAGAGCAGAAGGCTTTGCCAGGCCTTCTCTGCCTTCTGCTCTACAAGAGGCCACTGCTGGAGGATTTGCACCTCAGCATCCACCACACAGCACAGGGCCACCACCACAAGGGTCTCATGGTGGGCCACCACCGTGAGCACCATCACCCTGGGTGCCACCACCAGGCCATGCAGCCCTAATTCACACCACAGGCACTTGGTCTCAACATAGCATATATACTGTGACACGACTGGAGTCCTAGAAGTAATTTCCTACACCTTATTACCACATAATAATGGCCTCTTAACAACCGGGCTAATCAAGAATTAATGAGGCACTAAAACATTTTAAGGAACAATGAAGGATTTAAAAATTTCTCTTATGTGCTTTATTTAAAAAGCAATTCATTTAACAGTTACTGCCCTTCGTTCAGAGTCATATAAAAAGTCTTGGTACTCATCAAACACATCAGCTGAAAGGTTTTATTCATTTATCAGTTATTTACTTAAGCAGGACTGCACATAACTGCAGAGACCAAGACATCCCAAGCCAGGCCTGGGCCCCTGTGCCTCCAAACCTCCCTCTCTCTGCACAGCTTTATGTGTATAAAGCTAGTTTGTTCTCCTGCTAGTGAAATGTGGAGCCAAAAATAGGACAGGGCCAGCCCAAATTAGCACAACTGCCGAAAGGGGACTTTGCATTATCTCTGGAAGACTCCAACTGTCTTTTTGTTTGTTTGTGACAAGGAGGGAGCGTGCACTTTGTGGGGGCATCCATCCTCCTCGGCGCTTGAAAAACTCAGAGTGAATTTAAAGGGCAAAAAAAAATTAGGGATAACTTAAGCTAGTAAAGAATTTTGTATCAATGACTCAACGCTGAATTCAATCCTGAATATATTTTATCTCTACCATCAGCCTGGAAGGGATAATCAAAATAAAAACACATTAAAATGTAGTTTATTTTAAAAAACTTTCTCCTCTAGTGAAAGGATGGGGAATATAAACTGGTTTGCTGAAAAAAAATCCCCAAATAGATCATTTTGTGACAGATAACTGTTATGATTATTAATTCCTCCACTGACATTGAAATTAAACTGATTCCCAACATAATGGATGAATAAATAGCACATCGGAGTTTCTCAAATGCTTCTACATTTCCTATGCAATCAAAAAAAGAACTCTCTCATTAAATAATATGCTGACAGAAAAGGCAATTTGATTAAATAAACCTAACTGCCAATCATGCTGAAAGTTATAAAAGGAAAGCATTTGGTAGCTAACTCTGAAACTTTGTTCCATATTCATCTCTCTCTTCTTTGTTGTTTTTTTTTAATTTATGATTCTTACCAGAGAAGTAACAGAAAACTATGTGATCCAGAGGGAGATTTGGGCATACCTGGGCACCTGATAGAGGAGTTAGAAGCTAGTCTTCATCCCCATGATCTACCATTAAGCAAGGATGGTACGAGGGAGAAATCAAGAGAAAAAGACAGAGAGCAGCAGGCAAAGAAGCACATGTACCACAAACCTGAGCTGCTGTGAGTCTTTGTGTATCACTTGGTACATGCATCT
>JAOWBP010000001.1:61630490-61649242 GCA_028571105.1 Tragopan temminckii | reverse complement strand
AGGGAGGTGGTGGAGTCGCCATCCCTGGCAGTGTTCAAGAGGCATCTGGATGAGGAGCTGCGAGATATGGTTTAGTGGCTTGTGGTAGCAATGGTAATGAGAGGACGGTTGAACTAGATGATCTTGCAGGTCATTTCCAGCCTTACAATTCTATGATTCTATGATGAAAAATGTTGAGCAAAAATAAATAAATAAATAAAATATTATAAAAAGAGAAGTGAGATATAGGCTACTTCCACCTCTTCAGACGTGACAAATAATTGAAGAATTGTTGCTTTGTGCAGGGTTGCTGCACCTTATGCACAACACATCCATGTTGTGTTGAGGGACATGGTTTAGTGAGTACTATTGGTGATAAGTGGATGGTTGGACTGGATGATCTTGAAGGTCTTTTCCAACCTTGGTGATTCGGTGATTCTGTGATTCTGTAAATCTCCCCTGGCACAACTTGTGGCCATTTCCTCAGGTCCAGTTTGTTTCCTGGGAGAAGAGGCCAAACCCCTCCTCATAACAACATCTCTTCAGGAAGTTGTAGAGTGCATTAAGATCTCCCCTGAGCCTCCTCTTCTCCAGACTGAACAATCCCAGCTCCCTCAGCCACTCCTCATAAGACTTGTGCTCCAGACCCCTCACCAGTTTTGTTGCCCTTCTCCAAACACATTCCAGGGCCTCGATGTGTTTCTTGTAGTGAGGGGCCCAAAACTAAACACAGTACTCAAGCACTTATGAAGTATTAGACACTGAAAGAATGTTAGCTTGATGGGGAAAACCATGTTTTCAGAAACATTGAAAGACCTTTTAAAATCTCTATGTTCTGTCTATCTTATTCTTGTGCAATAACCTAGGTAAGATTGTTTACTCTGAAGTGACAAAAAACAAAACAAAGCAGAGCATATCAGCAATGCAGTGGTCTCAGATCTCTGAAATGATCAAAGTGATGAACCTTTACACGATCCTTTCAAACTCTGGTCATTAAAATATGTTCTTTGCAATATACCCTCCCATGTGACACCCAAAACCATCTGTATAATTTGCTTGTTTGAAGCACAGAAAGAAGCTGTAAAAACCAAGTGAGATAACACAATGTAATTATGGTCTACTCATAAATAAGACAATTGTAGAATGTTTTTCAACTTGTAGCAGGATTTATTCTCCAGAGTTATGCTCAGCAGCTGAGAGCATCAGCAGGAGGCATGTTCATGACTGAACCAAGAGGGCCCTGCTATGGGGTAGCTAACCAGAATGCAATGTGTGAAAATCAAAGTCATCAGTGTCTACTGAAGCCAGCTGTTTCAGAGGAAACCCTAATATAAAGATGAAACTATTAAAATATAGTTGTTAAGCACAGTACATATAGCCACAGTGTGGATGTTTAGATACTTTCACAGGAAAAATACAAGACTGATGTACAAATCTGAGGGTGCCTAACAGAAATTAAGACTTGTTAGGAAAAAAACACATTGATTATGTTTTCTTCCAATATTTGTTCAAAAACGTTAATAAACATGCCACATCAAATTCTGATCTGTTAATGCTATCCATGAAATACTGTTCTTACACGGATCACTACATGTTAATAATCTTTCAATTCAGATTACAAATGTACATGCTGGATGAAATTGAAAGCTGAGAAGTTCTATAGATCGAATGTATGTTTGTGTACATGGCACAGATTGCTTACATCATTTTAGAAACAAAATATGGATGTACTTGAATTTTGGGTTTGTCTTTTTTTTTTTTTTTTAATGAGGAAGAAAGGATTCAAATTCAGTTTTGTTTAGGTTTCCTAGATTCCTACTGTTGTACATGGAAAGCTGTTCTTTTAAATCCAGTACACTAGTTTAAATTATTATGCCACGAAATGAAGAAACAGACAGTGGGTCGGTAAAGAAGAAAAGAAGACAGTAGGCTACCTCAGCTCATGGACATATGAAGACACATGAGAAAGCTGAAGCATAAATTAATTACTCAGAATTGCATACTGTGTATTTCATATCTACGACGTCCATAAAATATTCCATTAATCATAGTCTGATCTTACAGACCTGTAAGTTACAGTGACTGAGAACACATATCTCTTACTAACTTCATGGTTCATCCAAATTTCATCTGTAACTTGGCCCCTTTGATGAAACTGGTGAAAACCTCAGATTGGAGAATTTGCAGGTAATCTCACTGCATCGTAATTTCAAATACTGTATGTTCTTGTTGAGAGGTATCTTGAAGAGAAAAAAGTCTGTTTTCTCACACAAGAAATTCAGAAAGATCTGCAGCTGAACTCCTTTTCAGGTCTTAGGTGTAAGGTTTGCAATCCTGCAGATCGCAGCCTCGCTACAGCCTGAAAAGCCTGGAAATAAGGAAAATTTCTACAAAGTTAAATTGGTACCAGGTACTGGTTGAACTGGATAGGATGTAAGTGGTATAAGAAACACCAGAGTCTCTTTGTTAGGCTAAAAATGTTACCAATCATGAATGTAAACTGAAGTCTCATGGAAAGATATTCCCTGACTTCAAGTTTTCAGACAATTGAGTCAGATTCTCCTATGTCATTTACAACTGTCTGTATCGAGTGGCGTCAGCACTGTCACTCCAGATTTACAGACAGGATTCAGGCCTCTTTTTTTTTGTAAAAAATATATAAAAAGAAGTTTGACTTCAAATTAACAGGTACAAACAAGTGTTTTATCTCTATTAATAATCTTGACTGCACAAGGAACTCTTTTGTTTCTGAATATCTGATTGTTGGTACTTGTAGAAATACGGTCCTCTTCAACAAAGCCAAAAAAGAGTTCTAATACACTGCTCTAATGCCTCTCATATATCTCTCTGAAAGGCAAGAGAAAGAGTGTAAAGCATCAGTGCCAACTAAGTCAGGCTGCTGGTGAATTCTCCCCGGGATCAAGTGCCATTATGTGAAACTGGCTGCTCTCGAGGAGAATTTACCCTACTCTGTTGATTGGGGAAAGCAATCAAGTACCGCTGGAACCAGTTCAACGCATTCTCAGTCAACACTAGCCAGTCACCTAGGCACTGCAACAGAATCCAGCCTTTTACAGAATAAACCCCCATGGCTAGATCTGATAGTACAAACAAGGCCAGGCTTCCTTTTGAACAGTGGTATTCAAACCATTTATGACTTTGACAAGGGCAGCCTCAGTAGCATGTCTGTGGCTGAAGCCAGGACGAGATTTATCAAACAATCTGCTACTGTCCAGAATTCCTCTCACTGGCACTGCCACCACTTTCTCTGGGAGCTTGACGAAAACCAGCAGGAAATACAGCATTTCCATCACTTGTTATGTTGCACAGGATCCCAGCGTGAGGTGAGGTGGCTGCGGGCATGGTAATTACTCCCCTTCCAGAAGCAGCCTTTTAGAATTTCCAGGCTGTTGAGTTCCTAAGAGTGGTGTTTACCCAGGTAAAATGCTTGAGTGTGTATGTTTCTCCCTCCGCATCCTATTTAGCTGTATGCCATTACAGTGCATCTCTGCCACCTTTGTCTTTTGATACTTTCTCTGAATTTAATTTACTCCAGTTTAGCAGATAATTGCAAAAATGTAAAGTCATGCAGTAAAAAAAAGGGAAGAGAATCAAACAAAGTGAATCAATAGAAGCCTTACTTCGTGCAGTAATTTATCAGCATCTTCTGCAACATAATCTCCTCGAAACTCAGTGCAACTGCTGGTATTTACAGAGTACAGTATAGCTTAGACTCCAATATACAATTTTAATTATAACTGCATTCAAAAGCACATTTTTCATCTAATTTTTGTATTTTATATGAACTAAATACTAAACTACAGCATTTTCTGCTTCATTTACATAATCCTCCACTTGAACATTATTTCTTACTGTGGCATAGTGCTTTATGAGGATACATTAAAAAAAAACCTAATAAAAGTTCAATTAAACATCATAAATGTAGCCAAGTGCATATTTTAATACTCTTCGGAGATAATGCTGCTGAAGTGTTATAAAAAACCAAACTAGGGCTTCCTTAGTGTACAATTGCACATAATAAAAGCAGCTTAAATCATAATTCTAAATATAGGACCAGTTTCACCACTTTAGTAATCCAGACCCTAAAAGGTGGGTGTGCTGGAAGGGAGCAGAAGAGCAGAATGAACCACTTTAGAATTTGAGCAGAGCTAGAGGCAATCCAGAAGAAATGGGCATAGCCATGGTCAGCCCATGCCCAGTTTTGAATTTGTGCCAGTAGGCCACGACCCTTAAATACAAGAAGAGAAGGAAATCCTGTAAGGACAAGATAACAACATAAAGTAAAATGTTGCTGTATACAGTCCTGCCTATTTGTTGTTTCAGACAGGGATGCACTGGGAAATGTACTGGGATCACTTCTGACATATTGTGTCACAGATAAGGATGGTCATCCTGGGGGTAAATAATGGGGCTGAAGCTGGGAAGCAGGTATAACTGTACAAAATAGCATCCCACCCTGATCCCTTGTGGCCTCCTGGCCATTCCACAACTCAAAATAAATCATGGTTAACTGCTGTGCCTGGAATGGCACATGGGGTGGAGGAGAGCCTATGGTACTGTATGAGACAGGTATCTGGTTATGAGAGTCTCTTGTTCACTATGGCAGACCCAGCATGTTTGGAAAGTTCAGCAGAGGAGCGTAATTGTAGAGAGGGCAGGGAAGGTATTGGTGACCCATTTAAATGCTTGTGCTATAGGCATTTCAGAAAGACAAGAACAAAGGATCTGATTGGAGTCAGGCCAAACGTAAGAAAAATTTACTCAATCACAAAGGTATACAACTGCTATCTCGATGGGCTTCGTATAACAATGTCAATAGCTTAGATTAGATGAATAGATGAATGGTTCAGATACAGAGAGAGCGAGTTACTGTTGCAAAAAAATAGCAGTCAAAATTAAAGAATGGCTCCTAATTTAGATGAAATGAAGAAACATGCAATAAGTAAGCGTTCTTATTTCTGCAAAAATGCGAAATTCCCCAGACTAATAATGTCGCTGTAGTAAAATATCAGAGATGAAGAGAGTCAAAATCCACTACAAATTCCTGGGCATGACCCGGATTCATGACTTAAAGATACTCATGTGAAATCAATACCTAGACTAAAACATGCAAGGGCAAAGTGTGTATGCAAAGAGGAAGGAAAAAGGTGTTAACAATAGGCACTTGAGCTCCCTTGTTAAAAACAGGAAGGAATCTCTACAGCCTTGCAGTCAAACTACAGCTGTGCCTCTTTCCTCATACGTTAGATAAATATTCTGAAATCAGCTAATTTCAGTAGAAGCTGAGGGAAACACTTAGAGTCAAACCCTGGGAGAGAGGGTAGGACCACAGCTACCCAGGCTTACATTGTTTTAATATGCCAGGCAATACACCCTGAATTCCCAACAGGCAACTGCAAACCAAAGGCAGAAAGATACTTCTGTGAGAGGAAGTACCTGGCAGCCAGCTCTGATGATCCCAGCACTGATGAGTGAGGTGTGGGTGAAATTGATGAGTGACAGCACGTATGAAACCTTGGCTCCATCTGCGATAGTGAAATAAGCAGAGCAAGGATACCAGCTCTATCATTGGATCATCCATGCTGTTTGATGGCTAATACTCTCTTTGGCATAGTTTTGAGCTTTCTCCCAGACAATGCCTGGGCACAGCTGGAGGACAGCACATGCCAAAGGCTGTTCTCAGGAGGCAGTGAGTGTTCTTTGTTTTGGGGAGTGAAGACAGT
The DNA here is from genome assembly GCA_028571105.1 of Tragopan temminckii. Taxonomy (NCBI): domain Eukaryota; kingdom Metazoa; phylum Chordata; class Aves; order Galliformes; family Phasianidae; genus Tragopan; species Tragopan temminckii. The sequence goes on along the minus strand of JAOWBP010000001.1, from coordinate 61,643,519 downwards.
TCAGTCATATAAGCACAGTGCTGGACCACTTGCCCATAGGGAGAGGAGGGGCATGGATGTAGCCTGTAAGCTCAAATGAAGTCTGCAGGCCTGGATTTTCTTTGGGACCAGGGTATAATGGCTATAAATCCTTTATCCCATGAGAATCTCCTGCTGGAGTTGTTTAAACATCTACTTTTCACCAAAACAGGCTCTTAGAGAGTGTCCCTATAAAGAAAGGGGGGAAGGTGGTCATACAGAGAACAGGAAACTCGATTATTTAATCACAGAAGCAGTGTATGCAATATAGGAGCTTAATGTTATTTCCTCATGGGCAGCATATGCATAAGAAAATAAAGTGCTACAAGTTAAAAGGGAAGGAGAGATAAAATGGAACTGTCAGATGAAGTCTTGAAATTGCCCAAAGCCAAGAAATTGAGAACATTTCAAAGCAAGCATATTTGTGACGAACTTAGTACAGCAGACATTGGTTTATCTGACAGGTAATTGTTTAGGTGGTTGATGAGAAGGAGGAGTGTATGTCTTTTCCTTAAATGTGCTCCTGGGGGTGTGCTCAGCACTCTAAAAGTCTTTCCAAATACTTCAGAAGACCATGAGTCTTTAAGGAACTTTGATCAAGGTGAAACAAGCTGGCTTCCACTGGTTGTGCGAGTCACAACCCAAGAGCACCTTTTCCTTTCCACACTGAGAAAAAAGAACAGGGAAAAAAGAGACTGAAAATGAGAGACTTGGGGTCCAAGCCAAAACTAAGAAGTATGGTAAGAAGTTATCACTTCAGCTTTTTATGAGCTTTATGCATGACACCTTTACAGCCAGAATATTTCTTGGACGTGTGCTTTATCTATAGATGGGAATACTGTCTCACTGTAGGATATGTTCCTAAAGCTGGGACATCAAGCTGCTGGGTGTATGTACCACCTGAATTCATGGAAAGAAAATTCAACAAAAGATAATAATAATAATAAAAAATCTTGGAAAAAAAAAATGGAAGGTGTATTACTTTGATTGCAAAAGGCCAAAGAGATCCCAAAAGAAAAAAAGAGAAGAAAAAGAGAAGAGAAAAAACAAACAAACCACACACAAAGTTTGAAAGGGTAAGCTACAATGCAAGTAAGAAAATAACCCCAAGGAACAAGTTCTGATGTAGCCATAAGGAGAATTGGGAAGCTGAGTATGCTCTGCTCTTTTTGTACCACACATGCAGTGTTTGGAGGAGGTGTGAGACTGTGCCCTCGGGCAGCCACAGCATGTCTGTGCTTATCACTTCAAGGACAACAGACTTCGCTCCTAAATGCAGTTATTGGGAATTCTATCATTCAGCTAAATTACAGCAGGACTGAATTTGGCTTGAAGCATTATGATGTAGCTTTTAAAATGTTCTCTTCATAGAGTCAGAAATGGCCAGAAATCCAGGAAATCTTGTTAAGAATTAATACAGGGAGCAACATGGATGTCGCATATACGTGTGCCATGCTGGATACCTTGAAGCACATTCAGAGCAGGCAGTAAACAATGGCAGTTCAGGAAAAGCAGTATTTTGGCTGCCTTTTGAAGACTCTTAGCTATATTTACTTTTATATTTTGATGCATGTGTGTACAGCACTCTGCCAAGCAAGATATACTTTTTATTGACCTACTTGTGTTCCAATTTATTGCTAGTGACAGCTGTTGTCAATGATCTGGAGAAAATAAATTGAGACTAAAGCAGAGACGCTGATTGGTCAAAAAAATTATTGTTTTAAATCGAATAAAAGAGATTTAGTCTCTTCAAACTACAGAGTCTGATTAAAATGAAGACTCTAAAGCCATGGCTAGATTACAGTAATTCCGAACTTCATGGATTATGAGATGAAATACTTCATAGGCATCATTTTGAACAAAATGCTGCCATTAGGATTACTACGTGACTTTAGATATACAGTACTGCATTTCTTCAAATCCTCTGCTGTGGTACTATAAGGATTTGAAAGACACTGGCTGCCATGTTTAATTTGATCCTTCTAACATGAGTCAAATTTGTTGACATTTAACATTTGCAGCCAGTCCAATCCACTACATTTCAGTGACTTCTTTATGTAGTAAATTCAGGATCAAGAATATCTACAATAGCTGGTATTTGGTGGTGTTTCCTAGATACAGATTGTGGATGACAGTTGTTGTACAAGAAAGTCTCCCTCCTCTAGTTAGCACAACAGGCATTTAGACATTTGTGTTTTTTAAGGGCAAACTAAGACACATTTAACTTCTGTGTTTTATCTTATTTGGCGTTTTAGATTTTTTTTTTATGGGTTGCAAATTGCTTGAGGACATTCTACACGTAAGGCACTATATACCAACAGTTTTATTGTATCTCTGCCTGAAAAGGTGAAACAGTTGTACTGAAGATTCCTGCCAGAGAAATCACATGTATCTCTAATGGAGAAAGCAAGTGATAAAAGCCTCCTAGATGACAGAGATGGTGAGAAAAAGCAGGTTTCTTATGACAAAATTGTGGAGGGAAAAAAACACAAAATGGCCCCCCAGTTTTTCTTGTCAGCATCTTGATGGAGAATCAGATGAAGACAATATAGTTCTATTGTAGGTGTTTCTGACTGTATTTTTTCTAATCCAAACAGATGAGCACATCCTGCATTTTGACTTTTATCAGGTATACTGATACATTTTTGCCATGTATGTACATGTTTAAGGTGCAGAAAAATTGAACAGTGGCAAGTAAATTATAGATGATTCAAGTATTTCAAGAGATGTGAAGACTTAGGTAGTGCTTCTAAGCAGCTTCAAATTTCCTCAATGGAAATCACTGAATAAATGTGTTGAAAAATTTGAAAAATAGCATGGAGGGAAGTGGAGAAGGAACAAAAATGAGGATATATACACAGGGGAGAGTTTTCTCCAAAAGGAGCAGAAAGAATGATTACGTTTATTGAATTTACATCTCCTCATGACTTCCAGGAATGTACCCAGAAATTAATCTCACCAGCCTTCTCTTCTTGACAGACAACAATACAGTTACATCATTTTAAAGTCTGTGGGAATTATTTATATGTTATAGCAGGAAACCTGGATTCTCCTAATGAGATACTGTCATCCCTCTAGCTGTCTCTGAGACTAGGTTAATGTAAACGAACATTTCAATTACTACAATTATTATTAGTAATATTTATTAAAATCCCCATTCTGGTACAAAACAGGGCTGTTTTCTTAGGGTTTCCCTAGGTAAATAAGTGCAAGTGATGTTACTGGTGAAATTCTGGGAGTACAAAAGGTGCATCAAGGTTACACAGCTTATGAAGCTCTAAATGCTCCGGGCAGTCTGAGACATAGCTTGAACAGAATTTCTTCTGCACTGGTTAGAAAAGACAGTATTTTAATTCCAGAATACTATTAGGCAAAAATAAAATAATTTTAAAAAATCTGAGTTTTCTTGATATTAAGGTTCCAACCTTCAGTTTTACCTTTACGTGATACCATATCCTATACAACTGTGGGAAATGAACCAGCAGCTTTAATTTACCAAATAGAAAATGAAGACAATTACAAGCTTAAATTATTTTCAGAAGAAGAAAGCGGGGATGTTTGAGAGATGTAATGGAAGTGGGGAGGGGCAAATATCCCTCCAGATATTCATGCCAGGCACTGCTGCTTGCTTCTCCCTCTGCCTTTGTGACACCTTTTTCTGAACAGCAGTAGCAACAAGTGAAGCAGCTGTCAAGGTCTGTGGATACAAGGTTCCCATCTGTCCTCTCCCCTTGTTCCAAAGGACATACAAGAAGGGAGTCCCTCTCACCCCGCCTTGATATGCATATGTATATGTCTGTAGTCAGAAGTGTGCAGAATTAATGCCGAAGCACTAATAGGGCCTCCCCTTTATGGTCCTGACATGTCTCACGCAGGTGCTCCTATTCAGCCCACGGGCCAAAGAAAGCCATTTAAGCTCACATCTGAATCTTCACTCCCTATCCAAGCTTGCTCTAGGTGTGTCTGTGTCTTCAGCCCTGTCACAGCAGTGCTTGTGCCAGGCCATGGCACAACACTGGGGCTTTCTTTCTGGTTTGACCTCAGATCCGCCTCATCACTATGCGCACCTGGCAGTCACTGGACTGTGTCTGACCCTGTTTATCCTCACCAGACCTGATCCTGATCTGACTTCCTGGCTTGACCTTGGACTTGCCTCATCACCTTGCTTAGTGTCTCTGTGACTGGACCCCCCTGCTGGCGTAGCCCCCACCCCACCAGCCATCTTCTGTCCTTCTGCTCCTGGCTCCCCATCCCCTAGGGAACAGCCAGTCCTCACTGCTTCCTGATGATCAGAGGCTTAATTTATGATGATAAATGGAATAATTTATAAACTATGTCTCAATCATTGTTCAGTGTAGAGTATTACTGTAATAATACTGGCCGTATCTCAGCTCCTGATGAACAAACTGTAATTCCCTTTTGAAATGCAGAAAGTTACATTGTTTACTATATTTTAAAGTTATCTGTACTTACATATCATCAAAGATAAGTTTTGTCCTTCTGCAGTCCCTGGGTGCGCTGGACAGAGGTGACCAAGGCTCTGTTTGGGTCTGTGGCTTATTGCAGAGAAGAACATTTTCTGAATTGGTGTGAACTGCTTTCTAGACAACAAACAGCATAGAAGACATTGAGTTTCTAACTTCAAAAAAGCAACTAATAAACCACAGATAGTCTTCGCATTGTGCTGTAAACTGTCAGTTTTTCTACTATTTCAGCAGGCAAGATGTGTTAACTGTCCTGTGACTAACAGCCACAAATTCAAAGATACTGCTCACAGCACTTTGTAAAGGGCCTGAGTTTTGATGTGATACACAGATGAAATGGAGCTGAACTACTAGTAATCATCAAAACACTCTGTAACAAAGTCAGCGAAATTATGGAAGAACAGATCAGTTTGGTCATTGCGAAGATCAAGTTACATCTCCAGTCTTCAGTTCCAAACCAACATTGTAACTTGCCCTGAGAGAGCAAGGCGAGCCCCAGTTTGCCCTTCATTTATAACCACTGCCAGAAAACATTACCACTTCTTCAGGTAGAGGATGGAAATTGAATAGGGAAATGCACAAAAAACTTCAAATGGATAAAGACTACATCCCAGCTTAGGATTCCTGACAGAAATTCAAGAGACCATCTGGGCACGCCACCTAGATACCCCAAGAAGGGAAGAGATAAAAGGAAGCAAGGAAGCTATGTTTAACATTTATAGTTCACAAGCTCTCATATTCTGTATGGCACATCCAGATCGGTTCGGGCGGCAAAAGTTTTCAGATGAATAATCAGATACATAAGAATTTTATAGCAAAGGTTTTTAAAATGTTGACCAAATGGTGCATTGCTAGGCTGTGCAGAAAATCTCAGTGAAATTCATTTGCTGAGGGTGTGGATCATAAAGCAACCCCCTTCTACTTTTGATTTCCAGCACATGTGCCTGTGAAGAAATTTACGTTGTTTTCAGGATATCCAGTGAAGACTCGTATCATTATGATTCTGAATGGGTTATAAACCTCTAAACTTATGTTTTAAAAGTTAAAAAGTTTAAAAATTTACATTTAATCCATGAAAAAATAAATCTACCACTGCTATACGTTAAAATGTCTTGAAAGGTGTAACTAATGACAACTTATTTTTTTTTTAAATGTCTGAAATTAAGATTATATTTACTACTCCCCTCTTCACTCTTAAAAAAAAATACAATTAAGTATACACATAGGTCTTTACAGGCTAGTTATCCTCACAGGTCAATTATCCCCATAGCAAAAGTGGCTAGAAGAGACCATTGGTATAACTCAGGTATTCTCATTTCCTGAAAGCTACTAGGCACTAATACTTTGGCTTTTGAAACCTCTTATTTATCAAAAAACATACTGTTTACAAACAAATACACACTGGATAAAATCTTCTGTAGCAAAGAAAGGAGCATGGGCCTTTCTAGCAACAGAAGAGTGCCTCAGCAACTCGACTAGATGCTACAGCAGTGGATATCAATATGACAGTATCCAAGTTACTTCTTCTAGCTATTTCACACAAAGCTGCAAGGGGAAACATTCTGTCCTTAGTCTTCTAACCACAGTGTCCTGCAGGATGGATGGTAGGATACTATTTGGAGAGGTGAGATAAATATGATTCCCCTCAACCAGAAGCGCTAACAGACTCTTTAGTCCAGTGTTCTAATCACAGAGCTCACGGATAAATGAAGGGGAACATCCATTCCCACTCTCACTGTACTCTGAAGACAGTGGCTAGTTCCCAGTTTACTAATAAGTTCTTACCAGGAAGGGTACTCTGGACATCTTTAGTATCATTAAGATTCTCTGACAGGATAAACATCTAAATGCCTGGGCTGTGGTGGAGCTGAGTTGCAAGACTCACGCTAAGCTTTTCAGTGGTGTCAACAGCAAGCAGTAGTGTATGAGAAAGCCGGTTGAAAGCCATGGGGAATTACTTAAATCCAGGTACACTCACAGGTAGGCAGTGGCTGAGCAGAGGTCTTATACAGTCCACCACACTTCTGGATGTGGGGGCCTTGCATTATGTCCCAAAAATACTCTGCAGGCCTAAATCCATTAATTCTGGGCCACTAGCTTTTACCTTTTGCTTATGTAGCCTTTGTTATTTGTCCAATTTACAGCCTGCCTTCTTGCTGTTCTTCTGTGCCTTGCTAAACCCCAAAACAGAAAAACCAAACTTACAGTACCACATTCATTATTACAACTTTTTAGCATAAGATTCTGCAAAGTTATCTTAAATTCAATACAAAATGAAAAATATCAAGATAGGGTTTTATATTGTGAACAACAGTACAACTTACATTGAAGTCTCCGAGATGTGGCTGTGACTGGATTTCACCCTTATGCTTTTTGCTGGAGGAGATGGAAGGTAATAGACTGCTGCCATTAGGTCTGCTGGAGGAAGTTAAATCATCGTTGGAGTATTTGTGTTTTGATGCATCAGAGAGGGGAGAGACGGGTGACCGAAGCACTTTCTCATTTTTATTTATTGGTAGTGCCAAACTGGAAATGGAAATTACAGTAATGGAGTGTCACAAAGCTGGGTTTGAGAAAGGTAAATGTTTTATATATTACCAAAACTTTGAATTTAAAACCTGCTGGCAGTATAAAGTCTATTGGTATCTGGTAACAAGCTTACAGTATTGGGACGAAGAGTTCATTTACAAATTTGTATCATGTTTATCCTCTTTTCCTTCAAGGCAAATTGTAATTCTGGAGTTAATATCAAGTCTGTATCAGAGTGCTTGAAAAAAATACAGAGATAAATGGCCACTTGCTCACCATCTCTTAAGGGATAGCCGGAGACGAAGATTAGACTCTGAAGTGTAAGTTTCGGTTATGGAGCCCTATTTCACTATTAGAGGTGACAATTTATAAGCCACGGCAATAAAGCCATACGTGAACTAAAAGAGGAAATGTGTTTAAAGATGACTGTGTTGTCTTTGTGCTCAATGGGCAGCCCTTGGTAGCACTGTTTATTCTGATCTAACACCGATTTTAAAGACAAAGAAAGATAGGCTGGTACTGCAGACAAAAGGAAACATATGCAAACGGTAGACACAGAGAAATGTGAGCTGGTCTATATTGTAAAGAAGAAAGCTATGCAGTATTTTCAATTTTCATTTATATTAGGGAAGCTTTGGATGAAAAGTCTAACAAGCTATAAAAATATCACCAAAATAAGTTCTAGACGCACTTATTTTACGTATCTGGTAATTTTAAAGCCACACACACAAAATAAGCATTCTTAAGGAGATGGTTTGCATTTAAAACAAAAACTGTGATTAAGGTCAGACAGACTATTTTAACACAATACCTTCCCTTGTCATATTCTCCTTTATTCAGCCTATTACTTTTTATGGACACTTCTCACTTCTTTATAGTTACTGTATCAGACAGTGTACACTTAATGGAATCGCACTACGGTATACGGTACAAAATATACTTTATTTCTGCACATCATTTCAGGGAACAGAGCTAATTAAATGTGCTCTTATCATACATTTGTCCATTTATCTGGCACGTTTTTAAAAACTAGCTGTGAGAGAAGCCATGAATCATAATTCAGAACCCTTCCTGTTTCCCACAGTGTAGTACTTTTAAAATATAACACAAACTGTTTCGCTTTAATGACCAAGAGTTGTTTATGAATGAAGGAGTTGGGGTGTGTAAGTGGACAGCTGCGTTGTTCTTTTCCCTCCAAGAAAAATAAAAACTTTAGCACTATTTTGAATGTGCAGGCTGATGCTGTTATTTCTTTTTCCTTTTTCAAACATAAAACCATGCCTTGGCTAGCCATGTTTATACATCACTGTCAAAGTGCAGGACTACAGCATCCAAGAGAAGCCATGGCTCTTTGGAAGTGTACCCAAGCCTCAAAAGCTTGGCCCAGAGCTTGAGTACTAGCTGCTATTTCTATTTGTGTGGCAGGCCTTTTGCATGGCCCCTGGCACTTTACTTGGGGCCCACCTACACGTACTGTGAGCAGTCAAACTATAGCATCCCAACCTTGTTATCCTGAGAAGCTGTGCAAAACAACACGCAGCACATTCTAGTCTGCTGGGACTTCATATAGTGGACCTGACGTAGATGTAAGATGTTTAGGGTTACTCTGCCTGCTGCGGTGGCCTCTTGTATCAAACAAGGCCTTGCTCAGTCTGTACATAGGAGGAAAGGTTGTTGTATGTTGCTAACGGCTGTAAGTTGTGCCAGGGGAAGTTCAGGTTGGAGATTATGAAAAAAACTATTCTCAGAAAGAGTGATGAGGTACCGGCACCGGCTGCCCAGGGAGGTGTTCAAGAACTGTGTGAATGTGGCAGTGAGGGATGTGGTCAGTGGGCATGGTGTGGGTGGGCTGGTGGTTGGACTACATGATCTGAGAGGTCTTTTCCAACCTTAATCATTCTACGATTCTACATTAGGCTCTACAATATCAAATTCTCACATCTGAAGGTGTTTTTGCTCTTCTCTTTGCTATCAGCTATCAGCTGTGCTGACATAACTATCTGTGCGTGACCTATAGTAGCATAAACCATGGAAACTTCTGGGAAGCAGGGCAGATGAGAGAAGAATTAAGAAGCAAATATTCAAGACTTTCTTTTTTTTATATATTTATTTCTTTAATGCACAGTTACTATCAGAAGTACTGAACACAATGTTAAGCAAAATGCAAATTACTGTCCTGCTTCCAGGAAGCTCAGAATTAACCTTTTGACACAGAGAGTGGTAACAGGAACGGTGTGTCTGTGTGCATTCACGCGCAGTAAAATGAACTGTTCCACGATTTTTTTTCACTTTATGAAATGTGACTTATTCTAGGTTAAAGAAATTGAATGCATACTTTTGAATAAGTAGCATATGTGTTTGTTTTCATCATGATTCTTTGCCAGTACTAATGATAAGAATTGTTCAGACTCATCAGCGGTATGAACAATAGAAATACTTATTGCAATAAATAGAAATATTCTTTAATTTTTGCAGTCTCACCTTAATATATATCCTGACACTGACAGAAAATGATATGTATTCTGGAACTGAGTATTTCCAGCAATTTCAGTCTAAATACTGTTGACTGACTTAAACCCAGGCATACAGTCAAACTCTAAGTCTGAAACTTGTAATGCTGTAAGGAAAGATAAGATGGCTGCCCAAGTGAACCAGTGCCTACAAGGCAACGTCTGAGAATATATCTCAGATGACTGCACTGCTTTAGCTATACTTACTCATTCCACAAGCCTCACACTTGAACTAACAACTCTGCACAATACGACAAAAATGTGAGTATATAAATGTGTCAGGAACTGCTAAGTTGTTCATTAAACCAGAAGAAAGCAGAATGCACTGGGCAATTTTTCAACATAAAATGTGATAATTAAAAAATAACTTGTATTACAGGCAAAAATAACACAGGACATTAAACTGCAACTAGTTGTACGACTCGGTGGTAAATAAGAAGGAAAATGCTTACCTATTTTCATTCACACTGCAGTGATTTGCTGTTGCGATGCTGTGGGCAGAGGCAGCTAATCGTGAAGAACTCTCTCGCTCTAAATGAGTCTTCTTGATGTCTCTGTATTCTTCCTCATTCTCACACTGAGTAAAGAGAAAAATTGTATCTTGTAGGTTTTGCGTTTACTGAACATCTGAAAGTACTTTGACAAATCAGATGATGGTTTTCTGACACTCTGATGCTTTCTTTAAGCATATACCTAACAAGGATGAGAGAAGACTGGTTCACGTCTTGAAAAACTAACATCTAAAGAGGCAGTGTGTAGACATAGGAGTAGAATATAAAACTTGAATTGTTTCAACCACGTTCCCACCTGCACCTTCAGATATTTTTTTCTTTATATTGCCCTCTTTGCCCATCTCCTGTGTGCTTTTCTCTTGCCTAGTGCTTAACCTCGTTCCTCTTGCCTCTCCCTCTCTTTCCTTGGCAGCAGTGACATTCTCTGCATTACTAAATACAACAGATCAGCAACTGGCTGATCAACATCTGAGGCCAGTTGGAAAGGAACAGCTTGCATACATGTGCTCAGCTTGCTCCTCCTTCAAACCACAGTATGTCACATTCAGGCTGCCTTTTGGGAAGGGCCCTCAGGCAATGTGGTCCCTAGCTGGGGCCACAAAATGTCTGGAAGAAGTTGGCCCACATTAGCAAGCATGTTAACAATCAAGCAAAGCGGATGACTGTGTGCCACTGCTTGGTGCTACATCCTGGCCACATCTGGCCTATTCATATGAACGTAGCCCATGTTTCCTGCCACTATCTGACTCTGTCTTGCTTTCCTTACATCTAACCACTGGTGGCTCTGTTTTCCCATCTTCCTACGATGTCCACATCTCTTACCACTTCTAACACTTATCTCATTTCCAGTGATGACCAAGTTTTACTTGTAACCTGCTGATTGTGCTGTATTTAGTGCTTTGCTGTGTGACAGTAACATTTTCTGGTATTTTCTGCCACTGCGGCTGTTGCTAAGGGATTAACACAGCTCACTCTCCACAGGAGTGAAGATCTTACACCTCAAGTGCTTAACCATCCTTTCCCATCTTTGCTTTCCCCATCATCTTTAGATCATGACAGAGGTGGAAATGATAAAGACTTCTTTCTAATTTTGCAATTATGCCTGATGATCTATTCTTATTAGTCCTATTCCTTAAGTCTTCTGGGAAGGTAGATCAAGTACTGTGTGTTTGCATGGCAGTTATCACAGGGACTGTCCTATTCCAGGCTGAGGAGCAATTTGGTACTCCAGCAATGCCTTGTATTTATTGTAACAATAAAACTTCCAACAACAGCAATGCTTTAAGATAGAAGACAAAAACATAATTTGTGCCAGAGAAAATCAAATTAAGCTTTTCTAGAATGACTGCATTTATTCTGCTCTTCTATCATATCCTCGTTTCCTTCTGTGTATGGGCTGGCAATATGACAAAGAAATTTCCTATAGCACAGAATGTAAATCTTTTGTTTCTGCCCTGCTTTGACCCGGTCTCCATCACTTTGTATTGTGCAATTACTTCCATGCTACTTCCTGAAGAAAACGCAGATAAATGCATCTCAAAGCTTAGCAGTAGCTCTACCAGTGGTAGATACTGAAAAAATACTTTCAAGTACTTAAAAAAAAAACCCCACACAAACAAGAACAAAAAATGGAGAAAAAAACTGGAAGACCACTTTAGATAAATGGTCCTAAGAAACGTGCAGATCAGTCTGCGCATGTAGGGTAGCTCAGACGGTGAGAGATGACTACACAGTAAAACTGTTCAGAAAATGAGCAGATGGTGATTCCAGTTCAAAGTGACTTCTGGGGTCAAACTGTCACAAGTGGAGCAGAAAGCATCCTCACTGGACAGCTGCAGCCTTTGGGTGAAGGGAGCTCCTCGTCAAGAGAAAGCTGGCACACCTGGTGGCTTCCTGAAATGTTCAGGAGAGGCATGGCAGAGGGGTAGATGTGACCAGGAGGCTGTGCCCACAGAAATGCTGCCTGGGGATCTTACGCTGGTGTGGGAGCCCTGAGGTAAGAGCAGGGCAAGCTGCAGAGCGAGGCAAGTCCTCGCCGAGCTGGGCTGCCTGCAGGGACTGAGGGACTCGCCCCTTGCTGTCAATATGAGGGGAAAAGGGTTGCTCCCTTTTTGCAAATATGCAGTGATATTGTGCAGACTGTGTCAAGACAGCCACTTACATTTGCTATGCCGAACTAAACAGTGCCTCTAAGAGCTCTTTTTTCTTTTTTTGCAAGAAGCCTCAGGAGAGAAAGCTACCCGACTTTGCTTTGACCAAGGCACAAAAAGCAACGTGCCAGTAGCCAACACCATCTCCAAGGGCCAGGGGTTTCATCGCCCCAGAGGCTTTGCTGGTTGCTCTGTGGTGAGCAGACCGAGGCCTGGCGAGGACACACTGCTGAGCAGCAACGCGGGCGTGAGCGATGCTGGGGCTGTGCCCCAATTCCCCGCTCCGAGAGGTCACCCCCACTCCCCCAGAGCTCACCTTGCGTTTCCTTCTAGATTTCGGTAAGCCCTTCTCTGCAGGGAGGTCAGCACTACTACCCTGCGGGATGCTGGCCGCCTGGTTTGTTCCGGCGCTCATTGCCAGCGGCTCTTCAGGCAAACGCTCTGGAATCCTGGACAAAAGAGCCAAGTCAATGTTGACCCACAGCGACTTTACCTCATCACTGTCTTTCAGAGGAGACAGGAGCTCATTCCTACCGAAAGGAACCAGGGTGTAAAACTGTTCCTCCAGCTCCTTTGCTATTTCACTATTAGTCCTGGCATTAATGGAGCCAAAGGCACTGCAGCCGCCGTGGGCTTTGCTGGCGGCTCCCGTCCCCAAGTCCTTGGCATGCGGCTCGGCCCCGGCCGCCGCCTGCGCCTTGGGCAGCGGGCGCTCCTCCCGCTCCGACTCGGAGCCCGACTCGGAGGAGGACGACGAGGACGAGGACTCGGTCTCTATGAACTCCTTGGATTTGGGCGCCGTTTTGCTCGGCCCCCGGGCCCGCCG
>JAOWBP010000001.1:61613234-61630390 GCA_028571105.1 Tragopan temminckii | reverse complement strand
GGAAGGGAAGGGAAGGGAAGGGAAGGGAAGGGAAGAATATCTGTGTCTGTAGGACTACATTGTCAACTGTTTTACACCACATGTAGGCGCGTGCACTGTTAAGTCAGACTTCGTGACATATGCAACCTTAGCTTCTGATTTGTAAGGCTGGTGTTTGAAAAATAACTATGGAAAATCAAATTAGTAGGAACTCACGCTGTCAGGAGGTGCATAAATGGTCCTAGGAGGCACTGTAACAACACATCTCTGCCGATTTATAATGCCTTATAGGACAGGAGATTTCAAACTAATAATCCACACAGTTGTGCAACCTGGCTTTCATTTTAAGAAGCATCCACACATGTAGCTGGTTTCTGCTTGTTTATATTCTGTCTTTAAAGAAGAGTCACATTGTTGTGAATGTGAGTTTGGCACAAATATGAAAGGACCACAACAGCGTCTGTGTTTCAGCAGCACTTGTTGCAGTGTTCCCATTTGTGTTTTGTCTGTGGGCTTGCCTAACAATCAAGACCACAGTCTATTCTGAGTAGCAAATGCTACTGCTATACACACTTTCCTCAAATTAAGTCCAGAACCCCCCCCCCCCAGAATACCAAGTTTCCCTTTAATTTTTTTTTTTTTTTCCCTTCCAATGCATGTATTCCATCCTCAGATTTTGAGTCTTTTTTTTTTTTTTTTTTTTTTTTTTTTTAATGGTTTGGGTTTGCAATTACCTTTAAAAGCATTCAAACGAAAGCCCTGGGGCAGTATTTTTAGCAAATAGCGGTCCAGGAGATGTGGAAAATTCTTCATTACTTTGCATCTTTAAATCAAGATAGGGTGTCTTAATAAAAGGTTAGGCTTCTCTTCATCAAGTTATTAGCCTTTGATTAAGGAATCCCTTGATGAAATGTTACGGCCTGTGTTTTGCTGGGAAGTATGACTAGATCATCATAAACGAGCCCTCCAGGTCTCCGGCTCACTGGTGCCTGACTTCTTTCCTGACCTTGAATTACGCTGAGAAGAAGAGGTTTTTCTAGAACAAGTCAGAAGTAAAATCCTGCAGGAATGTTTTGCAGGATTGCCAGCAAGCTGCTGAGGTGTGCAGAGGAAGAGGTAACACTGGACCTGCTGTCTGCTCTGGCAGGAGTGACTCCACAACCTCTCTGGGCAGCTTGTTCTGTGACATTCCATAAGCCAGAGCTTGTGGCTAAAACATGCTCCTGTCCTCACTAGCAAAGGCTCTCAGTTTGTGTCCTTTGGTGTGTGATGGTTAGAGAGCATTGGAAACACACACTGCTGGATGGTGGTGACTCACCAAAGCAGCAGGCCGTTCTAGGGGAGATCATCCCTTCTGGCCTGCCCCCGAAGCATCCAAACTGCACCTGCTCTGCTGTCAGAGGCTGCGATTTCTCCAGAAAGAAACAGGAAAACATCCAGCTCCCTTCCCACCTCCCCCAGAAATCAACTAAGTAGGGAGAACTGCTGGGAGGTACCATCGTGCAAAATAGTTGTGTTAAAACTACAGCTTGGTCCAAGCATGCTGGAATAAGTAATTCTGAGAGAGAAAGGTTCTATATGGGACAAAGCTGTAGGCATTAGGAATCATCAGTGAATACGCGCGTGGACAGGGGAAAGCAGGCTGGAGGGTGACTTGGCACTTGTATTTCTCATTGTTTTATCATAATGTTGGCCCAAAAGAGGTCAACTGCTACTCTACAACTGCAGGGATCATGGCCCTCCTAGCACTGCTCACAGCCATCAGTCGTCTCAAGGTACAGGAGACTGTCTCCTACATAGCAGTAAAGGTTGGGGTTGGTTATTTAGTCATCCCGTGCCTCACTAAAAAATAGCAGTGAGTCTCTTCTTTCCCCAGAGAGCCCTTTCTCTTTATGTATTTGGTTTTTGACACCCCAGTTAAATCTGCTGTCTTGTTAATAAGGTCTGATTGGATGTGTTTTTCCTTTTCCTCTGAAAACCATGTTTTCCAATGACCTCTCCAAGAATGGAGTGGGGCTTGGGGCAGGAGCACAGGTAACTGCAACGGGACCCAAAAGCCACACCACAAAAACAGATACATCTTTCAATCAGAAAAAGCTTTAAGAAAGAGACAGATGAGACATACTTGAGACAGAAGGATGTTGATTTCATGGTTTATTGTCACATTAAAAAAGTAATCTTACTGATGAATTAATATTTGCTTTTTAATATAAAAGTGCTTATTCTTACAAATCCTTAAGGCTCATTCTGATACATTACAGTAGGATTTTTCACCATCCCAGAAACTGTGCTACATGAGTTTTGTATGAAATGCGGACATAGCAAAATCTCCAAACAGTAAAACAAGTCATCAATAATTTCATTGCCTTTGTATGCCTGAACCTGTTTGGTGGTGTAACAAAATTTAATGTGAAGACAAGCAAAAGTAAAATTTTCTTGTATTTTCTAGTTTGGCTTGGAACTGATCCCCGTAAGATTTCCGTTTTGTTTGAGTGAATGGAACAAATACATTGTTCTTGAATCTTAATTTTAGCTTCTACAGCAGAACAGAGGGAGTGAGACAAGAGTGTTGCAGATGTAGTATTTATCCCATGTTTCTTGCTGAGGAAAGAAAAGGAAGGACTACCGAGTACAAGTGCTGCTCACAGGTGATGCATTTGTTTTGTAATGTCCTTATGTTGTACTTTTACCTACGTAAAGCTCCTACCAAAGTCGATGTGAGTTTTGCCTGAGGGAGGAATAAGACTGGAGCTCTCATGGGGAACATTTTAGATTAAGTGGCTTATTATGTTTTTGTCTCAGAATGGAAGAATGAAATAGGTGAAAGTTACTAAAGCTCTTGTTTGTATTGATCGTAAGTGGAATATGATTTGTGGCACGTACTATAATACACAGTTAAGAATATAGGATATTTATTTTTAATCATAATCAGAGCTATATTAGTTGGATGGGCAGTGAATCTGCTATTTCTACTTAAATTTTAGGGACCTATTTACCGTAAATACTTTCTTTTTTCAATAATGGGGTCAAAAATGCAGTAACTAAAAAATTACCTATTGCAAACATTAAAAATAATTTAAAGTATTCTGGAGCAAAGGGGGAAATGCTAACTGATCTAATAAATAAGGCAGTTTAAAAGCATTTGTGACTGCTACAATGATGTATGTACATATCTTACAGCATAAATTACTGTACAGAATACTCTGTTTATTAACCGGTGTAAACACTACTGCCTGCTATGTAGGGGAGTGTTGCAGGATTTCTCTCATTGGAAATAAAAACCGCTGTAGCTTTGGCTGGGTCAGTGAAGCCTCAGACAAAACACCCTCAGAGAGAAATGTAAGCAACGTTTTATGAGACGCAAATAAACCATGCTGACTTGAATGATTTTACGAAAAAAAAATTGCCAACGTTTGTGGCTATAAATAAAATACGAAATATGAAAAAATACAAAAACAATTCTGGTCATTGTCTAACTCTTGAGTACTTCAGCTGGACAGGTGCTCGCAGTTGGCTGTGTGAAAAGGGGAAGTGGGAAAGGCTGAAAAGCTCCAGTACCCCCTGTATGCTGTGTGCACTTTCAGCACGCTGACCAAGAGGACAGTCAGCAGCCGGACCTCACACTGGGACTGCTGTGTTGCCTTGTCAACCGTTGGTGCTACACTCAGCATAGGAAATGGGAACTGTGATTACTGTGATTAATGCTACTGATTGGGTAAGTAGTGACAAATTTAAACATCCTGTTATTTCAGAGGCCTGTACTCTCTTCCCCACCTGTTTGTTTTTCCTTGCCCACTTGCAGCGTGGTTTGGTTTTGGCTTCTGCATGACAGCAGCTCTTTGGAAGAAGGTCTGTGGGTCACTCTGTGTAGAGTGCCTGCTGCAACAGGGCCTTGGTCAGCAAGCATTGCTACAGTGCAGGTTTTGTTTAATAATGCACACAGGAAGGTAGGGAGCTGTTGTTAGCAAAGTGTCAAAGTTTGTACGGCCGTATTTTGTTATACTTGTTTTTATCTCCATCCACAGAGGCCCTGCACAGGAAGATCTGGCTTTGCAAATACCAAGTGTTGGCCCTGGCCTCTCCATGGAGAGGATTTTTGACACCTCTCAACTCTCCTGCTTTGTCTCCAGCAGGAGCTGCTACAACACTGGCAGCGTGTGGGCAGGCCGCAAGCCTTAGGTGGCCTCGTCTTGCCTTCATGCTGTTTGTTGTAGATACAACTGCAATGCTGAGTTCTTTTGCAGAATTTGTTGAATTTCCATTAAAAGAGTAACACTGGCCTTTTGTGGGGTCACAACTGGTCTGATCTTGTTGTCTGTCTATGGAAACACCTTCTTCTGTTTAAAGAAAGACAACTATGCTCTCAGCCAGCATACAAAAAAAGTGCCTTTAAGTGTTTACTAAACTGTAAAATACATTTTCTAGGTACTTCAGCAGTCTTAATAGAAGAGAGATGCATGTTCAGTTATTGAGGAAATACTTACTTCTTTGGATTTGGGCCTAATGAATTAGAGAATGGGCTAGGGATGGTCCAAGTCCAAAATATATGCTTTAAACATCTCAGAGATTACTCTTTAGCTCCTACATATTTTCTGCACCTCTGCTCCCTCCCGAAGCAATGTCAGCCATATCCTGTCTCAGTGCACCTCGTGGTATTTTACCAATTTCAGCAGGCACTCTCAGTAGCAACAAGTGCAATCGTGAGCCTGGGGTGGGGTTTGTGTTTTCGCTGTATCTGAACTCATTACTGGAGCCAGATGACAGAAACAAGTGTTTCTATGGTGTGATTCATCTTGCTTAGACTTTTAGTATAGGGTGAGGTGAATCTCAACTTCTGTGTTAAAATCAGGCCTTTTTTACTCTTCTGTCCCACCTTCTCTTGGTACTTAACTCCAATGAATCACTACAAAGCTGATTGTATGGCCTCAATGATACAGTGAAAGTCCTCGCACAGGTGTGAGGCTGCCCGTTCCTGTTGGTTCTACTGCAGGGCCACCAAGTGGCAGTGCTAATTCAAGCAAATCAGTAACACTTGAACCAAAGGCTGATGGCTGTGTTGGCACTGCTTTAACTCCTCCAGCTGTGCTGCTCACTAGTCATCAGCAATAAGGGCTCTGAGTCCCCTGATTGGTGGTCTTTCTCATCCACCTTCTCACCCAGAGAAGAAAAGCTGGTCAGAAATTGTGTATGGAGTCACCATCTTTTCCTCAGGGGGAAACTGGTTTCTTCCTAGGACTAACAGGAAGGAGGAGGTGGGCACTAGTCCCCTGGTGGGGTAACAGTGGGAAAGCAGAAAGGTGCTGAGCTGCTTGGAGCAGCTCTGAGCTGTCCTTCATGTAACGTGTGAGATACTCCTGTGAGTAATGCTCAGTCAGGGGAAGAAAATAATAAGTTGGGAAAGATGCAAGAAGAGCAGACTGTGACCAGGGAGGTGAAATGAAAGGCTGAAAAAAAGGCATAAGATGAATTTGTGTACTGATGATGACTAATTAGCTATTTGTGGTTTCCTGGGGAAAAGATGGAAGCCCCTGTGCTCCCAGACAGCACTTTGTGTGAGCAAATGGAAGATGAACTTGTGTGTCATGGGTGAGGACAGGGCCCAAAGTATCAAGTGCAGGGGAAAATATCCTTTTAAAATTCCTATATTTTCAGACATAGAAAAAAGACTTAAGATGAGCCTATACTATGTTCAGCATGTCCCCACAGTAAATGCCTCTTTCTCTGTGGACAGAGTGAAGGTTTCATGTATAAGAATGCTAAAGGGAGAACAAAAAGGTAAGCAGTGCTAAGTGAGGAAGGGTTTTTTGGCATTGCCTGAATAATGTGAAGAGCAATAGAAACAACTTCTTCTGACTGGCATTCAGTCCTTGGTGGAGTGCTCTGCAGTTGTTCCAGAGGTAATGTTTCAGAAGAGAGCAGGGAATTTCACCCCGTGATGCCAGCTAATGATGGCATGATTTAGGAAAGTAGTTCCCTGAACATTGTGCTCCCAGTGTATCTGACTTCCCAGATCAGTGACTGGTATTGCAAATGGACACAGATATTTTGTTGTTGTTAAGTGACTCTGCAGTGTGCTATTCTAAAAGAAGATATCCATCTGGATTCATTTGAAGATGGATTTGGAATAACAAGTAAGTTGGATGTTTCCGAGGCTGTTAGGAGAAACACTTTTGGTGAGACTGGGGAGGCAAACTTATTTCACAGAACGACAAAATGGCTTACCAACATTAAAATGATAAAGTATACATATGGAATTCTTAGGATGGCTCCCACCTCTTTGTTAGCCTTCAGTGTTTGTCCCAGAATCACTCTTGTGATTCTTGCTTGCTACAAGGCTCAAAGTTACAGATACTCTGGGAACAGAGATTTCACCTAGGCTGTGACTCCTCTTAGTGCTAAGCACGAGTTTTATGTACTTATGGCACTTACATTGAGAGCTTAAATGATATTTAAGGTGTTTGAGGGTCTTGTGGCTCTGGGCTAGGGGGTGAAATTCATCCACTGTGCCTATCAGGTTTTTTCCACAGCTCTACAACACCACTTTTCTGCTGAGAACACATCGTGACTTGCATACGTGAATTAATTCTCATAAAGTCCTACGAGACAGATAAGTGTTAAAGTTTTCCTGTGTTAGTACACATAAGAAAGAGGAGACCTAAGGGTCTTGTATGATCTATGCTGTTCTCTGTATTCACTCCCCAAAAGTGCCTTGGGACAGAGGAAATCCCCATTCTTTTGTTTTTTTGGCATTCCCTTGGACCCACTAGAGTTCTCTGTGGTTAGCATGGACGAGGCTGGGATTCAAGCTACACAGATCAAAAAAGAGAGGAAGCCTTGCTGTATTGCTGTTGGTTTTGTGGAGAAAAGCAAGACCCTTTGTGTATCCCATGGGTTACTTGCTTCATGCTACAGCACCCAGGTGGAGAGGGAGCTTGGGCTGCCAAAGAAGAAGACAAACCTGAAAGGGAATTCATACCTGAAGACTTCCAAAAGCAAAGAAACCAGACAGCAAGCAGAGGCAAGAAACAACTTAAGAAACATCCACCTACATCTCAGTGAGGAAACCCATAGTCTTCTGAAACTGATAGGGCCTCGGATGCTCCAAATCTCAGTGTTTTTTCCTCTCTGTAGATTAAGTGAGCTGAGGGCAAACAGGGCCTGCGGTAACTTTCCCAGTTTGTTGATTAACCTTAAGAACAATTTACAGCATGGCAACTGGTAGTGCTAGATATGGAATCTTGGCGTTATGGAGGGCAAATGGCAGTTTTATGGGAGACATTAAAGTAGGCAATTTTTCATGTAACAATATTGGGTGAGAAATACTGCTCTCTGTTTTTCTAGACAGGACAGACATAAGATCATCCAAATGCTTTTCTAAATGAGTTCTGGCAAATTTATCTACAGTAACATGCCTTCCCAGCCTTTGGTGCGCAGCGCACAAGCTAATGTAACAATTACAATTATGATACTGATCAGACCTATTGGGCCTTTTTAAGTTATGAAAATCAGACTGGTTCTCTAGTTTCAAGCACAATGAGTTCAAATATGTGATGTAAATGCTAACAGAAAGATATCAAAATGAGAGGCGTGTTAGGTCTGTGCCAGCCAAGCCTCTACAGTTATCTTAACAAGTTCATATTCTTCAGGCATTGTTTGTATTTCCATTGTGGCAAGAGATTTTATTCTTTAGTTTGAGGATTCTCCCTGGAGGGAGGAAGGGAAACATTGCTCTCGCCGCAAAAAAGAAACATTTCTTTTTGACATACTAAGCATTAAGCGGATTATGTAAAGGCAAAGCATATTGCAGAAGGAGATGTTCTTAATATAGTTTTGACCATGAACTCGTGACCCTCCACAAAATTTAGGACAGTTAGGGGAAAAACAAACAAACAAACCCACAACATATTGCTTTGACAATCCTTTCATTTGAAAAAATCTTATAAAAATTCCTGGAATTCATCCACTGCAATTTACATAAAATTCAACCTTTCCTGCTTAAAATCATGAATCATTTAATGTCACATCTGCAGGGTATCTGAGACAGATGCCATTAATCCAAGTCATTTTGCAAATTCCAATTTCATTTGGATTAAAACCTACAACTAAGTCAGTGACTAGTATATACTGTACATGCGTTAAGGCTGGTGACTACTGAAGTCTCTTGGGTAGATAAACTAAGCACAGATTAGCCAGGTCTAAGTGCGTGTCCTCATCTAGGGTAAAAAAGATATCCTGACGTTTCAGTGATGTAGATTTGAATCAGTAGCCGTGAAAAATGGTTGAACGTTTGTATTACAAAAGAGATACGATGACACAGTCCCAAAGGTGCATTGCTTATAAATTAATTAGCTGCACAAATTATTTTGATAACAGTTACTGCAGTTCTGAGGTGATATGGCTGCTCAGTGATGAGTAGTTGATGATCAGTGGTAGGCACTAGTAATATCCTTCATGCTGAGTGACTTTAATTACTATTTAGATTTACAGTATATACATATGTGTTTGTATCTACACTTAGGGCTTGATCTTCTTAACCTTCTTTACCTAAGGTCTTTTGTTCACTGAAGCATCTTCCTTTGGAGCCCTGTGATATTTGGCTAAAAGAAATAGGCAAATAAGCCGGGGAATCCTGCCATGTGATGGCAGGGCTGTGCTTGGCTTTTAGCCACACCTGGACTTCTGCATGTGTCCTTCTTATCTGTCATTCATGCCACTATGGAATACTGTAAATGATTAAGGTCAAGGGTCTGTATTATCGTGCTGTCTTTGAGGATGCTGTATGCTGCTTTGCACTTCTTGTATCCACCTTCACCATATGGTTCATTTGAATGTATTCCCGTTGCTTTATCAGCCTTTACTTATTCAGAAGCCTCTGTTTGTAAGCAAACCTCTCCCTCCATGTATAATTCTTCTGGATTTGTACAGGCTGATGTCTTGCTTGCACCAAATGAACCTGCGCGCTGCCATAGTGCAAAGAAACCTGCATGTTCATGGGCTTTTACAACAGTCTAAAGCGAGTAAGCATCTTTCACTGAACCCCAAAGGATGGTATCTACTGGTCTCATCAGTACCAGAAATGGCTTTGAGTCATGGTGGAATATCTGAAACTGCTCCAGTTCTTAATGTGGAGCATATGCTTAATTGGACCAGACCTAAAGGCCACATGCACCTCTCCAGTTCAGGCCCTAAGAAGATGAAATGAAGTATTTGTTTACCACATCACGTTCAGCTCCAACCATCTAAACTGCTGCAATTATTACGCAGCAAAAAGTCTGCACAGAAGAGTATTGCAAATAACTTCGCCAAAAAGGCTGTACAGCTGTGAGAAACCCAGCGGAAAGAAGGCCAAAAACTCCAATCCATGTATATGACCAGTTGGTTTAAATGGCTGCTATTTCATCCCTCTATGCCACCCGAGGTTAAGGCTCAGTGTGCTCATCCGGCCACACAACCTAAAAGCCAGTGTGTTTTTCCAAAGAAGCAATGGGTATTTTGGCTGGAATAATTCAATATGAGAACAATGTACAAGAAATGACAATCATCTGCAAGAAATCCTTAGTGCTTGGAAACGTTACAACAGGACAGCGTAATTCTTGCATTTCTTTGAAGTTGCTTGACATATTACATCCATACAAAGAGTTCATTGTGATTAAGAAATATACCCCTAGTAAAATAAACATGCTTCAAAGTTCCATACTTGAAACTCAAATGCCACATGTGCAATAAAACTAAACTCCATTTAAGGCAAGTAATTTATGTCACATCTAAAATTTCTCAACATTAAATAGCAATAAGGGCTCCCAAACCCCCAAATTATCTGAAGATAAACATCATAGGCACCATCAAAGAAAACAGAAGCAAATCTAATTGGAATTTCACTAATTGGAAATCCAATTAGTGAATCCAATCCTAATTGGAAATTCCACAGTACCTTCGTATGATGTTGAAGCAGCTGACAGAATCCACTGCTGCTGGTCTGGTACATCATGGTAGACGCCCACCGCTGGAGATCAGGCAAGTAATAAACAGAAAGGCACTAACCATGTTCTCCGTGATACTTGGGACCAAACAACTTGTGTTCCTGCTGAGGTGGGTAACAGCTGGAATTAAGAGTGACGAAGGACTTGGAGGATGTGCATTTTATCATTTAAAGGCAGGCCCACGTTCACTCTTAAAGCCAGCCACGCTGTAATACTCAAGTCCGTGTAAAGAGGTTACCACAGCCTGATCTTAGAAGTTCTCTCGGGGAGGAAGGATCCAAGCACCAGTCGGCACGTAAGATTGGCTTGGGATGGCTTGGAGATGAGCAGTCCTTATGTAGTTACCCTGCTGAGCTGCATCAAAGAACAGGGTGACGCTCTGAGTCTGAGCAATAGCCAGCCCTACTGTAAGCAGCCTAAATAAAAAAAAAATATGCCGGTATTGGAGCTCTGCATGCTGTCCAGCCTGTTCTTGAACACAGGGTAATACAGCCTTTGCTTACAGAGATGTTTTACTGAGAAAACATGCTACTTTGTTTGGTATCTTTTCTTTTTTAAATGCATCTTTTCAAAATCAGAGAGGAAAAAAAAGGCAGCAAGGACCAATCGATCAATCCTCAATATCAGTGGCTACTTCTACTTGCACCATCTATTGAAAGAGATTTTCGTACTCGCATTTCCTTAAAATATTTGTGAATTAAATTAGAAAACAACAATCAGAGGGTCAGTCAGTGACTTGGACAAGAACAAGTCTATTGAAGTCACCAGAGCTGCTGACTTGAGTAAGGGCTACAAATCTGATTGCGAAGCAAGCAAAAAATTATAATTCCAATACAAAAGAAGAAAAATAAATGTGTCAAAACCACTGAAAATGAACACAAATGCGCTAAGGGCAAACACAGTTGGTATGAACTGGCCTTGACCTCAGCTGACCCAAATTAAACTCCAGTCATTGTGGGATTAATTCTTCTGGCACAAAAAACACAGCCTGTCAACAGGAATGGAAAACATCCCACAAATCAAGAAACATTAAAGCCCAGTTGAGGATTATGCATGAAGAGTGAGAGGATTATGATAGGAAACAGTTCTTAGCCTGATGAGCAGAAAACTCTGCTTCCCAGATAAAGGAAATTGCATGTAGTGTTCCCGTACAGCCTAGAAGAATGTGCTGCAAGCTTCTGCTAGGTGAAAAAGATATGAAAATCAAAATCTATAAGATGAAGCCTTCCCATGCAAAGCCAACAATTGTTATGGATATCTGTCTGTCTGTATGTAGCTGAAATTAACACATTTTCTTTAGTGAGTGGATTGCAGTTTGCCATTCTTTTCTTTCATTTATCTGTTTACTGTTGGTAACAGAATGCAGTTTCCCACCATATCCTTTAAAGTTCATGCAATCAGGATATGTTTTCAGGCTTTTTGCCTGTTATTGTAGGTTATATTGTTGGCGTGGAGCCGAACAAGAGGTCAAGTGATTTAAAAAGACAGGAGATAAAGAAATGCAAGCAATCTGTCAAAACTTATCGCACATTGAAGGAATGCTGTCTTTCTCCATCTTAATGCAGACTACACAACTCCTCTGTGTGCCCCAGCAGGGGAGTTACAGGGAGATGAAACATAAATATTGGAACTTCTGTGAAGTGTCCACGCTTGCAGTAAGTTCTCTGTTGCTGAGATTTGCCCTCATTCATTCAGTTCAGGAAAACCCTTGTATATGTGCTTAAGCTCTACTGAAGTAAATGGGATTTCAGTACAAGCTTAAAAGGTAAGAGTCTGTTGAGAGCTTTCCTGAATAGGGATTTGTGCTTATTGCACTTGGTTCAATCACCCCATGAGATTTTGGTTTCTGAATTTTTCAGCACATGAATAGAAAGGGTATGTTTTGTGCATTCAGATCAGTTCTTTCTAGTATTTCTAGTGTACGAAAATTTTCTGGAGAGTGGTACAGAACAATTTATTCTCAAGAGAAATCATTGTATATTGTACATATGCACAGATACATATCTACTCTCAGAAAACATCTTCTCAACATTGAAGAAATATTCACCTTTGTTTGGATCAATGCTGTGGTTGACTATTTCTGTAGCACAGTGTCCAGAATAACTGAATTATCCATGAAAGGTTATATAGTCCAAGTGAATGGCACACAGTCATTATGACAAGTGAGTGCTATTCCGCACCCAGTGAAGTCCTTGTTGAGTGTACTGAACTAAATGCTCCATACTGCTGTGCAAGGTGATAGGTCCCATCAATGCATCCAGGTCGTTAAAAAATTCTACAGGAAAAAAAAAAAAAAGATTTCAGCATCAGAAGAGTGAACCTGTATTTGCTATTTGTCACCCTTTAATAGGTTTTATTCTCCTGCAAATTGAGTCAAGCTGAACATTTCATGGGAATGAAAGTTTAGTGCTAGTGAGATTAATTTTAAAGCCCCGTGGTTCATGATGTTACAGGCTGATACACAACAATTTTCTTTTGAAAGAACAAAACAGTGAGTTCTTCAGCTTTGCCTTTCATTAATTTCCATTGAGTCTTGATAAAACAAACAGATGCTAGGCAAGATTTATTTTGACATTAAGGACAAGTGAATCTAAAAGCCTATACACCAGTGTCTATCTATACATATGCTAGATATCTCAACTACCTTGATAGACAAATAGAGGCATATATACAACATGATCATCCCAATCTAAAGAGTAATCTGCCTAAGTAATCAATAGGTACTTAATTCAGTTACATCCTTAGAGGCATATAATGTCCATTTCAGATGTCCTCAGGCAGTTGATACATACATAGCTGACCTAACACAGGACATACAGGAGACTTCTGGAGCAGCAGTACAGGAAAGGACACCTCAAAGGGCACTTGGTAGCTATGTTTAGGCAACTGAACTGGAGCCTGGTGTCATCTTCAAGGTGAACTGAGCAGCCCTCTGAACTCTGCTGTTTGTATTGAACAAAGTTTCATCCACTGTAATGAGAGATTAACCCAAAAGCTCACATACAAACACCTACACTTAAGTGTCCTAATTTTGATTTGAATCCTGACCACGTCCCTGCCTTAAATACAGTGAAACCAGTCTAACTGGGAAAATCTTACCCTGAAGAGGGAGTGAGGGTGCCTTGTTCCTATCTGTCTCTCCCTGGGGGTGGAGGTTGGATGGGTTCTCATTTCTTCTGCAGAAATGAAGTGTGCTCCTGATTTGTGAAATGGTCTGGCTAGAAGCATCTCGGCCAGCTCCATGACTCTGGGAGCAGAAGTCTGCCTTGCCCCTTCTCAAACCTCTCTCTCCAGAATGACACAAATGGCAGTGAATACTGCCTGCAGATACATCTGTGACCTGTGATCTGTCTGTCACCACCAATGTACAGAAAAAAATTAGTGATATAAAGATGCTTCTAAATGAGACAGCTGTCAAAATTGCATTTTTTGGGTAATTTTGGGACAGACTAGGGAAAGACTGAAGAAAAAAAATAACCTCTGCAGCCCTACTCTGCTGACAGGATTCCTGTCAAAGCATTTTTTTGCTGATCAAAACATGTGATGTTCTTATAGAATGGCCCATATCCTTGAATCACCCACCTTTATTTTCCTTGGCCAGGTTGTCAGCCATCTCCCAGTAGTCATAGCTGTGCAGGATGCTGTTGGTGATGCTGACGTGGTTGGCAGCCATCTGATGGATGCGCTGGGGGATGCTGATTATAGGAGATGAGGAAGGGGGCCCTGTGCTCCCCTGGGATCCGACAGAACTGACTGGAGAAGGGCTAGGGGACATGGGCGATGGAGTTCCTGTGCTCCTGAAATCAGATGTTAACACCATTGCTTAAAAGAGCGTTTGGTTTAAAAACATGGAAGTATCAGAACATACAGCAGGTAAGAAAACGTAACACCTGACAGTCAATATGTTCTAAGTTTCTGTGCAACAGGTGAACTTACTTTCCACTGTTACCCCAAGAAGATGGGTTCTGGGCGGCTTTTGATGAATTCTGTAAAGGAAAAATAATTAACAATGCATATAATTAATGTAAAAATATGAAATGAGGAACAGCAGACAATATAAAAGTAAAGGAATATAAAGAAAAAATTGTGCAGAGGTATTCAAATCTCTTGATGCACTTAACCCAGACAGCCTGGTTTGGGGTTGTGATGAAGCGGTGCTGTAGCACAGACTCAAATCACATTCTATTAAATATTCTGGGATGGGGGCTGGCTAGGAAAACACGCTCGCTGACACTCAACCTTCTCACAAAAATCCTGGGAGTTCAGAAGGAAGTGCTAGGACTCCTTGTCAGGTTTAGGCTGGAATTTCTTGTTATAGAGAAAACCAGAACACCGGAAGGCCGTGAGCAATCCTACAGGACATTCAATCACGTAATGTCTAATTTCCACCAATCGTGGAACTTCAACCAGTTTTTTTTTTTTCCTTTTAATAAAAGATAGATAGGCATACAGAAGTCCTAAGACACTATCGTCCTTGCTCTCCTTTGTCCTGTTCTACTGTTTGGCAGGTCTCTGAGTTAGGAAAATAGGTTCTATTTCAAGTTTTTAAGACTCAGCTTTCTTAACTTCAGTGTTTTAGAGTTTTGTTGGTCCTGTGCCAGCAAAACTGCACATCATCTGGCATTATCAGTAATGTTTCCATATACACAAGGATCACATTAGCTTAATGGTTCTCCAGTAAGATGGAGAACCATTGCTTGAGCCTCTCCTAAAAAAAAACTTGTTTTCTCAGCTTTGATGCATCCTCTGCATTCCTTCAAGTGTTTCCACACACCAAAACTGCATTTTGACACCTGGCCTTCTGTATTATTGCTACGAACAAGTAGCTCTGCAGTGTCCCACAGTGGGCTTTTCCTTCAGTGTTTTTTTTTTGTGTGTGAGTGGGTGTCTTTTTCAGAACTACTGGCCTTCATCTTTCTAGTGCAACAGAAACTGAGCATGTGTTATTTACTTACAGAGCTAGAGGCAGGAAAATGAGAAAACTGAAATGGAATCAAGGATACTTCCACTGTAAATTTAAGTAGCCTCTGCCTTACTGTACAGCTTTCCACACCTTTTTTCTCATGTTGGCTTTTTTTTTTTTTTAATTCTCTGCTACATTACTTTTTTTTTTTTTTTAATATAATGGAAATAAAATACTTAAAAGGAGATTTAATAAGTTTTCTTTTCTTGTTTAAAATAAAAGTATGTCCAATTTTCCCTGAAAATATGTGTGAAATAGTTTAAAACCATTCTTTGATTGATAATATATGTGGAAGCTCTTAATGCAGTCAGTATTTCACGTCACTTGGTTTTGAAAGCTTTTAGATACCAAATATGAAATGAGTGGAGAATTGGCTTGTTTTCCACTGAAAATTATGGCGAATGGATTTTTTTTCCTATTTTTACTTTCAAAGGTGAGAATACTTACTAATGTGAAACTACGCTATCATTGTATCAGCAGGAGCTTTGCAGAAAACAAGCTCATCTTGTCTGTAACAGAGTGTAAGTCCATTTTAGTTTCTGTCTGCGAGTAAGAGACATTTTACATGGTTGAGAGCCTGAGCATGCTGTTCTTAATGCAGGCATTCTCTGAATTGGTGAAGAAAAAGAAAGTGTTATAATTGGCACATATTTCTTTCCCCTGAAATCAAGTCATTGTTAGAGAAACATAACATGTTGAATTATATATTGCTAAATTTTTAGAAGCAATTACAGTGACTTCAATTTCAGTTTGACAATAACAGATCTGTCAATTTCCTTCAATGTCTTCATGTGTTTAAAATCTGGTCATGAATGCTCGTGGTTGTATTTGAAATTTTTTTATTAACAAAATGTCAAAGGATGGATGTTTTTCATTTCAAGGTACGTTCCTCTGTTAAAAAGAAAAAGAAAAAAAAAAAAAAAGGAGCCTCATGTTTAAAGACAAATGGCTGTTCCAGTTCCCAAAACAGTTTGTCTTGAAACAGTTTGTGCTAAAGCATTTACATGTACATATTTATTTAATTAGAAAGATAGAGGCTATTCTTCTTTCCATGTAGATTAAATGCTGGATGGACTGACTACTAGGAGGGCTTCACCATAAAGGTTCTGTCCTTGAGATACTTTCAGAAAAAGGTTGCCTGTCAAATAAGATAGATTAAAATGCTTTGAATGACTTCCTGTTTTATTCAAAATAACCAGGCCGTAGACCAGGCAGGAACTGGAGACAGGAAACAGTAGCACACAAAGTAAAGCAGAAAGGGGAAGCCAGTGGTGCTCTGTCAACTACATGGTGGGCGGCTTGGTTGCCCTCTGGTGCTTTTGTACAACTCCCATTGAAGTCAGTGTGGGCTTTTTGCTAGTTTCTAGGGTGAGAACACGTCCCACTGCTCTGCCTTACCTACACATGCTTCTAAGGGGAAGTCCTGCAGCTGAGGACTGATACAGATCGAAGTCTTCAACTCACAGGAAGGCTAGTGGGAAGCGTAATCCTGGAGGTGATTCTTGGAGCAAAATCTCCAAAATCTACCTACAACGGAGCAGGTTAGCACTAGATAATTGATTAAGAATAACCTGAAAATGCCTCTTAGTACAATAAATTTCTTAGCCTTCCTGAAGGGACATGACTTGTATATTGCAAAGAGGGTCCCTTGTGAAGGCAACATAACTAACCAGTGATGAAGTGTTGCTATGGGAGTCTATAACAATGTTCCTACCGACTTCGTGGGACAAGAACTAACCCCAGCACAGCTACTGTTTTTATTAAAATGTATTTACTATAACAACACACTGATTTTAGAACATGTGAAAAAAAAAAAGGGTACCTTGAAATACTCAATAAGCGCTTTAGAATACTTGACAGCATGGTCTCTCTTGAGTCGGAACATCCTCCAGTACAGAAGGGCCAGGCAGCGGTAACTGCAATAAAGGGGAAAGCAGAAGGTGAAGTGTGCACTCAAACAGTATTCCCTATGAATTATTTTAAATTTTCCAACTCATGTGCAGTGGAAGACTGGCGGCACTTTGCTTACTACTAAGTTCACTGTTCTGTTCCATTTTACTTATCACAGAACCACAGAATCATAGAATGGCTGAGGTTGGAAGGGACCTTAAAGATCATCAAGCTGCAACCCCTACCATGAGCAGGGCTGCCCCCCATCAGCTCAGGCTGCCCAGGGCCCCATCCAACCTGGCCTTGAGCACCTCCAGGGATGGGGCACCACAGCTTCTCTGGGC
>JAOWBP010000001.1:61581483-61609424 GCA_028571105.1 Tragopan temminckii | reverse complement strand
CCGCAGCCTTCTTTTCTCCAGGCTGAACAAGCCCAGCTCCCTCAGCCTGTCTTTGTAGGGGAGGTGCTCCAGCCCCCCGATCATCTTTGTGGGTCTCCTCTGGACCCTCTCCAGCAGCTGCCTTTCTTGTACTGGTGGCTCCAGACCTGGACACAGTACTCCAGATGGGGCCTCATGAGAGCAGAGTAGAGGGGGACAATTGCCTCCCTGTCCCTGCTGGCCACCCCTCTACTGATGGAGTCCAGGATACCATTTGCTTTCCGAGCTGCAAGAGCACGCTGCTGGCTC
Source organism: Tragopan temminckii (assembly GCA_028571105.1). Classification (NCBI taxonomy): domain Eukaryota; kingdom Metazoa; phylum Chordata; class Aves; order Galliformes; family Phasianidae; genus Tragopan; species Tragopan temminckii. Next base: position 61,609,136 of record JAOWBP010000001.1, on the reverse strand, counting down.
ATGTTAAGTTTTTCCATCCATCAGGACCCCCAGGTCCTTCTCTGCAGGCCTGATTAAGGTTGCATGACATATTAAACTTTAAGCTTCTTCCACAGATATATGCAGCTGTGTGGCTCTGTAGAGGTCTCTACGATTCCTCTCATGAATATAATGATTTTTGAAAATTTTGGATATCTCCTTTTTTTTGGATCATAACCAAGGAATAACATCTAATCCTGCTTGATTCATAACTGGATCAACACAAATTTGTAGCTTAAACTTTTAAAATCAGGTGGCAAAATGTCTTGTAAAATAGAACTGAGTACCTGGAAGATTCGTAACAAGCTGACCCCTGATAAAATCATCTACTTCTTCAGGTTTTAGGTGATACTGTCCATCGGGTTTTGCTTTACGAGTTGCCATTCTGGCCAGCAGAATATTGGAACCTGTAAAAATGACAAATTAAATTGTGTCTGTGGTAACTTCTGTCTTCTCATGTAGAATTCTGCAGCTCAACAGTCAAGGGAAAAGAAGTGCACAAATCACAGACAAATCTTTATCTTTTAACAAAAAAAAAAAAACAAAACAAAACCACAAACCCAAACCAAAGCAACTAATATGTACGTGCAAGATACTTCACAAAGAATGCTCAATCTATTTTGTCTTGATGGTGTTTTACATACGCAGAGGTACAGGTAAGCAGTTAACTAACTGAGAACAGCTAAATATGTAGAAGAATAATACTTCAACACTGTATAACATCTAATGTCCATCATATTCAGTGCAAATAATACTTAAGATGACAATTCTCCCAGGCATATTATATATGAAATACTGGAATTAATCTATTAATCTATTATTTAGGTTCTGTATAATCACTAAAAAAAATCTAGTGGCTTCATTAAATTATTATGTATGCTCATTAAGTGCGAACAAAGCTTATTTCAGCATTTCTTCTTCCCTGTTTATAGGCTTATTCATGCCCAGGCCATTTTCGTCCAATCTATGCTCATATTCTTTTAATCTATTTGAAATTCTAGTGAGTAAGAACCAACTTCTGTGTCCACTGTTCACATGAAAAGTTAAATGGACGAAACAAATATTGACAGTCTTCGTTCAATTTTCTGTTTAACCTGAGATCCATGTTTTGTCCAAAGAGTACTGTGTATCTATCAAACACATCAACACAGCCACTGATACCATGAGGTAACAGTTACCTTCTATAACATCATTCTCAAAACACTGAAATAACACAGAAAAAACCTAATACCTCACTTAACAAATGAAAAATCAGGATAATGGATATTTACAGAGTAGAGTTTTAACTTTCACTAGCATTGCTTAAATCAGTTCAGTTAGCCACTAAAATCTCCAGGGCAAAAATTAAATTCATTCAACTGGCATATCTTCTTTAATTTATCTCTGATCAGAAATAATAGTGTTGAGAGATCCCTTACAGTACAGTAATATATACTCAAATTGACATTGTTTTATATTGGTAACTCTTCCCCATTGGGAAACATACAAATCACTAACACAAGATTTCTGTTTCTGGTAGGCCAAGTATTTGACATCAGGTATCTACATTAATGTAACAGTGCAAATGAAATTGTTTCCTCTGATTCATATACTTCATGATAAATTATGAGCGAAAAGACAGCCTTTTTAGTTTACCTATGATATGAATGGACACCAAAAATATTCTTCAAACATTTCATACAAAAGATCAGAAAAAAATATTTCCGCATATTTGTATTGTCTCCTCCAAGAGAGAACTTAAAGACCAGGCTGGATGTGGCTCTGGGCAGCCTGGTCTACTGGTTGGCGACCCTGTACATAGTAGGAGGGTTGAAACTAGATGATTATTGCAGTCCTTTTCAACCCAGGCCATTCTATGATTCTACGAACTACTATATCTGATTAGAAAATCACGCTTTAGAAAGTAATAGAAAAAGCAAACACACTAAATATCCATATAAAAGAGATTACAAATGTGTTCCAACTCAAAACAAGACACAAATATGAATCCAAGGAATTACAGTCTCTGTACTACTATGCTGTCAAGTGATAAAGAAGAATTCTGCTTATATCACAAGTGGATTTTATGGACTTATATAAGCTTAGCACATATATTTACAGATGCTTAAGTCTAATGTTACTAGGAACAAAAACAAAGGAGAAAGGAAGGAGTCAAGTGAAAAAGAAATCAAGTCTTCTCAGAGGTATAATTTTATATATGATACCCACTACAAATCACCCAAATCTTTTCTTTCAATGACTCAATTATATTAGATCATCAAACTCCTACTTCCTTCTCCTATACTAAACACAATCTGTGATCAGCTTTCTATTTACTACAAAACTACAGTAGCATTTCATTAAAATGAACAGAAGAATATTACACAGATGGAATTTTAGCCTACTGTTGAGATAGCAGAGGAGGGCTGATAGCAACTGTATAAATTTTTGCTTAAATCTTTCCACGTAGGAAAATTTTCTCATATTTTAATTTATACTAATATAATGTAAATGGCAATATATTCTGTATTTCAGAAACACTTTAGAGTTATGGCAATATAGCATAGTTCTGATTAACCTACAAAAAGCAGGAAGTGGTGATAGAAATGAAATAAGGCTCTTACCCATCCCAACAGAAGCACTGCATTTAGTCTGGTCTTTGATTTCATCACGGATAGCATTTGCAAGTTCATCAGGAGTCAGTCTGGTCTCTGTAAGGATTTCAGTGATATCTACTAGTGCTTCATCACAACTGACAGCTTCGATGTTATGAGTATAGCTATCAACACAAAGTAAAGGAGGTGAAACACCAGCAACAGCTCACCATCTGTTAAAACAAATATGTAGCAAATAAAGTCTTCCTTTTGAGGTAGCATTTCCCTGCTTATTTCGTATCACACAACTTACATATAAAAAAAAAAAAAAGCACAACAGCACATTTCGGTAACACTGCTAACATCGGACGGATTTCAACATGCATCATGCTTTTAAAGGAACAGGAAAAAGATCTGAACACTTTTTTTCCAGTCATTCTGACAAATATCCAGTTTTGCTCAAGTGCATTTTAAATCAGAAAGTAGTTCCTACCACTAGTTTACTGCTCCAATAATGCATTCTTATGGTACTCAAAACAACAAAAAAAGCAAACAACCACAACATGAAGAAAAGCGACCAAACAAAAACAACACCTTGGAAGAACCTCACTACTATGGAGAATCCACTTCTCCTCATAAAGGTAATCAATAAAAAATTTAACAATGAGTCCTTTGGAAGTTAGATATTGACTGCTTGGCTTCAAGATAGAAAAGTAAGTAAAATAGTACAAAAGGAAGATCTAAACAGAAATGGTTTTGAAGAAGTTGAAGAGTAATATGAAATGAGAATACTAGATCAAGAAATGCCATTAAGCAGTGGCATATTAAAATAAGTTTGATAATCTTACCATGGAAGATCATGTAAACACACAGCACATCTTACCTTGCTAGTATTTCATATACTGTCTGTGCAACTTCTTTATATGCATTAAAATCATATGAAACTGCTTGAAGGTTTGGACACAACTTTTTTGCTTGTCCAAAAAACATTCCGTTCTTTATGCCAGCTTGTCTGAAATTAAAGAATAATTTAAAAAAACAACAACAAACAATTAAATACAGTATCAACTTTCCCTTTTCATTTGGGCTTTTCCAAATTAATTATTAGACTTTTCCAACAAAAATAAACTACTAATTAAAAGGAATCCAACTGCTACCAAAATGAAAAATACAAAAAATAACTGCAAGTAGAACACTTGAATTATTTGTGTAACATTCAGGCATGCAGTCTGGACACAAGATGTCCTTAGGAAGTTGCTTAGGACAGAAAGTCTCTAGAAAGCCCCACGTCACAGAATTGCAGTTGCCACCTTTTTCAAATTAAACCTAAGCATGTATTACATTGACTAAGGTATCTGGTTTTCATTTTCCACTGTGCAAACTTATAAAATTATGCTCATGTGATAAATTAACTTTTTGAAGCAGACATAAAACTGCTTACCCTAGAATACTTGAAAAATGTGCCAATGAATGTACAATTTTTGGATTATTATTCTCATCAAAGAAAAAAATATTTTCAATACTGTGGTTATATTTATAATAAGTTATTTCATATTCTGAAAGTTTTTAAGCTGTTGTCAGGGATGCTCAACATAATCTGAGCGAGGAATTTTAAGTTCAGTAATCACACGTATCATTGTCTCATTGAAGTGATCCTAATTCCATGAAGACAAAGAAATGAAGATAACATGAAATCAACAGTATCACTGTGAATTACGTAAGGTTTTCCTTACCAGGGTTTGTTTCAGATAATACTTAGGTTAGGCTGAAAACCTTTAACAAGCAGCAACACGTAGAGAGAAGATCTTATGCTTAATTTTAGCAGCCTACACAACTACCGTTTTAAAAAAAATATATAAAAAAGTTTCTCATCTGGATAAGCTTACAGAAATATGAGCTAACAAATGCTATTTTTGGACACTTTATACTATCAAAGAATCACAGAATTGCTTGGTTTGGAAAGGAACTTAAAGCCCTTAAAGTTCCAACTCCTCTGGCATTGAATACCCCCAAGGACGGAGCATCCACAGCTTCTGCGGGCAGTCTGCGCAAGTGCCTCACTACCCTCTGAGTAAGGGTGAGATTCTCAAGTAATCTGGTAGGTTAACTTTCACCTACCTGGCTTCGTAACTACAAGAAGCAATTTCAGCCATGGACAGAACAGTCAGATCACAGTCAACTCCATTCATGTGTGCAGAATCCGAATGCTCCCAGACCGAGGAGTCCAGCTTATCAGGTATTCTAATTTCTGCTTGGAAAACAATATTTATATTTGTTTGTAAAGTGTTCTTCTTAAGAGTTCAATAGAATCAGTGTCAATCAAGTAAGCATAATAAATTATATCTGACAATTTCTATGCTACCACTTGTTGATGATGACTTTTTTTTTAGTACTATATTGATTTACATCAGTCTATGAAAAAACAACAACAAAAAAAACCAGAACCCCCACACTGTAATCTCTCTCTACAGGTAGTTCTGCACATATTACTGAGAAAAATACTGTGCTACAGAAAAATTCTGTTTTTATTTTCCCCCAAAATACTAGACAGCAGCTTGTTGGTAACAACATACACCATCTGTAAAACAGGACTTATCTCAGTTAGCTTTAAAGACAACAAAAATGATCAAACACTTGAAACTGCTACAACCACAGCAACCATAAAACAGTCAAAAATTTACCATCTGCTTGCCAGGACAAAAAGATGCTTAGCTATATTTCTTGTTTAGGATGCACAACTACCACCAAAACAGAAGTTACATTCAAAATACAATTCCACCAGATATCACACTTCTAACCTCTTATTTAAAACTACACTCCATTAATTATTTAATCTAGATAATGTGAAGTTATTTTTAAGGAGTGAAATGAAATGACCAAAAAGCTAATCATCTAAAATTATAAAAAACACTAGCTAGAAGTTTGTATTTCCTTTAACGTTCTTTTGGGGAAATTAATTGACAAGACTTCTGTTGTTATTTCCTAGTATTTATTAGATTATGTCAAATATGTCAACTTCTGTCAAGCATCACCATCAATTTCTCTTGGATCAAGATGACAAAATTATATATACTACAACATCAGACTTTCAAAACAAGACAGACCTTTCCTATTTCTATAAATGCCCACTGTACGCTCTCAGGTAAGTTTTAAGGAGCCCTTCTGGCCCATTAGATACTAAACAGAATTTCATAACACAATACTGGAATCCAGTAAAGCATTCTCTGTTCCTTTTCATGTAGGTTTTCACAGAATGCATACCCTGAAAGATACAAGCCTGTACTCTCAGTAACTCATCAGCCTGAAAAAATGGCTAGATGCAAAAAATGTTATGCCCTCCCAAACTCCCCATCAGAATCAAAACAAGATATCACACAGACAAAAAGGATCTATTTACTTAAAACAAAATATTATATGTATGTTATAGCTCTTTTTCATTCTGCAGCCTATTTATTATAATAAACAGGCAGTTTTCTTCAGAGTGCCACAACACCTAATTATATTTCATGATACTAACAACTTACACGCTAACAATTTGAAAGGAGACGTGGTGCTACGTGCACATACGAGTAGTTATGAGACTAGAGAAAAGTGTTGTAATGAGTGGAGACAGCAGGGGCAGAACCTGACTCACGTAAAAAGTTGCTTTTATTCAGAATTTCTGCTAAGTTCATGTACCTTTTTATATCTTAAATATTTTCATGTATGATGAGCTCAGTAAGTTACCTAAGGTGTCTGCAGCAGAAAATTAGAGCAAAATTATGCCCCAACTAAAGGTAAGGATGACAAGAAAAGTTTCTTTAGTCCATGCCTTCCTGTGCCCTGGCCTGAGATGATGCTGTCATCTTGTCTATCTTCACTGGACTCGTCGACTTTTTCCACATCGCAGCAGAGCAGATCCCCCCATGAGCTGATGGAGTCACTTCATGTGAAATTCAGGGCAATGCAGAACACATTGTCCTCAATGGAAGGCAAGGTAGAGAACCTCTCATCAAAAGCTGGGAAACTAGACAGGCACATGGTGAATGTGGAGCAACGGATGGAGAAATCAGAGGCCAGGACCCAAGTCTGTGAAAAAGAAATCGCTGAGAATAAATCTGTGACTAATATGATGGTTAAAAACTGCTGCTCTTTAGAATGAAAAACTGGAGATACTAGGGTTGGGGGAAAGGAAGCCTAAAAAACATTCACAGCTTGGGCATCCTGGCCACGGAAAAAAGACCCCAAACTATGAATTTTGATTAACGTATGTTAATCCTCTAACTTTTGGACATGAATGTTAAAGATGACACATACGTGGAAAAGTAATTTTGGCTACCCAGAAAGTCCATCTCCAATTTGATGATTTAGAGAATGACAGCATTTTTTTTTTTCAAATTCAAAGTTACACATTTTTGGATGAATTCAAACAAGAAAAAGAAAGTATTCCGTAAAGAGTCAAGATTCTACTGACACTAGATATTTGTCTAGCAAGGCAGATCAAAGGCAGGAACCAGTATCACTAAAGAAGTCATCTGCAAAAAAAGAAGTAGCTGAAGCTGCAGAATTCAGTATTTGGTGAAAGTGAGCGATTCATCAGGGTTTTTATTTGTTTGTTCTGCTTTTTTTTTTTTTTTTTTTTTTTAAATTTGAAACATTTTTTCTAGTGAGCAAGACCAGAAGGCAAAAATCAGACAACGGTCTGGAAAGCATGAAGCATCAAAAAAATGAAGCGGGTTCCATGTTAAAGCACGGATATAAAAATCTGTTCGTGTTCAAAGTTGGTTGCAACTACCTTTCTATTTCATTTATATAACATTCCCCCAAACAGAAATATGTACATTTAACACAGTACAATTTAGCATTTGCTATTTTTGATATTGTAGAAAAAGCACTTTTCCATTTAATGTGTGTTTGCTGGACCATATCTACCTGTGGCAAGGCACAATTAAGCACACACTGTTAAAGTGTTTCACATACACTAAGATACTGTGATGTTAGAAAAACCTAATCCAACTCCACCTTTTCACCTAAGACTATTACTAACTCTGATTTCTCCTCAAAAGTAAGAAAATTCATGTTCTCATGAAAATGCAAGCAAAACAGCTAGCTGCATTTTTTGTTGATAAAAACAATGTATATGGAGATAAAAACTAATAGAGACCAAAATACATTATGAACCTGCAGCTGACAAGATAGAGACTGTAAAAAGAGAGTTAAGAAAAAATCCTTTCACCAAAACAACAGGTTGTATAATCAGATTAGGTATCAAGAAAGAGATAGTTGCCTGCCTGTGTGCAAGCCAGTGAGACTGGATGGTGAAGTTAAGGAAATGAATGCGTGGATATTCAGAAAAAGCTGCTGCAGTAAGAAACTGAGTTTATTACATGAGGCTGAAACTTTCTTAAGTAAAAAATATAGCAGAAAAGATACCACTGAATTTGTGAATCACAACGAATGTGCTGGTTATCAGCTAAACTTCCTTAATTCTAACTGTCTCAATCTCCAAATATCGCTTGATTACATGAAGTCACATCCTTATCCAGTGTAAGCAGTAAAAGTTACGACATCACTGTATAAAACAGCCACCAATAAATATTCATACACAAGCTGTTCTTACAAGAAATCCAACTCCATTCAAAACACAGCTATCTTTGTAACACGCTTATATACAGCGCTGCCAACACAGCAGAAGCTAAGACTAGAGCATACTGAGAAGTCTTTGGAAAGTTCAAGGCCAATACATTTCACAAACATATATTCTAACTCAGTTTTGAAGTACTGAACTACATAAAAAAGACAAATAAAATGGTATCACTTCCTATACTTTGGAAAGCTCTAATAAACTACAGCTTTTTTTTTTTTTTTTTTATTAAGAGTACTAAAACTTCACAAACAACCATGGAATAACAAACTGTCTTTTTCCACCTCTTGTATCAATGAAAACTAACTGAAGCAAAAACCTTAGAACAACAGTATTTCCTACTGCAAGGTAGGTAAAAAGTGCATCTACAAGGGACGAAGGAGAAATTTAACTTCCAAACCTAAACTGAAATAGTGGCAGTAAGACACTTAGCTACTTCAGCATCCACCTCATTATGCAGACTGTTGGAGGAAAAAAAAAAAAAAGAAAAAGAAAACAAACCCAATTGCTATTTATGTTTAGCAACTCACTTCCTCATTCTAAATGCAGTTCAGGCACTACAGTAACAACAACACTTTTTAAAAATAGTATGTTTACACTTGTATGCTACTACTTGAGGACACAAAGTAAGAGATTTCAAAGTTACTGCAGGCATGTAAGGAATTCTCATGCTGGAAGAGATGCTCTGGTTTTGCAGAAATAAAATATTGGAAGACAGAACTCAGGAAGCTGCCGCAGACCTTCATGGCACACAAAAATGCTCTAAGGACCACCCAAATGGAACCACATACAGATACTATAATCACTGTACACATATACAATTCAAAAGCCACCTTCAACCGATCAATTTCTCACTGGCCATGTACTGCCATTTCTACTTTAATAATTTAAAAATAATTATTGTTCTTCTTTACAAAAGGCTTACTCAGAACCAAGTGATCCCATGTGATCTCTATCTCTTACTTAAAAGAAGTACTTAATATACCTTATACTCAGGGAAATCTAAAATTACTCTAAAAGAATTCACCCACGCTGAGCAAAGAAAACTGACAAAAAAGTCACAGTGGCCTATTATTACTGAAGCCACAGCACATTAAGTTGCCCAAAGACATTTCTTTAACTGAAATTCCACATATGAAAACAGTTCATCCACTGTGCACTTGTTAATAACTTTAAGGAAAAAGTCTTCAATTACAAAACAATTTAAACAAATAGATTTATCTGTACCTGCTTTGCCATTCAATAGCTTGTTCTGGTAATATTGCCATTCAAGCTGGGGGTTTGCACCAGGGCGCAGCGGTGCCTTTCCTGCACCTCTGTTGCTAGTAACGGCTACTGGTTTTCCTGTGGAGAAAAAATGCATGTACTTAGAAGAGAGTATAATACCTTATAATTTTAATAGTAGCATAAATAGGGTCAGATTATAAAGATGTCTGCTTTACTTTTTGCGATTTCTTTCAAGATCATACACTCTTCCAGCATTAAGGAGGAAGTAGCTATGAAAGTGACTTTGCACTATGACTATGAACTTCTGTGACTGCAATTAGACAGCAAAGAGAAGTTTTGAACAGGTGAATTGCAGCCATTCTTGTTTCTCTTTATGATTACTATAAACCACGTTGTGAAATTTCACCAATGCCCTATTAATTTATTAGTTCAAAGCACAGCAAACAACATACCAATTTTAAATACTTGTTTAAACATATTTATTAGCTTAAATAAAAGAGTGTACACATACCAACACACTCAACTCCATTTGCTAAATTGCCTGCACAATATCAAATCTGTAGCTAAACTTTTGACTCTTCAGTAACATCAACACCTTGTCATTTTTCTTACAAACTACTACATGCACTGAAAGTTCTGGCAGACTTCTGTGGAACAGGCAGAAAAATATCTGCAGGAAGTCCTAGGTTCTTTTTATTTGAGCAAAGGAATTTTAAACTTGGCAGGATATTCAGTTTAAAAAAAAATGCACGCATACTAGTATTATCTTTAACATTATTGCTCCTGCTTTTGGAGAGAAGAGAGAAAAGTTATTATACAGCTTACTCTTCTTACCCAAGCTTTATAATGGATACTAGATGTCCACCACAGCACCAAGTCTTCAGATTTGTGCATGAGTGATGTTCAGCAATTACACAGAACAGCTTGTATTTCCACTTCTGAATGTTATATTTGAAATAGAACAAAACAACAAACCCAGAACAAAACAAAACCCAACCCCTCCAAAATAAACAAACAAAAAAGCCAACACAATCAAAACCCAAATTGCTAAGTCTTATGTGTGATCACACACTCCAACTTCTAAACGCCAGCTAAACTGTTCATCCTCCAATAGTAATTCAGGTATAAAACCTTAGATAGGAAAAGGAAGGAGAGGTGAATTTCTCATGAAAAAATTATTCAGGCAAAGAGACAATACTCAGTCTTGATGTTTCCGCCATTCTAATTAAACAAAGCTCCTGAGACTGCTTTAGGAAAATCATTGAATATTCCACTTTTTTTTTTTTTTCCTTTTTCTTTCTTAACAGAGTGAACAAAACCCACTTTTAGTGCAAACAGAATTTGATCCCCAATTTCTGATATGGTAGATCTAATTGGATAGGTGCAACAGTAATGGGAATAGTTACTCCAGATTTTTTTTTTTTTTAGACACTGAAAGCAAGCAGCAAAGGGAATTCCAGTTCTCTCTTTCACTTGTGTTTGTATTGTGAGAAAACATGAATATGAAAAGTTGCATGGTCTGAATATCAGACAAAGATGCCAAAAAACAGATTAACATGTAAAAGTCACGTTTTAAGTGTACAGCTCTTTTTGTTTGTTTAAGAGGTCTCAACTTAGTAAGTTGTAATATTTAGAACTGAATACTGACCTTTGAGATCGGGTCTATTTCGGATCGCCACAGACACAAAGAAGCAATCCATATCCACGTGCATTATACAGCTCTGTGGCTTGGCTGAGCTCGCAACAGACACATTACCTAATATGAAGATACACCAATAGAAAACTTGAACCCTAATTGATATACTTTGGTACTAATTACAGAAGTCATCAAGGACGATAATCAATTTTTTACTACCTTCAGTTATAAAGACTTTTGTTTCTTCTCACCTAGAGAGCATATACATTTCCTAAACTCTCGAAGAAATGCAAACATAAACAGTAGCCAAACCACCTAAGCAATGCATCAATTTGAGAGTTTCAATTTTATTTTCATCTAATTAAGACTTTTTACCTTGCTATAACAAATTCCCTAAACACACGGTTAGCGTGTGTTGTGGAAACAAAGTCAAAAACTGCAGTATGATAGCATTCAATCTGCAGCAGAGAACTTTACCCATTTTCTTCATCAATCAGAAGACTGTTCTAAAGTTTAAAAAAATTTCAGCTGCGCTTAGAATTCCCTTTGACTCTTCATGAAATACCTCACAATGTGTTAAACCTTCCATGCAACTGGATTTTGTTGTTGCTGTACTGCATTCACATGCAAACACATGAAGATAAGCAAGACAGCAGTGTAAGTTTTTCAGTCAGTAGCTAACATACTAGTAATACTTGTGTCAAGTAATCTAGATGTCCATGTCTGCGTGCCCATGGTGATGACCAACCAGAGGAGACTAGAGCTAACAGAAAATCTTAATTTGAACAATGCATAACAGTGAAAAAACACTTCACATATAAACTGATTTGTTTTGCTTGACAACTGTGGTAAATGCTGAATAATAAAAAAAAAGTGCTTTCTCATTCTTAATAATTTACCATTTGGACTCCTTTCTAAAAAAACCCAAACAACTGTCTTATGAAGGGCATATTTACAAATCAAGTGATCAAATTAGCCCTTAAGTTGCTGCTTTATGTGAATTAAACTAACTTTAGGCCAAATCGAAGTAAATATATATTAGCTTATATCATACTTTGTCAGAAAATAGTATGCATTAAGGCATTCTTATAAGACAGCATGCTTTATAATTGGAGTGTGCTATGATAAACATATAATCAGTTAATTTACCTAACAATACATTTTTAGGATGTGAAAATTTATCATCTGAAGCAAATTTTCATGTGATTACAAATGAGTATTTTTACAACGTAACAAAGTCAGAATCCTGTCAAGAGAACAGAACTAACCTTTTAATTGGATAAGACTATAAATTAGAGCTTCTAAAGATGCAAAATACTTAATCTCTATATGCAACACTTTGCCTCATAAATTACACACATATTTCAATTTTGGCCCGTGGTGTGCAATATAATGACAAAACATTTCTCTTCCACTACAAGCCAGGTCCAGAACTACCATATGACACAACTATTCTTTAAACAGACACAGAGGTACACAGAAAACTTACTACCAGAAAATTTAGATTTTAACTCATTTCCAAATGTTACTCATCTTTTAATTTTTCACACTGAACTACATATAAGCAGCGTTGCTTTTTTTTTTTTTTTTTTTTTTTTTTTTTTTTTTTTTTTTTTTTTTTAAGATTTTTCACATGGCAACTACAGACTTGTGCATTTAGATAGATGTATTTTTCCCCTCGATCAATCTGTATGTCTTGGTATTATTTCTACAAGAAATAAATGAACATAGATCAGTGCATCACATTAGATCACAATTTAACAAATAAATACAGAAGTAGCAGAGCCTTTAGTTTTCACTGCATCAAAGTCACCAAGCTTTTCCAGATAGCCTGACTGCAATGTGAATAATGAACATTACCCTGCTTAGTCTCTGGTAGACATTTAGTACGTGAACAAAGATAAGGCACCTCCTCAAAATAAACCTTCTTAAACAAGTATCTACCTGTGTCAGTTTTAAGTGCAGACCTGCCTGCTTTCCATTTTTTTAATTTTTCCCTTCCTGGAAAGACACCGCTGTTTTTTCTCTGTAGGCTGTTGACAAACTCAGTCAATTCACACTTCCATGTTGATATATGATGTAATCTTGAACGTGAATAAAAGTCAGAAATAAAACTACAATCTGAAGGTTTGGACACAGATAAGGAAGCTGTCTTGCTTGGAGCAGGTACAGAAGTGCTTTTTGTGCTTGAAGGCCCCTGAACAGTGGAGTGGTGAGCACCATTTATTTTAGTATTACTGTGCAAAGATGAAGATGAGGATGAATTACTCATAGTCCTATGTGGATTCCACGAAAAGTCTGTATTTTTGTTGCTTTGCTGCAACTGCTGCATTGTGCAGTCTCTAAAGTCAATGATGCCTTTTTCAGGTTTCCCCTCCTCCTGCACAGGGCCTGGAGAGAACCTACTTGCAACACTGTTGCTGGAGGGCACCAAGCAATCCTGTGTCTTTAAGGCACTGGTACAAATATTAGGCGCGTGTCCATTAAAAATGGCAGTGCTGTCTTTGTGAGATTGAATCCCATTTTGTTTTCTTTCAGGAAGGATCTGGTCTAGCTCTGTAAATCCCAACCCATCACTGTCTTCTTCCAGTTCTTCATTCCAGCTACTTATTCCATTGGGTGTGATCTCACTTTCCATCTCACACTGTTTAATGTGATTTCTGAAACAGATAGGCGACAGATAATTGAATATCATTTCTTTTATTAAAAAGGTACATTTACAAGTCACTTCAAGTATTTATCTTACCAATTCTTGTCAGTATATAACTGATGAGTTTTTACAGTCAGTCTCAAGACAAGTATCTCAAATTCTGAGCTACGTCTTTTCAATATGACAAAATACCATACAGCACACTGGGCATATTTGTTGGGTTATTGCTGCAGTGTTACCAGAAGTTTACACAGCTTTTCTAATACGAGCATGATTTTGGGCACTTCTATTTTCAAAGCATTAAATTTGATTATCAGTCTCCAATGAAACTACAATAATTATTTATTAACAGAACTGTTACGCTGCCACGGATAGCATAGTAGTGCAGAAATACGCAACTATCAGGAGAAGTTATCTTTTTATAAAGAGATGCTATTTTTGTCATCTAGTTACCAAAAAGGTACACATAGAAAACTTCTGTTTTTAAAAAATAATTTAGATTAGTGTGTTGGATTCATTTCATCTTTTCTCAAGAAAAAGATTGTTCAAGCTCTGTAAAACCAACATATTCTTGGCTTTTGACGAAAACCCGAACAAATTTTTTTCATCATCTAAGTGTAAAACAAAATAGCCTCCCACAAGTGCACCAGCAATTTACATTCACTCAGATGATGTAAAGACTAAGATTTAAAAAATTAATGGTGTAACAATCTTAAGTAGAATTAAAAACAGAGCCTTCAAAAGCTGTACATACTCTAAGTCTACTGGAAAAAAAAAACAACCGCTGCTCCCAATTCCCAAAGCTACCAATTTAAGTACAGTCACAAAAAAAAAAACCATGGGTAATAATTAATTATCCAGTATAGCAGTAAAATCAGAAAGCCAATTAACTGTGATAATTTGGGTAAGACTATCACAATTATAAATTACATTCAACATAACAGTTCTGAAGAGTAGCGTGCTTGAAAGTGGCATATCCAGTGGTACAAACTACGTACCACTGGGTAAGGCAGGCTTTTAAATTCACAACTTGAGTCTAAATTCATGTTTTTGGAAGTATGAATATTCCTCTCATTTAAAAAACATTAACAATGCAATAGTAAGAGATGACGGTGATCATATCACTCACTGTTTAAAACATGCATAATAAATACTGCTTAGGATATTCATTTTGTGGCACCAGCTTAATTTATCCCTGAAACTATAAAATCTCTCTCACGGTAAAGTCTCCTCAGCAATACAAACAGGTCACTGTTACAAATAAGTAATATTATCTTGTTCAGTATCTTCGACACTGCTTGAGCAATGGCATTGATCAATGACCTCCAGAGGTCCCTTTCAACCTCAACTATTCCACAATTCTTGTCTCTGAACAACAAATATGTAACATCTGTTTTTGAAAGAGATGCAGTGATCAACTTAATTACAAAACACACCGTTCAAAGTAAAAGGCTTTTCACCTTCTGATTCTTCTACAAGAGTTCTGCTGAAGCCTTTGATTCTGTTCCCTTCTTGCAGTCTTTTAAGGTAATTCCTTCTGTTACAATTGGATTTTTTAATCCATTTTCATACCAGCTTTTTATTTTTGAAATAAAGACCTACTTTTAGTGTTATCAGTCATAATCCATTGAATTATGCCTGTTGCTTTCACAAACATGCGCTGTATCCAATTGGACTCTCAGGTCACACTACCGAGGAAAGTATTACTCAAAGATTAGAGACAAGACTTGGAGTCAAGGTAATTGCAGTTCCATCCTCAACTCCTCATAGGATCATAGAATTATCAGATATCCCGAGTTGGAAGAGACTCACAAGAATAACTATGTCCAACTCCTGCCTCCATAGAGGACCACCCAAAATTCCAACCCTAAGTCTGAGAGCAGTGTCCAAATGCTTCTTGCACTCCATCAACTTCAGGCCATGATCACTGCCCCGGGGAGCTTGCTCCAACGTCTGCCCTTTCTTTAACGCTCTACCTGACCCTCCCCTGACACAGCTCCATGCCTTTCTTTCAGGTCCTGTCACCATCACCAGGGAGAAGAGATCAGTGTCTGCCCCTCCCCTGACTAGCCCTCCTAAGGAAGCTCTAGACCACAATGAGATCTCCACAGTTTCATCTTCTCCAAGCTGAAGAATACTATAACCATAAAGTTATACCTTTCTTCTAAATTTCAGTATCTCAAAGTTTCCCTCCTACAGAGGGAAAACAAAAATAATGCTATCTAGTTATAAATGCTAGTCCATTATGAGTGAATGATTCACATCAGCATGTAAGATTAGAAACACTTACACCCTGTTGAGATCTTTAGCTATATTGCTTGGACCTGGCACGGCATCTTCAGGTTTGCATATGCTATTAAAATTGAGACCTTTTTGAACACTTGACTGCTTGGTGTAAAGCTGATACGGAATGTGTGAGAGGAGACGCCCAGCTTTAATGCTGAAACAAAAGAAAAGGAATAGGTTACTATTAAAAATATTTTAAAAGCAACGTACAGTAAGTGGTTACTTTCATGATAACCATTAATGTTTTGCTATGAATACTTACTGCCTCTTCCAAAACCTTCTTCCCTCTACAAACTGGATTGAAGAAAGAAATTAATTGTAATGCAGTGATTGTTATTAAAAAAGACATTTGCAAGTTGTATCGATCAGTTGCCTACAACTACTTCTCTAGGTAATACAAAGGAATCCCAAATATTTCATTTCAAGAACAACACTCAGTCAAAAAAATAATCTCATGTACAGTCCAGGTTATTCCAAACGAACAACAGTGACCGAATTCTTTAACTTGGCACAATGCAAGTAACATGCATCCCCAGCAAATTTGGAGGAGAGGCCATCTTCTACTTTTTCCATTCCAAAATGATTACACCTTCTTGTAAGAAAACGCACTGACAGAAAGCTAGAGACCTTCCACAAATATCTACCACACACCTTCCAGTTCTGTCCTACATGTTCCACTCTCCCTTTTTTTTTTTTCCCCTTTGAAACAGCAATTATACTTCAGTAACTGCTAAATTGCTTATCAAAGTCACAGACTTTGAAGTGGAATCCTCTCAAAAATACATCATCACATGATTTCAGCTCGCCATACCAATGCCTGTTGCTAGTGGAAAAAGATAACACCCTTCTCAGCCTATACTCCACCTCTCCTTCATGTACAACTTGTCATACCGCACACTGTCACAGATGCAAAAGCTTCTTAAAACAGAGGAACCTCTTTTATATCAAAGAAGCTTAATATTAGTGTTCAGTTTTGAAGATACAATTGGACTTAAGTTTTTAAAGAGAATTCAGCTCAGTGACATATGAACTTCTTTGCTGCTCTTCAACACCTGAACACTTTCTTCCAGAGGTGTGCTTTTTAACTAGCTCAACTGTAACACTGTTAAGGGAATTCGACAGTGGAATAGAATCCCTTATGTGGAGCTGTCTTGTGGCAATTAGAGAAGAATGTAATAGGAGACTGCATTACCTAATTAGATAAATTAAAGCTAGCTAGCACATACCTAGAGACATGGTGAGGTTTTTATGGGATGGGATGGTAAAAACAGCCCTCAAATGTATCACTTCAGTATTGTTTGATATGGTAGCATATTGCATTTAGAAAGGAACATGATTCATGCTATGTATCGCCAGAGCTGAAACTAACATGGTAGAGATCCAAAGCTTTACATACAGAAAACGATGATACAGCAAATGAGCTAATACGAGTGCTCATAACGTTTCCTGTATCACTCTGAACTTGCGTAACCATCCACACAGTATCTTAAAGTCATTACAGTAATTTCAAGGTCATCAGAAAAAGAAAAAAGCACTTAACTTTTTTTTTTAATGCTAAGATATTAGCTACTGGAGTAACTCCTCTACTAGATTCACATACAGTCTGCTGTTTTTTTTTCCCCTCTCCAAGTTATATTAAGATGCAGCAATCTTATTGCAGACACATCTTTCAATACCCCTCCCCTTTCCACACTCCCTAGAACACAGACTCTAGAATGACTGAAAAAAATTAGGTTGGAAAGGATCTCTGCAGGTCTCCAATCCAAATCATACTAAAACCAGAGCTAACTCTTTGAGGCCACCCAGGGTTGACACAACTGCTGCCTCAATGTAGACTCTCGTAGACCCTTCAGTCCTTTCACAAAGCTGCCTCCTAGCCAGTCACTTTCCAGCCTGTCCAGCTGCACGGAGTAAATTCTGTTCCAGGTGCACGACTCTGCATTTGATTTTGTTGAAATTAATGAAGTTTGTTAAGAACCTCAGGATAACTTCAGTTGATCTTCTGTATTTCAGTGAGTGGAGGAACCAAAAGATGTGTTATTTGGATAAAAAAACCTTGGGTTTAGTTTTGTTTTTACAAGTCATAATATGATAGATCTTAAGGTAGAATAATTTCAATTTTATGAAAATGCTTTTAAATTGATATTATTCTTTATTTACAGATTAGATGAAACTCATGCAAAACACAAGGCAAGAGGTTAATTAAGAAACATCACCTGGTATTTATTTAAAATATTGAGCACTAATCCAGTCAGTGGACGTGAAATTGAAATGAGCAGGATAACATTCAGTTTTGTTCTAGGCCTGACATGTTCTGAATGTTCTCAGTAAAGTTTCTTATGGAGCAATCACTGAGATACAAATCTTCAATACAACAGCTGTAATTTTACTCAGCAGTTGCAAGTAATTTGCTAAATCTTTTATAAAGCTATTTTTCCAGATTTCAAGCCTGCCCCACAACCCCTTCCCTTCAAGGAATTCAAAAGGAACAGACCTAAACTTACCTTTCCATTATCCACTCTGGTCGAACTACTTTTTCTCCTTTCAGTTCTTTTATTTTGGCATTTGGCAGATTTGTGGCAATGATGTGCGTTGTTTTTGATCTGGAATAATACACATGGTATTGACCTCCATGCAACATCATAAGCCGTCTTAACTCATCAGCTGAGGGATCTATAAAATTTAAAAACAAATATTCCTGCTTTGTGTCAGCAAATACATTAAGAAAAATGGTAGCTGAGAAATACAATGCCATGATCAGAAGGAGTGCAAAGGGCTGTTCTTCCCCCAAAAGCTTTGCATGTTCTTCAAAGAACAAACCCAAAATGCATCTCTGAAAAAATGTAGAAGACTACATTTCTAAAAAGACTGATTCAAAATGCAAACATTCTGCTTGTTATTGAGGATATTTCCACAATATATATGAAGAAAGCATGAAAAAAAAAAAAAAAACACTCAAGAAAATTTGATGCTTCGCTACTTCTAAAAAAACACTTCACTTCAAAAAAATACAAAGAACAAATATTAGATTAACTATAGTATGTTCATCAAAGTTTGGGAGAGCAGTTTACATCCAGAAAAAATAGAAAAGAATTAATATCAAAAAGGTTCAACAACAGCAAAGAACTCCTGCGCTACAATTTCTGACTCACAGAAGTAGCTAACCCGTTTTTCTTTACCAGACTATTCCTTAATTCCTCTGGGGAACAGAGACTACCTTACAAACAAACATCTCTTCTTACTCCCTCTAACATTTCTTATCCCCTCTGACTACCGTAGTAGCTATTTCTTCTTACAAGATTGGGAAGAAAAAAAAAAAACAAAACCAAAACTTAATGTGTGAATAATTATTTTGCAAGCAGCAGAGAAAAAAAAAGAAAAAGCTTTTCAAAAACCTTCGCAGTGGTGTTACTCTGGCACTAAAAAGTTTGGGTGAGTTCTAACAAGTACAAATGTTTTGAATGGTACATTAGGCACAAGATACCAAGAGTGCACCAACACAGGAAGAAAGAATAAATTTATTTTTGTAATAATTAAGCTACAATTCTCTCCAGAGGCTTATTGTCAACTCTTAAAACAGTTTAACCACCTAACTTAAGATACTGCACATGGTCTTCAAAGCATTCTGTCTCCTTCTCCAGTCTTGTGGACCCCTATTCGGGAACTACTGCCCTGAACACTAAGTAAACACTGGAGTTTCAACAAAGAAATTGTCTGTATTAAATATCCGATCCAGCTGTATTAATAGTTAAATCTTTTTCAGACTGTGTGAATCACAGCTCTTCCCCATGCTGAAACTAGCCGTGCTCCATATCACAGATGCTGCACACATCAGTTATGTAACAGTAACAACATTCTTGGCGTAGGTCCCTGAATAAGGCTTCTGGGAAGTTTCAAAAAGGTTATTAAGCTGCTTCAGGGAACCCAGGAGAAATATGAATATACGTATGGTAGATTAAAAATCTTACTCCAGTTAACATGCGTTGCACTTGTCAGTCCACCAGATACAGGCAACGCATATCTATGCCTTAGCTCTTTCAATATTGATGGGTTCACTGTCTCAAGAATTAGATCACTCTGAGCAAGAAAATCCCTATACATCCGCCCAAACATAAATTTAACAAATATGCTGTGTGTCCAATGCAACCGTTATTAATTTGAAAGAATAACATTTGAATTTGTAGCAGTATAGTGGTACTCAAACGGATTTAAAAACATTAACTGCTGAACAAATGTATTGTCCACCCAGAGTCCTAGGTTTCACTTTTAGTAAGTGAAATAGTAAGTGAAGAGTTGTAAAAGGCAGAAAAATTATTTCCTATTCCTATCAGTGACCATTCACGTAAATGATTTAGTAAAGCAATATTTATATTCAGAAAGTAAATGTGATTTCATATAGAAAACCTTTATCGTGAAATAGAAAGGAAAGTTAAACACAAAACTTAAGATACACAATAACTGCTACATAGTTAGCTGCAAACAATCGTATTTCACATTTCTTTACTCCACTTAGGATAGTAAGTAGACACTGCAAGAAGACAGAACAGATCCTTAAAAAACAAAAGCTTCACCTGTAAAGCCATTGACATAGATGGCGACGCCACTGAAGATACTTGATGAATTCCCATCCCTCTGGTGTTGTATGGCTGAATCTGACCGGAACTGATCCTCCAGTTTCTTAACCTTTGCTGACATGTACCCTCCCTAGTTTTTAAATTAAAAACAAACAAACAAAGAAAATCAAATTCATTATGCCAGTCCTATTTTATGTTTACAGACTAAAACAAGCAAGTTACAGGAAGCTGGAGAAGTATGCAACATTCCCTCAAATTGATTTTTGCTGACACACAAAAGACACACTCATCTTGAAAACAAAAAACACCAAATCCTCAACTTAAAATTCTTATCTGCAAGATAAACTGCATCTTTCTGCCAGTATGCCAGGACTTATTTCATACTTCTTTATTCTTATTCTCTAAGAAAAAAAAATTCTATCTCTAAAAAAATTCTTATGGAAGAAAGAAAACAAATCAGGGAGTGATGCGAGTTTAGATGCTAAGCCAAAGCTCTCACAATGTTCGTTCAGCAATAAAGAATGTAGTGATAACAACTAAAAATATTCTTAAAATTACTTGGTTTAGTTTTTAAGTGGTGGTTGAAGCTACTCAAAGTTCTGTATATCTTAATAAGTCACTTTAGCTGATGACTATAAATTAAGACTTCAACACACGATTAATGTTCAAAGGAAATGTTAAGAATTAAGTTTTACAAGCGAAGCAGAAGAGTTCAATTTACAGCATACCTTCAGCATATTTAACAAAATTCTAAACCCTTCTTAACCACAATGCCATGTTTTTTTAAAAGCAAAACAATAAATAAAAATCACTTGATTTTAAACATACCCATCCTCCCCAGCCATCGCCTTCACCAGCCCGTTTCCTCCATCCACCTCGCCTCATACTGAAGCTTCTGCATAAAAGAAAAATGCACAGTTAGATGTTCGGTAGTATTGTCAGTGACATTTCAATGATGCCTTCTATAAAATATCACAAAAATTACAACGGCCAAGCACTGAAGTATACGAGTTGCCTTTAACACAAACTAAAAAATTGCATACAATTCCAGTTAGTCAATTTTGTAGTAACTTATAGAAAAAAAGTCCTTACAAAGTTCAATTTCCATTCTGATTAAGCTCTTCTTGCTTATCATACCTTTCCTGTAAACAATGAAAAACGGAAGGTTCTTAAATACCATTGCTACCATTCATGAAAAATATTGCCCAAAACAAGAAGAGTCTTTTCTTTCATTTTTAATATTACTTATATGGTGGGATGCAAGCAGACACCTCCTGGCATGATAGTGGATTATTTTACCAGTGGATTTAGAGCTAATCGTAACAGGTCCAAACATTTGTTGTTTCAGTGCAACAGAATTACATAAAAGAAAAAAAAAAAAAAAAGAGGTTTTTTTTTTTTTTCCAATGAAAAGTCAGTTATTTAAATGATATAGTACAATCTACAGCTAGGTTTCTTTAAAAAATAAACCTAGCCAGCCAAATTACAGCTTTCAGCTATGTAATACACTTATCCCCAGACCATGAGCTGCACACAGCAGCATCCCCAGATGAGCCATTAGTGAGCTACAACAGAACTGGTGGAGAGAAAGAAATGTTTTGGACTGTGGCCAACTGCTCACTGTACCCAAGTGATCCACACTGACTATAGCTGCTGTAACACCAATTTTAAAATACTGATTAACGGTGCATTCTGATCAGGAGGTCACTGCTGCTATATTATATCTCTCACCTTCTATTCTAACTAGTCCCCAAACTACAAACACTCGTTTGCCTTTTAGGGCTACAAGCTCTTAGCATGATGACAGGAATAGGACCCGGTATACTCTGAAACTAAGATTTAAGCCAGTCACTTTTATTTTATTAAATATTTCTTTATAACTCATACAAATGCATAAAAATGCAGTTTATAACATAAAAGGAAGTCAACTGATTTTTTCTCTTCCTCTTCTGCTTTTGAGAAGACATCTACTCTTCGGACTATGCACAGAATCACAAAGTAGTGGAGCACGGAATCTTCCCTTGCTCTTCAGCCTACCAGAATGTATATGCAGGTATATATGGAGATAATTCCCCACTTTGGTCATTTACCTATCCAGACACCAGCATGCACTGATCTGGAGAGTGCCTGATTTACCACATCAAAATATTATTTTCTCTGCAAAACTTGGCTAAAATTCGAATTGCA
This sequence comes from Tragopan temminckii, assembly GCA_028571105.1. Lineage (NCBI taxonomy): Eukaryota > Metazoa > Chordata > Aves > Galliformes > Phasianidae > Tragopan > Tragopan temminckii. Next base: position 61,586,362 of record JAOWBP010000001.1, on the reverse strand, counting down.
GTCTTCTCTTAAGTCCCTTTTGTTCTCGAGTTACCAAGCAGGCATACTCTGAAATCCAGCTAAATCCCTCTGGACTGCAGGCATGTCTCACTGCAGAAAAAAAAGAGTCAGCTGCAGGCAGGTTTTCAGAAATATGATCATTTTCATGTAATATTGTGAACATGTCAAATTAGGTACCAACAGAATTGAAGCAGAGCTTCAAAAAAAGTATAACACACTTCAGTAGCGTGTTTCAGGATCTCTGCAAACACAGGAAGATCACGATGCACCTGGTTCTATTCTTCTCATGTTTGCTGTAATTTGATACATAACCTACACACATGTATATAATTATCAAGATTAATCATTTGTCAAGGAGATTAGCTCTACATCAACAACCAAAACAATGCCATCTCTCTCCATTATGTCACATTTTCTCTCTAGATAGTCATGTTTCTTGTGGATTTTCCATCAACTCACGTAAACTGTAATTCAAATGTATCTGGCTGAAACTGTATAAGACCCACATAAGTCACAAGTAGTCTTATAAAGATGTTCTTGATTTCAGTCACAAAGTTCTTTATCAGAACATTAGCTATTCTGACCTCTGTATTTCAATAAGCAAGAGGTTGTCTGTAAGTCCTTCCACTATCAGTAAAATGAAAACAAAAATATCCAATACCTGTTAAACCAAACAACTTTTCCATGAGAGGAAACTTTCCTGAAATCTTGAAAAATGAAATTCCTATTTAGGGCACAGGGAGGTGAGGAAGAAAGATCTCTAGTCTAAAAGCCAATAGATCAGATCATCACAACCAGCAGAGCAAACTAAAATCATAACTAGGGCATAGCTGTGATTAACTAAAAATTAGATAAACACAAGTCCTTTAGGTTAGCATATTAAAAAACACAACGTATGAATTGCTCAGAAGTTGTCTTCCTAGAGTCCTCAAAACTAGAGAAACCAGGCTGCAATGCCTACTTCCAACATCTGATAATGATTTACGATTTCCTTGGCAGACGATGATTTTTGACCCAGCCTCTTCAATTCTAAACACACAAGTTAGAAACATGGTATTTCAATGATCACTAGATGTCTCTCTCTGTGTTACCTCCTAAAAGTTGGGGATTATTTACTTAATTTCTCCCTATGGAGTTTCACAAACTGAGTGATAAACCAAGGTTTCTGGAATACGGAGAATCTCCATTACTCTCTCTTCACAAAGAGCCACACGGAAAAGACAAGAGACCACAAGTACAAGCTGTTTCAGGACTGGTTTTGTCTTGATGTAAGACATTTTTTTACAGTGAGAATAATTGGTCACTCAAACAGCCTCCCCAGTGATGTTGTGCAGTCCCCATCACTGGAGGTTTTCAGTATGTGATCAGACAGGGTGCCAGACAATCTCAGCCAGGTTCCCTTTTCCCCTGAAAGGCTGCACCTGATATTCTTTCAAGGTCTCCTCCAACCTGGGCTATTCAATGATCCTGCTGAAGCCTTGAGCTTCCAGCGCAAATTTTTCTTTGAAAATGAAGATAACCCCCAGAGCTGCTTTTCTGTAACCTAAGGAACAAATGAATATAAAAAACATCTTGCAAAAGACACATTAAATCAGAGAAAAAAGTTAAGCAAGACTTGAAGCATGTTCACTGCTTCACAAAACAAGAACTGAAAAGATGATATGAAGCTCTCTCTACAGGAATCAGGATGAAGGGATGAGTAAGAGAAATGCTTTGTGAAAAACCCTCAAAGTGGTGGTGTGGAGAATCAATAGAGGGGACTTGGTAAAGTGAACGACCATAATACATCACTTTCTGGCATCTCCAGAGAAAAGACAATCTATAAAATGACCCTCTGCATCGGAAAAAAAAATTAAATAAAACTGAAATGCTTATGCTCTGGACCTGGGAACACAAACGATTCCCCAGCAAACTCTGTGACTGCACAGAAGTCTGTAATGATTGAAGCAGTATTCCTAAGAACAGAATCCAAGTTTTTCTGCTCAAGAGGAAGAAGCTTTCAAGGTTAAAAAAAAAAAAAAAAAAGAAGGATATATATATATATATAAAATAGTCAAATTAAGAACGCCTGTCCTCATAATTACCACAGTTTGGCCCTGTGACTTTCAAGAATGCACACGGTATAAATCTCAGTGTTTGGCAAAGTAGGATTCTTTAACTAAAGGTCACATTTCTACTGGGAGATGTTTTTCAAAACTGAAGCTAGAAGACCACCTAAGAGTTCTGATGCTTTATACATGACTAGTAGCTCAGATAAAGTCAGTATCACACACTTGGAAACGATACATAATGTCCCACTGCACAGTGGTTTATAGGCCTCACATTATACTTCTCAATCCACAACCACTTGATTTTATTATTAAGGACTGTTAATCAAACTTCACAGATCATTTAATGGAATAAAAGGTCATATCTATTTTATGAATTCTATAAACCTGTTCACGTATATATAAGATTTGCATGGCAACTGTGATATTTTTGACTGTAAAACAAGGGACATAGACACGAATGCTGACGTTAAGTATTTGAGTATCATTCAGGAAAGCTATTTCTTTGAAATACTTTAAAATCAGGATGATGTGGTTGTAAGGAGGCTTTCAGTTATCTGGGATAGTTCAGATGACAGACAAACCCAGACCAAAACCACAGGTATTATGGGGAAAATGCGTAAGAGCACAGAATATCGTCTTCAGTGGCTCTATAAGAAGTGAATGTAGACTCCCATATGCTTTTTAATTCCAAGTCAGTACCAGTCCTGCCCAAATTTGAGTCGGCACTGCCATACTCTTCAGCATTCCCTTTTCCGTTATGCAGAGACATTTCCATTGCCTCTTCAAGTGATCAACTCCAGTCGGGCAGAATTTACACTTTGCAGTATGTGAAAGCACATAAACTATTTGTAAAGACAACCAGAGGCTGCACCACAACTCAACAGTCAGCCCTGCCAGACCTGTGTCTAAATGCAAAGCATAGTTTCTAATGCAGGTAACCCAATCTCTAATTACTGAAAGTTGAATGGAAGTGTAACACAGTAACAGACATTGTTTTTCTGACCAGAATGAACACTATCAATACCCTTTAATGCAAAATAAGCTGATTTAATTAATTTATTCAACCACAAACAGTATTTTTGAAGGTACAACTCTAGTGCTACCAGAAGTACAGCTATCTCAGGCCATCGCTAATGAATATCAGAATCTTCTGCCTGAACCATAGATTGAATCCACCCCAGCTCAGCAGGACTTAAAAGCTGTTTCCATCAAATGGGTACTTTGTGGCCTGTTTGAGTTTCATGCATTCAGGTTCCAGCTCCCACATCAAACTCACCACTCTGCTTGGCACTAAGCTGCAAGTTTGTTGAGGAAAGAACTGTCTTACATGTTTACACATTTCTCAGCACACGAGACCTATTCTTGGCTGAGTCTTCTGGAAAAAAGCTGCTGCAACGGAGTCTATATCTATTTTTTTTTTAATACTACTAAATATACTAAAAATCTCAGAACCCAATAAAGGAATTTCAAAATAAAGATAGTTCAAGTTGCCCTTTTTTTTTTTTTTTTTTTTTTTTTTAAAGAGACCTATGATTTGAGGCACCTGAGTTAACAGTACTGTTCTATGATAAACTAAGTAGGACATTGCAAAGCGACTGAATTTTATTCTGGATTGGAAATAAACACTCAGGGTGAAGTTTCACAAGATGGATGAGTCAACTCAATGTCTGCAAGCCACCAAAAGGAATGGAGCTGCTCTTCAACCTCTGATAGCCTAACAGGCTTTATCCCTTATTCCCAACTTCTACTCTAACTCTGCATTCACATGACTCTTATGACTGCTGCTATGGGTCAATTCAGCTTGCTGAATCAGAAAAAAATCATATGATTGTATAGGCTAGTTTCTCACCTGTTCAGTGTTTTGAACTGAGTCTCAACAGGATCGTGCAAAGCCAAAGCAGATGAGCCAGAAAAAAGAGTGAGTAGGACTGGTCCATCCACTGCTGATACAACTTGAAGACTATTTCAGCCATTTCTGGAAAACAACTTTTAAGTCACTGCTATAATACACCAACCGTGCCGTAAACGGGGACACAGATTTGCAGGGAGCTAGTTACTGTTTACTAACCAACCCTGCTTATATCCTCCCCCAGTGAATTAGAGCAGACTATCCTGTTTTTTTTCCACAACAAAGTTTTCCATGAGAGTTACAATCAAACAGCACAGGAGCTAAGTCTGCTTCCTATCTTAATTCCCACGTGCCCATATTATAAACACTTCCAACTATAAGCACCTGTATGACTGCATTCACCAGCAAGATCTGTTCCGCAATTCAACTTCTGATGGTATTTTAAAGCAACAGAAATGAAAAGAAAAATCTGTCCCCCAAACCGCTCAACAATACTCCCTTCTCCTGTAAGTAACCTGAGGAGCGTACGTTAGCAAAGAACAATTGTGTTCAGTCAAGTAACGGACACAAAACTGCTAGTGGGAATGAGAAATTTAGAAATAGTATTTTTCAAAAAGATGAGTACCTACAGCATTGCCTAGAAAGGTGACACGCCATACAACCCACATAATGAATGGAAAAACAGTTCTTCAGAATCAACTCCTTAAGAAGCTGAAGTGAAGATGACTATTCTAAAACCGCGTTCCCTGCATTCTTTCATTTGCGCCTGGCAGCAAAAAAAATCACAGAATCCCCAAGGTTGGAAAAGACCCACATGACCACCCAGTCCAACCACCCACCTATCACCAATAGCACTCACTAAACCATGTCCCTCAACACAAAATCCAAACGTCCCTTGAATGCCTCCAGGGTCGGTGACTCCACCACCTCCCTGGGCAGCCCATTCCAGTGCCTGACCACTCTTTCAGAAAAGCAGTAT
>JAOWBP010000001.1:61539160-61561009 GCA_028571105.1 Tragopan temminckii | reverse complement strand
CCAGCCCCACCCCCACCATTGGCAGGGCTGCCCCCCACCAGCTCAGGCTGCCCAGGGCCCCATCCAACCTGGCCTTGAGCGCCTCTGGGGGTGGGACACCACAGCTTCTCTGAGCAGCCTGTGCCAGGGCCTAATCAGTCTGAGTAAGAAATTTCTTCCTAATATCCAACTTAAACCTCCCCTCTTTTAGTTTAAAACCATTCCGCCTTCTCCTATCACTATTAGACCATGTAAAAAGTAAGTCTCTCACCTTTTAAGTATTGGAAGGCCACAGTGAGGGCTCTCTGGAGCTTTCTCTTCTCCAAGCTACAGAGGCCCGACTCCCTCAACCTTTCTTCATAGGAGATGTGCTCTGGCCCTATGATCATCTTTGTATCTCTCCTCTGGACCTGCTCCAGCAGTTCTGCATCCTTCTTGTGCTGGAGGCCCCAGACTGGGGGAGAAGGAAGGGCTCATGATTGGAGAGCAGAGGGGAACAGTCACCTCCTCACCCTGATGGCCAGCCTTCTTTTGATTTCACTTTTTTTTATGATAATAGCCTATGAGCTGTAGTTTTTATAAAGGTTAATGCTTTTCACATGCTAACAGAAATCTGGAAACCCTAAAGCATATTTGTTTGATACAAGTTAGCAGTTATGAGCTCCGAGCATATAAAATAAGACCTTTCACTGGAGTGTCTTGAATAGTACTGTGTGCAGAGATTTAAAGACTGTTTTTATTTACTATTTAAGAATTGTGGCTAAAATTAGGAAGCTGCTGCTATATCAAGTGATAAAGTAGTTTTCATTCCAGCAAGCATAAATTCCATCGTTTATTGTACTGTGAGCCTCTCCCACACTAGAGACAGTGTAGAAGAGCTAATCTTAATTACTGTATGTTGTGGAAAGATCAGAGGGATACAGCAGCTGAAAATGAATGTTTATCCTTTCTGCATGCTTGCAGGGAAGAGTAAAAGCCTGTAGAAGTTCTAAGGAGTGTACATTATCAGTAGAAGAACATAACAGCTAGATATACTGTGTCCAAAAGAAAGGCAAAAAAGGATAGGATACAGTAGTACATTGAAGGGTGAGATGGCTCCTAAAGGCAGGCCAAAGACAGACATGGGTTGAGCTGAAATACCTCAGTTTCTCAACAAACTGCAAGCTGCAGTCAGGACACAGAAAAGACTGAAGGATGTAGAGTAGCAAGGAAAAAAATGAGATAGATAAATTGTGTGTTGTTTTTTTTCTTCTCTCTCCTTCGTTTCAGTGTCTGCGCAGCATCTTGTGCTGTAGTGTAACTGCAGTCGGTATGGTGGTTTCTGTGTTTCCACAGGGAGGTGCTTGATAAAGCTGAAGTTTCAGCCCTTGTGTTCGTCAGCCTTGTTGCTGAGGGACAGCAGATACAAGGCTTGCCCTAGGAATGGCAGCCTAAACTGACAAAGCCAGGGACTCTTAGGTCTTAATAATTTGTCGGCAGCAGTGCAGCCTGGTGAATCTCCAACAGAGGGTGCACTGCCAGTTTTGTTTTATACAACATATACAAAGACAGGACCTCTCTCCATTACTATACAGGTCTCTCAATTCGCTATACAGACACTGCAACCTTCAAAAGTACTGAAATGTAAACTGAAAAAAAAGTATTAATGACCGGCTTAGTACTATGCAGAGCTTATGTATTTGATAAACTGCCTATGATAGAGCAGAGCTAATGCCTGCTTCCCAAGTACAGAGAATGGAAAACACTTTTGGACAGTACCTGTTCTTTATGGGTAAGATTTAGCTGCAAGAAATGTCTGCCATTGACAGACTGTCAGTTTTCATGAGAAAAGAAATTACACTTTCTTAAAATTTTTAACGTATGTGTAAGTTTGGTTGTTTCTGAAATACTATTTGTTCTAAGGTCACAACAGTTTGCAGTGAGAATTTCCCAGGTTTTCTCTGTGTAAACATATGTTCTCTAAAGATTGATCCCCAGGTGTAAAACTTGAGCCGAACAAAGCGGAAAAACTTACTGTTTTCGCATAACTTCATTAATGGTGCGTTGTCCCCATGTAAATCTTCCTGAAGCACAGGTAAGAGATACAGGCTTTTTGCATAGGGAACAAAGAAGCTGACTTAAGAAGGGAGGAAAATTCAGGTTGAAAGGTACCTTGCAGGTCTTTGGTCCAGTGTCCTGCTATACAGCTCAGCTATGCTCATGGGGGAAAAATTTATACGCAGAATGCAGTCTTACCCTGTGTGAGCCTCGCTTTCAGCTTATGCCTGTCGTCATTTATCCTCCCACCTTGCACCACTGTGAGGAGCTTGGCTCCATCTCCTCCATTATCCCTCACAGATATGAGGCGTTCCTCCCCAGAGCTGTCCTTCTTCATGAGACAAGTGCTCCAGCCCCAACCACCTTGGGGGCTCTCTGCTGCCAACCTCACTCTACTTAATTTGTCTTCTCTGTGCCCAAAACAGCTCTGCTCTAGAAGTGAACTAGAGAGTGCTCAGCAGATGCAAGTAATCTCTTCCTTCAGTGGAACTGTGCTTTTGTTCATACAGCCCAGGGTGTCTTCAGCCTCCTTAGCTGCTTGGGCGCATTGCTAGCTTGTGTTAGCCTTGCTTGTTGGACAGGATTGATTCACTATGTCTGCTTGCCATAGAACTTGAAATATATTCAAATGAATCAAACAAATCTTTGGTGCAATGTCTAGTACCAATACAAAAACATACATATGTAGAAATGCACTATTTTAAGAAGATTTTTTAAAATTCTTTTGCTAAGGATATTTTAAATGACAAATATAAAGTATCTGTAACAGAACTATAAAAATGCATGGTTGAAAAACCCCCACAGTATTCATTATCTTTTGTAGCTTCTAGTGATACGCTTGCTGCTTTTCTTTTAGCTACTCTAAACTTCTTTCTTTTCTCCCCTTTGTCTTGAAATGGCTGATTCAAACCAACAGCTCTGAAGCTAAGGCTTTCCAAATGTTCCAAATGCTTCAGTATGTGTTTGATAGTAGAGCAATAAATCTAAGAGGGAGTGACACACTGAGATACACTCTTGTAGCAGATTAAAGTATACAGTACTTTTGTATACATATAAGTATACAGTATATTGCAAATAGTCGTGTTTGCCTTGGATGATTTGCTCTGCTAAGGTGAAAAAAAATAAATAAAAGGTAGCTAATAATCCAAACTGTAACCTATCTTTTGCCTTTTTTTTTTTTTTTTCACTTCACAAAAAGATTCAAGCAGTTTTCATCTCTTGTAATTTCTCAGGCAGTAAATTAATGCTGCAGGAAGGAGTCATAATGCTATTTAACAGGAGCAACTTTAGATTTTACTGATCAATACACGTGTCTAACAGCAGTACAAAATAGGCAACAAAATCACCTACTGACTAACGATTTGCAATTTTGGTAATGTAAAAGCATTTGCAATAAGTATTGTATAATTACTCGGGTATCTTTCTCAGTATCCATGTCTCTGAAAGAACTTGGCTCTTGCAACCACATCATTGGCATAGTCATTGTGTGTTGTGCCAATGTCCATCCCTTCATAGGTCTGGACATTTCTCGTTCCTGCATTATAGGCTGAAATCCCACCTGAAATGAGAAAGAAACACTCAAACAAAGGTAGTATTTCCTCAGTAAACAAACAAACAAAAATCACAACCTAAGTCTATCACTTGAGTTTGTAGGTGCCTTTTTACCAGTATTTTTTGGCCGCAGTGTTACCATTTTCAGTTGTTTTCATCACTGAGGTGTTTCATTTGCATTTTAGCATTGTTAAGAAATTACGGTTTACATCCAGGCTTGGTGATCTTTGTCTCTTTGCTGTATTTTGCAAATCTAACATCTTCAGTTGTAGTATTGCTTCCTTTTGTGATGTTGATAACATCAGGTACGTTTGTATCATAGTTGGATATGAAGGGCCCAACCATAATGATGGCTTCAGCTGTGATCAGTGCCTGGGAATGAACCATGTTTCCTTCAGTGAGAACCATACAGTTCAGAAATTGATACAGTCTCCCTTTGGAGTTGTGAGATGACAGCTTTTTATAAGTAGTTTTAGAAATACAAAAAAAAAAGCAAATGGGCAGATGGGGAAGAAGAAAACACGTGACTCCTTGCAGCTGAAAACATAACGATATTTGTCAAGTTTTCCAAAAGCTTGCTGGAAAGATAATAACATTTTTCCTTTTAGTGAGTATCATGAAATATTATTCCACACACTAATAAAACTAACAGGGTAACCAGGATGTGCTTAGTTTTCTAAGTGCTTGGTTTGACAGCATTACCATTCTTGACTTTTATGTGTATGGAGTGTTATAAAGTTGACATTTTAAAGCTGATAAAGACCTACCTTTGAGCTGCTGTTCCTTACTCCATGTTGGGAATTTTTTCTGAATATCGTTTATTGACTGACACAAAATGTCTGTGCCTTGTTTTATGTGCTCTTCACTGTTCCATGCCCCATGAGTCTGATGGTACCGCTTGTCAATCTGGAAGACAAGAATATCAACACACGAGGATAAATGTTATTTGTTTAGAGTTCTTCAGCACTTTTAGGCTGCCTGTACTCATTTTGATCTTTACCTGTTCTGGTAAGAAAGAGCAAGTGAGCTCAGCCCAAGGTAGGGGCAAAGCCAGCAGATATATGAACTGCAAACTATGGGGGCAGTGGGCAGGAGTGTCTTTCCCAGCTCTGTCCATCAGAGCCTTATAAAACTTAGGTAACTGTTGCTACAAAGGTGCCAAAAGCCATGTTACTGCTGCATAAGCTTTTTCAGCTGCAAGGCAACTGCTCCTGTCCTCCCCATCTGCGCCAAGGGTGCCCAAAATGTTGTTTCCCTTGGGGTGACTCCTGGCTCCATCCCTGTTCTCTTCCCAGGGCGGGAGGAGCAGCATTGCATCTTACCCACAACACAGTACAGCCCTGAGAGGGCTGGAGCTTTTATGACAGTGTATCTGAATGCATGAAGTAAATGTTTATGGTTGTACAGATAAGCGTGCAAGTTGGCAAACCAGTGAGGCATGAATAATGAAGCAAGACCCCTACTAGCTGAGTCCCTGTGGTACATAAAGAGTAATTAACCTGACTGCGTGTAAATACAGCCTCTGGGCCTCTGCGCTTATTTTAAAAAATGCTTTTTGAAACAAGATTTATTATCTAACATATGAAATAGAAACAATTAATCTCCTTGTTCCCCAAAGAGCTCTGGGAAGCAAGCAGCAGTTTCACTGTGTAGATGCAGGCTGTTCTTGCCCTGATGTTTACCAGCATCCCTCCCCTGGTGCTGGCAGCTGGAAAATGGATCAGTGCTGGCTTTATTCTGACCAAAAAGTTGTCTGAAAATAGCAGAGAAAGGAAAGAAAACCTTCTGCTTGACACTGCACCCAGTTTGGGCCATCAAGTTTTGAGAGGGTTGGCCATACCTGCATTAAACCAAATGCATTTCCGTGGTCACCCCAGCCATCCGTCAGTGCTGTCCCAGCATGTGACTCTCGAGAGATAACAGCAGCAACCACAGATGGTGAAATGCACTTGCTGTTGGCCACTTTTGTAATAGTTTCTTTATATTTGTCCATATTCTTTAAATCTCTTTCAGCAATCTTCTCTGAAGCAGCAACTCCTACAGCACAACATACATCATTTTTACTTTCATTTTTAGAATCAGAAACAATTTTCTAATGAGTCTTACGATTGAGCCAACATTTTGAATCCCTGTGAATCTCTTTAGAGGGAAACAGTGACAAAATTGACTAATTTCAGTGAAGTAGCCTAGATGTCAGCAGATGGCTGATATAAAAAGATATTTTTTCAAAAACAGAGGGCGTTTCCCTAGTGTGCAGACTAAACAGTGGGTCTGCTTTAAGTCCAAGCCTTTGGTTGGATTAGTTCCAGAAGATTAACTTATTTTAATTTAAGACTATGCTAGAGAAACTTTCAGAACTTTAGGTCATGAGGGAAACCCTCCTAAGGGAGAGAGAAAAATGGGCTTGATGGCAGGGACTGAACATGCTCAGCAAACCTTGCATTTTCCCTGTGGTAGTCTTGAATATTCTTGGCAGCAGCCCAAAGGTGACTCCAATCTTAGCATAATTTGCGCACCCAAGTAAGATCTCTGACAACAGTGCAAATACCTGCTCACTTAGCTGTGACCAACAGCCAAGGGCTCGGGTTTGCCCTGAGCCCATGTGTGGGTGTGAGGTGGGGGAAGGACTGAGGTAGCACCCACCTGCATAGCCCAGACCTTCCGGCTTCGCAGTTCTCTCTGATGCACCAGTTGTTTCAACATTTGCTATGTTTCCATAGAAATTAGAACAGCCTAAAGGGCAACATATACAGTGAGATGTCACATCACAGCAGCATGCAGTGTATTTTCAGATCCACAGCTGAAACTGATAGGCATAATTTAGATACTAGCCTGGGCTTTTATTTGAGGAGATGCTCTTGTGGTATTGTATTTGTGCACAATTCATTTTCTCTAGTTTTAGATCATTTTAGCTTGTCTGAAACTCAGTTGGCATCTCCAAAAGGTGTTTTCCATTCCAAAATAAAAAATCTCTGAGACTCAACAGAAAGCCTGCACAACTTAGTTACAGTTTGCTTTCCCATCAACAAGAAAAATCATGGAGAGCATTCTGTGAATACCTTATGTGCAATGTATCTACATTTATCTGTTGCCTAAACGTGCTGTTGCATAAGGTAGAATGTGAACAGCGAAGGAGAGGAGCAATGCCAGCCTGAGTAGTCAGTAGAAAAGAAGCTTTCATACAATGAATTATTTAGAAGAGTATCAGAGAAATGCCACTGACCTGACATGTTTGCTGCAGGATGACTCCCCACTGTCTCTGGGTGTTTGCTTGAGATGTGTGTGCGTTATAGCTGTGGGCACAGCTGCCTCAGCACTTCCTTTATGGCAGGGCTTTTATGGGAAAAGGGCAGTGTCCAGCAGCCTCCATGTACCCACCCAAACGCAGCAGGGTTTCTGTTTCAGCTACCATTTGAAAAAGGAAATAACACATAATTGAGTTCAAAAGTTGGATGCTGACTGGAAGTAGGAGGAGCTTTATCTGAAAACAACTCCAGTTTTTGGAATGATGACAAGTGCAGAAGGAGGAGCCTGAGCTTTTGGATGTTGTAAAGTTATTGTAGGCAAAGACCCAGCAACACTACCACATGACAGAACTGCCACTGCTGAAAATGTGGGTGTGCAGGGTGAGTGAGTTTCCTGGCTTTATTCCCACTCGAACACAGACCCAAGTAACCACACAACATGCAGCAGAACCATGGCAACTGTTTGGGAGTAAGAAAGAAACCACTGGATGGCAGACCTCCCCATCACTGTTCATCTGCTAATGCACCTCTGCCCATGTTCATTTTGTGGGGCTGAAATGCTGTTCCACCCTTTGATCAGCTCTTCACACAGTAAGCCAGGGAACTGATTCTGTGTCATATTTTGCATATATTGTTATTGATACCTCAAGTTGATACTTGGACTAGATGGTTGATCGTTGGACTAGATTATTTAGTAGTCTTTTCCAATCTTAAAGATTCTATGATTCTACTCTAAATCAAGAACCAGATGGAAAAATTCCACTTGTCATGTTTATGATTATGAGGAAGGTTGAAGGAAGCTGAAACACGCTGAAATATTTTAGACAGGCAGCAATATAGAGCAGATATGCTCATATAGAAATGACAAATACTGAAAATTGAGAATCTCACTAAAGATGATTTGCAAGCCAGTAATCTCTAAATGGCTTGTGCTGTTATTGTTATTGATGGGAGAAAATAGTAAAGGATGTACTGCATTACTTCTTCTGCGTCTGAGGCAGGCGGGATCCACAGAATCTCACATGTAACATCTCAAATACTGTGCTCAGTTTTGGACATCTTACTACAGAAAGACATTGAGTTGCTGGAATATGTTTAAAGAAGAGCAATGAAGCTGGTGAAGGCTGTAGAAAACAAAGTGTGTGGAGCAGCTGAGGGAAATAGAATTGTTCAGTCTGGAGAAGGGGAGGCTCAGGGAAGACCTCAGTGCTCTCTACAACAGCCTGAAAGGAGGTTGTAGTGAGGTGGAGGATTCACTTGTTCTCCCAGGTAACAGTGACAGCACAGAGATAATGGCCTCAAGTTGAAGCAGGTGAGGTTCAGGTTGGATATTAGGAAAAAATTTCTTCTCAGGAGTGGTGAGGCAGTGGCACAGGCTGCCCAGGGATGCATCCATGGCTTGCTTGTCACCAAGGTGGTGACTTTTCAATGTTATGCTCTCTGCTGGTATGTCAGCAGTACAGGGGTGGCTTTGGGCAGCCATTCATATGTGGTTTGTGTCCCGGATTCCCCTTTTGCTTGCTGTTGCTTGAGGCATTCAGTAACTTCCAGTCCCAGATACCGCTCTTCTTAATTCTGGCTGCTCTGCCTTAAAACTGATTTTTGCGTTGAAACTGGCGATATGTGAAAGCTGCCTGGTGTGGGGATGGCTTCACCACTGAGCAGCATTGGCAAATGCAGCTGGCCAGGAGACCTGAGCTTCTTCCCCTCCCAGCATCTCTGGGTTGTGCCCATCACAATCGTGCAGTCATGCTAATGGCCAGGGCTGGAGCTGGCATTGCCAGGAACAATCTGAAGGCAAGGGGAATGCACATGGACATGACTCAAGGACTCATTTCATTTTGCTAGTAATCTGTTGGAAGTGGAAAAGCCCAAAGGAAAGCAGGAAGAGGGGAGACAGCGAAGCGAGCTACATTTGATTTCCACAAGCAAAACATTTATTAAGCCAGGGCCTTCCATAGAAACTGTAATTGCTGAAAAGCTGCAGTGATGACTGCAGAGCCAGGCCTCGCCCAGTGTTTTTCAGAAACAAGTTTTATGGCAGTTAAAGGGAATTCCTGGAGCAGGTTCCCAGCATGGAAGGGATGTATGGCTCACCTGCAACATTTCACCTGATGAAATTCACCATTTCACCCCTCCCTGCCAGAGCTTCGAAGGGATGTGCTGCATCCCTCTGCTGGACAAGGGTGGCTGAAAAATGCTTTCAACTAACGACAAAGTTGAGCAGGAAGAGGCAATGAGTAGTGTGTTTTATTTTGACATCATGCTACTGAGATGAATGCCTGCATTTACCTACTTCTTTAATGTAACAATTCTGTGATTCTGTAATTAGAGGGTTGTTTTTTTTAACTGTAAGACCATGGCTTAACTTTTTTCTACTGGATTCACTTTTGCTCAGGCTGTCTTTGGGTGTGTTCTGTCCACCTTTGCAGAGTTTTGACAGCTGCAGACAGAGTAACCCATCCCAAGTCAGACAGCAAAGGTTGGGTAACCCTGGGCAGGTTTCAGCCACAAGTGAAGGCATCTGTCATTTATATCATTTGTAGCTCTTGTTCATCTTCATCAGGAAAGAACTCGTCCATTTAAAATGTTCAAGTCTCTTTTCCTGAGTAGTTAGGGGATTTACAATACATTTAATAGAAGAGCTCCTTGTAAAGGAGGGACCCAAGGAGGTCAAACAGGGCCCTTCCAGTACAAACTAATGATTAAGCAGCACAAAGCAAATTAAGAACATACTTGTAGGCCTTTTCTGCATTTCATCAAGAAGCATACAAGAATTACAAAATTGCTACAGCTTTTTTGGAATAAAATTTCTGAATAAGTTGTCCTTAAAATATTTTATTGCTGCAGACAATTCTATTGTTTTTTTGTCCTTCTTATTGTTTTAAATGTATGCATGGCAGAATCATGTGCTTCTCAGTATTGAATGTGGAGATAGGTTGGTTTGGATCTAGTGGAACATTTTTACAATTTGCAATGTAATTTCTAGATAGTGTAGTCCCCTCAGCTAGCCGTTCATGACACATGCCATTCCCCTCATGCCATTCATGATGCGTGATTCTTAGCTACTGCTTTAGTAATTTCTTCTTCTTTCCGTGATAACCATTCATGTTTAAGAAACGAACTTCAGACACTGGTGTAGCAAAACTCAATTTTATAGTGCAACATTTAAGCAATCAAAAAGATGTTGAGACAGAGATGTTGAGAATGAGAACTCCCAAAGGAGTTCTGTTAAAGGAAACAAGTAGCACCAGTCATTTCGTAACCCTACTGGTTTTATTTACTGTTTTGTTTCAAAAGTCCCCTGTGGTTTCTGCAGAAATTCTCCATGTCGCATCTGCAAAAAAGAAGCTGTGTGCTGGAGAGTGCAAACAGGACTTAACAGTGAGACTTACACAGTCAGCAGAGATTTCAGCGTCTTTTGTAGTAAGTTAATTTCTGCAAGTTTGTGTCTTGCAAACTGTGCTGGGGTTTTAAATAAGTTCTTAGGTATCTTGGAAGTCTTGTTCATGGCCTTAGCTAAGTGTAGCTAAGGCCATTCTTACAAAATAAATACTAAAGAGCAATACTTAATATTTTACATTCATTGCTGATTAAAATTGAAAGCAAATAGTGGGGGATACTAAACATTTCCACATTTATGGGTGTGTATTTGCTTTCTCTCTGTCCACTCAGGCATGACAAACCATTTCCTTCTTTCCCCTTCCTGGTCATCTGTTGCATGGTTATAGACACATACACCTGTCCTTAGCACATGTTCTCCCACTTAAGCCACCCCAGTTCTTCCATCTTTTCAGTTTCCTCACTTCTGATCGTGATGGTTGCTCTGCTTTGGGTGTTTTTCAATTGGTCCCCATCTTTGCTGAGCTAAGCACAGTTCTTATCTGAGGCCTTTCTGGTGCTGGTGAGCCTGAAAACATCATGTTTTGTAGATGGTACTCTGTCATCTGTCCTAATGTGGCAGTTGCCTTTGTATGGCAGTTGTCTTTGTACCACAGGGCAGGAAGTGATGAATGCTAGAGTTTTAATCCTATCCACAGCTGTGGGAATCAAACTCACCTCAGTGGCATGGGTGAGCAGACTGAGAAGTCATCACCTGCCCATGTGTAGGGATGTCTGCTGTATATAATCATTTATTTATATATATATATATAAATCATGTTAATATATCATTGATATATTAAGTCAACTCATAGAATCATAGAGTCATTAAGGTTGGAAAAGACCTCTCAGATCATCTAGTCCAACCATAAGTCCATTCCCACCATGCCCACTGACCACATCCCTCAGTGCCACATCCACACGGTTCTGGAACACCTCCAGGGATGGTAACTGCACCACCTCCCTGTGAAACCTGTGCCACTGCCTCACCGCTCTTTCTCAGAAAGAATTTTTCCTAATATCCTAATATTCCTAATTTTCCTGAACCTCCCCTTGCACAACTTAAGGCCATTTCCTCTCATCCTCTCGTTGTTACCTGGGATAAGAGGCTGACCTCTACCACTCCACAACCTCCTTTCAGGTGATTGTAGGGAATGATAAGGTCTCCCCTGAGCCTCCTCTTCTCCACTGAACAATCCCAGTTCCCTCATTCACTCCCCATCAGACTTGTGCTCCAAACCCCTCACAGCTTTATTGCCCTTCTCTGGACACACTCCAGGGCTTCGATGTCTTTCTTGTAGTGAGGGGCCCAAAACTGAACACAGCACTTGTGTTGTGGCCTCACCAGAGCTGAGTACAGTGGGATAACTACCTCCCTGCTCCCAGCAGCTGCATTGTTTCTGATACAAGCTGACCTTCTTGGCCACCTGGGCACACTGCTGGCTCATGTTCAGCTAGCTATCTACTAATGCCAGCGGATCGTTTTCCCATTCTCTTCTCAGTTTCATTATCTGCTAAAATTAACATTGTACTTATCCAAACTTTGCTATCACAGATGAAAATACAAGTATCTTGGAGTCTGGTTTCATTTGCTAATAACACGTTTATTAATTTTCTTTTCGCTTATTTCTGTATGACTGAAAAGTGACAGAAAAATCCAACTGTGGTCTATGTATCTTTATGAAAAGTTGGAATTCAGAAAAAGTGACTACATAACTATATTAAGTAAGTATCAGGCATCTTTGAAAAAAGTGAATCAATAAGCTAAGGAAGTATTTTGCCTTTTAATTTCTTAAGAGTATGACAGGACTGGGCAGAAATGCACTTTGAATTCTGGAAGGCAGCAGATTATCAACAGCAATACAATATAGCCCTCATAACTCAGAGAAATAAATAGATAGCACAGAATTTTACAAAGATTTTGTTTATATTCCCTTTTGTAAAATCCAAACCTGTTGCTTTTAAAGAAACTACATGACCAGGGTCTTACTGAATATTGTTTTTAAAAATGTGAGTTTTAGCCTGCGTATTTTTGTTCCTGTAACGTGTGCATCTGTATGGATTTGCAGTATGTAACTTCTCTTGTATTTTGGTGGCTGTTCAGGTGATGGTAGGTAAATTACTTGGTACAGATGCCTCAGCCTAGTATCCATGCTGCTTGAAATACTGGGCTCGAGCAACCACGTCATTGCCATAGTCATCATGGAGAGTGCCAATGTCCATTCTCTCATAGCTTCGAACATTCCCAGTACCGGCGTTGTAGGCAGAAATCCCACCTGAAATGAAACGCACAAGGGAGTAATGCAGATTTAAAATTCCAGCCTGACAGTGGGATAGAATGCGCCCTCAGCAAGTGTGGGGATGATGCTAAGATGAGTGATACAGTAGAAGGAAGAGATACCATCCTAAGGGACATGGACTGACTTGAGGAGTGGGCCCACATGAACCTAATGATGTTCAAAAAGGCCAAGAAAAAACTCATTGAAAACAGCCCTGAGGAGGATAACTTGGAGGTCATGGTGAACAAAAAGCTGGGCATGAGTCAGCAGTGTGCTCTTTCAGCCCGGAAGGCCAACAGTATTCTGAGCTTCATCAGAAGAAGGGTGGCAGCAGAGAGGGAGGTGATTGTCCCCTTCTGTTCTGCCCTCGTGAGGCCCCACCTAGAGCACTGTGTCCAGGTCTCAGGCCCCCAACACAAGAATGATGTGGAGCTGTTGGAGTGGGTCCACAGGAAGGCCATGAGAATCTCTGAAGGGCTGGAGCACCTTTCCTACTAAGAAAGACTGAGGGAACCAGGCTTGTTTAGCCTGCAGAAGAGAAGGCTCTGGGGAGGGGAGACCTCATTGTGGCCTTCCAATACTTGAAAGGAACTTGCAAACAGGAGGGAGACTAACTTTTTACATGATCTGATAGTAATAGGACAAGGGGGAATGGTTTTCAACTAGAATAGTTGGATTGGATGTTAAGGGGAAGTTCTTTACTCAGAGGATGGTGAGGCCAAGATGTATGGATGGGGCTCTGAGCAATCTGATCTAGTGGAAGATCCCTACCCATGGCAGGTGGATAAAGTAGGTGGTTGTTAAGGTACCTTCCTACCCAAATTATGATTCTATGAAATTATTCAGTGTGTACTTGTCCTGCAGTTTTCCTTCTCTCCTGGACGAAATCTGTTGTCTGCACATTACCTTTTAGCTGTTGATCCCTTGTCCAGCGTGGGAATTTTCTCTGTATTTTCTTTATCATGTCAATAAGTATTCTCGTGCCCTGCCTGATATGGGCTTCTCCATTCCATGTTCCCTCAATTTTGTGATACCTTCTGTCAACCTGGAAATATTAAAAAGAAAAAAAAAAAAAAAAGGCATTTCCCTGCAGTAATGGGAGATATGTATATGAAGCTTGCTTTTATTTGTATGACATTACTTTGTTAGGTTTTAATGGAGCATCAGCAAATACCTGCATTAAACCAAATCCATTTCCATTATCACCCCAGCCATTCTTCAATATTGTGCCAGCGTGAGATTCCCGAGAGATGATGCCAGCAATCACAGCAGGCTCAATACATAATGCTTCGCCAACTCTCTTAATGAGTATTTTGTATCTATTCATATTTCCTAGGTCCCGTTCAGCAATCTTTCTCGAAGCTTGAACTCCTGTAATGAAAACAAAAAGATGTCTCATCTCAGGAAGGAGGTAGACCTTGCCTGTAGGGTTATGCTGGTTCAGCAGCTAGTTGTGTGTTCAGCATTTTGAAAATACAAAGAACTTGGGATTATTGTGCTTCTGTGAAAGAGAGCAATCCAACTGAAGAGTGAGACTCACCACAGTAGTTTAAGCCCTCTGGTTTTGCAGTTTTGCATGAAGCTCCTGTGGTATCGATTCTGTTTACATTGCCATAGCAATCCGTGCGGCCCTGGCAGATACCTGAAGATGTTGTATGAAAAGACGTAAGCGTCCTGCACTCTGCATCCTGCACTTTGCAGCTTGTACCCTACACCTTGTATCCTGCATCCACTCACCCCTCAGAGGTGACCTCTTCTTCAGCAAGACTTGCAGGAGAAGTGAGCACCTTATGTCCCAACACAGTTTGATAACAAACAAGATTTGGGAAGGGGAGATGGGGAGGCACATTAATCTGGAGCTGCTCAAGGGATGAACACAGAGGCAGCAGGATTCTGACTTACCCAGGAGGGCGGTGAGGCCCAGCAGCGTGAGCACCAGGCGCATGGGTTCGTTCTTCCCAAGCATGCAAAACAATCTGCAAAATCAATCAGCAAACATGAAGGAATGATCCTATCTCCATGCTCGCTGATTAAACACAAAGAAACCATTTCTGAATTGATGGGTTATATCTCTTGGTTGGATGCACAAAGTGATATAGAAGTGCAGTCACGTCTCTCTTCTGGCACAAATCAGGCTACAACATTTCCAGCCCACATCTTCTACAACATCTTAGTAACCAACCTCCAGCTTCAATATTTAATTGATGAAAAATCAAATAAAGAATAAAATGAGTGATGCTCAGTGCTCTTTGCTGCTGCGCTTCCACTCCAAATGCCCTCATCCTGTGCCCATAGTCTCTATACAAGCACCTTCACCACACTGAGGTAGCTTTGCCTGAGTCTCAAGGCTTTATACTCAAAAAACAGGCACTTGCAAACTGTACTTCGTCTTAGTTATTGTGGATGACTACTTCAGGTTGAACCATACTCTGGTCGGCTGCTAAGGGAGCCAGGGGAGATGGGCACATACGCAGATCTGAGCCATCTAAACTTAGGTGAGCTGAGTCCAAAACTGCAAGACAAATCTTCATGTCCTTATGCAAGCACAGATCTCAAAAATCTCAGCAGAAATCTTCTGAGGGTGGCACTGCTGAAGGGGATGAGAAGACCCCCCACCCTGAGGAGTATCTTACCTACTTGTCTTCAGCCCAGCTTCTGCCACATCGCTGAGGTTTTGGGGAGCTTAATTTATAGGGTGAGCTACCTTCTGTTCAGTGGCAATCCAACACTGTGTCGAAATGTATTGGGCTGTGGTTTTGGGAGGTTTAACAGCAATTTTCTAACGTAAACAGAACCTGTTGCACTATTGACATTGGCATGATGGTAAGTATGCTTTTGGGAGTGGCATTTCCCACATTTCAAAAACGAAAAAAAAACCTTATTTTTCTCTATGTGCTTCTTGTATTTCATACTCAGGTGAGGGCTAAGCTGAAGACTAAGCATCCATCTGTCCTTCAGGTGTTTGTTGGGACTTATCCCAGCATCCTGCACTGTGTCCATACTGCCCAAAGGAAGAGGGTTGAGTCTGTCCCTTGGCTGTTTTCTGGGTGCTGGACCTCTGTAAGACAAGCTTTTAGCCTGCCCCTCCCACCATTCCTCAGCTGCTTCTCTGTTTTCCCCACCACTTCAAGTGCTCTCTGAAACCTCCCTCTTCTCTTGCCTAGCTCTGCCCTGAGCCAGTGTGGAGGAGGTGCAACCCTCAGAGGAAGAAAAGGGGTGTCCAAGGGTGGTGTTTGGGCAGTGATGGAGACCTTCTCACGACAATGCCAAAAATCATAAAATCATAGAATCACAGAGTAGTTTGGGTTAGAAGGGATCTTGCAGCCTACCCAGTCCCAACCCCTGCCATGGACAGGGCTGCCCCCCACCAGCTCAGGCTGCCCAGGGTCACATCCAACCTGGCCTTGAGTGCCTCCAGGGATAGGGCACCACAGCTTCTCTGGGCAGTTGTGCCAGCGCCTCACCGCCCTTGGTGAAAAATGTATTCCTGACATCTAACCTAAATCTCTCCTCTTTTAGTTTAAAACCACTACCCCTCATCCTATCAGTACATGCCCTGATATAGAGTCCCACCCTATTTTTCCCATAACCCCCATAGTACTGGAATGCTGTGGGGGAAAAGCATATTAGCTTCTGTCACTTTCACTTTTTGTCTTTGATTGCTGTCAGTCTCCAAAGGGTGCTTAGGAAGTGCAGTGAGGACATTTGGGGCCAGAAGTGCACAATATTCTTTGTGGCTGGATGATGAATTCTGCCCATCCCTTTCTTCACAAATTGCCCTTGCTGGTATATGTGCCCTGGGTGTTATTCTGCCTCTGGCAGTGCAACTGTGACTTGGAGCCACTGCACGTTGCTAGCAGTGCTTAAAAGAGCAGCAAGCTGCTCCCCTGGGTTTGTTTTCATTGTTCACTTGTTTTGCAGCTGAGATGTACTACCTGTGTGTGGAAAATTTGCCCAAGAGTATTGTTATTTTAACATCATTTCTTGGAAATCTTACGGATGGGGAAGCTGATAATAAACAAAGGATTGGGGATTTCCACTCCTTTTAAGTTGGAAAGAACAGGGGAAATAAGCTGGCTAATAACCAGTTGCTGTGGTTATGGGACTAGCTGAACCCCTCTCTGCCTTCTCCAAGGACCGCTCTCAAGGCCCACGAGGACATCTTTCCTTTAGGTCTCACAGTAGGACTGCTGTGGTGGTCAGCCACCCCAGCCACTCTGACCTGTTCTGCCTCTGCAGTTTGTTCCCTTTGGAGTGCCGTGACCCAAAACAGCCTTCTTAAAATATCACATATTTAGCTATAAACACAAAGACCAGCTCTGCAACAAAGAGGGCTGCACATGCCAACTGCAAGAGATGCTCAGACCTGGGAACTGGTTCCTAGCTGGAAATCCCAGCCCAGTTATTCAACAGGTAATAAAGCAGAACAAACTCTTTCTCAGAACAACACTGCTGTGGTGGAATTCCCCTTTGTTTTGTGTCTGTTGGAGAAAGAGTCATGGGCATGTGGCTGAGACCCAGCCAAAACTGGCATTTAGAGTCATCTACCAGAGGACCCTGCTCATCCACATTTAAATACACTTCCCAAGACTGACATCAGTTGTAACAAATGTTAACATAGAAGATTTTATTTCCTTGTCTTGTTATTCCTATTTCTACTTGCTGACTGCAGAATCAAAGATAAATCTGTCAAAGGGATTTTCCCTTTTTCTTTCCTTCCTCCTTCCCTTGGCATCAGCTTTTGGGTTTTTATGGGAACCCAAGCCCTCCTTATGAGATAGCTGCCTACCCACTTCTCCAATGCTTATACCCATACTTGCATTCCTTGAATGTTTTGCAACTGTGTTTACTCAATTTCAGTTCCTTGATTCCTAACAGGTTTTGACCATTAGTGGAAGTGTTAATGTTCCTTCTCACTGTGGCAGTCACCTACCCAGATAGCTCTGGTCCCATTTACATCATGACCACAAACTGTATAGAAAGCACTGTAGGACAGTCTTGTGTGGCTCCACTGAAGGCATCACATTGGTTTGACCACGAGCTGCCAAGAACTGCTCCAAGCAGTACTTCTTATCTTAAGGCCCCTTACATGAGACTACTTCAGAGATTGCTGATAAAAGCCTTATCAAGCTTGCAGTGTGGCACCACAGCTTCCATCTTGGCCATCTACCCAGTGAGATGAGGGTTGTGGCTGGTTTGAGGCATTTTATCCCTACAGAGCAACACTGCCAGAGCCCTCCTGGATTTTTTTTTGATGCATTGTTCTCCCCCAAGTTCTTGAACAATGGTTGTTCAGTAGGTGTCTTTCCAGGCATTGCAGCTAGGCTGCTTGGTCTCTGGACTCTAAAGGGGGGGTATAAGAAAGAAGGAGACAAACTCTTTAGCAAGGTCTGTTGTGATAGGACAAGAGGAAATAGTTTCAAACTAAATTAGGTGAGATTTACATTGGATATAAGGAAGAAGTTTTTTACAATAAGGGTAGTGAAGCACTGGCACAGGTTGCCCAGAGATATGGTGGGTGCCCGTCCCTGGACACACTCAAGGTCAGGCTGGACAGAGCTCTGAGCAACCTGATCTAGCTGTAGATATCACTGTTCATCGCAGGGGAATTGGTCTAGATGGCCTTCAGGGGTCACTTCCAACCCAAATGATTCTATGACTTTCTTTCCCATCTCGTTTATCTTTTCTCTTTCCTGATCTGTCCTTCTGCTTTCCATGATACGTTCCATGGTACTAACTTGCTTTACAGGCTGCCTACTTTTCCTAATAATTTGGATTGTCTGAGTTTGCTTCCACAGCTCCCTGTACCTCCCAGCTGGACAGGTAATTCCAAATGCAATGTACATGAGCACGCAAGGAAAGATCAGAGGTCAAAAACAATGCCAGCTCACTGGCAGAAAACTGCTCAGACCTGGTAGTAATATGCTGGTGTTGAACTCTCCTTAACTCCTTCCTACCAATTTATCAGACAGTTATATTTCAATTCACTTCCCATGGAGATTTTCTTTAGTCGGTACAAAGTGCTGATACCATAAAGTAACGTTTGTGATAAAACATGGAATTGCTGCAATCAAGACCTTTAAATGGACTTCTAAAAATTTCCTTGGTGGGAGCAAGATGTGGAGCAGCAGCCTCACGGGTAACACATGCAGAAATGGGACTGCCAATGCATTTAGAGATCCATAGGAATGGCAGCACATGCTAGTGGCAGCAGACAAGGGCATTGTGAAGGGAACCAAAGAAATCTCCACTTTTGTGAAGCTTCCAAACTCAAAAAACAACTCTACAGGTGTGGGAAGAAATGAGATTCTCTGCCCCCAGCCCACATGAAGTTTATTCTGTTCTACCAAAAGTGTTAACATACATTGTGCATAGTGTAGGAGGTTTGCATAAGATAGAATTTTACAGCAAAGACTTCAACCTATGGATTTTACAAAAGCTGTTTCAAGCAGAGATAATCAAACTGTGTGCAATGTCTTACAAGCCTGTATTATAACATAGTGTTTTAGTAAAATTATCTGAGTTCAGCACAGAGTTCACTACAGACAAATTAGTATTTAGTTGAATATCTCTGATAGCTCAACACTGAGCTGTTTCCTGGAGTCTTAAAACAAAGCAAAACACAGTAATGTTAGAGATGTCCTATAGCTCCCTCTGGCCTCCAGAAATTGTAAACGTAAAACTGCCTGCAAATAGTTCACTTACACACAGTCCTTGCTGGGATGGTAAGCAGGTGAGTGAGTGACTGATGAGACCACAGGAAACCAAGGTGCACAGCACTGAAACAGCTCAGCTTGCAAAAGCTGTCTCCAAATCAGCTTTCACAGTGCCTGTGCCAGTCCTCCTGGATGGTGACTGTGAGATGCAGTTTCTGCATCAGAGCTGGTGACAGCTGCCAGGAAGATGCCCTGCTGCCCCCAAAACAATCATAGAATCATTAAGGTTGGAAAAGACCACTAGTCCATTCATCAATGGATCATCTAGTCCAACCATCAGTGGTGAGCAAGGCTATGAATGTCCCTATTTCTTTGTCCTGAGCTGCTGTGTGCCTGTCTCCCAGCCCAGCTCTTCCTACTGCTGCTCTGCTGCTCAGTTTTCCTCTTTCTGTTCTCAGAAAGTCCCAAATTGGGCTGATTACCTAAGTCACATGTTGCCACCGATCACGCCTTGTGAAACAGCAAAGATGAATAGATTGCCAAGCAAACAAAAAAATGGAATTCAACATTTATCTTTATTTTGATTGCCAGTAAACCTAAGTTTGCACCCAGAACCATCCACATTAAAAAGTACTTTCAAACAGTTTACAAACCCAGAGCTAACCCACTCCTAACTAGAAGTCAGGCAAACTGGCAGGACAGAGGGACAGAAGCTGGAATGCTTTTAAACTTGGCAGGCTCCAGCACAAATGCTCCAAAGGCAAAGCACGGAAGGTGTTGAGGTTGTTACCAGCACTAATGCGGTGACACAGCTCCTGGGACAGGTGTGTATGGAGTGATGGAAGACTCAGAGAGGAGCCTCTTCATTGGGAAGTGGCCAGCACTATCAAAGGGGAGAAAACTCAAGGGGTTATCCCTCCTGTTTGTAAGAGAGAACATGGGCAGCACAGCTCATGCTGAGGGAGAGCTGTTTGCATCCACACCTGGGAGATGCATGAACAGCCCCAGGTTCAGCTCCTGATACAAGGAGAGTCCTCAGCCAACATTTTAGCATCACTTGGATGTCACTATCTGACTTCTAAAGGCCTCCAGATTGTGGTGTGTTGTCCCTGTGAGTCACATCAGTCCTGCCAGGTCCCTGGGAGGCTCTGGGTACTACTGTCACTACTGGGCTAGTCTACATGTAGTGGAGGCTCAGTGGCAGGGGGTGACTGAGCTAGAACCCATTTCTCTTGAAGTATTGGGCCCTCCTGATCACGCTGTTGACATAGTTGTTGTCTCTGCTGCAGGGGTCTTCATCATAGATCTGGAGGTTGCCGGCTCTGGCATGGTAGGTGCAAATTCCCCCTGGAAAGAGTCAAGAGGAAGTTGTGGGCTGATCAATCAGTAATAGAGGTTTTAAAATAAAACTTCCTAGCCCAAAAGGCAACGCGTCTCATTGAACTTATACAGCACCATTGGAAATTGCTAGTTGTGTCATTAATACTGAAAACTGACTCATTTTACAAAATCCTTATTTCTGTAGTTAAGGAACCCATGGTTCTCTCCAAATGAGGGTGGGAACAGCATGGTGACCCTATGAAGGCAGTCTAAAGTGGCAGTGGCAGAGTAAGGATGGGAGAGCAAGAAATAGCATAGAGTGAAAAAATGGCATGCAAACATGGATGATTAGCAAACGTGGATCCTATGTTTCCTTGACTGAATGTTATAGCCTATCCCAACAATCCTGTTGCTGGTCTGCTGTTTTGTGATAGCCTCTTTCAAATGAGGAAGATCTTTTATTTATGTATTTTTTCAAGAGATGCTGAGATGCTGTACAGTCTGCCAGGCTGATGCTTTTATTCCTTCAGAGGTTATATCAGCAAATGCACAGCACTCTCATCATTTAGAGGCCTCTTGCCTCACACAAATGAAAATTCTTCACCTGCTGTTAATTAAGTGTTGTTAGAAAGCTTCTTGTGTTATTTACATTGAAAAAAAAACAACCACCACAAACCTACAGATGTGCAGTGTATGAGTGAAAAGGAGCCCAGAAGAAGAGAGTACAGTACATCATGCTGAACCCACACCTGTGTGAAACTGCCTTGATGTACATATCCCAGTATGGATTGCAAACCAAATTGCTGACAGGGAAAACTAAAAGAGTTCTGTTTGTCAATTATTTCTGGTTTAAGGATTTCAGCTGTTCACATCCCAGTGGTGCCACTAACACAGCTTCCCCTCTTTGTTTCTACACATTCCTACACATCACCCCAGTGCACTCCCACACGCTGTACCTCGCAGCTGCCGGTCCCAGCTCCAGGTAGGATGCCTTGCCCTCACTTCGTTGATTCCTGCCACCAGCATGCTCGAACACTGGTTTATGTGCTCCTCGCTGTCCCACATCCCGAAGGGCTGATAATACCTCCTGTCAATCTGGAAAAGTCAAGAAGAAGATGAGTTTTGCTCGCAACACAGCCACCACTTACAGCTTCACCCTGCTCTCAGCACCCACAGGCTGTGACTCATAGGGACCGCATATCCCAGTGCTAAAGGCAGAATGTTCGCTAGCTGAGGTGAAGCCCTGAGGCACCCAGCACGCTGCCATGCTGTCACATAGGATTATCTTCCCGTGTCTCCTGGCTGTACCTGCATCAGGCCGTACCGCTGCTGGCCCTGGTCCCAGCCATTGTTCAGCAGCAGGCCGGCGCGGCTCTCCTGAGAGATGATGCCAGCAATGAG
>JAOWBP010000001.1:61470176-61514638 GCA_028571105.1 Tragopan temminckii | reverse complement strand
TACTGCCTGCTGCTTTGCCTTGAGAACAGCTGGTCTGAAGAAGTCGCTTTGAAACCACTTCCATCTCTGCTGACGATTGCTGAGGAATCATCTTTTGGCTGGTACCTACAGCCTGTGCCAAATATTATGGCAATCAACACAGACATATTCCAGCATGTGGGAAAAGGGCTGTTCTTGAGGAAAGCAGACAGATGATTGTGCCTCTAAATGCTTCTTCTTGCAATGAGCATTTTAAGTGGATGCATACATAGAGGAGGGCAATGAAGATGATTAAAGAGCTGAAGCATCTCTCCTATGAAGACAAGCCAAGCTGGAACTGTTCAACTTGGAGAATTCTCCAGGGAGACTATATAGCAGGCTTTCAGTATCAAAGGATGGTCAGTATGAAAGATGGAGAGGGACTCTCTATAAGTTAGGGTAGTGATAGAACTAGGGTTCCAGCTTTAAATTAAAATATTTTATTTTTTTAATATTTTAAAATATTAAAATGTTTTAGATTAGATATTAGGAAGAAATTCTTAGAGGTTGGTGAGGCACAGGAACAATCTGTCCAGATAAGCGGTGGATTCCTCATCACTGAAACTGTTCAAGATCAGGTTGGATGGGGCTTTGGGCAAGCTGATGCTCCACCCGTGGCAGGTAGGTTTGATTAGATGGCCTTTAAGGTCCCTTCAATCCAAGCCATTCTATGCTTCTGTCCTGGTTTCAGCTGAAACAGAGTTGATATTCTTCAGGGTGTCTAGTACGATGCTATGCTTTTGCCTCATGACGTGGAACAGTACAGCAGAGGAAGTTTTGGACAAAGGGAAGAAAATAATCCAAATCCTTCTGAAAGCCAGTTTTGCCATAAAGAAGTAAGGTCAAGGGATATGCACACCAAACCCAGTTCTTAGGAATGAAATGGCAAGATGTACATTTGTCCACACCAACTAGAAAAAGTAACACAAGCTTTCTTAGGTGTTTTGAGTTTTTGCATATTCTGAATTACAGTCTGACTGTAAACCCTCTCTTATCAAGTGACTCAGAAAAAGAACAATTTCACATCGGATCTTCATCCAACAACAATCATTTTAACAAATTAAACAGTTAGCAGTAGCCCTTGGCCAGTCCAAGTATGACAAGATGTAAGAAACACAGACAGGGAGAATGGCCCCACCCAAAACTTCTTGCAGAAAGACCCAAGGGAGACTCCAGGTTGACCCTTAGGGCTTTGGAGTTAGGGATACAGGGAAACTGAGATCCATGACACTCCAAATGAAAAAGAGATTGGCAGCACATGAAGGGCTTCAAGCTGCTTTGGAAGTGGTTGGTACTGAAGCACAACTCCTTTTGGCACTCTGACTGCCTGTGCTGGGTTGAATGTTCAAAGGAAGGGTCTCCACTATGTGTCATGCAGCTGATGTTAATGTGGAGTAAGTGGGTTGTACTGATCATAAAATGGGCTTGAATAGGAAACCCCAGTCACCCAGGAATCTTGGAAGTGATCATGGATTGCCCCAAAGGCAAAGATTTCAGAATATCACCAGAGGAGTAGGTCACACATGTTAAAGAGGCTCCTGTTTAACTGACTGTTTAAACAAACTATCAGAGAATGAGAAGCAATATGCCTTATTCACTGATGGGTCCTGTCATATTGTGGGAAAGCACTGGCAGTGGAAGTCTGCTCTATAGAGCCCTGCAAGACAAGTTTTAGAAGCTATGTAAGGAGAAGCTGAATTGAGCCAATTTGCATAAATGAAAGCCGTCCATCTGGCTTTAGATATTGCTGAACACGAGCAGCAGCCAGTGTTCTACCTCTGTACTGATTCATGACTAGTGAGAAGTGCCCTATGGGAGTTGTTACAGCAATGGAAACAGAACAGCTCTCAGTGCAGAGACAAATTGATGAGTTACTACATTATGGGAAGGAAGATACTACTGCCCAGGTAGAGAATGTGTCTATAAAATTAAGTCATGTAGATGCCCAAATACTCAAGAATCATGCCACTGAAGAACATAAAAATAACCAGCAGGTGGATCAGACTACTAGGATTGAAGTGGCTCTGATAGATCAGGACTGGCAACATCAGGGTGAATTATTTCTAGCTTGGCAGATTCATGACATCTTAGACCATCAAGGAGGAGAAGCAACCAACAGATGTACTTGGGATCAAGGGGTGGACCCTAGTGCACAGGTTATCTATGAATGCGAAACTTGCACAGCAGTTAAGCAAGCCAAGTGGATAAAGCCTCTTTGGTATGGATGACAATGGCTGAAGTATAAATAAAGGGAGGTCTGGTAGCTTGATTAAATCACACTCCCACAAACTTGCCGTGGCAAATGCCATGTGCTTACAATGGTGGAAAGAACCACCAGATGGCTGGAAAGATATCCCATTCTTCATCCCACTCCCAAAAGTACCATCCTGGGCCTTGAAAAACAAGATACCCCAGAAAGAATTGAGTAAGATAATAGAACTTATTTCCAAAACAACCTTGTAAACACACGGGCCACAAAGCATGGCATTAAGAGGTTATATCACATCCCCTGTTATGCACCAGTCTCTGGGAAAATTGAAAAATACGTTGGACCGTTGAAGACTGCAGTGAGAGCAATGGGTCCTGGGACATTCAAACATTGGAACACATGTTTAGCTAAAGCCACCTGGTTAGTCAACATCCATAGATCTGCCAGTCAAGCTAGTCCTGCCCAATCAAATCTCTTGTGTAACGTAGAAGATAAAGTCCCCGTAATGCACATGAAAAACATGCTGGGCAAGACAGTCTGGGTTATTCCTGCCTCAGGCAAAGGCACGCCTTTTTGTGGGACTGTTTATGCTCAAGGACCTGGGTGCATTTGGTGTATAACGTGGAAAGATGGAGACTTCCAGCGTGTACCTCAATGTGTTCTCTCTAGGTGAGAACAGCCAATAATTTAAATCGTATGATGTTAATTGCAACTTGCGTATGCAGTTAATTGCACATAAAAACTTTTGTCATTTTTGCTGTGGTTGCTATATGCCTTATCAATGGTATTAAAGTAAAAATCACACAAATGAAAGAATAGTGAGTTCTGATAAAATCAGAACTGGCTTAAGCATGCAGCAATTGAACACGGTGCATCATTCCTCCTGCCCTGAAGGACTGTTATGACAAATCACAGAATCATAGAATTCTTAGAGCTGGAAGAGATCTCTGAGGGCCATCTAGTACAATTCTCCTGCAATGAACAAGGACACCACAGCTAGATCAGGATGCCCAGGGCCTTATCCAGACTTGCCTTGAAAGCCTCCAGGGATGGGGTATCAACTGCAACACTAGGTAACCTGTTCCAGTGCCTCACCACCCTCACTGTAAAAGATTTTTTCCTTATATCTAACCAAAATCTACCCTTGAAGCCATTTCCCCTTGTTCTATCACCACAGATTCTGCTAAAAACTCTGTCTCTTTCTTTTAGCTCCTCTTTAAATACTGAAAGTCTGTTATCTGGTCACCTCGCAGCCTTCTCTTCTGCATGCTGAGCCCCAGCTCACTCAGCCTGTCCTCATAGCAGAGGTTCCATTCTGTGAATCATTTTTTGTGGCCCTTTGCTGGACAGGCTGCAACAGGTCTATGTCCCTCCTGTACTAAGGACTCCACATCTGGATGCAGTACTTCAGGCGAAGGCTCTAGCCACACCACCCAAGCTGCAGATAGCAATGATAAGAACTTGGAGAAGGTAGATCTACCTGCTAAAAGTGAAGATGAGGTTTAAAACCATCTAAAGGAACTGAAGGTGCTTAAATCCATGGGACTCAATAAAATTCATCCCCAGATTCTGAGGGAACTGGCAGATGAAGTTGCCAAGCTGCTGTCTGAAAAGTCGTGTCAGTCTGGTGAAGTTCATACTGACAAGAAACCGCTATTTTCAAGAAGGAAAAAAAAAGATCCAGGGAACTACAGGCCAGTCAGTCTCACCTCTGTGCCTGGCAAGATCATGGAGCAGATCTTCCCGAAGGCCCTACTAAGGCACATGGAAAATAAAGATGAAGTAATTGGTGGTAACCAACATGGCTCCACCAAGGGCAAGTCATGCCTGACAAACTTGGTGGCCTTTTATGATGGAGTTACAGTGTCAGTAGATAAAGGAAGAGTAGCTGATGTCATCTACATCTAAACTTACCCTGGAGCAACTTGAGGCCTTTTTCCTTGTTCTGTCACCTGTCACCGATGAGAAGAGACCACCCTCCTCTTGCTGTAATCACCTTTCAGGTATTTGAAGAGAGCAATAAGGTTTCCCCTCAACCTCCTCTTCCCCACACTAAACAGCCCCAGTTCCTTCAGTTGCTCCTCGTAGGGCATATTCTCCAGGCCTTTTACAAGCCTTGTTGCCCCTCTTTGGACCTGCTCCAGTGCCTCAGTGTCCTTTCTGGTGCCCAAAACTGAACACAGTACTCAAGGTGAGGCCTCACCAATGCCAAATACAGGGCAGGATTACTTCCCTAGTCCTGCTCACCACACCATTCCTGATACAAGCCAGGATGCCCTTGGCCTTCTTGGCCACCTGGGCACGCTGCTGGCTCATATTCAGCCAACTGTCCATCAGTACACCAAGGTCCCTTTCCATCAGGCAGCTTTCCAGCCATTCCTCCCCAAGCCTGTAGGGTTGCTTGGGGTTGTTTTGCCCAAAATGCAGGACTTGACACTTGGCCCTATTGAAACTCATACAGTTTACCCTGGCTCATCGATGCAGTCTATCCAGGTCCCTCTGTAGTGCCACTCTCCCCTCTGGCAGATCAACACTCCCTCCCTGCTTGATGTCGTTTGCAAACTTACTGAGGGTACACTCAATCCCCTCATCAAGATCATTAATGAAAATGTTAAATAGAAGCGGCCCCAGTACCTAGTCCTGGGAGATATCACTCATGACTGGCTGCCAACTTAGATTTAACTCCACTGTCCACAACTCTTCGGGCCCAGCCATCCAGACAGTATTTCACCCAGTGTATGCCTATCCAGACTGTGGGCAGCCAACTTCTCCACAAGGATGTTGTAGGGAACAGTGTCAAAGGCTTTACTGAAGTCCAGGTGGATCTCACTGACAGCCTTACCTTCATCCACTCGTCTTTCATCCAAGCAGGAAGGTTGGGCGGAGAATGACTTGAGAGCAGCCCTGAGGAGAAGGATTTGGGAGTGCTGATTGATGAGAGATTCAACACAAGCCAGCTTGCAGCTCAGAAGGCCAACTGTATCCTGGGTGGCATCAAGAGAAGTGTGACCAGCAGATAGAGAGAGGTGATTCTGCCTCTCTACTCTGCTTTCGTAAGACCCCACCTGGAGTACTGCATCCAGTTCTGGAGCCCCCAACACAAGAAGGACATGAAGTTGTTGGAGCAGGTCCAGCGGAAGGCCATAAAGATGATCAGAGGGCTGAAGCACCTCCCCTACAAAAACATGCTGAGAGAGTTGGGGCTTTTCAGCCTGGAGAAGACTCCAAGGAGACCTTGTAATGGCCTTCCAGTACCTGAAGGGGGCTTACAGGAAAGATGGGAAGGAACTTTTTATAAGGGCAGGTAGCAACAGGACAAGGGGAAATGGTTTTAAATTGAAAGAGGGTAAATTTAAACTTGATATTAGGAAGAAATTCTTTACTGTGAGGGTGGTGACACACTGGACCAAGTTGCCCAGTGGGGCTGTGAATGGCCCATCCCTGGAAGCATTCAAGGCCAGGCGGGATGGGACTTTGAGCAACCTAGTCTAAAGGGAGGTATCCCTGGCCATGGCAGTCAGGTTGGAGCTAGATGGTCTTAATGGTCCCTTCCAACCCAAACCATTCTATGATTCTGTGATGTAAATTATATGGAATAAAGGGTAGATATCATCCTGATTTCAGCTGGAACAGAGTTTATGTTCTTCATAGGGTCTAATATGATGCTTTAGGAGAAAAAAACAAACGATGTTGATAACACAATGTTGTTTCTAATTGTTGCTGAGAAGTGCTGCACAGAGCCAAGGAGGTTTCAGTTTTTCAGCTTCTCATACTGTCTTGCCAGCTAGGGAGCTGAGGGGTACAAGGAGCTGGGAGGGGACAAAACCAGAACAGCTTACCTAAACTGGTCAAAGGGATATTCCATTTCATAAGACATCATGTAACAAAAATGTAAATCTAAGGGGCGTGCGCTGCTGTACGAGTAGCAAGGGCAGTCAGAGGACAGTCTCACAGTGAGTGGCAGAGAGAGTGAGAAGCAGCACTCCCTGTTAAAGAATTCCTTTGCATCTTTATTCTAAGTCCCATTACATATTAGGAATCTGCTATAAGATCTCCCCAGAGCCTTCTCTTCTCTTGGCTAAATAAGCCTTCCTCATGCCCTTGAGCCTTTCTCATGCCCTAAGCTGGACATCGTTCATACTGCTGCTCAAGTATCATTCTTTAATGTCACTATTTACAGAAATTTCTAGCAAAAAGTCACTTAATTTTTTGTTTATTTTTCCTAGAATTTGTTTGGCCCTGAGATAGGGACGAAGGTTTTGGTTGCTTTTGTTTGCTTGTTTAGTTTTGTTTCATTTTAAGATATTCGCTTTTAGAAAAGCACAGGAACAGTATAGATTTCCTTGATTGTCCTTTGCCAGTATCGGCCATGCTCTTGCCTTTGGTGCTATACTAATCACAGGATCACAGAATTGTAGAAATTGGAAAGAATCTCTAGAGATCATCAAGTCCATCCCTCCTGCTAGAACAGGTTCCCAACAGCAGGTTACTCAGGAGGGTGTCCATGTCAGTCTTTCATATCTCCAGAGACAGATGCTACACAACCTCCTTGGGCAGCCTGTTCCAGTGATCTGCCACTCTGACAGTGAAGTTTTTCCCTGCATTAATATGGAACTTCCCGCAATCCAGTTTCTGCCTGTTGCCCCTTGTTCAACTGTTTGCTCACCACCGAAGATTCTACCTCCATCATTTTGACTCCCATGCTTTATGTGTTTGCGGACAGAGATGCGATCTCCTCTCAGCCTTATCTTCTCCAGGCTGAAAAGACCCAGGTCTCTCAACTTTTCCTCAGACAGGAGATGCTTCAGGCCCTTAATCACTTCTATCGCCCTCTGCTGGACTCTTTCTAGAAGATCCCTGTCATTTGAACTGCAGAGTCCAAATTGGACACATTATTCCAGGTACAGCCTCACCAGGACAGAACAGAGGAGGAGGATCTCTTCCCTCGACCTGCTAGCCACACTCCTTTTAACGTACCCAGAATACTATTGGCCTTCCTGGCCACAAGGGCACACTGCTGGCTCATGACCAACCTGTTGTTCACCAGGATACTCAGCTCCTTCTCTACAGAACTCCTCTCCAGTGGTCAGCTCCTAACCTGTACTGATGCATTATTCCTCCCCAGATGCGAGACTCTATACTTGCTCTTGTTGAACCTCATCAGGTTCCTCTCTACTCAACTCTCTAGTCTGTCCAGGTCTTGTTGAACAGCAGCACAGCCTTCTGTTGTGTCAGATACTCCCCCCAGCTTTGCATCACAGCAAACTTTCTGGAGGTGTTCTCTATCACTCCATCCAGGTCATTGATGAAAATGTTGAACAAGACTGGACCCCGCACCAATCCCTGGAGCACACCTCTAGTTACAGGCCTCCAACTGGACTCTGTGCTACTGATCACAACCCTCTGGGCTCTACCAGTCAGCCAGTTCTCAATCCATCTATTCTATCCCTTTTTTTCTAAGCTTACTACAATGATGTTATGGGAAACAGTGTCAAAAGCCTTGCTGAAGTCCAGGTACGCAACATCCACTGCTCTCTCTTCACATGCCTAGCTGGTCATGACATCATAGGAGGATATCAGTTTAGTAAAGCAAGATTTTTCCCTTGTTGAATCCACGCTGACTACTACTGATAATCTTCTTTTCTTCCACTAGCTTGGAGATGACATTCAAAATAAACTGCTCCATCTCTTTTACTGGGGGTGGAGGTGAAGCTGTCTGGCTTTCCTCCAGTCCTCAGGCACCTCTTCCATTCTCCATGACCTTTCATAGATTAGATAGAGAGTGGTTCAGAAGTCATTTCTGTCAGCTCTTTCAGCTGTTGCGACTGCATCCTGCTGGGGTCCATGAATTTGTGTACTGAGTTTACCTAGATGATATCTGATCAGGTCCTCCTCAATCAAGGGGAAGTCTTCCTTTCATCAGACTGTCTGTCTAGTCTCCAGGGCCTGGGATTCTCAAAGGTCAGTCGTAACAGAAAAGACTGAAGCAAAAAAGGCATTCCTAGCTCTGCCTTCTCAGTGTCCTATTACCAGGGTACCCGCCTCATTCAACTGTGGACTTGCATTTTCCCTAATCTTCATTCTGCTACTGACATACTTTAAGAAGTCTTTCATGTTGTCTCTGACCTCCCTCACCAGATTTAATTCCAAGTGGGCCTTATCTTTCCTTGTTGCATTCCTGCATGCCCTGACAACATTTCTGTACTCATCCCAATTGGCTAGACCCCTTTTCCACATTTCCTAAACTTTTTTCTTCCATTTGAGATTTTTAATGATCTCCTTGTGAATCCATGTGGGTCTCCTGCCAGCTTTGCCTGATTTCTTACTCTTAGGGATGCACTGATCTTGAGATTGGAAGAAATGGTGTTTGAATGTCAAGCAGTTGTCTTGAGCCCCCCTACATTCCAGTGCTCTAATCCATGGGATGCATCCAAGTAGGTAATTGAAGAGGTCAGACCTTCCATGTTAACAAACAACACATCCCTAGTCTGTTCCCCCATTACCTGTGTCAAGAAGTTGTCATCCACACATTCCAAGCATCTCCAAGTCTGTTTCTTCTGTGCTGCATGATTGCTCTGCAGCATGCTTCTTTTTATTTCCCTGTGCACAGCTTGAGTGTGCTCAAAAGGTCCCAAGTCAGTACTGAGATTTTAAATGTGGTAAACAAAGTGGTAATACTGATTTTTGTATAATGCCTTGACATCTATGAAGTTTCGCATTTGTTTCAATACATACTGCATATTTCTATTGAGCTTCTTTCTCCTTTTAAGTCCATAGATCTAATATTATAGCGATGGGAGGAGAAGGGGATCTTGGAGAGAGAACCCCACCTACCTGATTTCTCCTACTGAAGTCCACTATCTTCATACCACCAAATGCATCAGTACTAAGTGGTACTTAGTAAGTAATATGATGTTTCTCTTGGTAATGAAACCATGGAAGATGCGAAAGATGCTACTAATGGCTATCACTAACACTGACTGTACTGTACAGAGCACCATAGATTACCCATGGTGAGGGAGCACTGCAAGGAAATAATCTGTCAGACCCAAGGGCACTTAGTCATTTGAAGATCTCTGTTAGGTCTTTGTGGGCCTGGGGACCATCATGGGAAAGAAATGTTCTGCAATTTATTTAATCCATGATGTGCCTGCTGCAAAACAAAGCCTGAATACAGCAATATGAATGGGGTTAGAATATAGCAGTAATATAAATAGCAGCAACAGTAATTTGCCTAATCCTAGGACCTTGAAGCCAGAATCACTTTTCCTAGCAAGACTGAACTGCTAGACCAGTAGTTTTCCGTTGCTATTTTGTTGAAAAAGCAGATCCCAGTAGATGTGACAATCCCTTCAGAGTCTGTTTAGACCTATTAAGGCTTTGTTTTTCTCATCATATTTCACCTAGTTTTCACAGGTGTGGTGCATAAAACAGCCAGGAATCCTCAATTTTTAAAGCTGAAAATCACAGAGGATAGTAGAACACACATTTTCAGGAACAGTAGTACTGTTCATGCAAGTTCTTCTGGAACAGTGGGCCCAAATGAACAACACAAAATCCGCCATTTCTAGAGAAAGAAATATTTATTGGTACTTTTATTT
The DNA here is from genome assembly GCA_028571105.1 of Tragopan temminckii. NCBI lineage: Eukaryota > Metazoa > Chordata > Aves > Galliformes > Phasianidae > Tragopan > Tragopan temminckii. Next base: position 61,504,810 of record JAOWBP010000001.1, on the reverse strand, counting down.
TAATAGTCACTGTAATAGTCACAATTCATTGTTATAAATATTTATAAATATTCTATGGGACGTAAGACCCACTCAAATAAATAAATAAATATTGCAATATTTAAAAAGTAATGCTTTCTAACTAGCTGGTGATGGCCAGCATCTCCATTGAAAAAATAATTCTCCTGACACTTTTGATAAAATTCTTTATAGATGGAAATGTGCTTTTGATGCAAAATTTAATGTGCATTCATTCAACACACAAGGATTAAATCTCTGAGCAACACTTGTCTTCTTATGCACTGATATAGAGATAGTACAGAGTTTTAACCTTAGAGTTTTGTCATCAAAGCTTATTATGGATTGAGACAGAACTTTTCATGATTCAAACTTCTGTAGGTCTGTTGACTTTGTGTCCTAGAGACTCTGTGGAGCACAGAAAAAATTTATGCTTGTGTAACTGCAGTAGAAAGTTCTCAAGGAGAGAAAGTCAACAACGGTAAAGGAATTAAATAAAATTATTAAACTAGAACATAAAATCATGTCTTCCCACTGTATAGGCAACAAGGTAAAAATTATTGTGGTATTTTGAATAAGCAAGAAAATACACAGCTATCCCCCTGACCTGCAGTTCCCCAATCCATTAGAATAACTCCTTTAAAAACTAATTATAAACATGGTGATAATAAATAATTTGTGAGACATAACACTTGGTCCAATCCTAATCCTGTATGAATTAAGAACTGCACTATCTGGCGAAACCTTTGTAGCACCAGAATCAGATGGTGTAGTTATTCTAACATAACTACTTGGAGGTTGTAGATGAAAATATATTTTATGTGTGTATATTTATATATGTTTGCGTAGATTATTTAAAATGCTGTCAGCAGGACAGACCTTGCAGTGAATATTCAGCAATTTCCATGAAAACAACACAGTGGGCCTTACTTTTGATACTGTAACACTGTTCCAACTTCAGTGGCTTCAGTGAATTACTTCACTAAATTGTAGGAAGAGGAAGACTAGAATCTAGCCTGACATCTTAAAAGGCTGGATGAAACATACGATTTTCAGACTGGTATCAGGCTGTTAAATATGCTATTAAATAAAATGGAAGAAAGTGCACACACACCAAAAATACAAAGATGTTTTCACATATCTGCCATGCTGGAATTTTCTCCATCTGTTGATTTCTAATGCTATTGATTTCTGCTGAAGTATATCAAGAACTTTTTCAGAATCACATATATTTAAAGTTCCAGGAATATATGACTACAAGCAGATGAAATAAAGAAGAAGTGCTAAATATGTATACAATATTCAGAATCCTCTATGTAGCTCCATTAAAACCAGTGAAACTCTACTAAATTTAACCATTTTTCACCTAAATTACAATGAAAAACTCAACTCTGCAAATATCTTATCTTAGCTAAAGATTGGTAAACTTCAAATGCATACATGGAGGTTACATTTTGGTAACTAACTTACCCATGATATATGTCAATCTAGATGTCTAGATTTTGTCAACATTTAGAAATCTGATAATATTAAAGTCATTTCACTCTTACAGACATAAAGCATCTGATGTCTGCTTAGAATTAGGTAAAAACTTTGATGTCAAACTTAGATGCTTCTTTTCTAAATATATGCCTAATTTTTTACTCATTAGATGTGAGTGTGCATTAACCATTAATAATTCACCTATGAGGCATAATCTGGGGGGATTTTTTTCTCTTGGACAATTCAGCACTGGGCAAAATAAACTAGCCTATTTGGCATACTACTGATCCTGGTACTTCTCTCTGGGCTAGAAACATGCAAAACTAATGAATGTTTCTATATTGTATTTTCATATTGTGCTGCTATAATTAAGTGAATAGAGAGATGTGACAGAGAACTTGAGAGAATGGTAAGACTCAACTTCTCTTTTTCCAAACCTCAGCTTGGATTCAATAGGTGTCAGAAATGACTGTCTACACAAGGCCATTTGATCCCTGTCAGCTACTCCAGTTTTCTTTGTGCACTGCTTTTTTTTGACACCAGAGTGGTTGCTTTTTGATTCCTATGGGCACAAAAAGAGACTGGACCTCCAATCTCAACACCTAAGAATATATATAGAAAGTTTTATATGATGATATAACACACTGTTGGTCAGTTAGTCTGCTGTGCTTGCAAGTGAGCCAGTAAGAAGATTCTCTGCCTCTGCTGGAATTTCAAATCGTCCAGGGCTCAAGTCTTCTTCCAGACACATCAGGAACGTAACACTAGTTCGTCATTACATTCAAGTGAATTCTGTTTTCTACTTATGCATACTAAAGGTATTTCAGACCGTAAAATATTCGGTTTCTATTATTCATTTTGAAAATGGATCGTCTTTCCAGTAAAGCAGAGTGCAACACCCTTTTTCAGTGAACCGTCATGCGTAAGGACAAAATTTGAAATAATTTTTTTTTCCAATGTCCTTCAGGTTTCTAGCAGCCACCTTTAGGGTTAGAAATCAGACTGAGTGTTTTAGGCACTTCTGTCTATTATATTCATTCATGTCATCAATTTGCAAGTGGTCACCATTATCTTGTAATGTAAAAGCGAGGACTAGCATACCTCCCGGCATCCATCATAGCGTGTGGGTCATCTGGGTTGACCACATCATTCTGATTGACTCTCATGGGTTCTCTGGGCACATGGGAAAAGTCCATTTGCAGTTGCAGCTGAGACCCTAATGCAGAGACCTTTCTCTGTGGGACCAGGATCTGGTGAGGATCCATTGGATCAACGTCTGCACTTCTAGTGTTTCTGTGGGGTTCAGGTGTGTTGAATCGAAACAAAGGGATTTCATTTCTCCTGGACAAAAACTGGGAGTACGGTGGTGGATTCATACCAGGGAAGAAAACCTGCTTAGTTCTGCCTAAGCTAATCAGAAAATTGTGCTTGGAAGATTGGTACACATCATATCCATTTTCCAGTGTTTTTTGGTTGAACACGCAGTCCTCTTGGCTGAAATAATGCTTAGAGAAGAAAAAAAAAAAAGACAAATGTCAACAAAGGGATTCGGTGAAAGACAAGCACCTGCTAAAGAGGAAAAGACAGACGAGATCCTGCAGAAGGTGTTTTCCGATCTTCCAGGTCTGCAACTCGGACAACTCATGTTAATCCAATATGGAATTTTCAACAGAGGTGTTATTGAGCCAACACTGCTTTCAACAGAGGGCTACCTTGTTTGAGCTACTGTGAATCTTTACTACAACAAGATTACAAGATCTCATTGGATCTTTTTCTGCGTTCATATATTCCAGCAGGAACTCAGATGAGCTCTTATCAGCTCTACAATTCAGTACAATGAAAGAGGAGAGAAAGTTTAACCTAAGTGGCAGGTTCTCAGCTTGCCAAAATCTACATCCTACTGCTGTAGTTGTACAGATTTGCCTAGCTGAGGAAATGGGTTGTATGTAGCAGCCTGTGCCTGTGCCTGTTATCTGTAAAGGTAACTCACCGATCCAAAAATGTCTCCTTTCATGTCCATGCATAGGTAGCGTCCACTCTTCACACCTGTGATTATAACACAGCCAGCACCCTCAGACTTGATCATTAAGGCACCTGTTTGAGAAAGCAAATATGTCAAATCCAGAATCCCATTTGACACCACACTTACTAGTCCACACACTGACTAGAAATGTCCTTTGATGGATTTGAACCCATCTTCTATGTCATTTAGGACTATTGCGCACCCTAGATCAGGTTCTATGTGGCTTTGTTTGATCCTTGGAAAGTTCCTAGAGTGGAGATGCCGCTACATCTCTTGATGCCTTGTTCCAGTGCTGCACTAATATTCCAAACAATTTTTTTTTCTAACATCCCAATTGAAGCCCCAAGCCCTACTCTGGGACAATTTTTCCTTTGTTCTGTCCCTGGCCATGATCAGAGGGAGTTTGACTGCCTCATCTTTATGACTGCCTGTAGCAACTGCTCTGTGATATTCACTTTAAACTACTTTTTACTACGTTAAATAAACTTAGCTCCCTCAACCTTTTCCAAAATTGTTTGTGTTCAAGGCCACTGACTATGCTGAAAACTCTCTTCTGGAACAGTTCCAATTTCTCCACATCCATCTCAAAAAGAGTTTTTTATAGTACTCCAAGACCAGGTTTATTGGTGCTAAGTAAAGGCTGAAAAGTAATTTTCCTTGATCTGCTGACCACAGTAGATGGCTTGCCATCTTCTTAAACAGAGTGTGCATCCCCTGTAACCCTCAGTCCCTACCCAGGAGGGCTGCACACATCCAGCCTCCTCCCAGCCTGAGCAGCACTTTGGACTTTCTATTTACCTGGAATCTCAGTGGTAGTGGTAGTGTGGTGACCTGGCAGAAATTCAGTCACCTTCCCTTTCATGACCCCATTAACTGTTTGATTTCAACCCCTCCTGTGAGCATTTCAAATATATGGATTTTTTTTCATGACAGATATGACAAAACATGATTTTTTACTGGCTGTTTTCTCTTCTGCATCTCCCTGATTATTGCCCAACATGCCTAAAAACAAATTTTATAAAACCCATAGATATACAGGAGAAATAACATTACGACAGAGCAGACATTCCTACAAGTGTTTCATCAGCAATTCCTTAAAAGAGAAATAGGGGAACTTGATTATTTTTTCTCTTTGATAAATTAAACTTCTAAAATTGTCTTTGTTCCTTAGATTATTTTGCACAAGTATCACAAGGTGTGCTTATTAAATATAATTGTGTGGATGAAGGACATGTTATGCAGTAGTAATAAAAATGACTTTATGATGCATAGCTACTTGTGATTTGAGTGCTGCTAAAAGATAAATAATTTTGGAATCCTATCTAAGAACTCTGTGTCCTAAAAAAAATGACTTACAACAAAACCAAACCAAACTACACCTTTTTATTTTTATTTTATTTTATTATCATTATTTTTTTTTAACTAGCTAATATGTTCAGGCAGGTATCCAGCAAAGAATTCCTGAATTTTCCATGAAAATAAACTATGATAGAACCTCTTAGTTACAAAAGGGAACGATTACTTCTGATGAACTCCAAAGACTTAGTACTTCATTTATTACAGTCTGGACTTTCACAGTTTCCCCCCATTTTATCAACTGTTGCATGCTTAATTACCCACATTCTATGCACAACTGAGTTTCTGCCATGCATCTGCATTAAATACACATATCTAAAGTTTCTCTTATAAACCAATTTTCAATAAAGAGTGGTAAATATACACTTGGAAGAAAATGACCTAATTTTAGTAGTTAGAATATCTCTACCCCAAAATGTTTTATGGCCATAATAAGGTTTTCACAACTGCTGTGGTGATTTTTTTCAGTGGAATGCTATCACTGCAATGGAAAGTAGCTCTTTGGGATATGTCATCATCAACTACTAATAAAAAATTCCACAAGAAACTGTGGGCAAAATCATGAAATGAAAGATAATTCAGGTAATTTTTGCTTGCAGAGCATCACAGGAACCACACAACTTTAGTTATCTTTGACAAAGATAGATATTCCTCACCTGTTATATTTCTTTGAAGCAAATTATTTGTTAAACAAAATGAGTGTTATAATTGTGTATGTTTTTGATTCCATAGCTCTGCTCCTCTGCATTCCATCCAAGAAGATGGAATTTACTACAGGTAGTGAGAAAGCAAAACACTTGTTAGCCCTCCCCTGCTCCCATGAAGACAGAGGGTCCATAATAAGTTACTTACTGTAAATAGTTTGGTAAGGTACACCATTGATGTGGCCATCAGCATTGATTTGGAGATGGAAGCTGTTCCTCTCTGTAGAAGTGTACAAGTGCATCAGCTGATCTCCATTCCCCCAGCTGGGATTCAGCAGCGGAGAGGAGTTGGGGAAGCCGGCTGCAGCCTTCAGGATACAGAGCACAACCAGCATGTACTCCAGGCAGCTGCAGGGACTGGCGTGTGGCATGGTTCTCAGCTCTTAGTGGCTGTTCAGTATCTGAAACTTGATACTCCTTTGTGCTTCTCACTTTCCCTTGTTTGTCTGCCTGGAGCAAGAATCCTCAGATAAGTTCCCTTCTTTGCAGGGGCTTATGAAGAGCAGGAAAAGTGACATCACACAGGAAAAAAAAAACTTGTCCACATCCTTGATTTTTGCCAAAGCAACATTTTAAGTTTTCCAAAACCTCAGGGGAAGGAAAGCACGTAGGATCTCTGGGCAAGGTGTAGGGGGAAAAAATATAAGGTTTCTAAAGACAGCTCACGAAAGCTAATCATATGTTCAAATGTTATCGACAAACTTGTGACATCTTAAAGTTTCCCATGCCTCTACTGTTAAATCCAGAAAGAGCAATCCACTGTAATTTCTGTGAAGAGAATGACCCGTTAAATTTATCTTATTTTTTTCCTTTTCAGATTTAGATTTCTACCTCCCCTCTTCATTTGTAAATTGCATGCTGATTTTTTGAAAACAGCAAATTAAAGCCAAAAACACAAATTAAAAAAAATCACAGATATATCACAATCTGAGAATAAGTTGTTCTGGGCCTGATTCCTTCATTATGATATGAGTTTAGCAGTGAGTGTGTTGGACTGATACCTGTGTTTCCTCATTTAAGCAAGTGAAACTTGATGTGTGCACACCTCACTCCAACTAAGCTCTCCCTTTTATTTCTCCTGCTTGAATCACTTAAATAATTTGGAGTTGACCAAACAGCTGAAGATTAGCTGCAGAACACTTAGAATCTGCAAGTTTGTTCCCTTGTTGCATGTTTGGTTAGCAGTCATTTAGAGAGCCACACAGATTAGCATGGCTAGAAGATCTAGGATCTGAATCAAAACTAAAATCACTCTTATAGGCACATTTCTATTGCTTCAGGTATAGCAAAAGCTACAAAGGCATGTGAGTAAATTGAAAAGTAATAAATGTAAAGTGATGTTAAAATTGTTCCAAGGTACCTTATCTGCTTTTCGTTTGTCCTGTCAATGTACAACAGTTTCATCAACAACTTTTCTGATTTAAAAAAATATTGTTCTGCTTATTGTATAAAAGTACTGTACTAACGGGATATTGGCTATACAGATAAAACAACAGTGATAGGAATAGTTGTGAAAGTAGGCTGTATTTATCTGTTTGCTTGTTTGTTTCAGAAATGAATATATGATGAAAAGAGTACTAAACAATAAATGAATCACTTTTTAAGAAGACACCTGGAGATTTTAAGTGTAATGGTCCTAGATTGACTGCTTTCAGGCAGAGATGTTAGTAAGTTACAGGTTTTAGTTAGACACTGCAAAATTCTTTGTTCCATCAACACCTGTGGAGCAGTGCCATCAGCACAGAATGTATTAAAACTTGATAAAACTACGACAGTTGATTTGATATTTCAAAGTTTAAAACTAGCAAAACTCTGCCAAATTCTTCTATTACACCTGTGTAAATCCAGAAACTTGCACCTGTGTAAATGACAGCATTCTCTAGCCAAAGTGTATAAGGGTCACTCTGAGCAGATTGACAAAACCGTATTTACTGAGAAGCAATCAAGGCTACAAATATTTCACTCGTTGTAGCATCTGAAATATTTTGTCATAATAATTTAAGAGCTAACTAAGAAGGAAAAAAAGCTTTTTTTCTTTTCTGTTTCCTTTTTTAAGTGTATCTATTTAGGGTTAAAATTATTCCCTTTTTTTTTTTTTTTTTTTTTTTTTTTGGTCTGGTATTCAAATATAAGTATTTTTATTATTTTTTTTTCTTTTGCTCTCTTTCATTTGACTACTGTAGGAATGTGGATATGAATATCTCAGAAGCAGTTAAAAAGATTTCCACAAGAGGCACATATATTTTTTTGTTATTTGTGAATGCAGTTTTTCTCATTCAGTATTTCATATATGTGATAAAGTCCTTCTGTGCTTATCATTACACGGTGTTCTGAACTCTCTCTGAGGTCTTAGCTGCACAGAGAGTTCTACGCTGAAAAATATATTCAGGCAATTTCTTAGTGTATGTCAGTTTTGAGAACCTATTTCTCTCCTTTTTTTTTTTTTTTTTCGTTAATAAAGAAGTGAAGAGTACTTGCATGTGCTTAAATTGTTATTCATTTTCAGAAGATTCTTGTTGTGTCAGCAAAATTCTAGACAGTTGAGTACAAGCTGCTGGGCTAAAACAAATATATTAAACTCTCTGCTGGAAAAAGAAGAGTAATGTGGATTTTACCTTTTCACAAACATTCCTGTTTCAAAGTGCTCAAACATGGAAATAGGCTAGTCCCTGCTCTGAGGAACCTACATTTTTAAAAGGATTGAAAGTAAAGTGGATGCTCTGAAAATAGCACTGTGAGAACATTTGGAAGCTTGAAGTGTGCTGGTGGGGAAGGACAGGGCTGGCTTATGCCTTAGTAACTAACACAGAGGTTTCTACCATGAGGATGGCCACATTGCTGTGCCTTCCACTTCCCCCTGTAGAGATGCCTGACAGCAGTGCTAGGTGTCACAGTGGTGTGGAGATGTCCTTGGAAACAGCCTGCAAATGTGTCTGGGTAATGCTGACAACCTGAGGTACCCACCCATTGTGGATGCTGGGGATCACCAAGATAAAGTGAGAAAATTCTCACTTTGGAGCCAGGTTGAAAAAAAGGGATAAGTAAGACAGGCCTCAGCTTTCAGGCCGAAATGCATTTGAGAAAACTGTTGATGTTAAGCATCTTACTGGATCCTGTTCTCCTCCCCTCTTCATCCCATTGGCATTCAGCTGGACCAGGTGACTCAGTTGTGACACCTGAAGTCTTGTGTCACTCGTACAGGGTGTACTGGAAGTACTAGCCCAGGAGACGTGAGAAGGTGGGCAGAGTACACCAAATAGTTGTAAATGGACAATCTAGATTTCTGTGCTGAATAAAGCAAACATACAGTGAAAGGTTTTGTAATTTAATTAAATATGATCTTTTAACTGCAAATTATACTCAAATTTGTAAGCAAAATGAACTGAATTAAGGTCATGGGAGCAATCTAAGCTCTGACTTTATCCTAGCTTAACTGCTTTGAGTCTTTTTTTTAAATCAAAATGTACAGTAAGTGTAAAACCTTGATCTCAGCAAATATGTCACCTTTTGTTCAGGTGCTAGCAAAGTAACTCCCTTCCTTTATTCATTTTAATCAACTGCAGATGGCTTCCAGGGAAAAGACAAGCTTTTTATAACAAATTGAAGTTTCTACAAGTGATTTTCTCCCAGTTTTCGCAGACATCCTGTAAGCTCTTTATTCATGAACTACTCAGTATAATAGGACTGGCTACCAGAGTTCTCCTATCAGTAAAAATGCATGTTCCCTTACAGTGCCAGACTGCTTTCATCATGCAGGAGCACCCATAGCATGGTTGCTTAATAAAACATATTGACCTGTGTTTAAACAGGCATGTGCCTTGTCTTTTGCAGAATTCTGTGTTATCTAGGGGCAGAGGGATGTTCACCATCAGCCAGCCTGTCTTCCCTGCTAGGTTCTACTTGGTGTGTGCATGAGGATAGGGGAAGAATTATCCCTTCAGTTTCCAAATATTTAGGATGGCCTCAGAAAGCCTTTTGCTCTCTGTTGTTTCAAAGACTGCAAAAGAGTTTGGGTGGACAGATTTGAAACTACTCTGCTTTTAGCACTTTCATTTGCACTGCATCACTTCAAAGAGTGAGAGAAATCAGACCTTCTTCCTCTCCCTTCTATTCCTTAATTCTGTCATCATTGGCTCTGGGACAATCACATCTTCAACACTAGAAATACAAGGACGGAATGCCCCTCTACTAGTTTTTCTAAGGAAAATGACACACTAAGTCAGTGCTACGTACAGTGGATGCTCTGTGTGCATGTGTGTGCATGGGCTTTCGCCACAGACTTTAGCCGGTGTTGTTAAACACATTTTGAATGATCTTATTTGGATGTCCCATTCTTATGAACTGCCCACGACTAAAGCAAACATCCTGGCTATCTTCACCTACATGAAACAAATGAAGTAAGCACAGTCCACTGGATCTTGGACTGCAGTATGTACTAGCAGTTTCTTCAGTATACTTGCCAAATATATCATCTTTGGTCTTCCATATTTTTCTCCTCACTTTTTCTCTACATAGCAGATATTTTTGAAATCCATTTCCAAACTGCACCCAATTTCAGAGTACTAATGCCTACAACAATAGAGTAGCTTCTTTGGTGCCTCTCTCTACATGGTGCAGAATATAAGGTTTTCTTGACAAATGCCTGTTTTTTTTCTTCTTTGTTCTTTTATTTCCAGTTAGGCAGAAGACTGGTACAAACTTTCAGCTCTGGTTTGCAATTCCCAAAAGGAGGGAAATTTTTATAGTTGATTTTAGAGATTATGGGCTTTCAAAATGTAACGCTATATAGAAAAGTAAAAGCAGAAAGCCCAGATATTTCCATTATATTCTGAGGACAAAATTGATAAGAAATCTGACTTCCCTGCTTGTAAACATCTCAGATAGATATTTGTGATGTTGTTTGTGCTGTTCTACTCCAACTGACTGAAATGAAAGGCCTCATTACTCCTCTATCTGAAATCACTGGCAAAGCTCCCAGTCTAAGCAGAACCAGTCCCTAAAAGGTTGTGTTTTCTGTTATTTCAGCAACTGAATTTTCTTAGGTACTGTGGAATAGAGAATGATCACAATGTGCAATGTGAGCTGCTGAAACCATCCATTTCTGAAGAGACACTTCCATTTATTGAAATAAATAAGTCTCCCAAGCTGTAGTACCTATTCATTTAAGGATGAGAAGACCCTTCCACATATGGAGACCTGCTTCTGAAGTTCAGATACAACCTACCCCATAGATCAATGAATATTCTTGGTGGTAGGTTGATGAAGGGATGGACTTGACCTAGAGTGAGAGAAATGAAAAAAGTTGGTGAGGATTTGGGGGTGAGCCCCAGCACAGGAGTGTGTGAGAGGCAAGTGTTCAAAGTGAGCAGTAGTAGTGTGTGGGGGGGAGTTCATCGAGGAAGAGAGCAGATTTCTTATCCTGTTTGGCTGCAGGACCTGTTCTCTGTACATGAGTAAACTCTGAGGTAATCTGCTTGAAGGACACAGGTGACTGTAGTACATGCCCTTTTCCAGTGTCTTGTGACAGTAAGTTCTGATAATCTGTGGCTTGAAATATATACGTATGCATATATATTTAAATGCATATTTAGATTTCTCAGCGTGCAACTTGTGATCTCTTCAAAGGTACCTCAACAGTGAAAGAGTTTTAAGTTAATTCTGTTCTTATACAGAAACTAGTATCAGTTCTCAGGTGTTTTTAGTCCTTAAAGCCAGACAGCCAGACCAGTCTGAGCTTTCTCCTGGAGATATCTGCATTCTTTCATTGTGTGTTCTTTGATGGTTGCTTTGGTACTCGTATTCCAGTCTTAATACTTTGATTCATTTTAATCCTCTACAAAATAAAATGCACATGCCTGGAAGTAAGAACCTGTAACATTTGTCCATCCCTTCTTTCACTTTACATTCCTTTCATCTCTGTTATTTCCTATTTTCTCTTGAAATGCTCCTGAGTAAGTTTCTCATTCTCATCTGAGAGAGCTTGAACAGTCCAAATGGCCCCACGGAAGCTTCTCATGTGAGAAGCACACTAGCAAGGTTCAGAAAGCTGCAGGACTGGTGTAGGCAGATGGCAGAGCTCAGCCACAGAGATTGACACACAGTGTGACACTGAGTATGTGTGCAGAAATAAGTGTTGCAATTGGTTTAAATTGTATTTATAGAATCATAGAATTGCTCAGATTGGAAAAGATCTTAAAGATCACTGAGTCCAACCATGACCTAACCATACTACCCTAACAACCCTCCGCTAAATCATGTCCCTGAGCACTACATCCAAATGGTTTTTAAACACATTCAGGGATGGTGACTCAACCATCTCCCTGGGGTGCTTAACAACCCTTTCTGCAAAGAAGTTTTTCCTGATATCCAACCTAAACTTACCCTGGTGCAACTTGAGGCCATTTCCCCTTGTCCTGTCACCTGTCACCAGTGATAAGAGACCAGTCCCGCTTTCACTGCAAGCACCTTTCAGATACTGGAAGAGAACAATAAGGTCTCCCTCAGCCTCCTTTTCCCCAGACTGAACACCCCCAGTTCCTTCAGTCTCTCCTTTAGGGCATATTCTCCAAGCCTTTCACAGGTCTTGTTGCCCTTCTTTGGACCTGCTCCAGCACCTCAGTGTCCTTTCTGTACTGATGTATTTATTAATTTATTTTCCCCCTGTAGGATAACTATGATAGCCTCCCTTTCATCTGTGGGGCTGGAAAGCAAACAGATACACAGCAACCTTCAAAGGGCTCTTCTGGGATACTCAGTAGTTTAAGGGCTGACATTCAGCTGTTTGTGAAGTATTTTGCCCCAAGAGTACTGTTGAGTTTCACTTCAGTTTTTCTTAGTACTGGAAACAAGATCAGTATAAATAGAAATGTGCCCTATGAGAATCCTCGCTTTCCTATGCCACTTCTCAGACTCGCAGAGATGAAGTAGAAAACTCAGCTTTATGGATGCTGCTTCTGACTTGCAACTACCTGCTCTCTTGTAAAAACCGAAAGCGGTTGGTAGAACTTAAGATGTAAGTACAATGTTGTAAAGCGCAGTTTGCTAGCATAGCAAACTTTTTGCTGTCTTTGAAGGGCATTTGTTTTCCAAATGTAATGCAATTGAGAAATGCATGCCTTTGCACATGGGGCTAGAATGTTGGAAATGACAGCCTTCCAAGAGGAATCAAAGTTTTGAAAGATTTTTATTGTTGTTTGGTTTTAATTAAAATTTTCTTATTTGGCTTTCAAATGTGTTTTGGGGAAGAGAAATTCAGTACACTGTTCACAAAACATAAATTTTCAACTTTCAATTTTACCTAGATATAACTGAAGATAGTGTCTATGCAGACTAATCACACCACAGCTTTGCACTTGAATTTTAGTGATTATGAAGTATCTTATTTCTTTTCCGAAGAATATTTTTAAAATGGGCCTCTCTAGCTTCAGTTTTGTTTCAAATGTAAATAAATAAAATGCAACTATCCCACTTTCCCTCCCCTCACCTCCCCCCAAAAAAAGAGAATGAATTGGATAATAATAATGTCCATGTCCATGAAAAGGGTTTTATTTCAGATGGTCTGCTCTAACACCCATTTGTAATGTACACTTTCTGTACAGAAAATATACATTAAAATCCAGTAAGGTTATCAGTCATTTAGGGTAAAATATACTACAGTCACAAGTTGCAAAAATTTTAGTTGGAAATAAATTAAAAATTCTTCCCATGAGAGTGATAAAGCACTACAGCAAGAGCCTGAGTGACCTGATCCATCTTGGGAGTTTACCCTATTGTAATCTTGGTCTGCACTGGAAACATCCAGGGGCCCCTTTCCATCTGTATCTTTCACTGTTTCCATGACACTGGTTAAAGAAATTCATGCCACTGCATTTATGGACAGTTTCAAATAAAATATTAGAATAATTTTCCATACTTAGAAAGAAAATGAGGATAGATAATAAACTGTGCTCTAACATAGTTTTAAACTTACTTTAGTCTCTTTGATTCACACATTTCACTCTGATGATTCTATAGTCTGGAAGAAGAGAGAGAAATATTTAGGCCAAAGAAATTAAGAGTAAAAAATGCAAAGAGGGAGAGAGGAAGAAAAATCAAAAGGAAAAATATGCAGACAATCTCATCATCAGCCAAGAGCCTTTGTGCTGTGCGGCAGTGATGACATAGCATATGAATGATACAGTTAAAATTGCTTCAGAATTGCTGCATTTGTTGCTGTTTAGTACTTCAGATTTATTTTTAGTGGAATCTCTTTGAAACTAAAATCTGGTTTAAGAAACATGTACTGTAGAAATTTTAAATAATTTCTGAATCTGAAAACCTGAGTTCTGAATCTGAAAACCTGAAGGCCACGATTGAAGCAAGCATTATCCAGTACTTCTAAGGCAAGGAAAGTAGAAAGGCTTCACAAGCTACTGCAAGACTAATACACAGTTCTGGACTCTTTCAAAGCAACATGAAGGTCCAACTTTGTGAGCAGCAGGACAAGATAAATAGATGGGAAAAATGGATATTGATAGCACATATGCAAGGAATGATTAGGTTGGATGGAAACATGGAAAATAGGTGTCTTGAATGCAAGTCCAGTCCAGATCTTAAATCACATAATGGCTTTTCAGATATATTTGCACCTCTTTGCAGCCACAGTATTTTTTTGTGTTGCCTTCTCCCCCTGTCTGTTTCTGGTGAGAAGGATCTTGTGTGACCCACAGTGCCCTGGGCGCAGAGGTTCATCAGCTGCTGGGACACTGATCCTGCACCTGGCCCCTGGTGATCTTTGGCCATTTTCACAGCTGGCACAAGTTGGTTTCATGCCAGGAGTGGTTGGGAAATGCATTCTGTTTCAAGGAATAAAAGCAGGCTGATTTTTATCATCTTTATTGAAGTTTTGGACTCATCAAATTGCTCAGTTTTCCAAAAACAAAGATTTGCTGGCTGACATGTCTTTTAAACTTAGAAATCCAACCTAAGGAGCTTTTTTTTTTTTTTTTTGAAAAAAATATTCTTTACTGTTATCCATTCCTTTGCCCTAATCTACATTTTTACATGTCAGAGGCTGACTATCCCATTTATCTATCCCAAACAGAAAAAATGCCAAGAAGTCAACAAGGTTAGGTTCTTTGGGATTTCACAATCTGCATCTCAACTCTTTTCCTGCTCCTAAGATCAGCATTGGGATCCTGTGAAGAAACTCACAGAGGTTGCACTGAGGACTTAGATTAAATATAGGCAAGCCTGAAATGGTTTCCTACTTTCATTATAGCATCATAAATAAGCTTGGGTAGGAGAGAGGTCATTCTGTCCCTTTACTTTCAGACTGTCACAGAGCCACTGAATGGCTGAGATGAGAAGAGACCTCTGGAGGTCATCTGGTCCAACCCCTGCTTAAGCTGGGGCACCTAGATCAGGTTGTCCAGGAGCATGGTCAGGTGACTTTTGAAGATTTCCAAGGAGGTATACTCTACAGCTTCTCTGGACAAGAAATGCCAGCCTGTCACTTCCCAGTAGATTCACTTTTAAAGAAGAAAAAATCTTGTAAATTCTAAAATGTCTCACATATCTATGGTTTAAAATGACAAATTATTTTTCTTTTCATACAACACAGAAAATCTGAACATATTAAATGAAACTTTGTTTTCTGGCATAAACTGTCTTGATCTAAAAAAGAAATAAGTGAAAACTGCTAATAAGTGAAATGATTTCAGGTATCACTTCTTCAGCATATTCATCCACATATTCTAAGGAAAGTAAATATCTTTTTGGCAAGTTTTTAACTGAAAGCCTGTTTTTATTAATTCAGAAAAGATCTGGTTTCATTTTTTTTTAATGAAACTCTAGTACAGTACCTGCTGCTATTGTAGAAAAACTGGGCTGGCTTAGCAGTTTGGTATACAGCTGTAGTAACTTTTCTATGATGTTGTAAACTTTGCTGGTGAGATAAATCTCTGCTCAGTATATTTCTTAATCGTTGTTGTTGTTGTTTCTTTAATATACTTATTTCTATGTGTGTTAGTGACCCCTTTGGTGTTTTTGTTCTGTTTCTTTCCTCTGCAAGTTGTGGTTTCTGCAGGTGGCACATTGCCCTCTGGCAGGCAGAGCACCTGCATTTTCTGTGCAGTTTCTAGTGTTTCAAAGAGTACCACTGGTAGCAGACGAACAGGAGATAGTATAATTTGTGATTATTTATGGTTCCAAAGCTCTATGTAAAATAATGTACTCAGTGGGATAAAGGAAGAAAATGATTTCTTAACATGATTTAAAATTGCTGTCTTCAGTAGCAAAAGGCTGCTGCTTTCTGCTCTAGTCCTCAAGGTGCTCCGTGCTGCTAAGCATTATTTTCTGCCATCGGTATCTTCTGAAGCAGCAGGGGGAAACATTCAGCCTTTTCATTTTGTGTCTTTTAAAGTGCTCCTTGTGGCATTGTCTTTGATGGATAGGATCAGGCTTTACATTTGCAAAAACCTAGTCAAATCATCAAGTTAGAAAATTTTGAGAAAAAATAATTTTCACTGTTAATTACATGCCAAATGTTACTAAAAGTCACCATTCAATAACATGTCTGAAAACCAAATATTCCGTTCTATGGCATTCCAGTTAAAATTTTGACTTTCCTGTACATGGGTGCAAAAGATGCTAAGGCCTTGAAGCCTAAATCCAGTCCCTGAGGTCCTACTTACCTTTCCCTTTTGTGACTAGGGTCATGGTACAGAACTTATATCTGCTTTCTGATGTGTAGCTGCTAAATAACAAAATAGCTACCAGAGGGCAATAATAATAACGGCCAATAAAAGAAGTGCAGTAATCAGTCTCAGGAGGTCAAACTCTTTGCACCTATCTCCAGCACAGTAGGTGTTAATGTGGTACATTGATTTTGGAAAACACTGCTTCTTCCCTATTCTCTGTAATTCGTCTGGAGTTGCAGTGAAGACACACAATTAATGTACCTTTGTCCTTCCCTAAATCTCATATGCCTATAAATGAGATAGCTTTGCATCCTGGAGTTGTCAAAAAGTCAGGGAACTGAATCCTTCAGATGATTTCTGCAGCAATCTGTGTTGGTAAGAGTGAGTTCCAGTAGGAAAGACATTTTCTGCTAGAGCACAGGCCAGATGTGGGTTATGCCTTCTTGTGATAACGAGGATGCTGTCAGTTCTGAGTGTGCTTTCCAGCAAAGTTCAGGCTGCACTGTTCACCCCTTCAAGTCAGTTTTCTGTGATCGACCTCTTTTGAGTGATCAGCCAGAGGTTATTGAATCATAAGGCTATCACAGAAGTAGTGTCTATAGAGAATTATTCCTGATGCAACCTCCTCTGGTTTTGAAGTTGGACCTGCTGACTTGTGTCCTCCAGGAGTTCCATCTAGTTCAAATATGTGATATGATGGCCAGGATGTTTCCAGGGAAATCCCAATTAACTCTTAGCTTTCTTCAAGTAGATAATATTTCCTGCTGTTTCATACATATTTACATATATTTATTTACTTTTCAATCTTGCTACCATTTCTGAGCAATTTTTGCTGGCTTCAAAAAGTTGTAGTGCTTTCTGCTCTCACATGTGCTGCTCACAGTGCTTCTCTCAGCTCAGATCATTTCAGGACCTACTGACAACCCAGGGTCATGAAGCTAATGAAAACAATACCCACAGATGGTGGGACGTAAAAGAAGACAAAGCCAGACTGAGTGGACAGATTATGGGTCTCTGCCAGTGGCTTCAGGCCTGGGAACATGGAAGGTAGAATGACCTGTCATGAGAGAAGAGACATGCTGGGAAACTCCTCTGTTCTTGTATGGTTGCAAGGAGAAACATTCCACAGGAGCAGTTACCTTCTCAGTGACAGGTCAGAGAATAAGGATTGAAGTAAGAAGCTAGAGAGCAAACAGTACAAGGTTCTAAGGAGATGCATCCTCTGTAAGCCACTTGATTAATTTTTCTGTTTAAATTGCATTTGCTCTAGTCTGTTAAGGGCAAACTGCATTTGTCCTTGTCCTTCCCTCACAAGCATCCCATGCCTTTATAGTTTTGGGAGCAGAACCTGAGGTGAGCAGCCAGAGATCCTCTGGCAGAAATGTAGGTCAAAATGGTAAGAAGAATAAGGTTACCGTGTCACAGTCCATCCATAGAGACAGATACAGCTCTAAATTTCAAATGACTGGGAGAAGTGAGAAAATTATGTGAATGGAGTAAAGTATAGCCATTTTTTTTCCTTCTATTCATAGAGATGTGGAGCCTAGTCATCATTTTTTTTCTCACCAAAGTTCCCTGAAGATTATTTTCAGTGAGCTGGGAGCACAGGATCAATCTCTTTCTCCCAGGACAAAGAGGCATTCATCTAACTGTGCCTGGCTAGCGTCATATTTCAAAAGGCAAACTGTGATACAGAAGCAGAAACCAGTCTGTTTCTGCAGTGGTGTTTAATAAGCTGGCCACACGTAGCCTTTTCCTAGCTTCTGCAGATGTCCTCCTTACCAGGTCATTTATGTCTCTATTTTGCTTGTTTGCCCTTATTGTTTCCAGTCACTGTGTGTCAGTTGTGTTGCTTTTCCAGTTCCTACTTCTGCCTAAAATTACTGATCTTCAGAGCAGTAAACACTGCTACAGTACTACTACAGCAAACAGAAATGTTGGTTAATCCATCCATGAAATGTAGTCCTTCCATATGTGACGTTCAGTCCATACACATAGCAGCAACATGAAGAATTTATGATTATTTTTAAACAGAAAGAGCTATTGCAGGATAGCATAGACAGACAAATTATAAAATATAAATGCAGAGAATGGCATTTAGTCATTGCTAAAGTTTGCAGGCTCCTCAGAAGGGTCTTCCTGCAAGAAGAACCTTGGAGATTTGTCCAGTCTGCCATGCCATACTGGTTATGGATTGATTAATAGTGTGCTTGAACCACAGAGTGAGCAGCAGATTCTCAGCTATTAGTTTCTAGTAACATCTCAGTGCTAGTTCTCAGACTGGGAGAAGTCTGTATTAATTTGACTAACTGAAAAAATGATTAAATGGCAACACAGAAGGAGAGAGAGGGAAAGCAAACCTTATCATGTCGCTGAAATATGGCAAAACTTACCAAACAACTGAAATGCATCATTCCTTCCTCCCAGTTTTAAGGGATAGAGTAAAAAATCTTCAGATGTCTGCAGGAAGCTGCCCTCCCAGAGTAGTTTCAAGCAAGAAGAAAAACCCATTTAATAAAAGAAAAACAATTATTCCATATTCAATGAAGAGATTTACTGAAGAGCTTCAAAAATAGGAGAGTAGCACTAATACCTCCCTGAGTAAAAAGCATAGGAATTTAGACAGGTGAACATGACAGCTCATCTTCAGAAAGATTACAGTTCTATTTTCCTTCTTTTCTGTGAAACTGAACAACAAACGTAACTCCCTTATGTCTTTTCAGAGAAGAAGTCTGAAGAACAGAAAAGTCTACCGCAATTTTAAGGGTACCAATATGTTCTATTGGATCTAGAGATGAATTAAAAAAGCAAAATTTTTATGAACATAGGAGCAGTGTAGCAAGGGGAAAAAAAAGTTAAAAAGAGATCTGGAGTCAAAACACTACATATAAAAGTTTATTTTATGAAACTCTTGTGCACAGCACATACGTATAAAAATAGACACAATTTCACAAAGAACTGGACATTTTTATGTTTCTTGTAAATTTACATTCTCAGTTGTGAGTCTGTATTGAGTCCTAATATGAGGTATATTTTAATGATAAAAAATAATGTGAGAAATTTGGCACCATTTTACTGTGCAAAATCTTGGAATTGAAATAATAAGTCAGGTATATATAAATTACTCTGCTTTTCCACTGTGTGTGTGGATGTATCTCTACATGTCTGGGGAAAAGTGAATTTATTTTGATACAAGTTGTACTGATATTGTTAAGCTTGTTAGTGTTTGTTGATGGATAGACCTGCCGTTTGTTTAGATTACAGGAGGAGCTGTGTCTCTGGACCAACTGAACAAACTGGCTAACTTGGCTGCAAAAGGGCTGCAGAAAAAGGTATAGAAACTAAAGTGCTAAACCTGGTCTAAATTTGTCAACAGTGCTAAAAGCAGAAAGGCAGAGAGATGGCTGGGCAGTTATTCCTTATGCCTAGTGATACTACCATACCATTTCATGAATAGCCTAGTGAGGGAAGAGCACAATGCTGTACACTGGGGAACAGAAAATTGGCTGAAAAATCTTCAAAAGTCAGTTATTAGTTGGAATATAATAGGGGTGGATAGGTCAGTTACTGAAAGGTGTGAAATATGTTGTCCATTCAGAAAAACGGGCACATGGAGAATATTGGCGGATTGATTTTACTAAATTACTTTGGACTAGAGGACTGAAAAATTGGTTAGTCAAAGTGGACACATTTACTGGTTGGCATTTCCATGTTGCACCAATAAAGCAGGGAAGTAGTGAAAATATTATTGAAATAATTTTTTCCGAGATTTGGAATACGTGTAGGAATGTCATCTGATAGAAGCACACATTTTGTAGTTAAAGTAGTTGAAATCAGTGAATTGCTAAACATTACATAGAAGCTGCATACTCCGTATAGATTCCATTCTAGTGAGAAAGCGGAAAGAATGAATGAAATGCTCAAAACACAGCTGAGCAAATATGTCAAGAGACCTCTATGGACTGCACTTGGGTTTTGCATTTAGTCTTGTTGAGAATTAGAGTCCAGACTTGAGGCCTTAGCCCATACAAACTGATGTACAGATGACCATCTCAGAATCCTGAGTTACCAGGAGAGAAGAAAATGATACAGGAAACTAATTGCTCTCAGAAGAGTCTTGCAAGAGATAAATAAATATGTGGTCTTAAATAAATCTCTCAATCTGGATTCCTCAGTGAATCCATTCCAACCAAGACACTGGCATATATCAAACCCTGGACTTCTGAAACATTGCAAGAGAAGTATAAAGGACCCTTCCAAGTTTCCACCTACAATGCAGTGAAACTGGAAGGAAAAGGATCCTGGATTAATTATTCTCGGATTAAGAAGGCACCTTCCACATGAAAAGTTGAATCGAATCGACTATCTCACTATTGAAAGTTAAGATAATTAAGCAAGGATAATGTAAAAAGTAACATTGCTGGTGGGAATTTGCTTTGTAGGCTGTGAAGGATGGAAATGTATTGTACACTTACAAACAGTAGGGAAACTAGCTAATGTACTAATTCCTAACTGTTGCTGAATATGTACCCAGTTACCAAAGAACATGCAAACAGGGTATCCATTAGCAGGAGTATTACTACACCATACCAAAATAGGTAGAATTGGCAACAGCAGCAGTCTGGTTTCTGTTGATATGGAATACAAAAATGAATCCAACACTAAAAATGCACAACAATTTCCATTCCTTATGGTCTTCTGGGGAGAGAACAGAAAAAATAGCACATGGTTTAGGGAAAACCAACCAATCAGATCCAAATGTAGGAAAAAAATGAATTATTCTATACATTCATTTTGCAGTTTCACGCAAGGCCTAACTGAACAAGACACCAAAATGTGAGGAAGCACACTCACAGACACCTTTGGCTCTGGTGGTCCAACTGTGTGCTTCATTACAGGAGCCAATTAATAGCTGGTTTTAGGGGCCCTACAGGGAAGTCTTGGTTATATGAGGAAAATAAAGGTATGTTTGCTAGTAGGCTAATGTCCCTCAATCAGGGTCATTTGTCTTGTGCACATGGGGAGATATTCCCAACAATGCAAATTCAGGACAACTGTGCAATGGCTGGGATTTACCTAAAAACTGTTTCTGATAGTTATTTTTGTATGCTGCAATTATTGTTCTGACTATTGCTGGAGACATAATAGATTGATATCGTGAAGGTTTTTGTGCATTATTTACAGATCCTCAAAGGAAAAGGAGGAATTTATACAAGTTGTGATGATATTGTTAAGCTGGCTAGTGTTCATTGATGGATAGCCCTGCAATTTATTTAGATAACAGAAAGAGCTGTGTCTCTGGACCAAGGAGGAAATGAAGTTCTGTTGAGTCTTTGTGCCTAACAAATGGGAAGTCCTGCTTGGAATCAGTTACTGAGTATGTAACTGGGAAATTTCCACATATGTAGCATACCTCTGGGAAAAGTTCTACCCATGTAACACAAGTAATGCATATAAGATGAAGATCTTTTTTGCAAGACGTGTAGTAGAAGGAGCATATCCCCCATGCATTCAGTGCTGATAATAAAGCATTCCTGCTTTCTAGCTTGAGTTTTAAGAGAGTTTTCTGATTGACTGACAATCCACGAGCAAAATAAAATGGCAGTAAAGATTGTTTTGTAACAGAGGTGGATTGGGCCTTAAATTATCATGGGATCTGCCTATCTAAAAAGAAACATTGAAAATGTGCAAAGTCTGAGCCACACAGGCCCGTATGGGGAATTCATAGCAATGCTTTCAAAGATGGTAGCTCATTTCATGACTTCGTGCTAATGCATGCTGAGATGCTTTGAAAGTGACCATTGAAAAAACCTGTCAATAATAGCTTTCTTATTTAACCCTCACTTGGGAAACTGATTCATTTTCATGAGTTTGACTTCACATAGTTACACATCCATGGAACTATTCTTTTCAAAAATGTCTTGCTTAAGAATTTGACAGATTATACCTGTATGCTCACTATAACCTTCATTTTTTGTAAATTCTGCTTGTGAATGGTATTTTTTCCTTCTGTGCCAGCTCAGCAAGTTTATCAGGAATTATCTAAAGTGAGTGGCAATTTTTCAAAGTCTTCCATCTACTGTGAGCTGCCTCTGGACTGCTTGCACATGCACGGTAATGTGTCAGTAAATGCCTTGACTCCTCTAGCGAATGTAGTCAAGCATTCACTTAAGAAGAGTCTCTGTCAAAGTATTCTATCCAGCTAGTCTATAACAGCACAGTGCTGCAACACTGCACTGGTTGTATTTGAGGGGCTTGCTGCCAAACTTACGACACCTGTCAATGGCATAATTCACTCTCATATTAATCAGGACTCCTGGCATTGAAAACTTCTGTGGTTTCAGTGTTGGCTTCGAGTGTTGATGTGGCTGGCATTGATATGTAATATGAACAAAACAATGGTGTAAAGAGAAACTCAGCAGAGTGAGTGGTTTGGGTTTCCAAATGTCCACCAAAACAGCATCTTGCAGGAGTTTGCAGTTCTTGAGAACAAGTTTGGCCCAGAAGGCTGCAATTGAAGAGACTTCTTGTGACGTGTATCTACAGTTTGTTCTTGTTGACCCATATGTAAGAAACAGTCAGCGAGTCTGATTCTCATCTTTCAAGCCAGCTGTCCCATTACTTAACAGTACTGGCAACAACAAATTACTCCATACTACGTTGGCTTTAGAGGGAAAAGATTTCATTCTAACCTAATGATTCTGGTGTAACCAGAAACAAACATCTGTGTCAACATTCAGACAATGATTTCTTCTGTCCATATACTCTTCCTACTTTCTTCAAACTTGATTTCATAGACAATTAGGAATATAACACAAGAATACAGATTGCTAGATAACACTGCTGTAGTCTGCCTATCCACATCTTTAGGAAACAAATTCTAACTTAACGGATATCCTACAAACTTTTCTTTGACACAGTCTGCCCTCTGCTTTTTCTCTTAAAATGCATTCTTTTTTTCTAACGCAAACTGCTGCACACATTGTGGATGAACAAAATGTCCCAATCTAGCTTCTCTCTACATACTGCCAGATCATGGGCTTATATAATTTCTTTCTTCTTCTGTCTTTCATACCTCACTGAGGTATGATAGAAAAGAACCAAATATACTTAAAGCAGTACGTGGAAGGGAATTCAAGACAGAGAAATTTCCTGCAATAACCGTTTGCGAGTAACTCATTTCCTTTGCCATATACAAAGCCAGCCCTCCATTTGCGTATGATAAGTAGTCCATTTTTTTTGTTCTTCGCTTATACTGTGATCACCACTTAATTCAAGCAAAATAAATTCAAATTCAAGTGTAAATCACACAAAACTAGCTGGAAAACTGTGTCATATTCACAAAAGAATTGTCTTGACAGTTATTCAGAAAGTGTGGCTGTAAATGTACCTTTTGGAGGCATGTTCTTTGGGCCAAATCTTCTGCACCTATAAAATGAGAGTCTAGTTTGGCTGCTTTACTCCATCTGAGAATCTGTCCCTGAACAGTGTTCTTCATACATACCAGAAGGCTCAAATTCATTATGAATAGACATCCCCTACAAATAGAATGGCATGTCAAGGCTGGTCGTAGTTGCATTTTAGCTGGACATGGGAGATATTATATTGCACTCAGATGCAATGTGTGGTCCATCTATGCTGAAAATGCTCATGCTCTGAAATTGCATTGAATCTATTTTCAAATTAAGGAGCACACCATCAATACAAGAATCTCAAGGCTACTGGTAACCAACATTTATAGTGACTATTGACTTAAGGCCTCTAAAAATGTCCTTTCAAAAACACAGAGAATGTAGCTTCATTGGTAATATGGAAAAAGATTGTTAAAGCACTTAGGAAAGGTTATCCACCATTTCTATAGCTTCTATGAGAGATTTGGGAAGATTCCATATAGCTTGCCATGTTATTTTTGAATATGATGATTTGCAAATGATGGAAATAGGAATTATAGCATAAATTCCTGTGCAACTATCTGGGAAGGTGGGCTTATATAATTTCTTTCTTCTTCTGTCCTTCATACTTCATTGAGGTATGATAGAAAAGAACCAGTTATACTTGAAGTAGTAAATAGAAGGGAATTCAAGACAGAAATTTCCTACAATAACTCTTTGCTGGAAACTTTCGTGAGTTCCATACAATTTGTAAATTACATCCTGCAGTTCTATTTTAGTTCTTAAAAAAAAAAAAAAAAAAATTAAGCTGAAATTAAAAATGTTGCCATTAAGTATTTACTGTTCTGTGTGTATGTGTACATAAGAGCACCCAAGTGTCTAGAGACAGGATGAATCCAGAGATACATTATAAGTATATAATTATTTAGATACACACACATCCCATGTCTATGTTTATATTGAAAGTGTACACTTCTGTACTGGAGGTGGGTCTAAACTTAAATAGCACACAAAATGCTAATCGGGTGACACTCAATTTCCTCATAATCTCATGTATTTTGCATTTGGGATCAATTTCTGATTTATCCTGTGTCTCTTGGACATTTATTGTACAGAGATTTACCGTAGGGTTTCATTTTATCAGCAAGTTCATGTGAGGATAACCTGCAGAATCTTTTCAGAAACAGAGGGGCTCCAGAGACAGACAGTTTACTTGTGTGGAAATGCTTGTAGAATGAACACCAGCATAATCAAAATCGACCGAGGACCTTATGAGACAGAAACCATGTGTATGAGTGTAGAAGAGGAGGTGCAGGCAGATATTCAGATGGAGCAAACTACTCGAATGGCTGATGAAGCAGTCATCTGATGATTTGGCACATGATACATAAACAGCTCACAATTAAGGCTTATTATCTGAGGTAATTAATATTAATTTGTAAATAATAAATAATTGATTAGATAATTATCACAGAAATTCTACGTTTTTCAAATACTTCTTTCCCTTTGCACTTGAAGTTGTATTTTGTTTTGATCAGCAACAAAGGAGGCACACAGCCATGTAAAATCTGTACAGAGTAGAGGAGAAGCAGAATACATATTCTCTATGTTGAATCTAGTACAAATATTTTCATCCAAATATATACATACACATATATTTGTTTTGTTTTGTTTTCAATGAACAACATATATACTTTACCTGAGAAATTATTCCAGTGTGCAAAATGAAGCAGTTTTTCTTGGGCTTTAGATCTTCTCCTTTGATCCTGCTCATATTCTCGGTAAAAAGTGGGTCGCTGTCATAGCAGGAGAAACTTTATTTCCTTTCTTCACTCTCCCGTGTCTGCTGAGTGCTATATAAGCACCATGGTAAGCATTTGATTCATATGCATTGTAGTTATTGGGCAGCAAGGTTTCTTTGAATTTGCACTCATCATGGAAAGCAGCCTATAGAATAGGAAGAGAGAGAAAAAAAAAGAAAAAAGCAGGTATAAATATTTCAGAAAGACTCAAATCACTTATCTTGCTAATGTTTTTATAGGTAATGAGTTCATTATAAAGTGCAACTGATGGTGCCATAGTGCCTACATCTAACAATAAATCTCCCCGCTCTGTGCTTAATTTGTTGTTACATGAACTCAGATGTCACCTGTCTAGATAACGGACTGTGTACTTCCTGTGGCAGATCAAGTTTAATGAAAATCATGTATTTCTCCTTTTTTTTTTGTAAGCAAAAATCTTTGTTTATCACTAAATGTTTCTTTTATTAAATCATAAGTGATGATATATTCAACTGTTAGTGGGATATGCAATAATTTCTAATCTGGGAAAACTTTTGTGTTTATTTTAATATTATGTCACCTAAATCCAAGGAAAGGGAGTTTTCTGGGAGAGGACATGCAAGGAGTAGCAAGAGAAAACTGCAGAGCACTGCGAAAATTAAAAGAGCAAGAAGAATAATTCCCTGACATAAGATGCCTGGCGCATGAGACACTACCAGTGCTGTTCTACTTGAACGTCTTTGTAATAAAATGATTCAAAGCTTATTAGAGCTTAGCTTAAGACATTGTGTGAATGCACATCTATTACAGCTTTTAAAAATATGTTTGAAAACAACTGAGACTGAGTAGAAACTAGAATATACAGATAGATAAATGGATGGATGGATGGATAGATAGATAGATAGATAGATAGATAGATAGACAGACAGACAGACAGACAGACAACAAATACTGAAAGAAGCTCTGGATCCAGACCCTGCACTTCTTTAGAAAGCATCATTTAGCACAGCATTTGGGCTTCTGGAACCCTTATGTGCTTGAAATCAAAATCGAGCAAAACAATATTCTCAGATTGAAAACTTAAAATATCACATTGTCACTATTTCTGTGAGAAGGAATCAATAATAGTTACCAATCATTCACTATTCGGTATTTTATTAAGCAGTGAAATGGTTTGTATAGATTACAACTGTTTTAAAGGAACTGACTTTGTTGTTTCTTGATCAAAAATAAAATAAAATAAAATTTAAAAGCTTAACTCATTCAGTCTCATTCATTACTTTGAGATGGATTGGTTTTGCTCACTGCCCAGAGTCAGACTTTTTCAAACAAGCTTCCTAACAGATGCCTTTTCTACAAAATTTTGAGACTGAAGATTCAGGTATCAGAGATTAAACTGTATTTAAAAAGCACAGCTAGCACTTTCTAGATGAGAATGCTGATTATGTTTCAGTGTGACTTGAGTACCATAGTTAACATCTATAACTCTTTCTTCACTCTTTGAGAATGATCTCAAAAAACATTTTTTAAATAGCCCCAGATGGATATGTGGGCTTTGTACAGTAGAATTCCCTGTTCTTCCTGGCGAGGTTGTTTTGGTATGAAAAGGAACACTGTCATGATTTTACTAACTACAGCTAGCATAGATAGCTCTAATTCTCTCTCCTACACATGCATATACGTACACATCAATGCACAGATTCACACACACACTTTACCTCTTAGGGTTTTTTCACAGCACACCTGTAAGCATAATGCAGTGCTGGCATGAGCAGGACTCTCTGTTACTAGAACATGTTTGCAGTGCCAGGCCCTTAGAAGACACCACCTGATTAATCTGTCCTATTTGCAAAATACATTCAGTTTCCTAGGGTACTCTCTGTACAACCTACTGAAAAACTTTAACAGACTCTTAACAGCTGCACCACTTGTTGCTCTGAATAGCACTGATGACATTAGGCTGGTTTGGCTTTATGTAGTTGGAAGGCAGTTTTCTCTGTTTGAAATCAGAGATTTCTCAGAGGAGGAAAAGCAAACAAGCAACAAAAAAAGTTTAAAGCTTTTGTTTAAAGCTTGAAACATTATTCACATTTATACTCACAGTTCCATACAGCTTCCCCTTGTTGTTCATTCCAATGAAGAGAGCACTTTCCACGCCAAACAGGCTTACAACACCTCTTTCTACAGTAGATATTTCAAAGAGGCCTAAAAAATAAGAAGTTCAAGAGAAATGTTGTCACAGAATTTATAGCTTATTGATTTATTTTAAATCCCTAGTGAACATACCATATTTTTATTATAATTATTTCCCTGATTGTGCATAACATAATAACACATAAATTATCTGTTTGTTTTTTTTTGTTGTTTTTTTGTTTGTTTGTTTTCTCCTACATACTGAAGGATCTTATAATGATTATTCTGGAATCATATTCTTGTCCTATAGAATTGATTTTGCTTGCAGATCTGTCAAATTCTCTAATTCTCCTGGGCTTTCTAATATTTAAATTTCTTGTACCTGCTTAGTTTACAATTACAGAGTACGTTATTGATCTCTAGAGAAGTATAGCTTGTGTTTGAAGACCTTTGTGATAGCTACAAAATTTTTAGCTACTGCCTTCAAAGACAAATTCAAACCCACAGGACTAATGCTTTTCTTTTAATCTTACAGTTGCGAAACAGCAGCCATAAGAACAAGCAGATCAGTTGTAACTCTGTAACTCTTCAGTTACAGAATGTCCCAAGACTAGGATTCCAAAATCATGCAAGCTCAGTGACAGTCTCCTGAATTCAAAAGGCAGATGAGAAGGTGAGTAGTGAGCAAATGCAGTAGAAAGTAAGTTTTCAACCTGGTTTGCCTTCTCTGGTCTGTGCAGTAAAGCACAGCAAAAATAAATTGTATCTAAATTTGTCTAAGCATTTGTAACGTTTCAACATGGAGGATTCCAACGTCTATTGATCTCAGAGAATTTTAAAGGGCAACAGATGTAGCACAGATTAGTAATATCAAGTAATAATATTTGCATTCTATGAATGGTAATTACTAGAGTTCACAGCAATTATGTGACATATATTCTATTTCATTTCTGGATGCAACTCACTGTATTGGTTTTCATTGTGAACTCCACTTATCCTTCCATCTGGGAGGATTTGAAGATGAAACCCGATGCCCACGTTGCAGTAAAGCTTCCGCTGCCTCTTGATTCCTAGCAAATAGTCATTCTCCCAGTTCACATCTGACTTTTCCCCTGACATCTCAGAAATGGATCTGGATAACAGAGATTGCCATCCTCTTTCCAGCAATGTTCCGTTAGTTCTGCTTACAACTGGATGTGTTGAAGCAATCCCAGCTAGAAAATCCAAGAGAATAAAAATAGTCAATGTCCAGTGAATGGTGGCTTCACAAGACATAGTGATGAGAAGTCTTTGTGCAGCGGTCATCTGGTCAACCTCCAGGGCACGTGGTCAGAATTAATGGCCCTAAAAATACCGCCCCTCTTATTTTTCTCCCTTCAGCATGGTGGCATAGGCTTATTTTTGGAAAGCAAATGGAGAATGCTGACATGAAACTAAAGCCTAAGAGCAGTCAGGTTGGAAGCAGAGACAGGCCAACAGCACTCAGTTTGGTGGGGACCATGTTTTGGAGATCTTGCACACCCATGGGTGGACTCAGTATTGTTTGCTTGACCAGTCTTTATAGTGCAGAGGCTGATGCTTCCCACATCATCACTGACATCAACAGAATACCAGAGGTAAAATTGCTATGGTGTAACACTAACCTGCTCTTCTTCTGGGATGACTGAATTTTGATGAGTGCGGTCATCCAAGACCAGAGGAAGGAGTGAGGTTTCACTGGCTGTGAAAAGCAATGGAATCAAATTGTTTGGGCAGGCAGAGGTCTCAAGGGACTTCCTTATTTAGAGAAGAGGATGTAAAAACAGTAATGGATCTCACCAGTGAGCAATGAAAACTTTTCAATTGCTTGCTTGGCAGCATGATCACTGTACATCAGAGTAGCTCAATATCCAGGGAGAAGTGGCGTGACATGGCTATTTCTGTTTTTATGCATACCCAGAAAATCCAAGGCACCCCTTACTATAGTGGTCCAAGCACTAACAGCTTGTCTGTACCTCTGAAAGGACTGCTTGTGGCCCGTTACGCAGAGGTAAGCAAAGTGAGAGATGGGACTTGCTCCTGCTGCTTTTATTCAGACATATGTTTGCAGTGGCAATTCTACTGAGCCAGTTGTGCAGACAGGAGCATTGAGCTTGAAGTTATAAGCAGAAGGGGGCATTGCTAATGTTGTTAAGTGTTTGTGTTTTTCACTGAGGTGAATTACAAGTGATCACATTTATTTGGGAATGATGTGTGCATTACACAGTGGATGAATCTTGGATCTAATCTTCTGAATATTCATTCAGTTGTGCAATCATGAGGGCTGCTCTGAAAGTAATACTTCCTTTTTTTATCACGTTGGCCCATGATGTCAGAGGTGGATGTTGGTGGTATGGCAGTAGAGGTTGAACTTTCCCACCAGTATTCCATTACATTTTGTTGCCATGTGACAGATGGCAGCAGAAAGGCAGTCTGACAAAATAGCATCTGACATGGAACAGGTTGTCCAGAGATGCGGTGAATGCCCCAGTCTCTGGAGACAATCAAGTTCAGGGTGGACCAGGCTGCGAGCAACCTGATTTAGCTGTAGATGGCCTTGTTCACTGCAGGGGAGTTGGACTGGATGACCTTTAGAGGTCCCTTCCAACTCAAAAGATTCTATGATTCTATGATCAGTCATCCATCCTAATTAGTTTTATGGGGCTCATTAATACACTAGGTCGATAAAAACTACTGAGCTTTATGCAAGTACTTTTGCTAATATATCGGACATTTTTTCATAGCACAGAATGTGTGTCATTTGAGATGCCTCAACATTAGCAAGAAGAGTCCCCAGATGTACAGTTGAAATGAGCACACCAGGTGTGACACTCAGTTTCACTTTAACAGGGATGTAATATGAGGCCACAAGTCTAAGCACTGTGAGTAACAGGGAAGAGATGGCAACTTTGAAAGTGAGAAGTCAGAGTCAGTGATGTATGAAATACTGATTATGCTCTTGAGAGGGGATTGTATCAAGTAACATTTGAGAAACTCTCTGACTTGGTTGAAGCAAGTATTCAAGTTATCTTCTGCCTTTTGCTCACAATGAAAATTTTCATACCGCTTTCTCTACTGCTTTTTATTTTGTCTCATGATTTTTCAGCTATGCAAAGTTTATATATAATTTTTAGCAAGAAGTGCCACCATTTTTTTCACAGCCTTTCAGCACAGCTACAGAGTCTATGTGGAAGGTGAAAGCAGATGGGAAACAAGTCTCATGGCCACTGTTACAGGGACAGAACATAGACTTCCTATGTTGTTTTATAGTACAGTCTGAAGATCTACTCATTCCCATGTGACTCCTATAAAGAAAAAACTTAATCTCTCACAGACATCACTGTCTTTACAATTTGTAATATTTACTTCCAAGTTTTGCTTACTTTTCCCAAGAAATGTTTGAAGCATAATTTTGCAGTTTATGCATCACTAGTGTCCTAAGAGCAGCAGAACATAGAGGACACAAGAGGATGAAGAGCTGGCTTTTCATCCCAGATTTCCATCACTTTTGTCAGTTTTCTTATAGTAAGGCTAGTACATAGACTAAAACAGCTTCTCTAAATTGTGCTGACATATCTGCCACCACAGATTTCCACTAAGCCACTCTGTTGGCCCAAATGAAAGGAGCACTTTGTGGGAAGTACTCTCTTGTGTCCTGGTACCCTTGATCTTTCCTGAATTTCTCCCTGTAGTAGAACAGAGGAAAAAAGACAAGGGCTGATCATAGCATCTGAAGATCCCCTTGTGCTGATAACATCCCAAAATGTTGAAAGCAGGAAGGTGAGAGGGGCTAAAGCTTTAGGTTAGACACATTTGCTAGATGATAGTACAAAAAACTAGGATAAATTTTTTCAAGTCTCTAGGATGTATTGCTTTTGCATTTAGTCAGTCCAGCTGCGAAGTGACTACTGAGACCTGTTATGACCCAGAGTTGCTAGAGCAGGGGACAGCTTCCTACTTAAAATATCTTGTTAAGCATATGCAGCTGACAGTATGGGAAGGATGAAGAAATTACCTGCATTTCTTTTGCTTGATCTAGAAATTACACAATAGCTAAAAATTGTGATTTCACTGGAATATCTGGCAGTCCTAAGACACAGAGTCTTGATACCTAGCCTAAGATAAAATGGTGTGCAGTTGAGAATTGAAGTTTGCATCAGAGTCTTACGTTGTTCAGCAACTCTGAATTGGAACCAAAATTAGTCCATCCCATATATCTGCATCCAGCAGGTTTCTGAATTCTGGTGTATTAGCAAAGAGATCTGAATAAAAATTTTTGTGTAAGCTCTAGAGTGCCTGATTGCATTAGAAAAGCCTTATCTAAAAGATATTTCATTTTGGTTAAGCTTTGTCTTTTTAGTCTGTGAATTAACTGTCTCTGGAAAACACACAGGCATCTTTTGGATTTTTCAGATATACATTGTTCTGGCACTGTGTGCCCAGCAAAATTTGGGAGACATCAAGAAAGACAGCAATAGCATTCACAGTAAAATAAATCCTGTGAAGTCCATACTGGCAGAAATTTAGCTCAGCAATCAATCTTCTCTTACTCAAAGTTTTAAGATCCAAGATTGCAGTGGTTGCCCCTAATTAAAGT
Organism: Tragopan temminckii; assembly: GCA_028571105.1. NCBI lineage: Eukaryota > Metazoa > Chordata > Aves > Galliformes > Phasianidae > Tragopan > Tragopan temminckii. The sequence continues at coordinate 61,472,649 of JAOWBP010000001.1, read as the reverse complement.
AACAAGATTTCATTGTCAGTATTTTAGTACAATATTAAAATAAGCCCCCTTAGGAACACAGCAGCACATATCCACTTTCAGATAGGCCAGGAAAAGCCAAGCAGCTGAGCAGTAATGTGATACAGATGGAGAGTATGTCTTTCAAAAATGCACGATGACCTAGGCTCCTAGGTTCCATTTTCAAATCTCTTAAAAGTCTATGCCTATTTTAAGGCCTGGGAAGAGCAGTCCCTCATTCAAAAGCAGAAAGTCATACTAAATTTGTTCTCCTTGCTGTGCTGAATATCCAGGCTGGTGGTGGAACAGAGGAGAAGGGGTAGAAATCTGACTGTTGTGGCAGGGCAAGTATTGTGGGCTTCGAACAACTTCCATAAAATTCTCTTAACCCTGGTATAAACATGGGGCCACATCACATCATCTTTTGGAAAACGGGGCTTGCTGCAGTTGAGTTGGCTAGCATGAAGAGATTTGTAACAAAAATACTTTTACAGATGGAACATCTGAATGCTGTATGAAAGCAGGAGAAAAAATAATACAGCAGGGGTTATGAAAATGATCTATCTGGGTATGCAAGAACTCAATTAACAGCAGTAAAACCACTAGTATGTTGTTGGCTTTAAGATCAGAAAGCCCACATTGGATTGGACCACAGTGCAGAAGACGAACATTGAACACAGGACAATGACTACAACAGTTATACTACCCTGCATTTGTTATTCCTCCTCTTGTTAGCCCACAAATGAAACAGATGTGTAGCCAAATAGATTCTACCAATTAATAAAAAGCCAACGAACAGCAACCTTGCCTAAGATATTTAGAGGCTGATGTGAACAAGTTTCTGAAGAAAAGTATTACTTCACTACAACTGCTGACTCCGTAAGAATATATAAAAGATGTGTTCAAAACCAGATTATCATCACCACCCAAAAAGAAACCAAGATATGTACTAAGGATGTAACAGCTTGCCTCCTTCATCTTTCATGTCACAGATACCAACACTGGCCAGGCCACTTGGGCACACAGGTCTTGGTGCATGTGAGAGTATGGGTAAGAGAAAATAACTTAGTAAGCTGTTAAAAATAAACATCACCTTCCCATTCCAAAACAAGGGCTCTTGAGGAGATTTCACATGCTAATTTCCTCCAGGCAGGTGCAGATGACAGAATACCTTCCTGACATTCTTTGGAGGGAATAGAGGAAAAGTTTCACTCCCAATAGGAGACAGGGATATATGGATGCTAACCTGCATGGAAAAAAATATATGTTTGTTTACATCTTGTTTGAGCTAAATTCATGTTCATAATCCAGAGAAGGTTTAGCACAGATATGCCAAACATGCTCATCTTTTTCTCCCAAGCTATTCCCACAGAAGTTAGTTCATGGGAATACAGAATAACTTCGCTGCTATTTCTGGATAAATCCTGCTTTTCATGACATGAACAAAAAAATCCTTCTTGTAGCAGTTATTCTTGGTATATCATGCTGTAACTGAGCAGAACTCGCAAGATCTGTCTAATGCTTACACCTGTTTAAAGCATGGCATAGAAACCAAGAGGCAGAAAGACCTTCAGGAAATGAAATTGTTTCAGGTTTTCTTCTGTTCCAAGGACTTGGAGAAGGTAACCCACAAAGCCTTCAGAAATGTGGTTGGTGTTGAGTAGGAAGTGGAACAGCCAAAGCAACTTCTGGTTCCACTGACTCCCCTGTAGAGCTCTTGCTAGTGCAGCTTGAAGGAGCCTCAGATTTGGGACTTCTAGTCCTTCACTACATTCACAATAAAATCACACCAAGAGCAGTTCTGAGTCTTGGTGTGTGGAGCCTGTCTCTCCATAGCTTGCAGAGATTGAGATGACTTGCAGAAGGCAGAGTTGTGAATCCATGGCTAATCTTTTGGTTCCCAAACCAGTACTCTGCAAACCAGCCTACGCTACCTCTCTCATCACCTCCTCAGCTATTTCCACTTTGAAAGGACAGACAGTCCAAGGGCAAAATACTGAGCTAAAAAAGTGACAACAGCCAGCACCCACAAAGATCTGTTCTGTGTTATTCATTGGAAGAATGGAATAATATAAACCACACTTACGGTTTTCTCATTACAGTAGGAACAGGGACACTGCATAAGAAGGGACATTAGATGGCCCCTTTCAAGTAGCATCATTAATAGAAAAGCAGAAATGACATTTTTTTATTGGTGATTGTAGTGAGATTTTGTCTGAGAGACTGACTGTGAAAGTCATTCAAATATTTTACAGTAATCAGTGTTGGAAGTTAAAGACAATTTCTGCTTGTTAGGTGAATGTGACTTTCATGTTTTATGTTCCATTAGTTCAAGCAAGGACTTTCTCTTGCACATCAATTCTATATCTCTCGGTCTGGATCTGTCCTCACATGTCAAAGAAGTCTTGATATTGAAGTTTTCATGCAGACGTGATTTCTTTCCTGTTTGTTTTTTTGTTTGTTTTTTGTTTTTTGT
>JAOWBP010000001.1:61450807-61468670 GCA_028571105.1 Tragopan temminckii | reverse complement strand
AATATGAGGTATTACTTTTGGAGCAGCGCTCGTATTATGCCTGAGTAGATTCTCTCAACTTTGTTTGCTAAACTGATAAATTATTTGAATTTTGCATGTTTTAATGTTGATTTTTTTTGTTTTGTTTTGTAGGTCAAGGAATAGATGAGCCACTCTCTCCAACTGGTTTCAGACAAGCAGATGCTGCTGGTTTATTTCTCAGTAATATAAAGTTTACTCATGTCTTCTCAAGTGACCTTCTTCGAGCAAAACAGGCAAGTACTTATTCTGGAAACTGAATGTAATTATAAGTTTCACATTTTGGTGCTTATTTGCTATTGCTGATACAAAAATACTAGCATGAAGGAAAGGTACAGGTTATTTTAATGGATTTAGAACTGAAGTTGAGTTGTATAGAATTTCATAAGGCCTCTGTGTGTGTGGAAACTTCAGTGCATACAGCACATTTAGGAGCTGATGAAAACCAATTCACAGGATGTTGTGTGGTGTTTTTCTTAAGATTTGCCGTTATTTTGTATGTGCATATGTCTTCTTGGTAAAGGAGTAATTAGGATTTAAAGGTAACACAGACCAAATTCAGTTTATTTGTTTGTTTTGACAGAACAAAGCAAATTGGCAGGGTTATTGTTTGTACCGTTTTATGTATTGTTGCTATTCATTGTGTTTTTCAAAAGAATGTGGACCAATTAAGCAAAAATCAAGTCTTGTGGTAAAGTCTGTACAAGTAGCGTTAAATATGCGGAGACATTAGATTTTGGAAAGAACATAGTATCATATCTCTCACTTTGATATGCTATTTTAATAAATTAAAGAAGAAACACTTTCAGTTACTAAGTGGAATTTTGTGTGCAAGATAATAGAATATGCAAAAAAAAAAAAAAAAGGGAGAAAACAGAAGTTTTGTATGTAGTGACATTGATCAACTACTGTTCTTTGAAGATCACATTTGCAATGCAAGCCCTATGATTATTTCTGTCTCCAGTTACTGATTCTCTGATTTCAGGATATGTGAGGAGGCTTCACATGATTGAAACTAAGAAATTCTTGAATGCTTTGGTTCCTTGCTTTTTTTGTTTGTTTTTCTTCAGTTGTGCTGCTTCAAGAGACTGTAAAGCCATGTTGTAAACAAGAGCAACAAAATTTAGGTTAAGATCTCTTTTATTTTTAACATAGATTATCTTGTTCATCTGTTTTGCACCTCAGTCCCACTTGTAGCAACATAATATAAGCAGAAAACAAGCTAGAATTGGTGGGGAGGAGTGCAATAATTAGACATTTTTTAATTGCATAATAATGATTACTTGACAGGTCACTTACTTTAAATATGTGAATAGTGGTAATTACTTTTAAAAATATTAATAGTGTTTTTTAATATTTGTAAGACTTCATGTGCTATGTGCCCACCTTAGGGAAATTCTTTTTGAAATGCTCAGCTTTTTGAGAGTCAGTTTTGTAATTTTTTTTTTCTCTTACATTAGAGAAAGGCTTTTCCTTGAGAAGGATTTGCACTCTTTTAATATAGAAAATGTCCTTTGCGTAAGGGGAACGTTTTACCATTCTTTAGAACATCTATTCAGACTTTGTAGAAGCTTTTTCAATGGTGCATAGAGCTGCAGTTCCCATTTGTTTGGAACTTCATTCTTTGGCAGCTGCAGATCTGTGAAGAGTGTGCTTTACTACGTTGTCACTTCACAGCTCAAATGTGAGAGGAGTTTGCAGTTTGCCTTGAAAAAGGGGGAGAGAGAAAGTCAAAACTGTTAGTGATGAAGTTTAGTTTGTCTTGCAATGTCTGCTTTATCATTTGTGGGTCAGCACATGTACTGATTACTGGAACTAGGAGTTACATGCTGTCCTCTGGCTGCTGCCTCTGCCTGGCAACTGAACACTGAAGCTTGAGCAGGACAGGAGAAAAGCAAGTACGAAATTTAAAGAGAAGCATACTAGCTGGACAGAAATTTTGGGAACTAATAGAGATGTGCAAGTGAGCATGTACAGGACATGGGGTAGCTTTGCAGGGAGGCCTGTTTGAGAGAGCAAGAGTGAGGAGTTAAAGACTTAGCTCCAGAAATTAGCAGTATAGATGAGAGCTGACAGACCTGGAATGTGAAAATAAGAAAAAACTGATCAGAAAGACTGGGATTTGGTATGAACAGAGCATATCTCCAAAAGAGCTATAAGATAAGCAGAATGCAATGCAGAAGTCTGCAGGAGAATATTGAGCTAATAGTTATGATCTTGCCACTGGGACAAAAACTCAGCAATAGTGAAAGTAGATTCAGGAGTGGAGCAAGCTGGGTCTTGAAAAGGACAGTAGAAAAACTTTGAGCCCTTTTCATGTATAATAAAATGGGGCTATTATCCCTGCTATCGCTGTGATGCTGTGAAAATTCAGAAATGTTTCTGAAACAGACCAGTGTTTAGGAATGGATGGTGTAAGAAAGGTAAAAGAAGGTTAGTATTCAGAGCAGATTTTCATTGAAGTAGGTGGATCATGAGGCTTCATGTTTAATATTTACAGTTCAGCGTATGAATTTGTGCATAGTAGGTGAATGTAGTCTATTCTAGGTATTGAACAAATCTCTGTTCTGGAGAAATTTCTGGATATAATCATACAATTAACTATACTATTCATATATACAAAGAAATTGATTCAAGCGTGTCTGTTAAGATAGTGTTGTATGACAGAAATTTAAAGTTGCAGCATGAAGTCTTTCATAAGCAGTATGTGGAATAGTACATATAATCTTAGTAGTACAACAAAGCTGATTATTATTTGACAGAATCCAGGGAGTCTTTTCAAAATAAGTTCATTGGATGTCTGTTTCAGTAAATGTGGACATTTGCTAAGGACTTCTAGCTGTTATTACTGGTCAGTGCCTGTGTGAATCCATACTGCCTTCATATTTTGTGGTACATATAAGAACAGGAGATGTTAGCCATCCTTTAGTTCTCATTACTGTCTATGCAGCCAGAAGCATCCAGCATACTAGAGCCCATATTAAGCAGTGCTTTTTACAAAATGGTATCAAAATTTCCTCTTGATCAGGTTTCTTTATTAGCCTTGTTAGCCCTCCTTGCATCCCCAAAATCATATGCTTCCAGTCTGTTGTTAAAAGTAAGCAAAAACCTTTGGGCTTTCTCTGTCTCTTTTTGGCCATGCTATCAAATGATAAGTGAATACAATGATCTGTTTTTTTGTGGGTTTTTTTTCTTTTTTTTTTTTTTTCCCCAAGTATATCAGCCAGTGTGTGTCTCCTCTCTAACATCAAGGCTTCCACATCTGTGTATTGTCAGCAAACACTCTTCTTTCTCTTTAAATGCTTCAATAGTATAGGGGAGATTTAGGTAGGATGTTAGAAAATATTTCTCCAGGAGGGTGATCAGGTGCTGGAACAGGTTGCCCAGGGAGATGATGAAGTCACCATCCCTGGAGGTATTCAGAAGACATTTAGATGTACTGAGGGACATGATTCAGTGGGACATATTATTGATGGTTGGACTGGATGATCGTAGAGGTCTTTTCCAACCTTGGTGATTTTATGATTCTATGATTTTTTTTTTAGGTGTATTAAAAAGCCATTTGCCAGAAACTGATTTCATGTGTTAGATGCTGTATTTTTGTCAATTGTAGTAACTGATCTGTTTTTAGAAATTTAGAATTGCAAGCACAACCCACATACAACATAGATCTCTCTGAAAGTAATGCCTCCTATTTTTTTCCATATACAACAGATACAAAGAGCACAATAACAGTTTTGATAGAGCTACAAAACACTGTTTTTCAACATAATCACCCCTGTTTTCTCCAGTGATGAACAAGAGCCTGCATGCCATACCCATCAAAATCTGCATGGCTGACTGTCTTTCACATCGCTGTTGCTAATGCATGAGACACACTAACTACTGCCTCCCTGTGCTAACATCCACTGCTTAGCTCTGTAAAAATTCAGCAAGCATTGATAAATCGTACTGCTGTTGTGGGTACTAAATGTCTCCAATTGTTCTGGACATTGAATTGAGAAAGATCTTTCAGAAAATTCCATCTTTTCTCTTTTTATGACCTCACACAGGCGATATATACAATTTTGACACTACTAGCTGGAAATTTTTAATCTTGTGTACTTGGGATCTTGGGTACTACTAATGTAAATCACACTGGATGTGCTGTTGTTATATAGTTTAGGCATCCCATGGCATTGATGTAACTGTATATTCACTTTTTAGACTGCTGCCACAATTATAGGAAAAAATAAGTTCTGCAAAGGTTTGGAAATCAAGTGTGATACAAGACTTCGAGAGAGAGTAAGTGCCATAAGAGTTTGCTTAAATACTGAATATTGAAAATGCAATTTGTTGCTGATCTTGGTTTAGTAAATGGTAGATTTAGCAGTGGAGAGCACTATATGATGTGTTTTTAGTCACTGAGAATTTATTTTTTACATTTGATACTAAAAATTGTCTGATTTCAAAATTTCGAAGGAAAGCCAAAATTTAGTGATAGTGGTGTAACTGTGATGCTCTGAATTAAGTATTGTATGCCTTGCATGTGGAGAGAATTATTTTTATGTTTCCTAGCCCTGTATATGAAGTTTATGATGTTCCCTCTGCCTCTTTTCTCTAGCCTGATGACACAACCTGATGTTAACTTTTTATTTGTTTTTACCTTTTAATTTGCATGAAGACTAATGGAAAACTTTCTGCTCAAAATGGAACAATCTTCTTTCCAGATTAGCCCCTTTGCTTCATTACTGTCATAATAGTAACGCCTGTCTGTTTTTAACTGTTTTAATCAGAGTAAACTGAGATGTTGGATGTTTCTGCTAGTATTAATCACCCTTCCTATGCTGCATTAACAGTGTCAGCTGAATTTTAAATAAGGAAATGCTTCAAAACCAGAAGTGGATGGCATATTAGCAGCAGGCAATTAAGTGTTTAAAGAGCAGAACGTGATCACAGCATTTCCCATTGTGATCCCTTTGTCACAAATTCTGGTTCACCCCCATAAATCAGCAAGTTACACGCCTCCCAGTCTTCTTTAATTGCTTAATCACCTGGTATTTTCAAAAATATTTTGGGCTGTGATATGGAGTTTTACAAGGTATATTCTTAACTTCTCTTTCTTTTTTTTCCTTTCCTGGTGTTTGTACTGTAACAGAAATTCCACTAAATGGAAATTCCGCTAAGGTTTCTGCAGGCCACAGGTTTTAAAGCAATGTTGTAGATAACTGAAATTAAGTTTGGACAGCATGAAAAGAAGCTAAGTTCTTTATAAGAAATATGTCGTTGGTTCTATTGAAAAAGGTGTATTCTCTTATGGCTTGCATTCGTGTGAGAAATCCAGAAAAATCTTCAAGATTAGAATCTTCTTTTCAGTAGTTTCTGAGGATTTGTTTCTTTACATCTTTCTTAATGTTCTTAAACAGTGAATTTTACTTTAGGAAAAGGAACTGAGAACCTAAAGTAAATGTGCTTCAGTACAATTAAATTCAGAAGACTATAATAGGTTGTTATGGCAGCAAACTGCATGTACACAGCATAGAAATCAGAAAAGTCTCGGTGATAAGCATGTGTCTGTTTCGCAGTCATCAACATCTCAATCTGTGAAATGTGTGTATCTGAGGGTTTTGGCGGTAGAGCAATAAAATGGAATATTGATGGGGAGGTTCAACCTCTACTACCACTTTGTGAATGGCAGCATGCATAATAAGAAATGTGGCATTTATCACACTAAATCATACTGCTGTTGTGGGTATTAAGTGTCTCCAATTGTTCTGGACATTGAATTGAGAAAGATCTTTCAGAAAATTGCATCTTTTCTCTTTTTATGACCTTACACAGGTGATATATACAATTTTGACACTACTAGCTGGAAATTTTTAATCTTGTGTACTTGGGATCTTGGGTACTACTAATGTAAATCACATTGGATGTGGTGTTGTAATATAGTTTAGGCATCCTGTAGCAAAAGTCCTTGTTTTTATCAAAACATTCATAACTATAGTTTTTTCAGTGTCTTCAGACCTTCCAAGAAAGGACCAAAGCTATCTACTTAAATACATTTTTTTTCATCTGTTAATGATAGTGAAGTATTAATCTTCAGTGGTAGAAATGTTAGTCTGTATTGCTGCTGTTAAGAGATGTGCCCTGGAGATATGTTCAAGATAAAAAATGGTAATACACATCCAATAAATCTCTTCTAAACTACATTAGAGATTATAAATATTAATTTATAATGTGACTACTATTGATCCATAATGACTAGTTAATATATATGTGTTGTTTGTGGTGTTTCTCATATAAACATTTCATTTGGAGGTATTATGAATAAATGTGCCATTGAAAATCATAAATTCCATGTTCTATTAGTTCATTTGCATATTGTTTTTAAGATCATTTTTGTCTTCTTTGTTTTCTTATAACTCTGCTCGTAGAAGTAATGTACATTCTGGAAAATGGGGAATAGAATCCTTCTCTCTTGTGGAAGTTACAGAGGTCTCTAGAGAAAATATTTGTTTCTTTTGAGAAAGAATTTATTGTAATATTTCTGCAAATGAAGAGTAAATGGAGTGTATCTGCCTGTTAGGTGCTTGCAATGCAACCTCAGTTGAATTTTGTATACTAAGAATTTTGTGTTGTAGAAATGAGTGTCAAGAATATGAGTCCAAAGTATATTTAAAGGCACCTCCTCTCCCAACACTGTGATAAAATGTGAAGAGTAGTTAAGCTTGCATGTTACACTTGAGAATCTAGAAAACAAGTCTGTTTGTAAGATGTTTTTACTGGAAGTGCTGTATCTTGCTAAATTCTTTGTAATTTGCCTCTTACAGAAATATGGTGTTGCAGAAGGAAGGCCTTTGACTGACCTCAAGGCTATGGCAAAGGCTGCTGGACAGCAGTGTCCTACATTCACACCTTCTGGAGGAGAAACACTGGATGAAGTATGTCATTTATGTATTTGGGCCTCAGTTTCTAGGCCATTTCATTAGGGCAGATACAGCTATTGCTTATTTAGGATCATCTTACTGAAACCTTAGCCCAATAAAAAGTATTTATTTTTCCAAGTTAAAAACACCATTTGATCCAATGGCTACCCATTAGAGAATTTCTTTAGAGGTAAAATATTGATTCTGAGATTGATTCTTTGTGAAGCTGTTGTATGCAGAAGGCTGATGGCAATTGCTTTCAACCTTGTTTTTGAAGGGCAGAGCAGTTCTTAACAACATTCAGTAACCACTGATTTCTGAGTCTTGTCTGTGATAAATCTTTTGATTGAAGTAGTAATATCTCAGGCTTTTGAAACCTGAAGACTCTTACATTCTTCACAACGTACTATTCTGACTTCTCTCTTTAGGTAAGAGAACGTGCAAAGGATTTTTTTGAATTTCTGTGTCAGTTAGCTGCTGAAGTGGGACAGATCAGAGAGAAGAAAGATCAAGAGATGCATGGGGCAGCAAACAGAGGCTCAGGAACGTATGAAGAAGAGTCAGTTTTTCCTTGGACAGATCACTGCGGTGTACGTGAATTTAGCTCTGATAACGATGGAACTCCTAAGTTGTTATTAGATGCCAATATCTTAGTGGTGAGTCATGGAGCCTATATGAGGAACTGGGTTGGTTATTTTGTTTCAGATCTCAAGTGTACTTTGCCAGCAAATTTAACAAAGACTCAACTGTCTTCTGTCAGTCCCAATACAGGAGTTAGTCACTTTATAATAAAACTTGAAAACAGATCAATGTTAAAACCTGAAATCATATGTGTTTGTCTTAATCAGGATTCTCACTTGGTGGATGTTGGTGCTGAATGTGTAGCTTCAAAAATGTTTTAAGAGTTTTTATAGAGGGAAGTAGTTCTCAATTATAATACACACTTGGAAAAAGATATCTATAGTAATTAATGAGATTGACGAGTTATTGACACTGAACTGCATAATGGAAGACCTGCCTACCATGCATACCTTTATGAAGAGAAACATACTTCCAGTCACTTGCATGTCTTCCATGTACTTGCTATTACAGTGCATACTTTTAAAAACTGCTTATTATTTGCCCATAATTATTTGCCCATCATTTGCCCATAATTATATCTCCATGAAAAAGAATTAGTGGTGGAGGAGAGGAGTAGTCCCCAAAATATGAGCTATACTGTATTCTTGTTTTATTACAAAATGCTATATTGTAATGTTAATATACATGTTGTTTTAAAGTAACTTTTTTGACTGCATTAATGTAACGTAAAAAGGGGGATTGCCTAGTGGAACAAGTTTGGTACAGAGCCAGGTGATGTGTTCTTGACTCTGATACTAAGTAGCTGTGAAACTCTGGGCAAATTTCTTCCATTTGTAAAATGGGGATGATGATATACCTACCTCGCAGGAGTTTTTGGTAAGAAATATTAGGGTTGTTGAAACCTCTGTTGGAGGGCACTGTACACAACATAAAATATTTATTTTTAATTGTAAGCAGAATGAGGATATAATTGAAACACCAATCTGTATTTTAAAAAGTAACTTCATCAATACTGTAAACTGTACCTGACTGGAATCCTGTTGTCAATCGCAGTCATATACTTAATGGATGAGTATTTTGGCCTAGAATTAGGCAAGCTTGATTGCTTGATGATTGATTGCTTGTAGCTGCTGTTAGTGCTCCATTACTTCCCCACTGGATTGTCTGTAGTGTTACTATGTAAGCTTATCCAGCTTATCGTCTCTGCATACCTTTTCATCCTTTGCATATTTTAAGCTTTAAAAATAAAGGTTCATGAATAGAACTCCATTTCCTTTGAGATCATAATTCTTAATTATTCTTCATAATTCTTAATAATACTTCATGAAGCCTTGCCCAGATAACATGGCTTCTGTTGTTTTTTTTTGTTATTGTTGTTGTTCTTCTGGGAAACTCCAGGCCATTCTTCAGTAATTAGATGTTACACTTTTTTACTCATGAAGGTCAGTGCTATTCTAATTCTCATACACACAAAAAAATAACACATTAATGTTAAAATATCAAGGATAAACTGCTAGCAATTGTATGAAATTAGCTATTCAAATGAAGATTTTTTTGTCTTTTATGTGCTGTTCTGTGCACTTTACCCTATTTGGCTTCTTTGCCTTGAAGCAGACACTTGAATTTTGAGAAGGAAAAAGAGATTGCTGTTGTTTTGTTGAATAGATATACGTACGTATGCTTAAATGCTGCCCAACTAAAAGACAACAGAATTGTTCAGTCTGACTATAGTGACTACTTGGCTTCTTCCAGTTCTGTGACAGTGATTCAATAAGTAAGTTCTCTTGATTCCTAAGTGAACATTGAATGGGGGTCTGCTTCTGTTCTCTGTGTTGTTTGTCTGTTACTAATACTAAAATGTAGAGGGTAATTGTGGAGTGTTCAGCCTTGTAGTAATCAGTACTGTAGTATTGTAAGACAGAGTTCTCTAGAATGTGGAAATCAGCCTATTGCTTTTACTTGCAGTGGGGCTTGTTTGCACAGTAAATTATGGGGAAGCCATATGCTTCTGTGTCTGAAAACTTGTCCATAGAAAGGAAAGTAGTTTGTCTGATGTGTAAATATGGATATTAGTAACATGTCAGCAAGGATTTGTCTTGCAATTTGCGGGGCGTTAAGTAATATGGAGGACTGGACTCTCTTAAAATTGTATCAGCAAGTTGAAATTGGAGGATTTCTGCATTGGTAGACCTCATTACTGATCAGTTAACTACTTTCTTTTATTTATTTACAGACACAGACAAAAGCCTCTTCCTTATGGCTCCTCTTTTCCAATAGGAGGTAGTTCATGAATGTACAAGGATATCTGGGGAGGTTTTCTCTGTAAAGGTTTTACAGCAGTGTAAGATCCTGGAAAATATTAAGATTTCCCAGTTCCATTAAAACAAGCTTTAGTCAAATGGCTTAATATAAGCAGTCTTTGTTCAAAACAAAGATGTTCTCAAGTATTTCTTTGTTAATAAAAATTTCTGAATTCAGATAGTTGCAATAAAATGTTTAGAAAATTAATATTTTTTTTCAGAAAGCCAGCCGACTAGAAATATCCTTAGTAAGCCAGCTGTTACTGACATAATGCATAATCATGTATGATTGAAATTAAAAAGGGCCTATTTCATCAAAATAAGAGATGACAACATTAGCATAAGGAATTACTCATGTTTAGAAGCATCTAAAATTTTTTTCATAAATAGCTACTGATTTCTTGACATACTAAAGGAAATCCACGGGAATAAAAATGGGAATGTGGGCTTTTACATAAAATGCTTGAGCTTTTTGTGAAATGCTGTCCATGATTGTTTGTATTTATTTCAAGGAAGCTAGTTACATAGAAGAGGTGTTAAATAGCTTGAACTTTCTATAGTTGCCACATCCCGCATTTTGTCAGCCAACTGAATTGACCAAATTAACATAGTTAAAAACATGCATTCTTTATCAATTAGATAAAGTGTAATACACTTTACTACTAAAGTCAGGAAATTTTGTTGGCTATTTCAAAACACACTGGCAATGTCTGCTTTCCTTAGTCTAGAAGTGCTTCTTTTTCTTTCTTGCCACCTCCAAGCTTAATTGCATTTTGCTTCTACTGATGAGGTAAATATCTTAGGGGAACTTGTACGTATTGGTTAAATACTTTGCTGTTTCTTGGGTAACATTTCTCACTTAGAGTAGTTTTGACTCTTTCTCTACATGCTTTGCAATCTTTAATGTATTTGTAGCTGTTTGGAATATAGTCCCAGCCTGGAAATGTGTGTTTATGATTTTTTTCAATGAAGTTATTCAGAAATTCTTTATTTTGTTGTTGTTGTTGTGAACTGCCTAAATGCTAGACTTCACCAGTGACTATATATAATATCATTATAAGCAGTCAAGAGTGTGCTGTGGTTGCCTGTGGGATAAAGAAGGTTGTTGTATTGCTAATGAGTGGTAAAGCTCAACAATAACCTGAGCCAGACGTATACACCCACAGGGCGCCTAACCCTTATATGTAACCAGTCTTGGTTTCCCGGGAGAACTGTTGTGTTGCGCGGGTATAAAAGGTGGCAAGCACCTACAATAAATACCTTTTGTTCTGCGCCAGCGGAGGAGTCCGCACCTCATTTACCTCTCCAGCAAGAGAGTCCGGGGCAACCCTGAGACAATTGGCGCCCGAACAGGGACCAGAACGGAATGGGACCAGAACGAACAGAGACTAGAAAGGATGATCGGACAGAAGCGGGTAGAGAAAAGCGCCAGGCTAAGAGGCCCTAAAAAACAAACGAGCTGAAAGAAGCTCTAAAACGTGCTGCAAGAAGCCCTGGCCGAAGAGAGGGCTGAAAGAAGCTCTGGCCAAAGAGACGAGCTGAAAGAAGCTCTAAAACGGGCTGCGATAAGCCTGGGCGGAAGAGAAGGGCTGAAAGAAGCCGAGGCCATAGAACGGGCTGGAAGAAGCACGAAGGAGAAACGAACTGAAGGAGAGGTTATCCTGGTGAAAGAAGCACAAGACCAGAGAAGTCTTATCGTCCCCGGGCTACTTAGGTTGCCTCTCGCTGGACGAAGGTAGGCGATTGCGTATTATGGGGAACAAAATTACTTTTGCTTCTATTACTCGAATTTATATTTTTGTTTTGCTTGCTATTATTGATTCAGACTATACTGGTGAAATTAAGGTAATGCTGTGGACACCAACCCCCCCCTTGTACTGTCCCTACGGGAAGTCGCATAGCGCAATTGATTTATTTTCAGCCTAAGCCACCTTTGAGAACCACCGTCTCATGGGGCAAGAGCAATTTTGGGTCAACCAGCGTGCCGGAAGTTTTTTGGTCTCAGAAGGTCTCGCAGAGTAGACCGAATCTGCTTTGTGTACTGCGACAGTTGCTGTATCGTACTTTTTCCCCTCCTGAATTAAGGAATGACAGGTTATTGATTAGCTATTGTATTAGGGTGCAAGCTAAGCAGGAATTTGGAGAAAACAGGATAAGGGACAGAGTGCTGCGATGGAAAAACAGAATAAGGAATAGAGTGCTGTGATAAACTGAATGGAAAGAATGTAAACATCAGGAGGAAGTGCTGAGGTATTGTCAGCAAGAACCAGCTTATTTCTGATAGTTGAACGCAAAACTAGGCTAAAGGTGAAGACTCAAAGAGAGGAAGACTACTAACTTCATCCCTACGACCACCAGAGGAAGACGCCCTCCCCGTGAACCACACATGCGTCAAGGGGAGAAGCAGCATGCAAATGAATTTCCAGAAAATTAATGAATATGTAACTAAATTCCAGGACATGTTTTGAATATGCATAAGGTTGCTTTACAAATTTGTACCGCTCTTGTTGGTGTGCATATTAGGAGGAACTATCCCCCACGTACCCAACGATACGCGTCTTGTTGAATAAACGTGCCTGCTTTATAACCTAACTGGGTTATAGAGTCTGATTCCGCAATTTAACTGTTACATTCGAGGTAAGCTTCTCTATGCACTAAAAAGTAAATTGGTGATTTTGGAAGCCTCTGAAGTAAACTGTCAACATTTTTTTGTGTAAGTGTGCAGAGTTCTTATCTTCTTAATACTTGCAATTGATGCTATGATTAAATCTTTTTTTCTTGCTCTTGTAATAAAGTGAATTTCTTATATGTTAGTACTGTAAGTTTATTGGGATCATGGGAAAGGAGAGCTGAAGTTGTAGATGATTCTATTAAGAGTAATAGCTGAACATAAATATTTGAGGGATTTCTTAGTAGTGGAAAATGAATGTCTTTTCCTTGTGAAATGTCAATCTCAAATTCACAGCAGGAAACAAGATCATAACTGTGGGGTGAATTTTCAGTAGTAGCTGCCAAGATGTAAGAGGCACTGTGAAAGCAGATTGTTAGCTGTTAAACACATTACCAGGATGATAAGAATTTCAAGTGATAAGGAAGAGGTAATTTTATTTTTAATACCTTTGCAAGAAAGAAACGCTGAAGTAAATGTCAGAAACATCTCAACTTGTTCATCTAATACCTGTAGTCAGGTCTGAGAGAAAACCAATGCTTATTTTAAATTTATCTGTTAAACTGATTAAAATATATCATTTGATAGCCTTTTTTTTCTTTCTTTTTTTCTTCTTTTTTTTTTTTTATTTTTTTGGTAACTCATTTGAAAATTAAGATAGGGAAAGATGACTGCAGTAATCACCAAAATCAAGAAACTGAGTCCACTTAAGCTAATATTTTCTCACGCTGAAAGGGTCAATGGTACTCTGCTCCCAAAACAGTTACGCTTCAAAATGTAGGGAGTTCATGCACAAGCAGTGTTTTAGGAAGTTAGGCTTAATTTGCAAAAGGTGACAGGAGAGCTAAGATGAGTACAAAGTTCCTTGCATGATAGCAGACTTGTTCCTTAGTTTGGGCTCCACTAACACTGTCTGCTAGCAGATCTGCTGTATGTCTAGCAGTCATCAGGAATGCTGTTTGGCAGAGTCCACTGGTAGTATCCTCTAAAGTATCAGTTCTTTTTCAAGATATTTGCTTTATTCACACAGTTCTCCATTGGGTTTATGTTTTCCAGACATAGCCCTATTCTTGCAGTAGTGTTTTGGTTTGTTTCTTGTTGTTTTTTTTTGTTGTTGTTGTTTGTTTGTTTTTCTCATTCATTTATTTATTTGCACAATTTAGATCAGATGCTTTCTCTATCCAAGTTCTTGTTACTTCATGAGACAGCCTTGGATCCACAATTCTCATGCCTGGTCTTAAAGTATGTCAAGTCCAGATGTGTTTCTCATGAAGGCCTTGGCAGTGAGCCTTGGATTTTTGTATACAGGGTAATCCCAGGCAAATAGCAACAGCTTGGGCACAAGTCATCTGCATGGTATGTGAGCATGGTATTTGCCCGTTATCTGAGTGTATGGCAAACCTGTGTGGATTATCTGTATGTGCATGACAAATTCAGCACTATTCATGCAAGTTTAGTGCATTGAGATATCTTTAGTGTCACTCGCAGACATCTGTGGGATTCCCTAGCATGTAGAAAGCTGTATTTGAGTCTCTGAATGTCCTACCTGAATACTAGAAGCTTATAGTGCAGCTGTTGGGAGCGCAGAGGATAAGAGCAGAGGCCTTAAGAATACAGACTCAGGGTGATAAAAGGATCCCAAGGATAAAAACACAGAATGTGAATAGGCAATTACAAAAATACAAAGATTAGATTTTAAAACCACCTTGAATTTGCATCCCAGATAGGCAAAAATTATGAGGAAGGTTTCTAGGCCCAGTTAGATGGATAATCATCTCAGAGTCACTAACAGTGAGAAGGCTGTATCATACATAAAGTTGTATCTTAGATATGAAATTATGAGAATTTCCATAATAGAAATAATAGAATAATAGAATAATAATAGAATAGTAGCAAAAACATCTTGAAATATGTATGTATTTAAATTAGAGAGCAAGGAAGGAAATTTTTGAACTGTTACAGGGTGTGGATGGAATAGAGATTAAGAAGCTTTAAACCTTATTTCCAAAATGCATTACTTCATTTACAGTAGTATTGAACACAAGGATAAATAAGGATGGATAGTGGGAATGAGAATAGGAAACATACCACTTGTAAAGCAAAAAAAAAAATTTGAATTTTATATGCTATCATCAGGGGAAATGACTAATCTTTATTTCAGAATTCTGAAAGCACATATAACATTACAAATCTGTATGCAAGTATTTTAAATACATCTGTCAAACTTAGTGTGGAAATGTATGACTAGAGAATAGGAAATATTTTATTTGAGAATGGAGGACAAAATCTTGCTGAACTGAACAAGAACCAAGTGAATTTTAACTGAACACTTAATGCAATGCCATGATGGAAATCCTCAACTCAGCTGGAAAAGATGAATGTTACTAGGGGAAAAAAAAAAAAAAAAAAAGTAGTCATGCAAGCAGTTTACACATATGAGTAAGAAATTGCTTGAGATCTAAGTTCCTCTTGGGGCAATTTTTTTTGTAATGACTTTGAAGAAAAAATGTAGGAATGTGGAAATGTCAGGAGGCATCACCAACAACTAAGTTGGTCAAAATATGTAGAGGAGGAAATAATGAATTTGAGAAGTAGGATTAGAGAAATGGCATAAAACAACTTCTAAGACTGCAAGCTCATACACTTCAAAAGTAATGGTGCTACAAGCTGAAAGTTGTTGAAAACAAGAAAAGAGAGGAATAATTTGGGGTAGTATAAACCTTTGATGAGTAGTTGGTGGTGTTGCATTTAGACAAGCCAAATCCTGATAGGTGTCTCTGGTCCAAGGTAAGGAGTCATTAATGCCATTGTATGAGAGGTGATGAGATTGCGTCTGCAAAACTACATGTAGTTTTTGTCACCTTTGAGGAGTGAGCAGTACTTAACTTAGGAAAACTGTTCTTTCTAAATTGTGCCTTCCTACATATTTTGCTAACTGTAAAATAGTTATAACTGTAAAATAGCTAACAACAAGTGAAATTCACTGTTGGGCAGGTGAATCATACAAGCCTTGCATCTCATTTATATGCCCAGAATAGGATTGGCGGAGGACAGGCTTGATTTCCAACTCAGTAAAGCACCAAAAATCATAGAAATTTATGTTAACTTTAGATATATTGCCAATCTTACTACTTTGTGAATCTTAAAATCACTTCTAAAAGCATTTAGGCTGTGTCTAGGATTGTGCCTTTGCCTTGACAAGGAAACTCCTGGCTTATGCACCAGAGTTATTCAAGTAAAGTGGGGAACTGCTGGGAACAAGGTCTTGCCCAGATTCCTGGAACAGGTTTGTGGTCTTATTCAGTCTTCTCTTTGCAGTATGGAGGTTTCCCTTGCTACAGCAAAATTACATGATCCTCAATTAACTTAATAAGCAAATTCTCCGATTTCTGTAAGATACTATCCAGATCAAGAATTTAACAGTTTGAAGTAGGATGGACATGGAAGGTTAATGAAGATTTGCAAAATTAAAAGAAAAAATGAAGTGTAAAAGTTCTGGATGGAATATGTACTATCATGCTTTAGGATCTGGAACAGTAACATAAAGCTCAGAAATTAACAGGTGCTACAGTAATGGCGCCGAGACTGTACTTTCAGTTGCTTGTCAGGGACACCATGTGAACAAACTTTCATGTCCCATCTTTCTCTACTAGAAGGACAGAAACTTTAAATATAGACCTTTAGGATTCTTGTATTAGTGTAGCCTCATGATCTTCATTTCCTGGTATTGCCTAAGGCCTGTGAGTAGCATTCTATATTCATGCTGCTTTTGCGTATTTCTTTATTTAAAAACAACGAAAACAAAAAACAAGCTTCATTTACTGATGTGAAAAGTCATGCATGCTTGCACAATAAGAGTGCGGAAATATTTTTGATTTTTGTATTCTCTTGCAACTTCAGTGTATGTCTTCCGCATAAGCCCCTTCCTCCTTTCCTAACTGTGGATTTTCTTTGAGAGTCTGTTGTCTTTTAAAAAGCACAGAATAAGATAAAAAATAGAAAAAGAGAGTGAATCCTTATTAATTCAAACTAAGGATATCATCTTCACCCTGTGAAAGATTGCTACCAAAGAACAGTTTATAGAATTACACAGTTCCCAGTGAGGTGAAATAATAGCTGGTGACTCTTAAAGTGGCCATCTTAGTCCCATCTACTGCTTGTCCTTGCATCTGCAGCTACTCTGGAGAAGAAAGCGCTGTCCAAATGCACTGTGAGTACCTCTGGAGAATAGTTAGAAGACCTATGAAAATACTGTCAATTATTTAAGCTTGCAACAAAATATTTTTAACTGATTTGTATGAGAGGAATAAAAACAAATGCAAACCTATAGAACTGAAGGAGGCTTGAAGTCCATCTTCGTTGATGAGTAGGACAGTGGGATTGAATGCAACCCTCAACAAGTTTGCTGACAATGCCAAGCTGAGTTAACATACTGGAAAGAAGGGATACCATCCAGAGGAACCTTGACAGGTTTCTGTGATGGACCCATAAAACAACATGCAGTTCAACAAGGCCAAATGCAAAGTCCTGAACGTGTGTAGGGGCAATCCCAAGGACAAATACAGGCTGGGTGATCTTTGGATAGAGAAACCCTGAAGAGAAAAGCTTGTGATTGTTGGTGAATGAGATGCTGGACATGTGCTGGCAAGGTGTGCCTGCAGCTTGGAAAGCCAACTGTATCTTGTACAAAAAGAAGCATGACTGGAAGGACAAGTGAGGTAGTTGTCCCTCTCTGCTCTGGTCTTGTGAGACGCCACTGCAGTACTGCATTCAGGTCTTAGCTCCCAGGACAAGGACATAGACCTGTTGGAGTGGAGTCCGGAAGAGAGCCGTGAAGATGATCAGAAGGATTAAGCACCTATCCTATGATGACAGGATGAGAAAGCTGGAGTTATTCAGCATGGAGAAGAGAAGGCTCCTGGGAGACCTCACTGCAGCCTTATGTTACCTAATGGGACGTACAGTAATATGGTGAGGGACTTGGTTACTAGGGCCTGTAGCAGTAGGACAAGGCGTAACAGCTTTAAACTAGAAGAAGGTAGATTTAGATTGAACTTTAGGAAGAAAATCTTTACTGAGAGGGTGGTGAGGCACTGAAACAGGTTGCCCAGAGAAGCTGTGAATACCCCATGCCTGGAGGTGTTCAAGGCCAAGCTCGATGTGGCCATGAGCAACCTGTTCCAGTGGGAAGTGTCCCTGCCCATAGTTCCCTGACATTGGAACTACATGGTCTTCAAGGTCTATTCCAAACCATTCCATGACTAGTACCATCCTGGCCCCAGCTGTTGTGGATATCTGCCTGGTGGGTGCCCCTACTGCCTGCTGCTTTGCCTTGAGAACAGCTGGTCTGAAGAAGTCGCTTTGAAACCACTTCCATCTCTGCTGACGAT
>JAOWBP010000001.1:61410812-61447095 GCA_028571105.1 Tragopan temminckii | reverse complement strand
AGAATGAACTAAACAGCTTCAAAGCAGTAGGAGCATACTCAAAAAAAAGTTTGAGCAAAACCAATTTAGTAGTGATATAATTACAATCAGAGAAATAAAGTGTTTTCTGCAGGTTGCTTATGGCTTGTCTTCTCCGCCCTAACCCCCTGCAGGAATGGGAGCTCGTGGTACTGGGGAAGTTGAAGTGGAACCTTGCAGCAGTCACCCCGCATGATTTCATTGAGCACATTCTACGGAAGCTGCCTCTACCTAAAGACAAGTTGGTTTTGATCCGGAAACATGCACAAACGTTCATTGCCCTTTGTGCCACAGGTAGGCTAAGGTGCATTGGGTATGTCTGCATGTGATGTGATGGGAAGATGAGTTGCTGGTGGCACAAAGGCTTTCCATCTCTGGATCCTTATCGTGGTGTGGAAAGAGCTGTTCTCACTCTTGGGACTGTTTGCAAATAGGCCTTCATGCTGTGTGTATTGATCTTGTAACGGGGAGCTGTAAAGTGCCAGCAGTTCTGTACCTGCTGACTAACGCATGGTGCCAGTAAGACTGAATTAGTTTGATATTCTGTTTTGCCCGATTCACTACAGTTTTCAAAGGGCCACAGGTTGTTTGTACAAACAGATACGGGATAGCCAAACTAGTAGAAGCTGTCATGACATAACATTCATTTTGGGCTAACGACAAGTTTTATAACTTTAACTAGACCCAGTTAATGTGATCCTGTTACGTTACTGAAGCACAGGGAATGAAAATGTTAAAAGTAATTAAAAAAAACAAACAAACAAAAAAAAAACCCAGAACATTAGGATTCTTTCTCAGGCTTGTTTTCAAGCAAGCGGTGAAGCTGCTCCTTTTGTAAGGAACCATTATGTTTTCCTTTTTTCTTGTTTGGTTGTATATGGTTTCTGAAGCTTTACGTAAGAGCAGAAGTCTCTGTTCCATGGAAACAATTACTAGATATTTATCTGTAAAATCCTGTTTTTTTTGTTTTTTTTCTTTTTTCTGGTGTCCAAAAGCTAAATGTACTCTAATTTTCATTGAAAGGATTAGACACATTAGACTTTCACAGGAGCTAAATCTGGAGCAGATGGGCAGCACACCATGTTTTACAGGGGTATTTTGGGGTAGTACATGACTTAATGTGTAGGCTCTCTACAGTTTGATATGCTTAGTCTTTTGTGATGGGAACTTGATGCACACTTATGTGAAAGTCATTTCCCACTGTGTATTTGCAGGGGGAAAAGGAACAGCAGATACAGTTTTTAGGTAATATCAACGCATAACTGCTTACCACTATGCCTGCTTTTTGATGTTTGAGATGTAGAGATTGTTTTTACAATGTAGGCCAATTTTTGCTACCTCAGTTGATATGTTTTAAAGAATGCTAATTTGGACTGTTTTAGGGTGATTAACATTTCGGTTACTGCGGTGCTGTAGCGTTCCCTTTTTTTCCCACTGTTGTGTGATCCCTTTCAGGCAGAAGGACATGGAGCTCATTAGAAATACTGCTCCAAATCTACAGGATCAATCTTGGTAAGCCATCAGATATCTCTGGCCTAATTAGCATTTTACTTTAAAATTAATCAGTTACATCAGCTTTATACTGGCTTTGCATTCTCTCCCTACCCACTTAATGCTACCCTACTCTTCTCAATGCTGTTCTTACTCTCCTATGTGAAAAAAGCCCCTTCTTACCAATCTTATTTCCAGATCCAGTTGTTATTTCCTTTTTTTCTCTTATTTGTTATGGGGCTCTCTTCATCAGCCACTCTATTTCTTCTTTCCCTTTCTCCGTGAGAGCTTCTGCTCTCTGCCAGCTTGGATTAAGCCTGTTGTTTCATTTCTCTATTTGCATTTTTTCAGCTAGATGACCTCCTTTGACATGTGACGTGACAGGCTTTTCCCTTGCTCCTTCCATGCATGTGTCGAGCCCGTTTTTGATTCTTACGCATTACTAGACCTGGTCTTGATGGTTGGCTAATGGCTTCAGTCTTGAGCTCAGTAGTGTCTCTTGTTTTACCTCCTGATTCATCTCAGTATGACCAGTATGACGACTTCTGCTCTCCAGTAGTTTTTTAGTCTCTGCATTTCTCTCTCTGTGCCTCTCTCCCCATTCACTGTAGCGAGTAATGATTCACATGAGCATGACTTAAACTGGAGCGTGTCCCTCCTTGCTGTTGGTTCCATCTGAACATACTACTTCTAGGCAAGACAGAAGCATGTGCTCTGAACAAGAGGTTTTCTCTTTCCCCTACCCTGTGGTTGCAATGCTTTCTGAAGCCTCATTCTCCTCTGGAAGGATCTGGCAGTGAAGCACACCCCTGGACCAGCTCTGCCTGTGTTTGTAAGGCAGCATCTGTGCCAACAGGATACTGCTGAGTGAGGAAGAGCACAGTCTTTTGTTTGGGAACTGACTGTATATAGGACAGCTTTCTTCAAGCTGCTTCACTCACTCACTGCACAGTAACAGTGTTCAGATGTGTCAGCATGTGCTGACACATGCTTGTCTTTCACAATGTCATTCATTTTCTTACTCCGATGGTGCTACTGCTGTAAGCTAAAATCTTCAGGAATCTTGTGAATCTTAAAGGCACCTGAGATCTACAACCAGACTCTCTGCCTTTACGGTATAGTAAAACCAGATGCTTACCTCTACTTCAGACTAAGAGGATCCTGCTTATTTGCGAGCCCAAGAGAAATCATTATTTTGACCTCCAGAGTCACATCTCTTTGCCGCTCTTATCCTAGCTATATCTGTTGGTAACCTTTTATCCCTCACTGCTTCTCCCGTGAGCTCACTTCATGTGTTCCAAGTTGCAGAGCAGGAAATGTCCTGACTGCAAAGCTGTATACGTGACATGCCACATTGCAGACAGGAGGAGGACTCTTTGTTCCTTGTTTCCTCCACTTCAGCTTGCCTTTTATTCTTTCTTCTTTCAGGTTGTACAGCATTAGAGATGTCTGACAGCTTCCTTGTGCTAAGCTGTCATGATGGAGGCTGTACATGGCACTGTTTTGGCAGAGGATAGCTTTTTGTGTCTGTGGACCTACGAAGGACTGGATTTTAAGGGAGGAGAGGCAAACCAGGCTTCCAGTAAGAGGAACTGTGCATTTCTAGGCGCAGGCAGTAAAGGAGAGGCTAATAAGTGAGCAGATTTTTGGAATTTTATGTGAATGGTGTATAAAACTTGAAAGCAGAAAGCGCTGTAGATTTTCAGAGACAGAAGGCAACTGTATAAATCTCTAGACTCATCTCTTTGTAAGGACTTTCGCTTTTGTATTTCAGTTTTAAGCCAGTTTGGTAGTGTGTGCTAGATATCTACCCACTGTTTCTGGGGCTTTAATCATCTATGCTTGAAAGCTAAGAAAGGTGAAACATGTTGTTTGTTGTTCCCTCCCCCTTATGTGTGTGGGTCTTTGTTTACTTCTGGACCAAATCCTGGGCCCTTACTCAGACAGAAGTTCTGTGGAAATCAGTGCAATGGAAGTGTTGTCTGAGCAAAGACTGCAGTGAAGTCCCCTAATCGTGGTGACCTGGAGGATAACCACATGGAACGCTATGTAACACCAAGAGGTTCTCAGGACTCCTGTTGGGCAGTGTGTTGTGCATTCTTTCCCTTTTAGCCAATGTAAGACATTTTAGGTTTGGTCCCTGCAGAACATGAAGTGCACTATATGTTTCAGTCGGGATCTGCTCTTTACAGAGAGAAAAAGAAGTCCACAGAGGCCTTGTTAAGTGGATCAGACTCATAGAAGGAAAATAAGTGTTGTGAAGTAATAGTAGATGCATAAATAGTTCTTGCATGACACGTGTCAGAAGAAAGAATAATCCTCATGATTTTATTTCTAGGCGAAAGAAGGCTTGCTTGTTCCTGGAAGGGGCACTTCATAGTATATCAAGCTCTCTGGCAGAGTGAAGCTCCAAAAGCCATTACTGGTCCATCAGCAAGTAGGCAGGGCCTGGGGAGTACTTGGGTGGGCAGAACCATTCCTTAAGTTGTAGAACCATCTGACTGGGGAAGATGAGGTGAAAGAAAGTGAAGGAAAAGAGCCTCTGCTGACATATACTGGCAGAATTCCTGTGCTGTCAGATAAGTTACCGTTCTTCCTACCTGTTGCAGTTCAGACCTTCTGATGGTTTAAGTGCTAAATGTAATCATGATCTTTACTAACCTATCATATTGAATTTGTAGAACAAATTACAATAATGATCATAAAAAATAGTTGTTCAGAAATAGTTTATCATCAGCTAATGAGCATGTTGTGTTGAGTGCTCATATACTTGCTTATGTGAAGTGCTCAGCATGTTTTCCAGTCCCTATCTCACTTGGGTTGTGAGATAGCATTGGCATTTAGGATGGTTTAAATACATTCTTAAAAAGGCCAATCTTTTTAACATTACTGTAGCCCAGGAGTAGAATTAACTATCTGCCCTCCTACGTACTCAGAGGAAACGAGCACTTACATCTGCGTTCTGTTTTACTTAGTAGTCTTTTCTTTGGTCATACTTGGCACTAGTGTAACATTTTTTGAAGTGCTAAAGAGTCAGCTGATTATGCCTTTAAAAGCAGAAATAGTTAACATTGGGGAAAAAATTCTGTGCATTGTAAAGTACAAAAGCAAGAGGAAAAAATCTACCGACTGCATTCAAAAAAGCATGTGAACCAGTGTTCATGTGCTTTTTTTTGAAAGCAGCTGATTGGAAGTTCATGCATTTGGGTCAAACCAGGCAAGAATCAAAAGCATTGCTTATATTGTTCTCTTATGATTTATTTTTTTTTAACTTATCTCCTAAAATGAAAATCCATGCTTGTCCTCGTGGTAATATCACTGGCTGGGTGAAGTTCAAGGCTAGGTGAAATTAGGATGTAAGCATTTAAATAGCAGTTCATAGACGGATATTGTTGGCTGTCATCATTCTGTTCTCCCGATGGACTTAACATACAATTCTTTACATTTTCTTTTCTCTCACCCTTAAGAACTGTTGCTTTTCTCAAGACAAGAGTTTCCTGTGCTGTTTGTTTGCAGAGCTGCAAATGCCTCTGTCAAATTCTAGGGATGAATGCTGGCTGTTAAAATAATGGCCTGCAGCCAGAGCAGTAACAAAGGTCATTGTAAGAAGGTGGAGTTTGCACCTGATCTTGGCACACTGAGGATGTTCAGCCTGGTGTTGATGTACTTTTCCTTCTAGCAATTTTCTTACATAGGCAACTCTGAGTTCCCGCTTCTGGTTATGTCCTTTGTCTGACTGTCAATTTCTGATTTTCCTGATTCAGATACATAGTGGAGTTCACTGGATCTGCTTGCAGGAGTGAGCCAGCAGAATAGCTCAACTGTTCTTCACATGGTATCTGACTATTTGTCACATTTGCTGCATGTGCAGAAAAACATTCTTGGCATGTGCATACATTGGTGTAGAGCATACTGTTTGAAAGAAGAACGCCTATTGTCTAGGTACCCTGAATTTGCTCTGGCTGTCCGGTCCCTAGGTGGCTGTCTTTCAAATGATGCTGTTTCTTACACTTTTTTTCTTTCCAGCCCTGAAATAGCCTGTAGAAGTCAGAGGGGTTGTACAAGGTTGGACTAGATTTTTGTTATCTTTCAAGGAAAAAAGAGATACAGTTGAAGATGAGGATGGTTCACCGTGCTTATTACCTGGGGATAGAAGGCAAAACAAATCCTGCTTTCTAAAAAGCCATTTCTTTCCTTGAAGTGTTAGAATGTTTGTATTGTTCTAGATTAGACACTGTTGTGCTACTTCTTTTACTTTCAACTTCTGTATGTTGATGTAGAGTTGCAAAGTTAAGTCAGTGCAATGTCTTGGGAGCAGACGCTGGGTTTGCTTTAACCAGGGTTATGTGTGGATCTGAAAGAGAGTTCTAGCTCATAGCTTGATTTCAGGTGTCCTGTAAGAAGCGCTTTTTATAAGATTCTCTCTCTAATTCAGATTTTATCAGTACCACCAAGAATTTTAAGTGAAAATACATGTCTAAAAGCCAAATGTTTTAAATCCTCTCTTCCCTTTTGATTTTTTTTTTTTTTTTTTCTTAAATGTCAGGACAAGCTTTTGACTTGAGTCGGGAGGTGGGTTTACCTATAAGGATGGCAAGATTTAAGTTATCATGGAGGAACTGGGGTGCAGGGATTATAATCTAAAATAACACGTAAAAAGCTTGTTTGGAATTTCTTGATAAAATGTAAGAGACCTGGGGAGGGGTTCCACATCCTGTTAGATATGGTGCTTAATACTTAGGCTTTCACTGCACCTTGAAAAACATTTCACATAGTTATTACTTTGTTTGAATATGGAAATATGTTAATTAATGCCTTTGTTCCACTGCCTGCTCTTTTCCTCAGCTTCTTCTATTCAACCCTCTAGGTGGCCTAGCACAATGTGGCTTCTTTTCTTTCAATGAGCTCTTTCTGCACTAATAGGGTCCAGGGTGATCTGGAGAACCATGTGCACAAAATTGGTCCACCACCCCCCCCATCCCTTTATGGGCATGTCAGGTTAAATTCATATCAGCAGAAGGGTCACTGTCATGATTTTCAATAGCGTAAGATGAGGTGATGACTTCAGACAATGGTGCCACACTCTCCATTTGGAGACACTTGCCTCACCAGTTGCATTAGTTAATTAATATGCTAAAAATAGGGGCGAGTGATACAAATCGCTGCCTGTTGTACAACAAAGGCTGGGCATGTGTAGCTTTGATAGCCAAGTTTATGGTGCTTGTTATGGAGGGAAGTTAGTTTAGAGCTAGAGGCAATGTAAGACTTTCAGGATGCTGAGCTTTAGTCAATCTGGGCCTCTGGCCATTTGCTTGCTGTCTCATTTGCATTATGAATGACATTAAGGGAACTAACAAGGTTACTGGGCATAGAAATGTTCTCATGTGACCCCACATGGAAGCCGACCTACAGCAGTGCTAGTTGGCAGGGGCACTGTGGCTCTTTTATTTGGCTTCCTATGGAGACGGTTTTTGGGAGTGCGTAACTTGTAGGTATAAAAGAAAAAACAATGTTCACATAATGTGGAGATCCTAACATAAGCTTCCGGGAGCCACGGAAGTTCGAAGGGGATGCTGGACATGTGGCTTGAGCTGTACTGAGCGTTGATTTGACATCTGGTGATAGGACAAGGGGCAGTGGGTGCAAGCTGGAACATAGGAGGTTCCACATAAGTGTGAGAAAAAATTTCTTCACAGTAAGGGTAACAGAACACTGGAACAGGCTGCCCAGAAGGTTGTGGGGTCTCCTTCTCTGGAGACATTCAAAACCCACCTGGTTGTGTTCCTGTGTGACCTAATCTAGTTGTTCCTGCTCCAGCAGGGGGATAGGACTGAGTAATCTTTCAGGTCTCTTCTGGTCACTGACAATTTGTAGCATTGGATGCACAGCATAAGCATCCTCCATTACTGTTCTCCCCTGCCAGCCACCTTGAGCAATGCTGTGTTGTGGAAGTACTCACAAGGACGTGGGCATCTGGGTCTTCAGGAGGATCTGTTTCCCTGCTGCTGGCATGAATTTTGGGTTGCAGTGGAGGTATTTTGTTCTTACCCACTGCATTGTAGCTACTGTACAGACGATACAAACTCTGTGAGAGTTTTTTTTTTTTTTTTTTACAATGTCTTACCTGAAAATTGCAACAAAGAGGGATAAATTACAGAAAATCTGTTGCCACTGGTATTTCCCTAGTTCTTGTGTATAATTAGAACACAGTTTGGTACGTCTGAAAATCAAATACTGGAGACGCATCCCACTACCTCCTTGGTAAAGCACGGCATTGTTCATGCTAGTCAACATAAGGATTTGTCAGATAGAAGTCAGTACTTTCACAGGTACTTAAGCAGGTATTGTGTCGCAGCCTACTTTGTTACACGTTATCAGCCAGTAATGCCATCAGCTCCCATGACAACTTGCTGTGTCTGGATTTGAAATGTACTGAAATCAAAGAGTGTGAACTCATTGTTCCCAGTTGAGGGCTTAACCTGGTGACACTAAACCCAAGCAATTGCAGCATGTACAAGAGTGGAAGCAGATCTGTGGAGATATATCCTTCTTTAATTCCTTTATATATAAATTAGTGGATTCACTCATGAGTCACTCTGTGGGAAAAGGTTTTTGGGACCCATAAATGTTGTTTGAATATTTTTCAATTTTATAATCATTTTTTACTTGCTCCAGGGGCTGAATGAATTACATAATGGCATGGCTTGGAAGGGACCTTAAAAGTCATCTAGTTCCACTCCACTCTGCTGTGGGCAGGATTGTCAGCTGCTAGGTCAGTTTTCCCAGGGCCCCATCCAACCTGGCCTTGGACACCTCTGGCAGGGGGCATCCACAGCTTCTCTGGGCAGCCTGTTCTAGTGCCTCACCATCCTCCCAGTGAAAAATTTTCCCCAACATCTAATCTAAATCTCCCCTGTTTTAGTTTAAAACTGTTTCCCCCTTGTCCTCTCACTAGCCACCTGTGTAAAAAAGTTGGTCTATCTCCTATTACAAGCTTTCTTTTAGTATTGGAAGGCCACGATCATAGAACCATTAAGGTTGGAAAGACTACATAAATCATCTAGTCCGATCATCAACACATCACTACCATACCACTAAATTATGTAGTCAGTGTTGAATGTGCCCTTTTCTTCAAAAACTCCAAAGATGGTGACTCTCCCATCTCCCTGGACAGCCTGTTCCAATACCTCACTACCCTTTCTGAGAATGTTGGGGTTTTTTTGTTTTGTCTCTTTTTTTTTTTTTTTTTTTTTTTTCTTGAACATCCAACCTCAACCTTCTCTGGCATGCCTTGAAACCATTACCTCTTATTCTATCACTAGTTAGTTACTTGACAGAATGGGACCAACCCTCACCTCACTACAACCTCCTTTCAGGTAGTTGGAAGGAGTGACCTGAGCCTCCTCCAGACTAAACAACCCCAGTTCCCTCAGCTTCTCCTTGTAATATTTGTGTTGCAGACTCTAGACCAGCTTTGCCCTTCTCTGAACATGCTCCAGGGCCTCAATGTGTTTCTTGTAGTGAGGGGCCTAAAGCTGAACACAGTATTCAAGGTACAGCCTTGCCAATTAGGTGTTCCCAGAGCCTTCTTTTCTCTGGACAGTCATTCAAACATATAAATGCTTATGTATTTTACAAAAATACCTGTTTATTGGAGTCCTGGAATAATTCCTGATTTTCATGGTTGAACTTTGTAAACTGGAGGCCCGTGCTTCTTCCACAGAGCCACTAGCTGTCTGTGGGTGAGTTTGTGCAGGAATGAGCTGCTGCAAACAGTCATCAGATTCAAGACCTAGGCCCTCTAGTAAGTGAGAAGAGACAGGATGTCTTAAAAGCAAAGGCTGTTTTGAGCATCTGTTTTCAAGCAAGATGTCTTGTCAGAACAAATTGTGAGTTCTGCTTAAGATCTCACTGTATTTATTACATATTCTTGGGGAGTGGCCCAGTGAGAACTGTAAAGGGCAGAGGCACTGAGGATAGCACGTTCTGGGAATGCTAGTGCTGTATGTATCATGCAGTGCTGTTTGTTTACACCACATATTTACAGGCTGGGCGATTCCTCTGCCGGATGAATTTATTTGAGGCAAATATGAAACACTGATTTTGACAGTGAAGTTGTAATTCTTTGTATGTTAGTGTCATGATTTGTGATGTGCGCTGAGATGAGTACTCACTGGGCTATGTCCAGTACTGACAAGTAAGGGTCAAGGCTCTCCCGCTAACTTAACTGTTAATTAGGACAATATAAAAATTGCTAAGTCCATCAGCTTTCCTATATATACACTACTACAGTATAATTATTGTTTTTGTAATAGTAATAGTCCATACTAACTGCTTCTGTTAGTGGGAATTTGCTCATTCAGAAGTATCTGAGTGTGATGTCTTCTGAGCTCAGTTTTTGTGGGTGAAAGGGTCAGCTGTGTGCAGCTGTGACCTGCAAGTAGTTGTCTTCTAGTGGCTCCATGAGACAGGTAAGTCTGTGTGAGGATTTCAGCTCTTTCCTTTATTTCCCCAGTTCTGACATCCATCTTCCCGTTCGTGTGGACAAATGTTATTACCAGAGTTCCTCATGGATGCCAGGGATGTACTTTAGCCTGGAGAAGAGTATGACATCTCCACAACTGTTCCAGTGTCTGCCATCTAAGCATTTGGGAGACTGAGGGAGAAAAAGCTTTGTTTGTTTAAAACTTCTGCAGTTACACAGAAATCATCAGAATTACAGTATTTATGATAGCTAAATAGAGAAGACTTGGTCTTAAGCAGAAGGGCAGTTTTCAGTATCCATGTGACTGTATAAGTAGACTGAATACATCAAGAGCGTTTCTTTTTTTTTTTTTTTTGTACTAGGTATTACTTGGATTTCTTTCTCCTTCTCCTCCAACTGAAAATTGGTAGAAAAGGGTTTATTAATGAGCTGTTGTTGATTAAAACAACTTGTAAACCAAGTTTTATGTTAGGAAGATATCTGTAATCTAGAAAAAATGAGAGTCATGTTAGGTAAAAGAAGTACAGGTAAAACAGTGCCTACAGCAGGATGAAACATAAGGTGGCCTTATAAAGGTCACAAGAGCATTCAATTTAATTTTCATTTATCTCCTAATTTCCACAGATAGGTGAGAAGTTTTGAAATGCCTTTCAACTTGTCATTACTATTATTTTTTTAAGAAACAAATGTGGCATTTGTTGTTTTTTTTTTTTTTAATGGCATAGCTGTAAGTATTCTCATTTGCTAATTGCAAAGGTATTGAACATAGAGTAGTAAAGATGAATTGTTAATTAAAATCTCTTTCCCAAACAGTTCTTTAAATGCTTCAGTTAATCAAGTCTTTAAATTTGATGTGACTTAAAATCTTAGTTCATTGTTTTTTGAAACCTTATTCCAGTTAGTTTTCTAGTTATACATGGAGCTCTAATGTGACTAAGATCCAAATTTCTGATGTTGATTACAGAAAGTCTTTCTCTTCCTTCCTTTTATTTTTTTTTAACTAAGACTATTGAAAAATTTCCAGATTTTCTTTATGCATCAATGAGAATAAAAGACTAAACTGCATTTCCATCTTAATTTGCAGATCTGTTACATCTCCTTTGACTACTTGTGATGAGTAGTGTGACTAATGAGCTCAGTCAGACCCAAGAGTTTTTCTACATTTTTACTCTTGGGTGTGGCTTTTATGTTGATGCCTCTGTTCTACAGCTTTTCTGGTCTGGGCTTGGACTAATTCCCAGATCTGTTCTTACAGATTTTAACTTTGCCATGTACCCACCATCAATGATAGCAACTGGAAGTGTGGGAGCAGCCATCTGTGGCCTTCAGCTTGATGATGGGGACAGATCGCTCTCTGGTGACAGCCTAACAGACTTTCTGGCCAAGATTACAAGCACAGATGTGGTGAGTGTCATGGATTCCTGTTCTTATTTCACTTCTGAGAACCCTGTGAAAAAACTGAGCTGTCCATCAAACTGGGCCTGATTCTGAGAGCTCTGTGGAGCGAAGCGGAGGGGGGAGGGGAGTTCTGGTGTGAGTGGACACCTTGGTGGAAGATCTCTGGATGTCCAGAGCTCCTTGGTCTCATGGGAATCACTTCTCATCCATATTTTGTTCAGCAGCTTTGTGAGTAGAGCCTCCTTTGCCTCAGCTTGTACTTGGGCCTACTCCATCCACCGTGACTGATGCTAAGGCTTGTTATAGGGGAGAAGTCGCCTTTAGTGCCCTAGGGCGCTGATGTGGAATAGCAGACAGCATCTCCCATAGCTTAAGGTAAACTAGTGTGTGCACAGGAACAGCAGGCCTGTGCTCCCAATCTTGAAACTGCTGTTCTGACCCTCACTGAGATACCGTCTAAAAATCTTTGGCATAAAGGAGGAGAATATTGAGCTAATCCTTCAGCGCCAGCAAAGCAGGAGATGGATATGACCCAAACTGTCTAGATTTCTGTCTCTAACCTCATTATAAGCACTCTTTTTAAGAAATTACCGCTTCAGATTGTCAGGAAGTCCTTTTGTCAATAGGGAGGTGAATCTGATATTGATTCAGTAGTGCCTGAAAAGTGATTTAGTGAGTACATATGAAAAATGCAAACCGGGCAGGTCTGCATGGTTGACTGAGCTGGGAGGACTAAAAGGAGTGCTCAGATCACCTTTACTAGGAGTGATAACTCTCCAGTTGCATTGCTACATTGGTTAGTGGGCCATGGGAGGTAGAGTCTGTGCTACTGCAAATCCATATTGCTCGGTCTGTGGAAAAGAAGAGTTTAATCTGTTGATAACCTGACAAGTTTTGCCATGTTGAAATACACCTGAAAGAAAATGAGTGAGACTTAATGGAAGGCAGGCCACAAATAAAATACTTACCATAAAATTATCAGTATCAAGTTACCAATGCGTCATCCTGAACCAGTGTTCAACATAAATCCTCTTACAGCTTGTGGAGTAGATACTCTGTGCAATTATTAGATCTGTAATAACATTGTGAAGAGAAAGTTGTTTGGTGGTTGTTTTTTTTTTTTTTTTAAACAAATGTTCTAAATTTTGGCTAAAAAGGAATATTCCAGTTTAACTGAAAGGGAAGAACTTCAGTTTCTTTTTTTCTTTCTTTAGGTGAGCTCAGTCTAATTTTAAAGTGCGTTTCTAGGTCTTCCCATTTCTTTTGGTTGAAAGTGAGCTTTGCAAAGGAAAAGAAACGTTACCAATTCTGAATGCTTGTAATGTAAATCATGTAGCTTTCGAAATTAAACATACGCTCATTTCTAGTGAAAATTTCACATAGGTGATTTGCCTTTTTGTGCCATTTTTATAGGCATGGAGGAACAGTGGTGGTACATTGCAATAAACAGCAGAAGCACGCAAGAAGAATCCTATATAACAGTTCAGACTTCATGGCCCAATGCAAGTAATGCATAGCACTCATTTGTATGGTTGTTCCATTTAGAGCAAGAAAATCTATAAAGTTTACTTAATATATTTAGAAAACAAGAATTACCAGTTATTAAAATTGACAGTTATTGGCTGACTGAAATTTTCTGCTTGGATGTTTGATTGGATGTAATGTGATAAGTTTTGGATGCAGCATCCAGCAGTCAGGAAAAACTCTAGTTATCAAGTTAACAGATGTGAGTGGACATCAGAAAACTGGATAAAGGAAGGCTAAGATTTATGACAGACTTGGGACTTGTTAATATGGGTGCTGCTTTTGGTAATATTTGTGAATATCCTAATAATAAGGAAAACAGTTGCTGCTATCTGTTGAGAGCTTGTGAAACCATCAGCAGTCTGAATGTTATGGAGTGTTGGAAAGATTGAAACTATCTTGATTTTGCTTGTTACATGGAAAAGTCAGGTGAAATGGACTCCTTGACTGCTTCTTGCTTTCATGCTCATTTTTACTGATGTATGCCCCACAACCATTTATGTCCTTGTGTTTCAAACCCCATACTGGGACTCATCTAATTTAAATATGAGGGAAAGACCATCTGTTCTTGTTTTGAAATTGGCGATGGGGAGTTGCTTGGCTTCTAAGAATAGCTAGTGCTGTCTGAGTCAGAGAACTTCAAAGATGCAATTTTTCCATCACTAGACCATGTTCCACACCCGTGAGCTCCAGATAAATTTCTGAAACTATTTTCACTTGTCAGAGGGGAGATGCTAGGGTAGTCCTGTGTTTCTCTCTGTTGTATTTAGGAGGTTTTGATCAACCACTGAGTTCTGTCTTTCTGGAGATGTCAGAGTTGTTTAGGATAGGTCTTCAGTTTCCTTGTGCCACGTGGATCTTTTTCCTAGCTCATTTTCAGTGTGAACAAGTCTGGCTTTCAGTGACAACATGCTGCTGATCATACTCAAGTCTTAGGTGAGGGTAAGCGGGCTCAACATGTGGGGCACAAAGGCTACATAACTGGAATCTTGCAAAACACTTGTATTTACCTGGATTCTTCTATAGTAGGGGGAAGGGCATTTCCCATCCTTACCTACCAATTTTGTCAGCATCTGATCATCACTTTCTGATGTAGTCTTTGCTGTGGTAATCTGTTCCTTACTCACTTTTAAAGTAGGTTATTGCAGTTCATGCTGCATGGGACTATTTTTGGATAAGATTTATGTACTCAAGCAAGGCTGGATGCAGCTGTTTGCTTATGTAGTTGCTTCTTTTGGTGGCGATTAAAACCATAGGCTTACCTACTGCACTTCCTCTTGTATTTTTTTTCTGGTTATTGTCAGGTGCCTTGCTGTTTGACCTGTGAGACTGTACTTGAATGAGGATCCCAGCTGTTGCAGAACCTGGTTCTTCTCATGTTCTGTTTGCGTACTAGGGTTGTTTTTGCAGGCTTTTAGGGACAAATGAGAAGTCACAGTAGGGTGTCTTTCTCTTCGGATTTTCTTTCTTCTGTATCTGATAGAACCCTTGTTAACTGACTTTCAGAGAATGCTGCAGGCATATTGTGCAAGACCATGTCAGAGAAGGAATATATGTCTTTTATTTTTTTGCTCTTTTAGGAGTGTTTTTGGATTCTGTTCATTTGATATTTATAGGTATGCATTTAAAGCTCATGTTCTTTCTTATAGGAGATACTTAAAGCTTTCTCAGGCATCCCAGTGCTTCTCAATGTAAGGCCTTTTTGCAATACCTTGCAGGTTTTACAACTTTTTCTCATTCTGAATATTTTAACCTGATTGATTCAGTTTGAAAGAAAATACCTGTTAGAACAACCTAGTAGCTTCTCAGTGGTTAGAAAAAAAAAAAAAAAAGTTATTTTTCTTGTTGAAAAACTTATCATGCCTTTTCTTTGAAATTTTGTTGATGTTTTTGTCAGAAATGTGCTTTTTGCTCTATCCTGGTGAAAATCTTCCCAAATTTGGCTGAGCTATATGTCTTTGAAGAAAAAAAAGATCACTCTTCCCACATATCAAAGAATTCTTAGGATGTTACTAGTCATATCCTCTCCAAGAATCTGTTGGCACTGAGAAAAGCTTTCTTCTCTTTGCATCTGATCATAGCCCACAGCAGCACAGACTACTAAATAGCTTCTTACTAAGTGAGAACACCCTTGTTACAAAGGGGATTTCTAGATAATTCAGCTGCTCAAACATTTAAATCTTTAAATACCTTAGATATGCTGTAATTTTTCAAGATACTTACATGTGGCCAAGTTTGGAAGATGCTCGTTTTTGGAGAGCTGGCTGTAATTCAGTCTGTCTCCTGCAAGATTCAAAGTCTCAGATCAGCTGAAAGGAGCCATAATTGTTAACTTGTGCAGAATAGCATATTTTTCATTAGCCAGATATTTAGAAATGGCAGAAATAACTTGGTAAATGTGTTCCCCATGACTTCTGTTTTGGAATTAGGAGCCAGGACTGAAAAATTTCACCTATTAAAGCTTGAGAGAGAGGGAAAAGCAGCTGAAATCAGGGTCTCAGAGTTATCAGGCACTCTTAATGATAGGTAGTAATGTCAGCCTCATCTGTAAAATATATTGTTGAGAAAAATGTACTGATTGGATTGTGTAAAAGTTAGCTCAAGGTTGTGTTAATGAAGAGTAAAGACTATTGTAATATACTTCATGCTGGGTCTTAATTAAAATGGAGTGAAAAGCTTCAGTTCTCTGATTTCCTAATTTCTCATGCTTGAAAGTTCTTCTTGCAGTGACACAATAAATTCATCATTGCTGTGTAAATGTTGTGGTGTTTTCAAAAGATAGGTTGGGGAATACCAAGAATCTAGAGCTTGGAGGCTGCAAGAGCATCACAGCATGAAAAAGCAAGGTAACTTACAGAGTTCACAGTTCTGCAGAGAGAAATGCTCTTTCCCCCTCCTGCCTCTTGATAGCCTGCAGAAAACTGCGGACAGCTGGAAGGGAGTCCTTCCTACCAGCACAGCTTGCGGTAGAGTGCTGCAGGGTTCTGCTGCATGTGGGAAGTGCTGGGGAGTTTTACCATTTTGCAGTTGGCCTCAACATGTAAATAAAATAAGTGTTCCTGATATGCCACCAGGAACTATGAAGAATGTAAAGACACTTTCTGAACTGGCCACACTGCAAGCTTCTGATATTTGAAACTATTTTTTAGGTACTCAGGAGCAAAGAAGTGTTTTAAAATCCCATCGCTGAATGAAGGAGGTGGAGAGGTTGCTTAGCTTGGAAACTGGAACATCTTAATGAGCTTTCAAAAACATGATACTGTCTGAGGGAAAGCATGAAAAAATTGAGCTTTAAAGTTTCAAGCATATGAAAAAGGAGAATGATAATGAAACCCTCTTGTAACTAAACTGCAGTGAGATTTTGTAAACTTCTACTATTTCTTGAAGATAGTTGAGGGTGCTGTTTTCTAGGAAACCGTAGCGTGAACCGGAAAGCTGAAATCAGTGGAGTTATTTAGGTGGACACTGGTGTGGCTGAGTGGAGTTTGGCATTAAATGCTGTAATGTGTTGGGTGTTTCATTAATAATTAGACCAAAGAGATGTTATTAATAAACACCATTTAATTTAGATCCCTGCTGCTGGATCAGCAAACAACTAGCACGAGTGTTTCTTTCAAAAACACATTAATGTTGTTTTTCCATGTATAAATCCAAAACAGTACTCTGGGCTTTAGCTGAAATGGTACAAGGCATCATGTCAGTATCATTTTAATGATGACAGTGGTTTTTGATAAATAGTTGTCCTTGGCCATT
Organism: Tragopan temminckii; assembly: GCA_028571105.1. Classification (NCBI taxonomy): domain Eukaryota; kingdom Metazoa; phylum Chordata; class Aves; order Galliformes; family Phasianidae; genus Tragopan; species Tragopan temminckii. The sequence goes on along the minus strand of JAOWBP010000001.1, from coordinate 61,430,426 downwards.
TGGTGAAGGTTGAATCACAGTCTAAAAAGGCAGTGATGACTACCCCATGCAAATCTTGGTTTCATTACTCCTTCCATCTACCAAAATAATAGTCAGAGATCAACTCTTGGAGAAACTTCAGGGCACTCAGCAGCCTTATGGGTAGCAAAAATATGCTTTACTTGGTATATTTGAGTGGCCTTTTCTGATAATTATTGTCCTGAAGAGTTGACAAGTGCTAGTCTAGCTCGGCTTGATGCAGTTTTTGCAAGATAGGGATCGCACAGTCTAAGCTGTTTTGCTGCCAGAGTGGGAACATTTCCTTTGCAATTTCTTGAAGAGGAATCAAGAGGCTGGTAGGTAAACAGTTAACAAACTTCTCACAGGAAATGCATGAGCTCCCTGTGCATCACTTGGTGGATCATTGCAGTGGAAAAATAAACAGCTTGGCAAGTCAAGAATTTTCATAGCATCCCAGACAAGGACTCCAGTGTATGCAGTATCCTGACCCCAGTGAAGCCAGATGCTTCAGAAGAGGACACAAGTATTCCTGTGGTGTAAAACTATAGGATGTGAGGAGGGATAACTGTGAATGGGTAGGGTGTAAGCCTGGCATCTTGAGAGCTTGAGTTCAGTATTCTGCTTTGTCACACATCTGCCTTGGTTGAGTCTCTCTCTTCACCTCCCAGAAGAGCTGCCATCAGTTTAGCATGTCAGCTTGCTAGTCGTTTGTCTGGAAATTGCCTCTTTCTTTGTGCCTGGGATCATTCTTATGAATCATGTGCATGTCAGACATATTTGACCCAGTTATTGCTTGCATTTCCCTTGAGTCTGGAAAACTGTATGTTCTCTTCTTCCCCAGTTCTCCTAATGGAGGAGAAGTATAGAGGACTCTGAGGAGCTTAAGAAACTATGTTAAGAAATGCAGTGTTGGATAAATAAAGGTCTTCTCTGTTACAAAGCACCTTGGAGAAGAATTCCAGAGGCTAAAATTTATGCAAATTAGGCATGTAACTGTGTTTTAAAGATAACTCTGCTCTGAGCAAAAGATTGAACTAAATGATATCCAGACGTCCCTTTTAACCTTTTCCTGTTATCTCAGGAGCACTGAAACAGGGAAATGATGTTCACGTACTAAAATGCTCTCAGACTTAAATCATTGATTAAAAACTGGCAAGGCTAGATCTCAAGTTAAACTAGTTAGCAGTTGCTTATGAAATAAACTGAATGGTAGCATCCAGAAGAGCTGACCTGGTTCATTCTGTGTGATGATGAAGTTTATGTCTGCCTAAGGGGCATATTCTGTAGTGCACAGCTTTCAGGATTGTGGTCGAATGACAGAAGTTCTTCTCCTCTGCATCAGCAATAGGGAGAGGATTTTCAGGCAGACCACACGTGGGCTTGTATGCAGGCACAAGTCTCTTTTAAAAGTCTATTCCCACATGGGACTGGTGTGTTCTGTGAGTATTTGTAAATCAAGACATGTTTGAGGGCCTGTGGTAGAATGAAAAAGAAATCAAACTTTTCTTAATGTTGTGTCAAAAAACAACTATTTGTGAACTGCTGAAAATGTGGATTCAGGCTGTTTTGAAAACTGGGTCCATAATAAATGGCATTTAAAATATCTGCATTTAAATGCACTATATATGCTAGTGCTGGGATTTTTTTTTCCTGAGGTCTGAAAAGTCCCTTCAGAAAGATCCTTGCAAATTGCTGTACAAAAAATGGTATTTAGTACCATCACATTCAAGAATTCGTTTCCTGTGGAGCTGCAGTATAAAATCATGGAAAACTGTCCTTGAACAGACAGCATTTGAACAGTGTCCCTAAGGCACATACACCATTTATTCTCCTGTTTGCAGTGTTTAGGGCCTGTGGTTTTGGAACCAAGTATCAGGACTTGTTGTATCTTATCCAGCTTTATTTGTTGCAGACCACATTTTGTATGCGAGGAAACAACAGATGAAATAGCCTCCAAAGAAAGGAAGAATGAGATAGTTTCCTAAGTTGTCTTTGCCTGAGTTGGCAGCTGCTCAGGTTCATTCAGCTTTTTGTTCCCCAGTGAGTGCTGTGCGTGTGTAGTAACAATGGGGTGATGCAGTTACACTGTAGGCTAATAGCCGAGTTCCGTCAAATCCATTCATAAATGCAGAGGAGAGTGCAGTGCTGTGAGAGCCAGCCAGCGCACAGAGGAAGTGAGGCCCCCAAGTAATGAGCTCCACATCACAAACATAGCTGTCAGAGCTCAGGGACTGGTGATAGACTGCAGTCATCTGGTTGGAGCCTTGCCCTGACCCTTGCTGCTGCAGATGTGCGACCTGCTTGAGTTGACAAGGGATGCTGATAGCGGCCAGCAGAGATCCCCTCCAGGCATCCTCTGCCCTGAAGCGGCTTGGTGTAAGGCAGACAAATAGGTTATTTCAGAAAATCCAATATTTTGATAAGTAGTCACAGCATTTAGTACAGCAGGCTAACATAAATTCACAACTTTTGTCTAGCAGTTTCAGACTATTCTTACACTTGTTGGAGAGAAATCAGCAACTTGAAATCTCAAGCCGCATTAAGCAGGGAGTATAAATTAAAGCATGGCATCTGCCCCCTGGATCACCCTGATAGTGTTTTGGCTTTACTGTCACTTTTTCCAGTTCTTCCCTGTTGCTATGAGAAGTACCCACATGAGCAACAGGAAACCAACAAACTGCCTGTTCAGGCAAACACTGGAACCAGATCTACAAAGTATACTGTTCAAAGTGCTGAAAAGACTAAAAAATTTCCAAGAAAAATGTGCCAACTTTCAGATGCTTCATGCTAGTCATCTTACATAATCTCTATGAAATGCTGTTTGGAACAGTAATTTTTTTTTTTTTTTTTTTCAGATGGAAGGCAGTCAGGCTTATCTGTAATTGATGCTATTTGTCACAGTAGCAGAAATAGGTACATTTAGCAGGGTAAATATTTCTGGTTTTAAATTGCATCCAGTAAATGTGAGAACAGTGAGATAGAATAAATGCAGTAAATGGGCATAATATTCCCACAGTTGCTTTTCAGGGTGTTTGGAAGTATGGTGGTGTGCTGATGATTGGTGTTTTGCAAATGAAAGCCCTGGTTGGAGAAGGAATCCCTGTTTATGTCAACAGTGAAGCAGAGGAATCCAGCCCTCTTCTGTATCTAGGAGTATAGATGACACATTCCTTACTAGAATTACTGTAAATTCCAGCTCTTCAGTACATGTCTCAGTGCTGTTTTCTCAAGTTATCCAAAGAGTGATTACACAACAGTTGAACAGTATTGTCGTTTAAAGTATCTCGAGCTTCTCCATTTATCCTATCAAGTCTTGCACCTAAGAAAGTCCTTTTCTCATTTCCTTTATACAGTTAGTTTTAAGGAGGAGATATTTAAAGCAGACATCAGGAATGTTAACAATTATTTGTGAAGTTGTTAACCTGTATGTGGAAAGCTAACTATGCTTTAATACAGCAAAGCCAGAAAAATTTTGCAGGGTTCTCAGCTTTGGGAATTTCAGCACATGGCAAAGCATCCAGGGTTTGGATCCAGGCTTCTAAATCTCATTAGGAAATGCGGGGGCATAAAGAAATACTGGCTAGAGTGTTTTTTTTTGTTTTTTTTTTAGTTACCTGTGTGCATATTTTATGCACATTAAATAACAGCCCTACTGTTGTTCATCTGCTGTTGGTTGTTAAGGACTGTAGTTTTTGGGTTTAGAAAAACCTTGAGAAATGATCTGCTCCATGACTTTGCCCTCATCCTTGTCATTACAAAGGATTTAATCTCCTTTGCCATTAGCCTAGGATTGCAGTAGCAATGACAGACCTGCTGAACCCTGCCAACTGCAGTTGTGTTTTCACTGGAGTAGCCAGGCTGTGCTTTCGACAGCTGGATGTCCATACTTCCCTGGTAGGGTTCTGAGATACAGCTTTGTGGTTTCTTACTAATCAATCCGTGCTGCTTATTGAGTTTCTGCTGGTGCCAGCCTTAATCTTATACTTTGTGGTAGAGCTACAATCATGTTAAATACTCATGTTATGGAGTATTTAAATTTAACAGAAATAGCGTGGAGTCTTGGTGAACAGTAGTGTTGCAGTCTAGTTTATTTCTTAAATGCTGCTATAACACGTTTTCTCTGAACACTGGTATTGCCAAGTGAATGCTATTCTGGATGGGCAAAAGCAGGCTGGCTGTGAGGTTTGAACCAGTTTTTGTGCCCCCAAGTGTTTTCCTAAATTTAATTATTGGTAAAATAATTAAAATATTGGGAAGCTTGCCAAGGTAAAGCCAAAACTGTGATGCAAAAGGGAAATTGGAAAATCGTGACACACGAAGTACCATGTCCTGAGCCACTGTGGAGGAGACCAGATCCAAGTTCATCACCAGAGCTTACTTCTGCAAGGCAAACCTTCCTGCCTGCTGGAGACAGTGAGCAGCAAGTCCGAGAAAAGCTCTGATGGTTGCCGACACAGGTGGCTTGATGCCTGACAGAATTGGATGTTATGTGGCTTTTCATACCTATCGAGCCCTCTTGCCTTCTGCTTCCATCATTTTTTATTATTTTTTTTAATCAGACTGGCCATGGGCTTGCAAGATGGAAAAGATGCTTTATGCTTTGCATCTGTTTATTTCAATAAAGCTAGGGAAAATACGTGAACAGGTTGTATGGGTTGTGATGAGGTTGTTCTGGAGTTTGGAGCAGTTAGGTCTGAAAATTCAGTGACTACCAGTGCAAAGCAAGAGTCTGTTGGTTGGATTGAGTTGAGTGGGATTTCTCACATGATGGCTAATTGCAGCCATTTTCATTGTGGCATTACAAACATTAGTTTCAAACTGGAAGCTAGGAAACAGTTTAGGTCATATATTAGTATGTTGAAAAGCTCAAGAAAATGAGTTGTATATGATTTTCTGCGTGATCTTTCCTAGTCTATTTGCTTTCTTTAAAGATTGTCATGTGTGGAAATGGAAATTCTCAACTATTGTTGATAGGAATAACTAGATTCTGCCATTTTACTGGTGATTGCTCCTACCAATCATTTTCACTATCAACATTTCTGTCATAGCGATGAAGTTGGTCATCACAGAACACAGAAAAGCACTTATATTCCTTCAGCTGCTTTTCAGTTGTTCCAGTAAAATCATCCAGGAATGAAGAACTCTCCCAAAGCATAATCAAAAGAAAAAAAAGAAGAAACAATAAAATTAATTGGCTTTTCAGTTCTGCATATGCTAAAGTAAAAATAAAACTATGGAGTGGAAAGTACATGAACTATTTTCATTGTTAAATCCATTGGACCATAAAGAAGAATGAGGAAGTTGATCCATGTGACACACTTAAAAAACAAAAGTAACTGCGTAATATTCTGAAGGAATGGCCTATTCCCTGTATTGTAAAATCTAAAGCCCTTACTTCAGTACATTTTACTGCTCTTTCAAAAAACACCTGCTGAAAATAATGCAATTCATATATATTTCTTATTTTATATGATGTTTAAAGTTTTAATTTTTTCTTGTCAGTACTGTCTAGAGCCTGCAAAATGAAAGTCTACTAGTAAAAAATGTATGTGTTCAGCAAAACCATGCATGAAACTTCTAGGCGTTAATATCAGTGTCTCAGGGAAAGGCCAGATTATTTACCCTGATAGCTTTTTCCTTCTTTGTTTGTATTGTATCACTTAAATTTGTATTGATCTTCCAGTGAGACAAACTGAAGTGGTAGCCCCATCTATAAAATATACCACTTCCTGTAATCACATTATGGTCATTGGGCTGATTAGATACCATAAATTAATTATTTTTCCTATTGCATGTAACGCTACCATCCAGCTAGTATGTATAATTCCTAAAGTTAGTTGCAGATTGTGGCTCAGCAAAGGTGGTTTTAGGATTTATCATGTAAGAATTCTAGCATTTTTATCATGTGTCATATTGACTAGGTCTGAACTTTGTCTGCCAACTTCCATCTTATTAGAAAAGCCACTGACAAGTTTAATTAGTATCTCATTTGGTACAAAACATGTTGCTTGTATGGTAACCACACCATTCTATGTTTTGCCAGGTTTTCCCTATTGTCATGCAGATAGCGTGGTCAGTGAAAAGCCATCATGCAATCTGAATACCTTGGCAGAACTGACATCATGGGCCTGGGTGTGATCCTCACAAAATCAGCATAGTAGGTTGATGGAGTGGTTGCACAGAGCAATGATTGTGCAGCCTCAGGTGGACAGCTTGATTGTATCGCAGTCATTGGAGCTGAAGAGTCTGGACTAAATCTGCTCGTGTTTTCCAGCTCATTTTGCTTTGTGACTGAGGTTTGCTTGAGAATCAGATATTGGAGTTTTTGTTGTTGTTTTGCTTTTTTTTTTTCCTAGTAGATTTTAATTGTAGGATTTGAAAACCCCTAAAGTGGACTGTCACCATTTTTATTGAAAGCTGGCCAGCCAATTTCAGCTCCTGAATGGATGCTTTACAGGCAAAACTACAAAGAATGTTTAACTCATGTTAAAAACTGAGTTTTAGTATGCAAATAGCAACTGTTTTTTGGAAGCTTTTTCACACTGAATGTACCATGTTTGTAATTTTGCCAAAGTTCTTTTTGTTTTAAGGACTTAAGTAATGTACTGTTTTCACATTCAAAATGTAGGTGTTTGCTCAAGGACATGATATAGTGAAGGGCTGTTAGTTAGGGTCGTATGGTTAGGTTGTGGTTGGATTCAATGATCTTTAAGGTCTTTTCCAACCTGAGCAATTCTATCAGAGCTAACACATGACAGTAAATGTATCGGTGGCTTATGGATATCTGTGTAAGATAAAATCCATGCAAACTGTAACAATTCCAGTCTGGACAGTTTTATTCATTTTATGTACAAAATGACCCATTTTTGTATAAAAGTACTAAGAGACTTCAGCCTCTTCATAAATTAAATAAAGCACTAAATAAATACTTTTTGCAAGTTTTTATAATTTCAGTGTAAATGATAACATGTAAGAATATTTAGAAACAGAGAATTGGCTCCAAGTGCTCAGGCCTTATGTTCCATTTGTCACCACCCTTTCTTCCCCAAGCCTGGCTGTAAGGAAGTTGCCTCATTAAGTTCAGCAGTCTATAGCTGCTTGTAAAAAAATAAAATTCAGAAGGACATGCTATTTTGAAATTTTACATCACTCTGCTTTAGAAGAAGAGATTCTTATGCAAAAAGAACATTGGGAGTATAGTTTGTTGTAGAAATCTACAAATGGGTGGCTCTGCTTTCTTCTTCTTATGGATCTGATCCTGCTCAGTTTGACCACTGACTTAAATGCAGAAAGGTTTGAGATCTGCTCTCAAAATATTGTTTAGGTCTCAGGCATTTTCTCAGAATTTGCTCAGGAAATGTCAGCACCTGTTCCAACAAGAAGTATTTTCTTTGAGTAAGTGGCTGTTTCAGCCACATAGTCTGCTGTTTGTCAGCTGCATCAGCTCTGTACTCCTGAAAAATGATTTGCAGTCTCACAAACAGGTAAATGTTTACGATGGACTTGAAACCCACCCAAGCAGCAGGTGATTTTCTTTATCTGAGTTTTCAGTTGCTTTTGGCAGTAAAGTACTTTGAAAAAAGGCCAAGGAATTTATCCAGTTCCCATCATTAAAAAAATGATTCCAGTGCTAGGAAATCGCTGAGCTCCCAATAGGCAAGAGCAAGACTCACCTATGAAAAACATTTACCTGATTAAATAAAAGTACATGCTTTTACCTTAAAAAAAAAAACTAGATAGGCTTCCTTCTCTTTTCACTTTTTTGTAGCTGCTGACACATCTTTCTCCTTACTTTCTGTTAAAATGAGAGAAAGTGAGGCATGCTAAAATCTTGCTTGCCTGTCTTGTATCTCATCACAAAATTCACTGCGCTAACATTTTATTGCATCTTCAAAGACATTCATCTTGCCCTCACCCTTCTGAGACTTCCTACTTGCTCTGAGCAAACTTCCCTTAAAGCTTCCCTTCTCTGCCTTCTGTGAGAGCCACACACAGATGTGAGTGCGAGCAGCCCAATCCCCTGCCTGCTAGGGGGCAAGCTCTGGAATGTTGGATGTTAGGCATCCCTTCCTCAATCAAATCCCATTTTTATCTAATTAAGCAAATTCATAAAGTGTGTGTTTGATAACTATGTTTTTTTTATTAACCTCCTGCTGACATGGTTGCCATGTGAGGAGTTTTGCAACATGGAGTGCTGGGAAGGGCAGCTGGCATTGGTGAGGAGCAGAGGCAATGCGCAGCGGAAACTCATGTGGGCATGCAGCCCAGGACTGGCACTGGGACAAGCTGGTGTCCTGGCTCCAGAGCAGGGGAAGCAGTGATCAGGTGACTGCCAGTGTAGTGAAGGGCAGGCACACTGAGATCAGCATTTCTGAACATTACTGGGTACTGCTTTTTTAATGAGTTGTTATTTCCTTAGCATACTGAGAATCTCCACATCTCTGAATTAATTTGACATTTTGGGTGCTCTCTGATTCTCAGCTCCAAAGTTATCCACTGAGTGACAGTGACACTGGTTATGCATTGGCTGTGGCAGTGCAGTTATTGTGCCTGTGCAATACCTCTAATCTTCCAAGAGCATCACATCTGAGCACTGGGATGAGGGACTGGTGTGACATAAATCAGGGCATGACCCAGAGACAAATACAAAGAGGGTGATCTCTGGAACACAGCTAATGCAGGAGTACTTCCAGTGCTTAGATGATGAGCGGCACAAGCAAGAGCGACTGCTGTGCTCTGTGAGATGAGCCTACAACCAGATGCCTGAATTCAGTGTTCGTTGCTCACCAGACAATTTTAAACAAACTAACTCTCCTTGTTCCAACTTCCCAGCTTTGGCATCATTTGTATTACACAAATGTAATACATTTGTATTCTGATCTGTTGTCAGTGATATGGTAGATTTTTACTATAACCTGGATTCCAGAGGGTGGAAATATAGGTGCTTGTAGGTAATTCATTGCATCCCTATGGCTTAGCTGCAAAATGCACCCTTCAGAATAGGAGAGTAATAGCTTTTGCCTTCCTCCAAAGCACAGATCTTTTCAGTCTTAAGATCTCTGAATGAAGTTCACCAAACTTGCTAACACCTGTATTAGAGTAGCAAGATTTTTGAGACTCCCTCTCTACCCAGGATCTGGGCTCCTGTTTGGCTTTGATGTCCCCATAGACTGAGGAGGCAACAACTGCTATAGGTCTGCTCACAAGGATCTGTTTCATAGGCTTCATGCTGCAAGAGGTGAGCACCAAGCCTTCCAATAAGCTATTCTTAGCGTAGGGAAGTGATGGAGCTAAAAACATGCCATGATTGAAAATTTTGGTAAAAAGCTGGCTAATTTTCGTAAAATTACCTGCTTTCCTTCATCTCAGAAACAACATCTCTTTTGTTGCGGTTTCTCCCCTTCAATAAAAATATCAGCCTGAGGCAGAGAATGAAGCATGGAGAAGCTTAGCTCCAGTGACTGAAACTCAGGGAAGTTGCTAGTAGAAGTATTATTTATTGTGGAGCTTTATTGGGGTAGATACAGTATGCCTGCAAAACAGTGAACTTGACCACTAGTCAGATTTTTCATAAGCAATCCCACAGTTGCCTGCTTTCAAGACAGATGTGAGCACAGGCAAGGCTTGGTCTGTCCACGTGCATGTACTGTGGTAGCAGTGGTTTTCAGACTCATCGTGCTCTGTTTCACCATGATGTTACTCACTATAATTATTTTTCCTGAGGAAACAAACTTGTGGGTTCTGCTTACATGCAGGTATCCCAGATGCTCAGATTCAAAACATCTGTTTCTAGCTTAACATTGTTGGCTTTAGCTGGTGTGATCTGCATCACTGAATATTTTTGTCTTCTATACAGCCGGCATCCCATCAACTCATTTTTACCCGGGCTAATTTGAAAAGCCATTTTTCACATTCTCTCTTTGGCAGATGAATCTTTAAATAAAGGTCATTATAGGACAGCTTCACAAAAAAGAGAGGACGTGATTTTACAGCTAGCAGTTGTTGACTAGAAAAATGGATGTTTGTGACACACCAAAGCTAACTGCATGCATCACAAATGTAAATGCCATCAGTGGAACAGATACTTTGCTTTTGGTGTGTTTTTGCAAGTCTGACCAGGATGACAAACTGTGTACATTAGTATTTCAAACTCACCTGAATAACTTGATATTGTATGGAGAAAGTGGATGTTGCTGGTCAGTCTTGCTCTCCAGAGTTGCATTTGCATTCTGTATTATGTTTCTGGGCTGACATAGTGCCTGTGTGAGGTCAGTGCCAGTACTGACAGTGTCTCAGTCCCAGCACACTACATACTAATGGCACTGTGTTCGTATAGTTGTGGCTTGAGTTTTATTTTTCAGTTTCTTCTATAACTAAGAGTTCATCTACCTTTTCCCACATTCCTCTTTTTTTTCAGTAACCACATTATTTGACCAACATATTATCAAGAACATGGAACACGTGGTAATACTTTAACAGTCTTGTTTTTTGTCACTGTCTGGGTTTAAGTGTGATGAGTCCTTCCTATTTATTTGTTCATATTGTGTGATGGTTTGCAGGAGTTGTAATGTGCAGGTATAGCACATGTTGGTAATGTCAAGAGAAAAACCTCAGTATTTTTTAAAGTGAAAAACCACTCAAATCACTTAACTTTGCATAGGGAAGTGCAAATATACCCTACTCTTTATTATTTTTTTTTTTTACAAGAGCACTGAGGAGCACTTTGGGTTCTTTCTCAAGACAACATAAATGAGCAAGGACAGGTAAAATATTAAGATCTGGAAATTCTAATAAAGGTAGAGTTAGTGTTGTACAGCCTAGATGTGTTCAACCTATGGGCCTGGACAGCTAGTAATGCAGCTCCACAAGATCATGAACTTTTAACATTATGTTATTTTAGAGATATTTTTCACACACAGCTTTACCATGTGCTGCATAGGAGATGAAAATGCTCTGTAGGGGAGGGTGCAATGCAATGCCAGCTCTGCCTTTTGCACCCACCAGTGTTCACAGTTGAATTGAAGCCCGTGTATATTACGCATTACATATGCTTGTGCCAGTTGACAAGTAAAATACAGCAATTACCAATAACAGTGTTTCAGCTTACCTTCACACGCATGTGTGCCTGTGAAGACATTGTACAATCAATAGGTGTACAACCAATAAGTGTACAGAGGTTAGGCTAAGTAGGATTATCACAGTAGAAAGATAATAAATGAAAAATACTCACCAATGTTGTAGGCTCACAATAAACTCCACAAGGAGCAATTTCCAGAAAGAGATCTTTCCTCAATGGCAGTCAGCACTTAAATGGGATCTAGGAGATGTGGAGCCAGGCTCCACCCCTTCCGGTACCACAAGTGAATTGCCTTCACCTGTGCTCCTGTGGCTGACTCATTGCTTGCCTCAGGTGATCAGACAGGTTCAGGCTGTGATCAACAGTTCCCATACACATGCATTTTTTGTTATTAAGCAGACGTGGATGTTTTATTATTTAATTATTAAACTTGGCTTTGTGTTATTTTGTAAAACAATAAGGTAACTCATTAATTGCAGAAGGAATATCCAGAATACTTGTGTATGTCAGGGTTTTAGCTGAGGCAGTGTTAAGAAAACATTGATGTTTTGGTTGTTCCTGAGTGACAACCAGGAACCAGCAGCAGGGCTGGGCTGCTTGGTGGAAGAGCTGCCATCATTATGGCATGGCAGGGTGTGAAGCCAGGATGGCTGGCTTGAATTAGGAAAGGGTTTCGTGCATATGACGTGATGCCACGTAGAAGGCTGTAAAGTTGTGTGGAGTCTACTGAGGGCAACTGCTGTGTGGGAATTGGTTGGGTGTTGGTTTGGGGCTGGTGAGACACTGTGTTAATAATTGGGCTGTTGGTCAGCAAACAGTTGTATTCTTAGGTGGGGTGCTGGTCATTGGATGGCAAGTAATTGCATGGTGGATATATAGAAAGATAGATATAATTGCATTTTTATTTCTGTTCTGTTTTATTAAATAGTTTCCATCTCAGTCCACAAATTCTGTTTTGTTTCCAGTTCTTTCCTTCATCCAACATGAGGGAGGAATGAATGAACAGCTCTGTGGTGCTTAGTTGACTGTTGAGTTAAACCACAACAGCGTGGTGCTGACAAATGTTGTAATTTTCAATCTCTTAAGCTCACAAAAAGTATAAAATATTTTGTGATATATTTTAATTAGTTTTGTGATATGTATTTGATTAGTGTTTCTGATACTCTGATCACATGGGGGCAATTTGAGAATAGGTTTCAAGATTTCTGAAAAATCTCATCAATATTTTGTTGTATTTGCAACTCCATTTTCAATTGATTTAAAAACATTAACTAAAAATTTTTAGATGGAATGTATAGAGTAGCAATCAAGCATTTCAGGCATTCAGCTCAAGGAAAAAATTGACCATGTCTCTTTGCCAGATTTTTATCAGCTCTAGGGAGTTTGTGGATGCCCCATCCCTGAAGGCATTCAAGGTGAGGCTGGATGTGGCTCTGGGCATCCTGGTCTAGTGTGGGCATCCCTGCCCACAGCAGGGAGGTTGAAACTAGGTGATCTTTGGGGTCCTTTTCAACCCAGGCCATTTTATGATTCTGTGAATCTATGATTCTATCTTACTAGAGAAAAATACCCCTTACTTCACAATCATACGTTACTCTTGTCATTGGTTTTTAGCAGTACGTACATTTGTGAACAACTGTTCTGAAAAGTGAAGAACAGGAAGAGTAAAATTTCATCAAAAATGTTTGATGAGCACCTTGAGAACTCAATAAGAATTACAGCTGCTTCTCTTGAACCATACAATGATGCATTAGTTTCACAAAAACAAGGTCAAATATTCCACTAGCTTTATGTTATAGTTGCTCTCTTGTGTATGTTTTAATAAAAAATCTGAAAAAAAATACAAGACATTTTGTTACTTTTATATAACTATATTACGTATTTTATTTACAGCCCAAGATAATTCCTCTGCACTCAGTGTGGTCCATGCGAGCCAAAAGGTTGGACACCCATGATTTAATCCAGGGGAGTTTGTAAACAGTGCTAATCTCTGAGAATTTAAGGTTATTTTCTGCCACAGCAGATACGCATTTCCTGCTCTTCAAACTTTACAAGTCCAGTATGAAAAAAATATATCTAACAAACAGATCAATTTGCTTTTTATCTCCTAGGACTGCCTTAAAGCTTGTCAAGAACAGATTGAGTCAGTGCTAATAAGCAACCTTAGGCAAGTCCGGCAGCAACAACAAAGCAATCCTTCTAAGACCGTTGAGGAACTGGACCAGGCCAGCACTCCCACAGATGTGAGAGATATCAACCTGTGAGGACATCAGCACAGAAAGTCAGGCTTGTTCTCCCACCCCTTTTATTTTTGTTACTATTTTTAGATATTTTTTTTTTCATCTACTCCCACGTAGAGCATATTTAAAGCTCTTTTAGGTGAAAAAAACTGAATAATGAAAAAAACATTTGGTGCCCATGATGTTCTACAGAAGGGAATCCCGCAGTGTATTTGGTAATTGTTATTTGATTATGTATCAGTGATGTTAAATGCTTATAAAAGCATACAGTAGCTAGATAAATGTAAGCCTGCATTTGTGGGAAGAGAGTATACTTGTTTGTGTATTACAACCTACTGCATACACCCCTTTTTTAGATTTAAGAAAGGAAATGTGTGTGCGATTTTATGGCTTGACTAGATTGCAAAGCAGTAGAAGAAGGGCTAGGGCAATGTGGGAAAAGGTCCCTGAAGCAACTGAACCATTTTCAATGCAGAAGAGATTTGCTGATCTGTCACCTCTGTTAATAGTCAGAAGTGTTTGTTGGATCTTTGTATGTTAGTTTTGTTTACTCTTGCTGTCTGTGGTAGCTGCTACTTAAGAAAGAAGATGCTTTATTTTGCCAGCTAGAAAAGAAGGTGTTTTTTTGTTTTGTTTTGCTTTAAATTCCCTTCTCCCCTATGACTGTTTCTACTTCTCCTTCAGAAATGGTTCATTCTAAACACAGCAGCATCTTTGGCATGAGGGCAATGCCTTCTACCCCACTGTGGGCCAAGCTGAAGTTATAGGGTACTCATGGTAAATGGGGGAAATGCAGCAAATAATTTTGACCAGTCGGCTAATCAGACCACCTCTGAACTTTGGATTACAAAATGCAGTGGATCATCTGAAAAAGCATTATATTCCTTTACAGAGATAATGTTTCACATCTGTGTTAACTTTTGGCAGATCTTCAGCTTCGTGTAAAGATAATTTAATGATGCTGTGTCCATTTTCCTCTTTAAAGTATACTCACTGTGTTAAAGAAGATGAGATTTGATGTGAGACCTATCTACCCAGCTTCCTCCACTGCCCCGTCATGCTTTTTGAGCATTTCAGTAACTTTATTGATCCACAGTGAACATTATTATAAATCATTTCATTCAAAAAGCACTTTGAAAATTGTTCGTAAGGGATTAAATGAAATGGTTTATGACAATTTTGCCAAGGAAAAAAAAAAAAAAAGGAAAAAAGACACAAAAGCAAAGCATATAGCTTTTTATAGTCAATATTCTCCAGTATCTGGTGTACTTTTTTTAGTTGTGGTGTTTCTGGAAATACCGACACCTGCTTCAGGTGACATTCCCGTCATGACATTCCGGATAAAAGCCTCATGATTTGTATTGTTCAGTGTCACAGAAGGATCTGAATACCACCAGTATGTTATCCATGGACAATGAAAGAAAATTTGCTGGTGCAAAAGATACAAGTGGTGAACGTTGAGGTTTGAGAGTTGGATTTTAATGACAAAGGTGTATTCAGTGTACTTGAATTTATTTTTCTGCTCCATCTGTAAAGAAGAGGCAGTTAGTTGGCAAAGGAGTTGGAGCATTTTTTTTTTTTTTTGCACGATTTTATTAACAGTTTGCAAATATACAGAATGAAGTTGTTGGTTGCAATGTTAATGGTTGCAATTTTCAGACAAAGTCCAGAAAGAACATGCTACTTTGAAGAATATTATATGAATGGACTCAGATGCATTTGGCTAGATGAGGGTAGAAGATGGAGTAAAGTTTTGGTTATTTGTTTGGGTTGTTTTTTTTTTGTGCGCTGCTAAGAAGCTATGATTTGTTTCATTCTTATTCACATTAACAGTACTTAGCTGTATTGTTTCACTGAGTGTGCTGCTATTTTATAAACGTTTTTATAATATATTATTTTACTGCTTAAATTTCAAATCCTGAAGTAGATGGTTAAGTGGAGATATGATGAATTCTGTGATTTACTGGAAATGCCCTGTACAGGTTGGGTTGTTTTGTTTTTTTTCCTAATAGCGTGTTCATGATTTATTTTTATTTTTACTTCCTTTTTTTTCTTTCTTTTTCTTTTCCTCCCTGATCACATCCTTCAAAGATGGTATACTTACCTCAGGTTTACTGGACAAGATAAAAATGGTTCCCATTTTCACAATACCTCACAACATGACAGTTACTTATTCCCTGCTGAAAGCCTCAGCAGAGCTATTGGTGCAAGTGGCTGCTTACGGCCTGTGCTTTGGTCAGTGGAACACAATTGCACCGGCTGCGCTGGGGAAAAATTGCAGCAAGCAGGGGCATTGGCTCCCTTATGGTCTTTCATAGTGGAAAAAATGCACTGGTTCAAGGACATATCCAGGAGCAGCTCTTGTGCCTCCAGACCCTAATCCTGGATGCGTGGATGATGTGTGTGGTGGCTACATGTCTCCCTCTGGGCACTCTAGCCCCTTGAGGTGCCCACACAAGCACAGGTAATGCCTGCCTCCCACAAGCTTAACAGCTTGGGCAGCAGGATGGCAGCTAGAATGGCCGCACTCAGAGTCTTGCTATTCAGAATGGCCAGCTCTGCCTCACAGCCCATCTGAACAACCTGGCCCAGCTGATTACTGTGCCTCAGTGGTCAAGTGTCAGCTCTCTCCATATCCTCTGTGAGCCCTGAGCCATAATGCTCAAAACTGCTGCTCTGTGTGCAAAATTCTCTATCTTGTAAGATGCCAACAATAACTGCTCTTAGGGAGGCTTGAGGGCTCAATTGCTCTTCGCCAAGTGACTTCAGGGCCACAGCAGCTGTAGGCATGGGCATAATACCTCACAGACTGCCAGAGCAGGTTTCAAGCAGCTGTGTTGCTGGAAAATGGTAACTGGATGGCTTTGTTCTGACAGTGGCTTTTAACACTGAAAGCACATAAAATTCAGCAACTGCATCACTCTTAAATGAAAGATAGTTAATTTTTGGAAGCGTTGTGATTAGCAAGACTCCAAAGCCACATGCAGCACACATATGAGGTAATATTCCCTGACAGATCAGACAATTCTCTGGCAGCTTTTGCATGCACAAGTTTTTATGCTAATGCTTAATGGAAAAGCATGCAGACCGTGGGCAAAATGTTGCCTGTGCTTGGCGTTAGCACAGCTGCACATAGAAAGCATGGGCATAAGAGCATGTGAGCGTTGCGCTTACATGCTCTGCTCTTCTCAGTTCTGCCAGGCAGCATGGCTGAGTACAGATGGGAGAAATAGCTATGAGAACTGTCCTGCTCTTGAGAATTGCAGGAAGTTTTCTGCCATCTTTAATATGCCATTAGGGTGTTGGCTGCTAGGCCCCCTGGAAACAGAGCCAAGTCAGTGGACTGAGGCGCTTGCTGTTTTGCCCTGACAGGTTTACTTGCATGCAGGGGGTGAAGGCTGGCCCCATGTTCTGCAGTGTCCTTGTCCACCACATGGCTCCCCATTGAGGCTTCTGTCTGCTGTGTCTGCCCATGCATGGGCTGTACATTCACAGTTTCATAGATTTCACTAGAAATATGTGTGTTGTGGCTCTCACACCTCACTGCAGCTGCAGGGGCAAGTAGTAGGCACAAGATTTGGTTTGAAAGCGACAGCACCTTGCAGGATCTTGTGCAGCAGAGATTTGTCCATCACAGAGCGGGCTTGTGCAACCACTGTGAGTGCTGGGAGCATCATCCACTGCAGTGGCATTCTTTATAAGTATGTGACATAATTGTAAAGAACATGAATAGTTTCACAGTAGCATTCATAACAAAAATACTCCGTAGTGCCCCTTCTAGAAGATGTTAAAAAATAGTATTGTTGCAAATGAGATGTAAGATTTTTTCCCTGAATTGCAGATACCATAAAAGCTTCCTGTGGGTTAATTAAAAAAAAAAAAACTACTACTGCTGATGTGCCAGATGATTGGCATAACTGAGTAAAGCATTTATCTCTCAGCTTTTTGTTGGTATTTTGATATTCTCCTCCCTCTAATGAATGTAGAGTAGGAGCACCTCATAAACTATTTGTATTACCAACATGCTTATAAAAAAAGAAAAACAGTATATTAGATATTTATTTCAGTGATTTATGTGCATATCTCAGTGAACCACATGGCCACTGGATTTTTTCCACTATGTTCATTAGTATTTTCTCATGTACCTCAGAAATCACTCTCAGTTGCACAGTTCCTGTTCTCAAACTCTTTTTTCTTTTTTGCTTTAACGAGTGTGATGAAATACCAAGTCAGCTATTCTCTCACAATATGTTCTTTAAGAGATACGGATGTTTATATGGTCAGGGAATGCTAGGAAGTGTGGTAGTAGACATGATCAGTGTAAACAAAAGTATTTAGAAAGTATATGAGATTATTTTGGATGGATAAGACTGATACAGTATAGTCTTGATTACCTTTTAAAAGGTCTTCTTTGTTCAGTGTTGTCCTTTTTATTAATAATCTGTTGTTTTGACTAGTTTAAAGATGGTTTTAAGAAAAGTGTTCTGGCGGAATTAGGTATGCTGTATAGACAATAAACTCACCTTGACCTAAATTTACGTGTCTTGTTTTTATTCAGTGTGCAAAAGACGATGTGATTCTACAGCTTTTTATCTAGATAGATCGTGTTACCAGGTGTACAAAATGAGAACTATTGAATTTTGCAGTCACAGAAGTTTTCCTCTAGAACATCATTTATCATTAATAGGCAAATTCTGATGTATTTCTTCTTTGAAAAGATCCAGTGAGATTTAAGGAGAACAAAGTCCTAAAAATGGTAAGCTTCTAGATCAAAATATTTTTTTGGAAATGAAAATGAACTGGTGGAAAAGTCCTTGTAAGTACATGTGAGTGCGCATTTTTGCAACCAATTTAAATTTTATTTAGATCTCCAACTATCTGTTGTATTTAAAAGTCAACTGTAACATTTTGTTTTTCTTTCTATAAGCTTTGAGCAAATGGTGATTGAAAGGAAGGGGTTTTATGGTGAAGCTGGTGAAGTCAGTTGGAAGAAATGACCCTCCGTGCATCCAGACTCCTTGCTTAGTCTGTGATCAGGAGACAGGACAGTAACTCTCTCCCAGTTTCATGTTTCATGGA
The DNA here is from genome assembly GCA_028571105.1 of Tragopan temminckii. Classification (NCBI taxonomy): domain Eukaryota; kingdom Metazoa; phylum Chordata; class Aves; order Galliformes; family Phasianidae; genus Tragopan; species Tragopan temminckii. The sequence goes on along the minus strand of JAOWBP010000001.1, from coordinate 61,412,030 downwards.
AATGCACATGTGACACTTGTGGCTTGAAATCAGTATCTCCTGCTCCACAACACTATAAGAAGGCACTGCCTCTTTTCTACTGCATTTGAGGCTTTTGAGTGCACTTGGGTAGAGCAAAGAGGGACTGAAGAATGAAACTGTTTTGGCATTGAAGAAAAAGTAATACCATCATAAACTGAATAATACTACAGATAGAAATAGAGAAGTGAGGTGAAAGAAAATGAAGAAAAAAAAAAGATATATTGAACAAAGAGAATAAAAAATACTTAGAGGAAGAAAACATGTTCCTAAAATGAAAAAACATAGGACAAAAAAAATATGCATGAACAAATAGAAGAAAAATAATTGATGGGATGGGAAATATGATCTAAATAACAATGTATAAGTCAGGAGATACAGACCTTTCTAGTAAAAATCACGCAAAATTGGAGCTGTGGATTCAGGCAAGGTCTTCTGAAACTTTCCTGGAAAGTGACTCTGAACCTTTCATTTCACCAGTTAGCAAACACAGATTTTAAAGCATAGTGAGTCGTCATTTTCCTCTGGTCATCACTTGAACATAACCAACAACCTGCAGCATTTCATAGACATAACTAAGAGTCAAAGAACTGGAATATGTAAGGGTTGATCTTTCAACTTCCATTTGTAAATTAAAGCTCAAGAGATGCCCACTGATCAAATTTCAGGTCTTGTAGAATTAATTCTTTTTCCTCTGTAGTGTTCAGTAGTCTACTGAAGCTTCAGTGATGTGCTCTGCAGTTTTGTGTTTTAAGAAGTTTTACTAAATCTAGATTTAACAGAAAAGAGATTTTCTGATGTAGCTTAAATGAACATATTGAAAATGAGCTATAGTGTGCAGAATTTAAACTCAAATTAATTGGACAAAAGCCTATTCAATTTCTTTAGAGAATGCTGGCTGAATGCCGAGAAGCCACACATGATAGGGTTAAGTTCCATTATATGGCCTGTGTGTATCATAGTCTTCTTACCATTGGTAAACAATTTCTTACATGATGATCCTACATGTCTGGGTGGAGTCACAAGCAGTGTCCCTCAGGGGTCAATCTTGGGACCAGTGCTCTTCAGCATCTTCATCAATGACATAGATGATGGCATCAAGTGCATCCTCAGCAAGTCTGCAGATGACACCAAGCTGAGTGGTGCAGTCGATACATTGGAAGGAAGGGAAGCCATCCAGAGGGACCTGGACAGGCTGGA
>JAOWBP010000001.1:61384725-61395560 GCA_028571105.1 Tragopan temminckii | reverse complement strand
AGAAGTGTTTCCTGATATCCATCCTAAATTTATCCTGGTGCAACTTAAGGCCGTTTCCCCTCGTCCTGTCACCAGCGAGAAGAGACCAACCCCGTTCTCCCTGTAAGTACCATTCAGATATTGAAGAGAGCAATAAGGTCTCCCCTCAGACTCCTTTTCCCCAGACCGAGCAGCCCCAGTTCCTTCAGTCTCTCCTCGTAGGGCATATTCTCCAAGCCCTTCACAAGCCTTGTTGCCTTTCCTGGCTCATATTCAACTGACTGTCCATCAGTACATCAAGGTCCCTTTCTACCAGGCAGCTTTCCAGCCACTCCTCCCCAAGCCTGTAGGGTTGCCTGGGGTTGTTGTGACCAAAACGCAGGACCCAACACTTGGCCCTGTTGAAATTCATGTAGTTTGCCTTGGCCCATTGATCCTGTCTATCCAGGTCCCTCTGTAGTGCCTTTCTCGCCTCAGGCTGATCAACACTCCCTCCCAACTTCATGTCGTCTGCAAACTTACTTAGGGTGCACTCAACCCCCTCATCAAGATTGTTAATAAAGATATTGAATAGAAGTGGCCCCAGTACTGAGCCCTGGTGGACAGCACTCGTGACTGGCAGCCAACTGGATTTAACTCCATTGATTATAGAACTCTGGGCCTGGCCATCCAGCCAGTGTTTCACCCAGCAGAGCGTACGCCCAACCAACCCATGGGCAGCCTGCTTCTCCACGACAATGTTGTGCAGGACAGCGTCAAAGGCCTTACTGAATGTTACTTACTTATTTAGATAAAAGACAAAGGAGTTTCATTCGTAGAGAAAAAACTTCAGCTTTTATTGTTTCTGTGTGTAGCAAGAGAGATGATGTGTGGGGGCTGCTCCAAAAATAATGCCTCATGTTTTATTATGCTGACGCACGATGTCAGAGGCATATATTGGTGTGGCAGTAGAGGTTAAACCTTCCCATTGATATTCCATTACTCTTTGTTGTCATGCAGCAGATGACAGAGGAGCAGTCTGACAGATTGGCATCTGACATGGAAGTGCATACGAAGCATAGATATGTAAGTGAATTATTCCATGTGGAAAAAATTGCACCCACTGACATCCATTGATGCTTGTTGAATGCTGATGGAGACCAAACAGTGGATGTGAGCAGAGTGAGGTGGTAGGTGGTTTGTTTCAGCAGTTTTGGTGACAGTCACAGTGGATCACTTCAGCTGGTGCAGAGGTTTACAAGGATAGTGTTTAGGCTCTTGTTAATCACTGTTTAAACTGTATAGCTAACGGTGGTGATTATGTTGAAAAATAGTGTTTTGTAGCTGAGAATTTGCTCTATTATATGGTGTTATTGTGCTATTTGTATCTGTTGTAGTTCCCATGGAAATAAATAGGAGGAATTGCTTTCAGAATGACCTATGTAATATATTTCTGAATTTTGGCATGTTTATTTTCAAATTTTTCAAGTCTCCATCAAATGAAAACCTGCTTCACATGTTAAAGTACATGTGACATCTGCACAGTTCCATGAATAACAAGGAAATGTGAGAAGCCATGGATAACTGCAGAGAAAAAAATCACAAAATGAAAAGCTTCTCAGCTGCTAAAACGACTTTTGCCTTAATGTTAATCCATTGTGCAGTAAGTCAGAACAAGATGTAGCTGATGCTGGCTTATATATGTGTCTCTGTCATTGTTGCCTCTGCAACAGTGAATGGTATATAAATTCTGCCCCATTTTTTGCATTAAAATAATATGATAATACTTTTAAGGTGTTTTTGTTTGTTTGGTTGGTTGGTTGGTTGGTTTTTGAGCGTGCTAGTACCTCAAACCCAAAGGTTTTTATGAAAATGTCAAAAATTTGAGAACAACATTGGGAAGACTTTCTTAGATCCCAGGTAGCATTTATGCATTGCCCGTGCTGCAGCAAGACAGACTTAAGGGCCACAGTGTGTAGAGCACATGGCACTGGCAGCACCAGTGCAGGATACAAACAATGAGGCTCTGTTTCTCACGTGTCGGTGTAGAAGTTGCAGCTCTGTTGGGCCTCCTGAGTGAGACTTCCTTCATGTTAGTGCTACTAATTCCTCTAGACTGTGTCTGTTGTGCTTAGAGAAGAATTAGGAAGGTATTGTTTTTATCTGTGCTAAAGGAAGGAACATATTAAATCTCTGATTATGAAATGCTAGAAAACTTTTCCAGCCAGTAATATTCAATGACATTTGCCTGCTTTGTCCTCTCACATGATCTGCTCATAAGAATTAATGTAGAAATGATTACTGAAGAGTTTGAGAGTTTTCACATCCATTTTTATCGGAAAACTTGGCTTTACAGGAAGGCTAGAAATGAAAATCTTAAGTATATCATAGAATCATAGAATGGATTTGGTTGGAAAGGAACTTAAAGATCATTGAGCTCCAACTCCCTGCTGTGGGCAGGGTTGCCAACCAGTAGGGTTGGCTCAGGTCTTCGTCCAACCTGGCCTTGAGCACCTCCATAGTAGTGTTCTTCTTACTTGAGTCCAAGGCTATTTGCAGCCTCCAAACACTGACAGCACAAGAAACCTGTATATGTACATAGAGGCCTACTAGACTAACTTTGGCATCCTCAATATGCTATACTTGCAAATACTTGAGTATATTACTTGTTTGCATATGTAAGGGCCTGAGATTTGCCCATGAACTCAGATTTACTTGTTCACCATTTATACCATCATAATAAAATTACACAGATAAATCTATTACATAAAAGATCCGTTCATTTTTATTAATGCTTAATCAAATGTTTTTACAGTCATTATTTATTATTCAAACATTAGAGACATAAGAAGTAGCAAGATCTAAAACAAAAATAGTTTCTGTTTCAGAACATCAATTTGAAGAATTTTTCCTTTTGCTTTTGCAAACTTCATTTCAGTTGAAAATACTTTTTTTCACACTCCTGACTGAAAAAAATAAATGGAATTTCTCTATTTGGCAAAAAATCCATGAGTGGTTAATTTTTTTTCATCCCAGCTTAGAAAAGTGACCAAATTCCTCATAAAATGAAAGTTTTATTTTGAACCAACACTAAATTATTGCATGAACAACTTGACTCAAAGCTCTTCTCACTCCCATTTTCATCCTTCCTTGCTCCTCTACTAAAACACATCCGCTGTCCTAGAGAGCTGGTTGATGAGGACACCTCACCACACACACGTTTGCCAGTGTGAGAAGAACATCAGCACAGCCATTGTGCACTGTAGCTCCCTTCCCAGGGAACTGTAAAATCACACCTATCTCTAGCAGGTCTTGTCTCCTGAACCACTGTACTGAAATTTAGCTGAAGTATCTCCACTTGTATTTACAGGCTGAGGAAGCTACGTGGCTGTTTGAAAAACTGTGACTTCAGATTCCTTCCATCCCTGCTAGTCAAGACAAGGAGTAGGATGATTTTAGACCAGATGATGATTTATTAGTTGCTTTCTTCCAGTCCAAAACAAGACATTTCAGTTTGCATTGAATAATTCATGCTAGACTTGAAACAAGATGTGCTCACTTCCCAATAAAAGTAGATAAAATGAAAGGCTAAAAACATTGATCATGGAGAGAAAGTAGTTGCGTTCCATTTTTTCCAGTACTATGCGGTAGGACTGCCCAGCAAAGCTCTATGAGGCTCTATGAGGCTCAGGCCCTTCTCTTTTCCTTAGAAGGTTTGCACAGGGCTCTCACATGAGGTAGCACTGCCATCACCACCTCAATACTTTCACAGGCACAGGAGGAGTGAAAGCTACTCTCAATCCCTTTGCTGATTTGAGTCCTCTTTGCCTAAACAAATATTCAAAAGACTAGACCCTGTGTCTCAAATGCACCCTTTCATTGGTAAGTGTCCTCAGGACAGGCAATCACTTTTACTCAGTCCCAATTCTCCTTCCCTGCCACTGACCCTCAGCTTGGTAAACATTTAAGTATTTCTGAGAAAGCAGAATGGCTCCTGTAGGAGTGGCAGTCAACATCACAAACCAAGATACCTCAAATATGAAATCTCTGTAGAAGGTCTTTTTTTTCCTTTGGTTTTGTAGTAGTTTTCTCACAACAACATGTAAGCAGGTACAATTCAAATTTGTGAGCAGTTTCTGAACAATCAAAACTTCATTTTTTCGGCAAACTTCTCATTTACTGAGGAAAAGAAAGAAAAATCACCTGTATCAGTGTTACTACGCACACTACACACAGTCTAGGATTTCACATGATCTCAAACTCTAGCTTGAAAGCCATCTAGTCTTAGCCCCAAAACTTCTTGTAATTAACCAATATCAGTACTTACATGAGGAACCTCAGCTCAATTGTCAGAAAGTCCCAAATAACAAATTTTATTTAGAACATTTCCTGCAAGAAAGAGGAAGATCTGGGGACAGGACACCATCATGTCCCCTCCTGCCTTGCTGGAGCCATAAGAAGCACCCTGAACACTCCCATGTATTGTCCCCTCCTGCCTTGCTGGAGCCTTAAGAAGCACCCTGAACACTCCCATGTATTATGTTCCATTTCTCATTGTCACGCTCTGCACAATGCTGTTTCTGTTCTGCTAAGAGTGTCTGGATCTCTCCTTGACTAATCACTGGGCACTGGAAGGTCTCCTCTGGAGCTTGAGAACTTGATCCGTGATGGCAGTCATTGAACAGCGACACAGATAAATGTGGCTCCCCTTAGTCATCCTCACCCACCCCAGGAGTTCTCCTCCAACAATTTCTTAGCAAAGGATATCAGACAAAAGATACCAGGGAAATCAACAACTGAAGGAATGTGGCCCTTTGACCTAACAGCCCTTGATTGATACTCTTTATTTCAACAAAGCCTTAACTTGGTTAAAAATACAGTGCACAACCTGTTTTGGCATTTCCAGACAGGACATGCCTTGCAGAACTAACAGGGTCACTGAGGCAATGCGTTTCAAAACAAATAATGGGACTCACTTTCAAAACCACAAGGTCATCTTATCTGTACGTATTTCTTCTGTCATCTGCCAAGCTGCCACTTTAAATATAATCATGCCAGTGCCCTTATTTACTATCTGTGTTTACAGCAATGTTCAGAGGCTCAGCAAGATGGGGGTTTCCTTCTGAGCAGGAGTGGCAGCCCCCACCCTGAAAGCACGGCTGTGTCTTCATGCTTTCTGCAGATGTGGCTGGAAGCACAGAGCTGGAGATAGTCACATCCTGTGGAGCAGGGAGCTTGGCACGGTAGCAAATGCCAAAGACTATCTGGAGTGCTAGCCAAGCCCTGCAGAAGTCAGGTTCCCCCAGCCCACACTGCGTGGTAGGCCACGGGCAGCAGACTGGCCTCCCTCCTCTGACTGCAGCAGGAACTGCGTTCCAGGATATCACTCCCCTGGGAAGGTGATAAGCAACACTGACTCCCTGCAATCCTTGGACAGATACCATACCCTTCACATAGCTGCTCTTAGGCATGAGAGACACAGAACTCCTTTGCACACTCCTCCTGCAGACCACAAGAAGTTTCATAGTCCCCTTCTTCCCTGAGAAAAATTGCAACTCTTGTATAAAACTGACAGTATTCAGCACTTCAAGCTGTAGCTGGTGTCTACTCTAGGCTGGAGTTTGGTGCCTTTAATGAAGAAATGCCAGAAGGTCCATGAGAGATACAGAATTAGGAGAGATTTCATGTGTGGAAACCTCTGTCCTACAACAATATTTTACTGAAATGCTAATTACAATACTGTGGTATTTTACATCTCCACCCTTTGGAAATGATTTTCTTAGAGGAATAATGTTTAATGCCCCAGTTTTCTAACAGCCACCCATCCCCTACTTGCAAACAAAAATTTTTCAAAATATTTTTCTTTCCTATCACGCCCTTTCTGGTTTCTTTGGGTGTCAGCAAATTCTTCACTCTGTTGCAGCGGCACTGCTTTAGACCAGCATTCTTGGCTCCTATTCCTCTAACATTAGGAAGGAGCCTTGTGTTGTTATCTTCTGCAAAAGTACCTGTCAGGTACTGACTTGTGACAAAAATCCCCAACATTTCTTAAGGCAGACCTGTGTCATCTCCTGTGTTTCTAGCTGGTTAATGAATAGAGCAGTATCCAGATCTCCCAATATTTGAGAGACATATCCAAAGAAAACAGACAAGTGAAAGGAAACATACTTGCACATCAGGAAGGTGGAGAAGGTTTCTGTCCAAGACTATATTTAACCCATCCTTGAGCTGAGGGAACAGAGAACCTTTCTGCAACCTGTAAAAACAGACTGTTGATGACTTCACTTACTCAGAGTTTTAGTTTTTACTTCTGCAAATGTGGGCATCCTCACCACATAGCCTCTCAAGCTGCTGTGTTTGCACTTATTACCGATAGCGTGTATCTTTGCAGCTTATTTTCAGATGAAATGATTTATGCATGTGAAAAAAAGCCTTTCTAAAACTCAAAAGGTAGCAGTCATCTCTGTGGACTGGCAATACATGAAAAAGCATCAAAGTAAACAATCAAGTATAAAATTACAACAAATACCAAGAGAAAAAAAAAAGAAAAAGCAGGAGATAGAATCCCATAGTTATCATCCTGGAATGCACACATCCAAAATCAATACAGTCTCAGGTTATTTTGTATGTTGAATACCTTGGTCTTTCTGAGTAAAAGCTGCATTTAATATGAGAGATAACAAATTTTCTAAGTTCCTTCCCTCAAAGTTTCAAAGTATGGGTGAGATACATCTATTCACATCCATTCATGTACTCTTCTCTACCTTTGTTGTATTCACTAAATTTTGCCTACAGTCATGAACAGACTATATCTCACTGAAGGATGTACTTTGTTATCCTGGCTATTTATTACCCAACATCATTTTTCCTCCAGAGCTAAGCAGATGAGATACGACTGCTTTGTTTTTAGCAGACTTCCATTATTGGAATCCCGTCTCCAATCAGATGGCATTTCACAAGATGCATCTTTCTGATTTCCTACACTAAACAAATGTCACTGCTTCCTTGAGGCCCTGGGAGATGTAGAATTGTCCATTCAATTTGACTGAAAGCCTCTGGACAGAGAACAGCTGTATGGACAACCTTTCCTTTTACAGAGATGAATGGTCAGAAGCTGCTAGCAGCTGAAGTCCAAAATTACTTTGTTACCAGTGATTTATGTGACATTCTTATTTTCTAAAAGCCAGCTGTTTCCAAAAACAGCTACAAAAAAAGGGGGCCAGACTCTAATCTTGGTTTTGTCCATTTATCTCTGCAGTTACTTCCAGTTTACACCAGGTAAGCAGAGATTGGATTCTAGCTGAATCTCATTTTACCTTGCCAATAGATAAACAAATTAGAATTTGTCCCAATGATGTAATGCTTTAATATATCATCTCACAACTATTTATGTTAGTGGAGTTGCTGTAGGAGCAGACAGAGCCAGGATTAGCTATTTCCCATGCTTCTCACACAGGAAAAATTAAAATGTTATTCTCAGTCACTATCCAGATGTTCTTAACTGTCCGCTTCAGACAGCTACTTGACTTTTGTTCCCAGTGTGCATTATGGGCAAGATACAACAGTACAGCCTTCCCATTTATTCTGGAAAATCCAAGAATGAAACAGCACAGATAATGATCATGCTCTGTAGTAGTGTATGCTTTTAACTAAAAAGTCCTAGAATTACCAGGCAGGAGGAGTTTGTCACTCTTGGCTAGGGAACCTCCAGAGGGATGGCTTTTCAGACAGAAACATCTTAAAGGCAGTTTCTATAAATCTGGACAGTAACTAGCAACACAGTTATATAGCCTAATTGAGGCCTCTGTACACTTAGAACATTAAACAACCATTTAACCACCTACAGCTAAAGATATAAATACCTGAACATGCTATAGTAGAAGGAAAAAGTAGCTTATAGTAGATGAAAACTTAGAGCTTGCTGCTAGGATGTGCTGACTGCCTTTTGGGAAAAGTTGGATGCCTTCAGTTTCTATCTATGTCTATGGGAACAGAAATGCATACCCACTAGGTATATAGCGCCTACATATAGAGGTCCTTAGTTTAACATCCAGTATAAGAGCACAGAGTACTGCAACTCACCATCGTAATCTTGCAAATCTTGTAGTAATGTTAAATGAACTTCTACCTTGAGCCACTAGAACGTTTTAAAGCAGTAAGAATTTCAGTTTTTACATTTAAAAATAATATTCTTTCATCTATCAATTGCAGAGAAATGTTTGAAAATGTAAACTAAATGAAGACAATTGTTGCAAAAAATAAAAAGCCAGTAAGAATGCCAAATAAGAGTAGAGTGGATTTTGGGAAAGATTCTCAGACACTGGAAGAAGTGCACAGGCAACCTCTGTCAGTCTCCCACATGCACCCAGAATGCTGTTCATACAGCCTGTCCCATTAGAATGTTCTGTTTGTTGTGGCACACAAGTCCTTTGCCACCCATGCAAATTTGAGGAGATATCTGAAAACCAAGTGCAAGTACTGAGAGTTCCAGAAATAGTTTACAGGCTGCAGCCCTCACTGGGTCTGAATAAAGAGTCATAGTTTTCAGTGAGTCAACAACAGGTGGCTTCGCTAGAAAAGCCAGAACAAAATGCTGCAAATATCCTAAGCATAATTTCTGTAGTGGTTACAGAGAAGGAACAAAACAGCCCTTCCCAGGATCTGCCCCTGTGCATAGACCATACAGGAGTAATAAAACAAGCATTGAGTGGGATCTTTCCATCCCAGCATCCTGACTTCAGGCCAGGCCCCTGTGTTCTACTGCTACTGCTACTCCTGGTCCCCTGCTAGCTATACAGAGAACCTGTCTTCCTTTCACCGCCCTCTACTCCCACTTCTCCAGTTCACTGTTCTCCAGCCTTCCTGCACAAGCATCTCCCAAGCTGCTGCCTCTGCATGGCTGCTCCTGCTCTCATGTAGTTTCCCATTGATTGGGGTTTCGTCTACTTAGAAGTATTTGGGAATTTTAACAGCATAAGAATGACACTTCATCAAAATCAAACATATCCAAGGAAATGCACTCATGTGAAGGCAACAAGAGAGTGAAAGCCTGACATTAAAAATAAGGTGAATGTCCTGTGCCATGTGCTAGGAAATTTCTCATTTTCTTCCCTGAGAGATTTTCATCTTCTTACAAGAAGAAATAGCAACTCTGAGCAAGAAGACCTTGAGAAAAGTTCTGCTGTGGTCTGTTGGAATATTTCCAATGGCCATGGAAGAAGCAGTTTAACATCTTTGCAATAATTCTGGCCAAACTGGAATTCAAACCCTATCCCCACAGCCCAAATAGGCATTTTTACCAGCCTTACATTCAGTGTCACATCTCTGATTTCCCATCATCAACTCTTTTGTTTACAGATGCTGGATGAGTCCTGATGACTTCTGCAGATTTGGTAATAAGCCACTGGACTCATCACTTATGTTCATCCTTCATCAAAGCAATAAAAGTACATTAAAAAAAGTGTAAAGGCATCAAATAAATATAAAATCTACCACAAACACACAAATAATAATCCTTTAAATACTTTTTAAAAAGAGATTGGAATGTATATTTTACTTCATTAGAGACCATACACAAAACACATTGCTAATTCTGGGTACATTCCATCAATATATACCAACGCAGCAGGTAAATTCCCCATACCATGAAAAAAGAACCACACAAGATTAAGTAGTTATTTTTGTGGCATGCCTTTGTCAGTATTTCTCAGCCTTGTTCCTGCTCATAAAGGAGGGCATGAGTGTCCAGTTTAATGAATAAATAATGTAAGCATTTGATTAACTCATGGGTAGTCTGCTGAAGCTTATGTCATTTCTTAAATGTGAAAATGCAGTACTGATATTAAATACCAGTATACATATATATTTTTTTCGTACTCTCCCAGCGATTTGAGCTGGCCTTCACGTGAACATCAGTTGGTTTGTAACAGCATGTAAGTGGAATGTTACGGATTTTTAGACATTTTACATATTCAAACACTTGGGTGAAACTTATAATTGTTTCTTGAACATGAAGGGTGATTTAAAAGCAGATGTTCTTTGTAATAATAAGAGTGTGTCAGAAAGAATAACATCAAATTCAAACGCATAACATTCACTTCTCCAATGGAAACGAATTTATTCATAGGACTTACACACTGCATAACTCAATAGTCTTGAAATCCATAGAGGAGTGATTTTATAGCATTAATCAAATATAGCTTTGTCTGTAACTATTTTTCCACTACAATGAGCAAGACATTTCTCTGTGTGTAGATCTATAGTGAGACTGTTCACAGAGCAAGGTACTATTCAACAAGAGCTCAAGAGCTCACTTACTGCAGAGACTAACTTCAGAGCAGGTAAGATTGCAAGGCATCTAGAATTTAAAAAAAAGCCCCCCCAAAAAGCTCTTTTTAAGGCTTTTCTTTGAAGCAACAGTGTTGCACTGTGCTGGGGAACTGGCAACTTGTGGGTAAGCTCACAAGCCTGCAGAGGTGGAGCAGGTGTATCAGCAGCACAATTTAAACACCTGCCCTTAACATTCACACACCTGACAGTAAGCTTTAAACAGCTTCAAGGAGGGCAGAAGCTAGCTTCTACTCGCAGAGCACACTGGGGGGAGTAACCACTATTGCTGCCCACTGAGAATGGAGAGGCTCAGAGAGTGAGCACAGCCCACACTGCCTGTATAGTGCTGCAGGTGTGGAAAGTGGGTGAAGTGGTGAGGACAGTAAGTTTTGTTTCTCCTTGCTCAGGAGATCAGCTTTTCCCTTGACAGTCTCTGAATCTTCAGGCCTAAATGTGGTCTCCACCAGACAGCAGGCTTATTCCAAGAAGACCTTGGTGACCTAGATGAAAGATTTGCCCAGAAATGTAGCTGTTCAGGTCTCTGGCTG
>JAOWBP010000001.1:61351990-61384625 GCA_028571105.1 Tragopan temminckii | reverse complement strand
GGTCTAGGAGAAGTGGAGCAGGCTCCACCCCTTCCAGCAGCACAGGTGAAATGCCTTCACCTGTGCTCCCATGGCTGACTCATTGCTCGCCCCAGGTGATCAATCAGAGGTTCAGGCCGTGATTCACCAGTTCCCATACACCACCTCAGAGGGCATACAGCCTCTGAGCATCATGGCTGGCTCAAGCCATGGACCTATTTCACCTGATCCATAGTGCTGAATGGAGCAGAAGAGATCACAGAGGGGCAGAAGGTTGCAAGCAATGGCCTGTTCTCATCTCTGTTCCAAAGGCCAGATCTTGACACTTTTCCTCATCCCACAAGGCACGACTGCAAAGTACTCACTTCACTGACATGACTGAGAATTGCCAGGAAATAGATTAGGAACTGGTTACTATGCAAATCTCCAGGAGTCACCAGAGGACTCTTAAATGTTTTCATGGACGGAAGTACTGTCCATACTGATCTCTTAAGCAGACTCTTCCTGCTGTGTAGGTTAATATGCAGAGTCCCACCTGGTTTGGTACCATCCTTACCTCATTGACTGCACTGTACCCTTTTTATGCGGCAAACCTCTGTCAAACACCCTAGTTGAAACTGACAGGGAAACCAAAGCTAAGTGTCAGCACTTCTCCCACTGTAACAGACACCTCAAGATCTGCTCTCTAGATTTCACCCACCTGGTACAAGTGAGTTTTTGCATTTGTAATCATCCTTGTTGTTATGGCCACTGCATGCAGGTATAAATCTTTCACAGGTCCCATTAACATGAGAGAGCAGGTTATAGTTTAGGAAAGGGTGCTGTTGTTTTGCTGATAAGGTTTGTTTTCATGATACATTCGGGTCTCTGGAGTTTATCCACACAGTTGCTTTTGCCAAAAAATTCCTCATGACAGAGTGCTTGTGCACTTAATAATATTTTACATCTATATTTCTCTATTCATTCAAGTGCCTACAGGCTTCTTCTTCTGATGGTAGGAAAAATCTTGGAGAGAACTTTAATTTAGTTTGTTTTCACCATGAAGGTGTTCACAAGGAGCAAACCTATTTTTGGAATTACAGATATGCTTGCCATTTGCTCATGGAAAATGAAATCAGGCCTCTCTGTGCTAAATTTACCCACAGACAACGGGGAGGTAAGGCTAGTATAGGTCCAAGTTGTATTATTCCTATTATTTCTCTACTTGCAGTCTAGAAAATCTTCCAAGTTCCATGTTCTCATTGGTACTTGATCAATTATTCTTAGCCCTGCATTTTTAAGGAAGCTTTGAAATTTTAGGTTTTCCTCCAGCTGCCTCCATAGCTGGAGGAAGACATGATTGGGCTGATGATCATTTTTTGCAAATTGAATCCCAGCTCAGATTAACTCATTAAACATCTGTTTTTTGGGATACCAACACAGATCCCGATTGAGAAGTCCACGGGGTGTATCTCCTAGATTTAGCTATAGGGAGGACCTCAGCCCCTTCCAATGTCCAGATATTGCACCAGTAAGTGCTCTATTTCTCCTAGATCAGCCACCAACTGGAAGGCCGGTTGGACAGTTGGCACTGAGGCCACTAAAGGGTTTAGTATGGACACTATTGTGCTATACTGGTGTGAAGGCAACCATTGTAAGATGAGGTCCCTCATACCTGCTGAGAACTTCACCAGGTCCAGACTCTCAGAACTGTCATCATAAATCATCTCCTTCATTCCCAGTTCTCTGATATAATTTTGAAGTTCCTCCATCAAAGTTCATTGACAAGTATTTATTGGAACATTGCTTTTATTTGGCCATGTGATTCTACATAGAGCCATTATCCATTGAATTAGAGAATGATTTTCACCTTTATGCATTACAATCCTGTATAATCTTTGTCTGAAGGATGCATGTGTGGTGATTGATACATGTTTAGAAATCTCCTGTCCATTAATAACCACACTTTCAGCCCCCATGTTCCATAATCTTAAGAGCCAAGATGGTATTCTCTCTTGTAGTTTCTGTTTTAATCATTGCAGTAAATCTATGAGATCAGCAGCCATGTACAGGCATGCTGTCTCCTTCAACGTATTGTGAGCAGGGGAACACTCCTCTAGTGGCAACCCTGCCAGTCTATCTTGGATTTTCTTAGTTTTTTGAGTAATTATTGTTCTTGTTCCTAGAGGGTCTGAGGTTCCCAGATCCTCTAGTTGGACTCTAGCCTGCTCGATTTTCATTTTATCTTCAGATTCAATCAGGATCCAAGGATCATGTTTATCTGAGTCCTTTTCCCCTTCTAATGATATAATTCTTAACTTTAGAGGGGAAATGCAATTGCCATATCAGAAATGTAATTTTATTTTCCAATTATTTGATAAGAGCTTTTAAAAGCTTATTTTCCTGCTTTAGTTCTTCCTCAAAGGAATGATATGCATTAATAGTAGTAGCTGCCATGCTACAGCAGCTACCACTTACTACTCTTTTCTCTGTTGTCAGCAAACCTTGTCCTAATTCATTCAAGAACTCTGCCATCTTGAAAAACACTTCATAAAAGGACCATTGACTGTTATGGTTCCCCATTCTTCAATAATTTGAATGGTACTCAGCCACAGGGAACAGAAGTTCCTCCTTTGAGTATTATGTGTCCTAATAACCAACCAATGCATTTTCCTTTTAAGATAAATCATCCTAAGTATGCACGCTGCTGTCAATACTGCCTGGTTCACCAAGCATAACACAATGGAAAAAGCAACAACGACAACAGAGCAGCTAGGTCCCAAACCATGGAAGCAAGGATCTGCTCAAATATAGCAGCAGCAGGTACAGAAATAAGGAAAAGAAGACATCTATTTTCAGAAGACCACAGATATACAGAGATCTCCCAAAAGATACCTTTACCTCCACTGCCAACCCTTAAATGAGGTCTAGGAAGGGGTGGATCCGGCTCCACCCCCTTCCAGTCACTCAGGTGCATTGTATGCACCTGAGTTCTCCTGGCTTGGCCCTGCCTTCCTACCAGGTGCTCAACCACTGTTTCAAGCAGTGACTTAGTATTTCCACTATAGAATCAAAGAAAGTTCAGAAAGTGTATGTATTTCCTTTCTGAAAGCATTGAAAGTATGGGGAAGAGAACTGTTCAAGCTGAAGACAGTGTTTGCATAGAAAAATGTGTATAAGCTACTCTTAGAGAAATACGTGCAGGAAATCAAAAGAACGTTTCAAACCAGACACGTCCAACCCACATGTGACTCAGCCCAGCCCATCTTGCAGCTGCCTTATGCCCTGCACCATTTTGGCAGCAGCTCTGCCCTGCCAAGTGACCTTGCCCAGCTCTGGATGCACACCCATTGCTCAGCAAAAACCAAATAGAGGTGTGCAACTGGCACTATATGAGCTGAAACCAGGGCATGGGGAGGGCACACGGTGCTGCCAAATCAAGTTATGGCAAATAATTTTATGCATTTTGATACAGTGGCTCAACAAAGTCCTGTGAACAGTAAAAAACATGCAGCCTTGGTTTCCAGCTTGATAAAAGAATTTGAGAATAAGTTTCAAAATTACTGAAAAAATCATCAATTTTTTTGTATATTTGCAACTCCGTTTTCCTTCAACATAAATACATCACCTGCAAATTTTTGAATGGAATGTGTAGAGTTGCAATCAGATATTCAACTCAGATATCATAATACGTTTCTTTATTAGACTTATAAAAGATTTATCTTATCAGAGAAAGTTCTCTCTCTGTATGGGAACTGTTGAGTCATGGCCTGAACCATTGATTGAGCACCTGGGAAAAGGACTGGGTCAGCCCTGGGAACACAGATGAAGGCAATTCACATGTGCGACCAGAAGGGGTGGAGCCTGGCTACACCTCTCTTAGACCTCATTTAAGGGCTGACTGCCACTGGGGAAGGATTTCTGGGTGGAGATTTCTTGTTTGTGGAGTTTTCCCCTGTGAGCCTAGGTCCTGGGAGATAGGAGAGCATTCAGTTGCTGTTTGTCCTTTTGCCATTCCACTCCTGTATCACCTTTCCATTGCACTAATCTTTTCAACTGTAACACCTTTGCCTCACAATCACAGTTCCTTTATGTCATTGTTTTTTGGCTGTATATGCATTTGTGGGCAATTATTTTTAAGAATATATTATAGGAATAATAAAACTTAATAAAAGATCCCTGATGAACACCTTTAGAACTCACTAAGAATTGCAGCTACTTCCATCAAACCACACTGATGCACTGATTTCACAGAAACATGCTCAAATATCTCACTAGTTTTGTTTTTTCGTTTTCTTTTTTACGCTTTAATAAAATTACTAAAAATTAAAGTATGTTTTATTACTTCTATAAATATTATATATTTTATGAGAGCTTCTCTAACAGTGATGCCTCCTATTTTAATATATTGGCCCCAAAGTCAGAGGCAGATATTGGTGGAATGGCAATAGAGGATGAACCTTCCCATCAATATTCCATTATGTTTTGCTTCCATGGCACAGATGGCAGAGGGAACATCTGATGAAATGGCATCTGATGAGCAAGTACATATGAAGCAAAGTTGTGGAACTGAATTTCTCTGTGTGGAAAAATTTGTACCCACTGCCATCCATTGATGTGACTGCAACAACGAGAGTGGGTCATCTTCACTGGTACAAGTTTTGACAACAGCAGCATGCAGACACTTGTTCATTGCTGGTGAAAATGTATAGCTAATGGTGGTGACTGTTGAAAAGTTGTGCTTTATAGCTGAGAATTTGCTCTATTAAATAGCGTTATTGTGCTCCTTGTATCAGTTGTAGCTTACATGGAAATAATTAGAATATTTAGCATTATTTTTGAGTGACATATATGCAGCCCAAGACACTCAATATAGCCCAGGCAAGCCAAAGGGTTGGACACCTGTGTTTCAAACTGTAAGAGGAAGGAAGTTTTGGAAGAGCTTTCAAGAGGAACAGCATGAGAAAACTTTCTACTCAACTTGAAAAAGAAATCCATCAATGCATGAAAGGACTACACTATGTGCTTTCCTGCATTGTCAGAAAATAGGATTCAGCATCTTCAAATGTCATTTCCGGAGTTATTTCCTATGTTTGTCTTTTCTTCCTGCCACCGCAGGTATTTTCAAATTAAATAATGATTTTAAACCTTAGTCTTTAACGTTAGAGCTGGCCACATGACAGATAAGAGTAGAAAAAATACTCCAAGCTTAAGTTTTCAGAAACTTCCATTTACCCTTAAGAATGAACAAAAAACAGCCCATAGATCTCTCGGTAGGTATCACCTCACCCATCTTGTTGGCAGTCTTCAGGGCCCTACTTCACAGAAGCAAAAAGAAACAGAGCAGCACCATAGTTACTGTCCCTTAAGCAAGTTCCAAGAATTTTCATACCAGTATTGAAAAGAAGCACACCACATTCTATAATGCTGTGTAGACTTATTTCAGCAACTCATAGAGCTTCTCAGTAGGGCTGACACATGCTTTTAGAAAGCGTATTTGGAGATTTTTTCTTGGGAGGTCTTCTGTTACCCACACATTTCATTTCCTGAAGCATCACTCAAAGGCAGGAATTGATTCATAGGGCATTTTATATTCCATCAATTTATTTAAAGCTCATTTATCAAGATAATTCCACCAGATTGTTACCAGACTCACCTAGCACATCACTATTATTTTCCAGTGGAAAAGTACATTTGGCAAAGCAATTAGTATTTAGGACAATATCACACCTGCCAATGCTGATACCATCTGCTTATAAAGACCTGTGGAGTCTCACGATGAAATTATGTTTGTATATTGTGTCCCCTCCTGATAAGGTGCTTGTGACTCAAGGCAAACATATTTTTATGCTACTCTAGACACTTCAGTGTCTTCTGCTGTCCCTCTAGTGCCTTTACCAGATTCTCTGTGATTCTTTCCTGCTTCCTTTCTCTAGAAAACTGATCTGCAGAGAGGAATGGGAATAAGAAATGTTTGATCTCAAGCACCAGTGTCACAGTGCTTCCAACTCCAAGTATTAGGTTGATTTATCAAACAAACAAAAAAAAGGTATTCCTGAATTTTCACTGAGTAATTTCACAGCAGACAAGAAATGAAGCTTCAGAAAGGGCCATTTATTAACATCAGGCCTTGAAATATTTGGACCTAAGTTACCCCAGGTGTTTGAAACAGCCTTCATTTTGCCTTCCACCACACCCACTTTCTGTATGATATCCTGTTAATGTATATCTCTGACTTCTACAGTCAGGATTCACCTGCTGAATTTCAGCTCTGCAGACTCCGTAGCTGGTCTTCATTTTTCAGGATGTTCTTGGGTGACTCTCCCAGTGGTATGCTGTTGCATGGAGCACTTGTTTCTAATATTTCTTCCATGTTTGTTGGTTGCACTGAGTACGACACAATTTGTCTGGCACATCCAACCACAGTGTTTTATGGAAATGAATAGGCAATTTTAAAAAATCACTTTATATGGCAAAAAAATCCTGCAATGATTGATTCAGTATCTCAGCCCACTTCTTTCTGAGAGAAGTTCTATCTTTTTGTTCAAATTGTTGACTGGAGTTTTTGTTAAGCTCAGGAGCTCTCTACTAGAACAAGCAAGACTACTTGTAGCTTCCACACAATACCTGATGAAGCTTGAAGTTAATACTCTAATGGTGGTCTCTAGCAGGGTACATCCTCTGCCCTTAAAACAAGCGTGGCACTCCCTACATCCCGCCCTCCTAATTGCATGTGAAACAACAATTTTAACATCCCTACAGAAGGCTGGTTGCTCTCAGCCTGAGTGAGCAGTGATCTACAAGATCACAGGTGAGAATGATCATGCAAAACAATCCGTTTTTCAGACCCAGGTTTGTGACAGATGAGCTTCCCCCCCCAAGGGTCTGTGCCAACCTCTACCCAAGTGCTTCACTGCCTGGCTCCAGGAGAAATTTTCCCACTTCATGAGGTGAGGCCTTGTCTGTGTGTATGTTTGGATAAGGAGGCAGGTGCCATGGCCAGGCACTGTCTACTGCAGTCCACCTTCAGCTGTCAACTATGTTTTGGGTGCCTGAGAAGATGGAAACTGCTGTTTGTGTACAAGTTGTAACTGTTTGACAGACTTGCCTGTTATGTCCTTGTTTCTCCATGTACTGTTGCTATTGCTGTCCCAGCCTATGATAAGGATAGGGCCTCAGATAGCTACTGTACTTTTAAGTCAGCCTCCAAATGATCGGCTACCTTTCATCTGCTTTGTTGCCAAGGACAGACAAGCCAGACCAGTGGCTGGCTAATAAGTAATAGGAAACTTTGCTGAGCTCCATCCTCAGCAGATGATATATTTTTAATACCTATAGCTTTATATACCTAAATTTGTTATATCTACAGCTCCTATAGCATGAACTAGAGTCATGGGCGAGCACATGGTGCATGTGTATGCCAGAGCTAATGCATGTCTGCCAAGGTACTCTGCTGTAACTGAGTAACTTGACAAGTAGAACAAACTCTTTCAGCCCTTTGCTCTTTCTAGTCCCCAAATATGACAGCTTAATCATTTTCTAGACACAAAATGTCACCAAGATAATGCAACATTTATAAAGGTGGACTGGTCACATCACAGAAAAATCTGGTAATATATCAAAGTAAAGAAACTCAAAGTTCAGGAAACATTTGTTTCCCTCAGAGTCTTCCCCTTTCCTCACTCTCAGCACTCATAAGGCTGAAAATTCAGCCTGAATGTTCCTTAAACAAATATAGCTCTGTTACATCACCATATGATTTGCCATCAATGCCACATTTGGTAAACTGTGAAAGCTGAAACCCAGTTGCTCCGTTCCAGCTCTTCAGATGCATATAGGCATTGAAATCTTACTGTAATAAACTGAATTGTGTATTTTCTGTGATTGTTAGAATGGCTTAGAGATTTATATGGCTTATAGAATAATCAGATTGATTCAAATTTAGGTGTGCTTTTCTCCTCACTGAAGTGAGAACATCTTAATGTTGTAAGGGCTGAATTTCAGCTGGCAGGCAAAGCACTGCTGTACCATGCAGGACATGGCATTGCACTGGGCTTAGATAGAGGGAGTCTCCAACGCACAGATCTGTTTCCCAGAATTACACCATTACATCAAAAGTGTGAACAATCCCAGCTTTCTGCAGTGTAAATTTCAAGCTTTCTGTCTTTAGATGATATTTTGGCAGCAAAAGTCAAGCAAGTGGGCACTCACAATAAACTACATCTGTAGCATAGCTCTGAAGCAGTGCTATCTGAAGCCTCTAACTCCACAGATATCTGGCTCACACCCTTGCAGGCTCAGATAAAATGCTGGTGGTTAGGTTGGCCAATGGGAACTTCATCTCCAACACTCCAGGTTAAGTCAGACTAACCTTGGTATCAGCCTATCAGAGTGGACTACTTGATGACAAAGAAGTGAAAACTTTCCCCTTCAGAAAGGAGAAGAAAACTTAAACTGTAGAATTGAATTGTGAAGAGCCATAGTTTTTCACCAAAACTGTGCTTAGAGTGGGTGGTGACGAACAGTCTGGGAACAAGGAATAGTGAGTACAGCAAGAGGCAAGTCCAACTACAGATTGCATAGTGAGTCTGCTCACATGAAGTACTGGAAGGCAAATGAAGTACAGACAGTGCTTTAAAACTCCCACCCTATCCTTTCTGGTGCTTCCACAATGGAAAATGAGAAGCTAAGGAGTTAAAACCACTTAGCCTCTTCTGGTCGTTTTCCCATCTGTTCTGTGAAAGTCATACACACAAGTGAAAAGTGAGAAGAAGAAAAAAAAGAAAAAAGAAAAAAAAAAAAAAGGCCTTGTTTAAAATAGATCAATTCAGGACAATAAACAAGTTATTAGCAGCATATATTACATCCAGAGAGGCTGTCTCCTCCTTAAAAATCCTGGCTTGAATCTATGAAGATTGGTCCCCATTGAGTTTCTTATGAATGGAATTTCAGCCATAAGCAGGACTTGGTCAGTCAGTCAGTGACTTTACCTCTTGATGCTTTCTTGATTTCCTGTAATTCACTGCTGATTATATTGTTTTGTTTTTAAATAACTGTATGAGTGGGTGTCTATTAGCTTTTGAAAAGCAATCTGCATACCTTAGCTGCACTCAGCCAAGGAGCAGCCATGGAACCCAACCCAATAAATCACAGCACAGAATAAACAAAGGGGTGGCAACAAGGAGGTGCAGAGCTGGAGCAGCAGGGCATTTACCCTGCCTCCAGGATGCCAGAAGTCATCTGTGCCTGACTCTTGCTCCAGGAGTTGTCATCCAACATTGATAACAGCCACAGCCTTGATGGAGTATGGCAGTCAGCTTCAGCCAAAAATTATGGGACATGAATGTTGCTATCAGCTTCTAGAAAATGATATTCTCTTCTTTAACATTGCTCCCATTCTGCTCCAATGTGGATTCTGTTGTCTGGCCTGCTCTCATCAGTAGTTTCTTCTAGACTCACACAAAAAATGACACACAGAAAGAATACGCTGTGTTGACAGAAGGACCAAGCTCTTTTCATAAGATAAGAAGAAAGAAATTACTTCCCTATTGAGCTCTGAAAAAAGGTGTGTTTTACAGATGTCTAAATGCAGATTTACCTATCCTGTGAGTTTTGATGGGGCTCAAAGCCTTGAACTTCAGCTTTGATTTCAAAAGCATTCTAGTTTCTAGTGCTTGAGATGTTTCTCAGTGATGTAATAAATCCGGTTCTGGGGACCATAGATATGGCTCAAAAACTTCAAAAGAAGTGAGGCACAAAGCTGTGATCTTACACAAAATTCACTGTGGCAATTCAAATTTAACAAGAAATCTAATAGTTAGCATTGCATGGATAGGCTTTGTGCAGTACTAAGGCCTGCAGGTCTGGGTGAAGGCTAGCATAACAGCAATATCGTGTCATGTACTCTAGCTCCTTCAGTAGAAAAAGCACTGGACATCCACAGCTAATGAGAATCTTGCAAAGCAATAGATGAGCATATCCAATATTAGCAGTAGTGGAAAGATAATCTCATGACATCTGCAGCATACCAGTAGCTAGAGGAAGAGCTACAATTCTGCAGTCTGCTGTTGCATGAACACCTTCCCAGTTAAAAGAACCAATACAAGACAGTTTAACCCTTAGCTTTTCTTTGCCTGACCCAAGCAGCTCTTCCCATCCACAGTCATTACAACATCTCTGCCAGTACAAGCATTCACTATATACTGAAACAAGGTATGTGGAAACATAGCTCTCTGAAAGAGAGTGGACAAGAAGCTGAACGTGAGCCAGCAGTGTGCACTTGCAGCCTGGAAGGCCAACTGTGTTCTGGGCTGCTTTAAAAAAGGGGTGGCCAGCAGGGAGAGGGAGGTGATTGTCCCCCTCTACTCAGCTCTTGTGAGGCCCCATCTGGAGTACTGCATCCAGGCCTGGGGCCCCCAGTACAGGAAGGATGTGGAGCTCTTGGAGTGGGTCTAGAGGAGGGCCACTAAGATGATCAGAGGACTGGAGCACCTCTCCTGTGGGGAAAGGCTGAGGGAACTGGGCTTGTTTAGCTTGGAGAAGAGAAGGCTCCAGGGAGACCCCATTGTGGCCTTCCACTACTTGAAAGGAGTATATAAACAGGAGGAGGAATGACTGTTTATGAGGGTGGACAGTGATAGGACACGGCAGGGGGGGATGGTCTTAAACTGAGACAGGGGAGGTCTAGGTAAGATAGTGGGAGGAAGTTTTCACACAGAGAGTGGTGACACACTGGAACAGGTTGCCCAAGGAGGTTGTGGATGCCCCATCCCTGGATGCATTCAAGGCCAGGCTGATGTGGCTCTGGGCAGCCTGGTCTAGTGCTTGGTGACCCTGCACATAGCAGGGGGGTTGAAACTTGATGATCATGGTAGTCCTTTCCAACCCAGGCCATTCTATGATTCTATGAAGGAACTATTTACTTATTCATACGCAACTAAAAATGCTTAGTTTAAAAATATATATGAAAAAAATTCATAGAATCATAGAATCTTTAGAGTTAGAGGGAACCTTTGAAGGTAATCTATTTCAACTCCTCTGCAATGTACAGGGACATGCACAGCTAAATCAGGTGGCTCAGGGCTTGATCAATCCTCACATTGAAAGTCTTCAGAGATGGGGGCAATAGCCACATCTCTGTTTCAGTGCCTCACCACCCTCACCATAAAAGACTTTTTCCTTATATCCAACCTAAATCTATTTTCTTTAAGCTTGAAACAATTTCCTCTTGTTCTATCACCACAGACCCCGCTGCACAGTCTGTCCTCTTCTTTCCTCTAGCTCCCTTTTAGATATTTAAAGGTTGCTCTCAGATCACCTCAGAACCTTCTCCACACTGAGGAATCCCAACTCTCTGTGCACCTTGCACTTGGCTTGTTGAACCTCACGAGGTTCTCCTGGGCCCAGTGCTCAAGCTTCTCCAGGTCTCTCTGGATGGCTTCCTATCCCCCAGGTGTGTCAGCTACACCCCACAGCTTGGTGTCATTCACAAGCTCGTTTAGGGTGCACTTGATCCCACTGTCAATGTCATTGATAAAGATGTTAAAGAGCACTGATCCTAGCACCAACCCCTGAGGGACACCACTTGTCACTGATCTCCATCCAGACTTTGATCCATTGACAATCACTCTCTGGGTACAGTCTTGCAACCACTTCCTCTTGCAACCACTGAACAGCCCACCTATCAAATCCATATTTTTCCAATTTGGAGAGAAGGGTATTGTGGGATGTCATGACAAAGGCCTTACTGAATTCCAGATAGATGACATCAGTGGCTCTTCACTTGTCCATTGATAACATCATGAAAGGCCACAAGTTTGGTCAAAGAGTATTTGCCCTTGCTGAAGCCATGCTGGTTCTCCTGTATCACCTCCCTATCTTTCATGTGCCTTAGTATAGCTTACAGGAAGATCTGCTCCATGATATTTCCAGGCACAGAGGTGAGACAGATAGGATGGTAATTCCTGGGATCATCTTTTTTACCCTTCTTAAAAATGGGTGTGATGTTGCCTTATTTCCAGTCACCAGGGACTTCAACTGATTGTCACAATTTTTCAAATATCATTGGGAGTGGCTTGGTGACTACATCAGCTAATTCCCTTAGGACTTTAGATGCATCTAATTGGGATCCATAAGCTTATGAATATTCAGGTTCCTCAAGTGGTCACAAACATGATCTTTGCTTAGAGTGGAAGGGACATTTTTTCACCAGTCCCCTCCTGCCAAGCCAATCATTTGGGAAATGCACTTTATTAGAAATATCTGCCCTAACTCAAACAGGAATTATCCTGTTTTCTGTAAATGTCATACATTTGTAAGTACAAAATTCTACCGGATACTGAAAACAGAGGATGTGGAAATGCTATGAAACTGAATATAGTTTAAAATAAATAATGCAAGGACTACCACCAAATGTTCTCTTCACTACTATCACACAACTAAGTGAATCCCACTGGAATTTTTGTGTTTAGATGAAGCTGCTGCCCCCAATGCCTTAAGTTTTAGGAATGTGAGATGGGAATTTATCTACATCTTGCCATGATCTTACTGAAACGCAAAATTCAATCACAGAAGTGGACCACATAGGAACAGAAAATATCAAATAAATTAAGACCAAATAGTATTAAAGAGCAATCAAAGCTGAGAAAATGGTAAATGAGGAACAAGGAACAGGTAACTAATGAATAAGATGTTCTTCTGAAAGTCTGAGAAATTTAAAACAAGTGTCTCTTGCAGGACTATTAGAAACAAGGTTTAAGCAAACTGGAAAGAGAAAGTGACATTGTTCTGCCTGCTTTATTTCCAGTGACTAGAAAGTAAACAAAAAGCAGAGAGAATGCCAAGGTTAGTTCAGAACACATTTAGGTTTAAGTTACTAGTAGCACATCTGCCAGAAGTTTTACCACCACGTATGTTTCTCTGATAAAGAGAAGCTTATTTTCATTCAGTTTTTTTTTTTTTTTACATGCTTCAAAATTCTGGATCTGTTTGCATCACTGCCTTGTAGGTTAGTCTGACACTTTGCACATACTTGTGTTTCTCACAGCCAGGACATCCTGGTGATGTATCCTGCATTAGCATTGAAAGAAAAGGAATACACAGCAGACATGAATAAGCAAGCATTCATCTACAATCAGCAATTCCATAGGAGCTATTTATTTTAGAAGGGTGTGCAGCTTCCACTGGACTTTTGCTCCAGCACTAAAACCTGGTACTCAAAGCTTTAATGTTCAGATGATTTTCTTTCTCCTTTGAGCCACAGAAGTGACTTCTGCTGTGTGCTTTACCTGCTTCAGCAAACAGCAAGTGCTGTTTAGTATATTTCAGCAACTGAGCAGGAAATTCTTCAGATCACGCAGTAACAACACAAAGCATTCACCTCTCCTGCACGTTAGCAACACAGATAAATAGAGGAGCAGATTGGCTGGATCACAGGTAGGCAACCTCATCTCCTCCAATAAAATCTGCCCTCCTAGGCTGGGTCTCTGGAATCCTAACACTGCTGTTAGGCCAAGAGCAGAGATCCTCATGCCTGTGGTATTTGCTCAGAGGGCATGACCACTTTGGGCAAGTCTTTCACGTGAGTCAGCTTTAGTTGATCCATGGGAAAATTCCTTTGTGTTGTCAGGCAGGGTTGCTCACAGTTTCAAAGGATAATCTGACTGAAAGGAAAATCCATCTAAATTTTAGCATATTTGAGTCAGCTCTTCTGTTAAACCTGATGTAAAAGAAAAGATGCTCAGTTTTCTTCACTAGCCAATTTGCATAAGGAGAGCCCTCAATAAGAAGCCTGTGCTCTCTGGAATATGCCTTTCTCACTGGATTCTACATCATCTCTAACTACATAAAGCATCACATGCAGATATACAGTCAATACAGATACAGAAGAAAAGTGTAAGTTCAGGCCATGACACTGGAGAAAGGAAATTAAAGAGCCAATCTGCAAACAATTATTTGTCTACCCTGTGTATCATCAGGTTCTCTAGTCACTAAAGAAGATGCAGGACAGTGTAGTATCATCCCACTCCCCTTCCACTTTCCTGCATGAGTAGTATCCAGAAGCCTCCTCATCTTCCATCACTGTACAAGGCCTGTTCATTCAGGACAGAGGCGCTGGAAGCCTTTGTGTCCTTTTATTGTCTAGTCAATGGCTCAACAGTCTGGCCTCCATCAACTGAATTCCCTGTTAGTACACGAGGACTAGTAATATGTACAGCATGAGTAAGAATGGTAGAATGCAGTTTATCTTCTTACACAGCTGGCAGCATCTTACCCACCCTTGTAATCCCAGGCACTGCTGCTATATAGATGAGTGTAATGTACTACAGCAAATACCTATTGGGTGTTTTGAGCCACTCTGCACTGTACCTGCAGTCAGACCAAGTTCTCTTCTAGTATAGTTACTGGATCCCTAAGAAAGTCCAGTTTGTTTTCCATTATGTCTCATCTAAAAAAAAAAAAATCAGGAAAGGAAAATACAATGTATTATAGTCACTCAGCCATCCGTCATGTCAAGCCATAAGTTGCTAATTACACTCATTCTCCCCTCTCCCCCCCCCCCCAGTGTAAGCTGTCATTTCTTTTTTTTTTTTTTTTTAAATGAAGATAACCTTAAAAAAATGCCTTCAGACTCCCTACTGCTGAAAGTTTGTCCAGATGAGCTTTCTTAGAGAAATCAAATTAGTCACAGCTCCTCTTACCCTCTCTCATAGCAGGCTCTGTGTCTTCAGAATGTCAAAAGACAAAGACTCACATTCTGAATTACAACTAAGATTCCTAAACCTCACAAAGTGAAGGTGATTCAGAAATCTGGATTCTGAGATGAAGATGCATAGCTCTGTTATGAGCCTCAGCTATAACAGTGGTTTCAGGCTGACACGTGGAAGAAGTTAGCATGGTGCAGCAATTTCCTGGACTACACTTAGCATTAAGCAAAAGTGTGCTCTTTTAAACTTTCTCCACAGCAACTGCAACATTTCACCTCATGTTTAAAGGGAGTTCATAAAAGTTATGATAATTCAACCTGATGTGATAAGTCAAACGTAAACTGAACCTCTGGGAAGATTTCCAATGGCTTGCAAATGCAGAGTGTGTGAAAAACCCACTAGATGTCCCTCTGCCCCTTTATGCACTCCTAGCAAGACTTGTTGCAGCTCCATTCAGGTACTGGACCTGTAAAATGGGATCAGTAGGTACTTCCTTGTTACATTTATCTTATAAAAGGGGCAATGTGTAAATGTCTGGGAGATGCTCAGTTACTGCAGTAGCAGAAATTCATGAGCAGCTCATGTACCTGCCTGATATCCATTGCCTACATTTGCAAATATATACAGTTTAACAGATTCTGCCATGCTTGTTTTTAAGAAGAGTCCTTCTGCAGTTTCTCATCTGATACCAACACTACTATTATCAAAGGAAGAGGAACAGTTTCTGCTCCTAAGGTGTTGAACAAGATGTCTTGATGAACACTAAAATCCATTTTTAGGATGAAATATATTATTTGATAGCTAGACCTTTTGGAGATACATTCTTTCTTATAAGGACTTCAGTGTTGAATGAGGTTTTTGTTGGTTAACAAAGGTTTTAGGAAAATCCATTTTAAATTCTAGACTGTTAATGAAAAAATTTGTTGTAGCTACAGTTTTCATACTTGCTGTTATCACAAATGTTAGTAAAGACTGTGTGCATGTAAATATTGTTTGCAATAACATGAAGAACATGAAAAGTAAATACAGTGAAAAATTTAGGGCATAACATTCTTCAACACAAAACACTAGAAAATCATGTGACATTAATGTCATACATAGAAAAGTTTGCAGATAGGCCCTCTAAATTTCTGACCTTAGATAGCTCCTATACAAGGTCTCACACACACACAGACCCCTCCAGCCACAGAAGGCTCCTCCAAGGTCAGTCAAGCTATAGTTTTGATACCATTGCCTGTCCAGTCAGGCTTTAGAAGATGACTGAATCAGTCCCAGAGCATCTAAAACCCAACAAAATCGCTGACAATTAGATTCTTAGCCATACTACTAGATAAGTATTTTGGATAATATCAGATTAAAGAGGGCACAACATTTGCCTTCAGAGACATTAACAATAATGACAAAACAGCTGACTTAAATATTATTCCGGAGTCATGATCAAAGTAATGTTAACTACAGTCACAAATTAATTTTCAAAGGAGCAGGGACAAAAAAAAAACCAAACAGATAAATCCATGTTTGCTGAACCAGATATAGCTATGTGAGATAGGGTCCAGTGCTCAAGCTTGGGCTGGTGGAAAAGAGCCCAGCACTGTGGAGATGTTCACCTTCAGTTTTCAAGACAGGGAATAGTTTTCTGGGATAGTGGGATTACTTTTACAGAAGCTGTGGGGTTTCTTGGAAGAAAAAAAGAAGTCACCTGCATTCCAGCACTCAGACTCTTTTCAAGATATTTACACTACAGCTCTGTCTAAAGGCCCAGCTGAAAGCAAGTTCTGAGCCTCCCAAACCTCTCAGAAAAACAGAAGGGACAGAATGAATGGGATTAGGAGTTCCCATTGCAGAGTCTCTCTGCTGAAGAATTGTAGCCAAAGAACTGAGGTCTGCATAGCATTCTCATCATTAAAATTCCACTAAAGCAGCTACATCAAGATATTTTTATTGCAGAATGCTTACAGATAACAGCCTCTGCAAGGTACCCAACTTCACAAATACACGTCTTAGAATAGTTGAAAGCAGTGGCCAGTTTACCTGAGTATAAGCACACATGCAGAAGAATCCACCTCAGCAAGCTTCTAACACTAAAAAAGAGCTTTCCAAAAGCATAAAGAATTTTTCTTTCCCCCTTCCTTTTCACTTAGATCACATCTTGGACTTTTCTAGTAGTGACTATGAGTCAAATTCTCTAAAACTGCTAGGAAGGCAGTTCACATGCTATTTACAGGATAACCAGAAATCAGAATTAGCAAATATCTCAAGAGTAAGCTCATTCTTAAGATTCTTCTGGCCCAGCTTCGTACACTGGAGGCAACAGAAGTGTTATGGCAGGATAATATCATGTTAATAAGTGCTATACAAATATTACATGTCCAGACCAATGTACTGCTTTAAACTGAAGCATTTTAATAAAATTTGTGCCACGATCCAAGAAATAGAAACAAGGGAGCTCACTATCAACAAAGTTATCTCATGTTCTGACAGAGTCCTTCAAAGTTGTTTGCCTATGGATCACATACATATGCGGGCAGAAAATGTGATGCTTACTCAGATTATGTTTAGGGGGTCCTTTTCTGGAACATGAGACATAAGGACTTCATTTCCTCTCCTTTTCTTTTCCCCAAATAAGCCTTCTACTTTCTCTAGATGAATGTATAATTACTGGGCTATCAGAAACAAAGATGACATCCTAGAAAGTTCAGTCCATTGGGCTTCTGCTATATTCCAACTCTTCTGAGGATCCCTACCTGTCTGGGCTCAAAAGTTAGGCAAGTGGGCTGAGAAGCCTATCCCACAAAGAAAAACAAGCATATTGATGACTTCAGGACATGGTCCTGCCTGCCACTCCAGAAAAAAAGTCAGTGCCAAGGGGAATAGAGATAGATACTAGACAATGTACCTGCAAAGGTAAGGTGTAGTTCAAATGAGTATTTCAGTGAGTGTCTGGGGCACACACCACTGGACTTGAGGACCAAGCAAACACATTTTATGGTTTGGTACCAGTGTGACTATCTCTCTCTACTCATGAGGCCCCATCTAGAGTAATGCATCCAGGTTCAGTGCCCCTAAGCAAAAGAAAGGTGTGAAGCCATTGGAGCAGGACAAAAAGGGGGCCATGAAGATGATCAGAGGCATGAGGCACCTCTTCTATGAAGTCAGACTGATGAAGCTTGGCTTGTTCAGTCCACAGAAGAAATGGTTCCGGGGAGATGTCATTGAGGCCTTTCAGTACTAAACAGGAGATTATAAACAGGACACAGAATGACATTTTATACAGTCTGATATTGATAGGACAAGCAGGAATGGCTTTAAACTAATAGAGGGTAGATTTAAGTAAGATATTAGGAAGTAATTATTTACTTAAAAGCTTCAGAACATGTTGCCCAGAGAAGTTCTAGATGCTCCATCCCTGAAGGAGCCCAGGACCACTTTGGATGGGACTTTGGACTACCTAATCTAGTGGTTGGCAACTTTGCCCATGGCAGGGAGTTTGGAACTCTTAAGGTATCTTCCAACCTACGCCATTCTATGATTCAATGATTCCATTATCGTATGATTATTTTTTTTCCAGTGTTTGGATTTGCAAACCAGTGTCTATAGTTTGTCCCAATTTACTTTCAGGTGCAAGAGTGAATACCACACTATTTTTTGTAAACTTAAAACAAAAATAATTACTTTCTTTAATCTGAAAATAAAAGAGAAACTTAAATTCACAAGAACTTTTTGATAAGTAGATATTTGGCGATTCATCAACACTTAAGGATCTAATGTCAAAGTTAAACCAATTGGAAAATGAGTTATGAACTAAAATAGTATGGAAAACTTCAGAGACACAGAACTTAATGGGACTTCCTCAACATCAGCAACAGGATTTTCATTTATTTTGGTGTGTTTAGTCCTAATTTTCCCAATTATGTTTAATGAAGAGATTTTTTTTACTACCATTTGAGTTAAGAACAAATATCTGTTCTTATGCTTACTAGAGACAATAGAAAAATTCTTTTTTTTATATAATTTTAGTATATGCTCAAGAGCAGAGACAAATATCTATTCATTTATATATCAATTTAAGTTTCGTCACTCCAGCTGGGAAAATGCTGTCAGACCAAGTTTGTTACATAGAGCACATTTTTAGAACATGGAGCTAACAGTAAGTTGAAAGATTTCCTAACAGAAAAGATATAGCAAATGTTTTTAGAGACTCCTGGAATTAGATCAAGTTTCAAACTGGAGGTAAAATAAAATGGCTAATATCATTAAAAAAGAGATAAAGAAAAAAGAAAAAGATGCACAATCAGATAGACTAGTGGTAACAGTATTTATTGTCTCTGTTCGTTATTGACCCATGCATGGATCAACTGGTATTCATGAAACAGGACTGATTTACATCAACTTGAGAGACAGACTGACCTCTGTGTTTTCAGGAAAAATGTGGCAGTTTTCTAGCAGTACCTTATTCCCTTTTTCCAGGGCATCAATTTGAATACTGCATTTCCCTCATGTTTGGTCTTCACAGTAATCAATACGGTGAATATTTTATGCAAAAAAAAAAAAACAACCCAAACATTTCTACTGCAGGATAAACTCTGAGTAAATACTGCAGAGTAGTGCACTGCAGCTGGTTCATGGAACATTTGTTATTTGTTTTAGAAACCTAAGTATGGAATTTACATTCCTCAGGCAATGGGAACAGTAGCTCTGACGTCATTTTTCCTGTAAAACAGCTTGAAGTCCAAGCATTTGCAGCAAAATTTCTCTATTGACCATTGGGCATGTGTATGGGTCAGTACACTCAAATCTTTGATGAATCAGTGATAATTTCCAGAGCCAGTTAGAAAACAAGAAATCAATTCCACAGCAATTTCTGGAATTTTGAAACCCTCTTTAAAGAAAATGGAAAATTGAAAACTTCATATGTTCTATGAAGAAGTTTTAAAACACTCAGAACTACTACTGAAGCTTTGGTATTGTTTTCACACATTTTAAACATACACATTTTAATTCTTGCATATAACATGTCCTGCAAAAGTCCAGTTGGACATTTTCTGATGTGCTCAGAGATATGCATTTCCTTTTGAAACATAAGGTATGATAGAGCAAAGTACACAGCTACATTAGATTTTTCTCAGTGCTGACAGAGAATGCTATTTTTGTTGACTTCTAATACAAAGCTAATACCATCAAGAAGAACTACTGTAAACATCAGTGAAACTGCATTTTCCAACCAAATCTGAAATTCAGCAAAAAATGTATGAGCACCTTTTTCAGGTGCATTCATTAGGTAATTTGTTTTACCTCAGTTACTCTTCTGTTACTGCACATAAAACTAATATTCTCTGAATGTGTTTTCTTAATCTGAAATAACTGTCTCAAAGTTCTCTAGAGTTCAGAACACAAGAAAATGAACAGCTAGAGAAAATATTTTCTCAGGAAAAAAAAGAGCAGTTATTTAACTTCCTTGTCTGTGTTAATGAAAAGGAAGAAAACTGCTTAAAGCAGCTTGAACTGGAAACTCCATAAAACTTTTGTCCTCTAAGGTCAATACAGCATCAAAAGGAATAGGGCAGTAATGGCATTGCATACTGTGGGGGTACTTGGTATATGAGAAAGTACACAAAAGGAAGGAACACACAAAGTTTTTGGTATCATCTACAGTCAATCCATGTAAATTCATACATCTAGCTAGTATTTAATTAGACTTGATACACTGGACCACCATATAAAGAGCTTGATGTAATAAAATTCTGAAGAACTCCTATTCTAGAAATTAGGAAATATTGACTAGTGAAACTTGACAAAAACAGGAATAACTTCATTTTCCTTAGTCAATGATGCTGAGAAGTGAAAACTTTCAAGCAGAGAAGATACAACAAAATTCAAAAAGAACATATTTTCAAGAAAAAAATACAATTCTGAAGAATAGATTTTTGGACATGTGTGTATTACATTTTAGCTTGTAATGTAACTTAAAGGTAATCAATTCACTATATCCTCCCCACCCAATAAAATTACAGTCCACCTTCAGAATTACATTGGTTTGAAAGCAAAACCCAGCCTCACATATGAGGCCTATGTGCATGTCCTTAGAGCAGACAAGACAATATTACTCCACTCCCAGAATTTCAAGATGTTATTTAAGGAAGTATACCTTAGAAAGTATTTATCATAGCAAATTAAAAATTCTGGGCTATTTTTAATTACTTCCAAATTAAAATCAGGTCATCCTTTCTTCTTAATTCAGTAAGTCTCAAAAAAAAAATCTAAGAAAACAGCATGTTTAGCTTGTGTCACAACACAGATGAAGGGTGATACAGGAGTACAGTAGCAAAGTGACTTATGCAAATAGAAAGATGCTCACCTATCTCTAAAGATCTAGGCTCACAGGGAAAACTCCACAAAGGAAGGATCTCCAACCAGAGATCCCTCCCCAGCAGCAGTCAGCCCTTAAATGAGGTCTAAGAGAGGTGCAGCCAGGCTCCACCCCTTCTGGTTGCACAGGTGAATTGTATTCACCTGTGCTCCCAAAGCTGACTGGGTCCTTTCCCCATGTGCTCAATCAATGGTTCAGATCATGACTCAACAGTTACAGCTTGCTAAACTTCAATAAAATTTCCTGTTTCCTCCATCCAAGGATAGGAAAATATCCTTCCTCATAAAAGAAAGTTTTGGAAATATGCGAATGTCTGAAATCAACATGTTTTAAGATCACTGCACTTAATGCTAGCAGGTCCAAAAGATTCTTGCTACAGCCAGGACAAACGAAACCATTTTGGTACGCTATACTAGACGTTTCTGTTTTTTTAAGTCTTTGCCAGTTATTTTCTTTGGCAAACTGAGAAAGCCTTTATAGCATACATATCCTAGTCCCTGCTTTTCTTTTCCAAAATCTTACTTATGTTTTTTTTCTAGGAGGCATGAACTGCTGGTGAGAGGAAGAGGATAGGGAATAGGCTGCTTGGACTCTGTCCATATTGCTTTGTCGGGAAGTTCTAATCAGTTTCGATTTTCTCTTGTTTTGTCAGTGTTGAGTACCTTGGTTTGATTTTTATTAGATTAAAGCTAATCTAACTGTGTTTGAATCCCTGAGACTGTTCTAGAAAATGTGCATGAGAACTTACTTGTGAACTTCTTTCGGAAATCTACGTTTTGTCTGAGCAAGATCTTGACACGGTTGGTTTGCAATAGGAGAGAAGAAATTGTCGTCTGCAATCTGGTATTTCGTAAGTACTTCTAAGGAGGTGGTGGAGAAGTTTCTTAAATATCCTGATGTGCTCTTGTATTGATCCTGTACTGCACTGCGGTCACCCATTGCCATCTGTTTGGTTAGGACACAGAGCACTGTAAAAGTTCTTCCTTTCAGCCTGACAGACTGAAAAACACTTTTCTCTGTAAGAAACGTGTCCTTGTGGGAAACACTGAGAGATAAGCTTTCCGCTAAGGCTGTACTTGCTCACAGGCTGGCATTGCAAACAATATTCAGGAGAGCTGAAGAAAAGTGGGATTAGAGCATAACTGCTGACATATTTTTGAATTAGGTGTATGCAAGACCGTTGGTCAAATAGCACACTGCCTAAATTTGATCAATTCCAGGTGCATATCCTGATCACTGTACACAGGGATAAGGGTGAGCACAGATCACAAAGTTTTCTCAGTATCCAGCAATTCCCCTGTAAAGTCACATGCAAATATAACCTTAGGATACCATATATATGGGGCATCTCTGTGAGGGGTACTCATTTTAATAGCCTTGGTTAAAAAAATGGAGTATGAAGAAAGGATGCCAGTGCAGGAAGCCAAAGGCTTGCTCAACCAGAAATGTCTACAGGAGTGACCACTTCTGCTGTACAGCCTCAGCCTGTTAAGATGCTCTTTGGACAAGCACGCCTGTTGCAGGAGTTGTAGCAAAGCTAGCTGAGATCAAGGGTGGGTTCCTTGTGTGTGTCTCACTATTCCCAGTACAGATTAGTGGAAGCAGTAGTAAGGTTGTTTCTTTTGCACCCATTCAGATCTTTTCTAATGCCCAGTGCACATCCCAGGAATTTGCTGCCCATGCCCAAGGCCAGTTCTGCTGTTGTGCAGCTGTGTGACCTTGAATCCTTCTGGGAAAGTGTTGTGTGGGACAGAGACGGAAGAAGCCTCACTAGGAACCTTTCTTTCTTCCTCAGAAGCTGTGTTTAAGCTTAGATCCTCAGTCTTGGTTCCTGCCTATGCTATATTGCTGCTGTGCCTATTTTGGCCTTCATTACCTGGACCTTGACTTCACCAAAGCCATTGGATTTAGGAACCTATTTCTGATGCATGGCAGCTAGGAAAAAAAACCTGCATGTACATTAAGGGTGGGGAAGACCTGCCCATTTGTTTTCACTGCTGGTAAAGCATTGTTCCCTGCAGTGTATTCTCCAAAGACATGCCCCGCTCAAGTTTATATGACTGAGAGACTGGAATTTCCAGCATTTCCTAGGAGGATCATAATAAAGCCTAAAAAAGCCTTAACATTAGGAAATCTTAAGAAAGAAAGTCTACTCTGGAAAGGAAATGGAAAAGGGAAGGGAAAAGGAAAGGGAAGGGAAGGAAAAAGGAAAGGAAAAACGCCTATGAAACATGGAACCATAGAATATCCCAATATGGATTGGACACACAGCGATCATCAAGTGGCTCCACACAGGATCACCTAAAAATGCAAGCCCTATGTTTGAGAGCATTGGCCAAACACTCCTTGAATTCCAGAATTGTTTGTGCCCTGGTCACTACCCTAGAGAGCCTGATCTAGAGCCTTTTGTTTTACTGCTGTTGTAGTAAAGATGTATTTCAAGCAAGATTTAATGCATGTTCAGAAAGTCAATTTATTAGTACTTAGAGAAAACTCTCTTTATGAATTTTATGGAGACCTGCTCCTCTGCACATTTTTCTGTAGTTTGATATAAGATAGCTATAACAGAACCAAACCAAATCAAACCAAACAAAAACAACATCGAAGTGCTACACAAGCACTTGTTTTCTTGTTTTATTGGCCACTTACTGACAACTTAAGCACTTTTCCTCTCTAACATCCCTCTCCAATTTAAGTTTTTCATCTTTATCATTATTATTTAATATTAACGTGTATTTTTAAACATTAAAAGAATGAAAAAGATTCTTTATAGTCAATGGAGTGTCTGAATGAAAGCCGCTCACCCAGCCCAATCTGACTGTGAGAGAGTATGTTTCTTTAAGGCTGGTTATGTGTTCATGTAACAGGGCAAGCGCATACATGAAACAAGTTTTTCCTAAAGCTTTAAGTCTGCAGGGGAATTTTCTAATGATCATTTTTAGTTAATAGGCACAAGTTGTTAGCCTGAGCTGGGAAAGCCTTTTTGTGTGTGTGCCAATTTTACCTCTTCTTTTTTTTTTTCTTTTTTGTCATGGATTTGGTTCCCACAGCTAATGCTCCTAATTATAAGACTGGGCAAGCAATTGCCAGCGTAATGATATGGAGTGTGTTGGCCATGACAATGAACACAGGGAGTGGCTGGATGGCCTGAACAACAAGTCAAGGGCTCTATTCATCCCAAATGATCTTTTGTCTTGTTTGCCACCTAATCCCACCGAGGACTGCACCTTGGTATGGGAGACGTGTCCAGAAGAGGTACAACTGCATCTCACAATGCTCTTTAAGCTCC
This sequence comes from Tragopan temminckii, assembly GCA_028571105.1. NCBI lineage: Eukaryota > Metazoa > Chordata > Aves > Galliformes > Phasianidae > Tragopan > Tragopan temminckii. The sequence continues at coordinate 61,360,306 of JAOWBP010000001.1, read as the reverse complement.
TGTCATGGGGCTTTTTGCTAAGTGGGGGTCAAAACTGAGACACTATCAAGAGTTAAGCTCTTGCCTGTATATTTTAATCACTGTTTCCTAACACACACTCACACCAACTGGGAAAATATCCTTCAAAACTTATTAAAACTTACTAGGCAGGTTACAAGGAGCTTGCTCAGCTCCAGTGGAAATAGGGCTTTCCCTCTTAGCAGCAAGAATTTTTCCTCCAGTGATTTTCCCTCCCCTTCCCCTCTTTTTCCAGTCTGAGTTAATAAATACCTAATAATTTACTCCATGATCTCTGTGAGCAACAGCTCCCACTAAGCCAGTGAGCATGCTCTTAGGAGAACTGGGTTATAGCACTTCTCTCCTAAACCTCTGGTGAGAGGTGCTTTTCTGCACTCTGCATGCAGTCCATCTCATGGATCAGGCCAAATCCCTTCCCCAGTGACTGCATAGTCATTGATGACTCAATCACCAAGCCTCCTAACTCCCATTGTGTATGTGGAATATATTGGGGTGGGGTAGGGCTAATAGCATATGCTTAGCTGTGTGCTAAAATATGTGGTTAGATTTATTTTATTTTTATTTTTAACAGCAGAATAGAGGAAACAGTTAAGGGCTATGATAAGAGAGATGCGATGACAATCACAGTTACTGGGCACTATATTATAAGGGCTGCTTCAAAAGTAATGTGTCCTATTTTATTATGTTGGCCCATGACTCCAGAGGCAGTAGTACGGCAGTAAAGGTTGAACCTTCCCAAAAATATTCTGTTACACTTTGTTGTTCTGCAACAGATGGCAGCAGAGGGACAGTCTGACATGAAAGTGCAGACGAAGCAAAGGTGTGGAATGGAATTTATCCACGTGAAAAAATGGTTCACACTGACATTCATCAATGCTTGCTGAACACTGATGGAAACCAAACAGCGAATGTAAGCAGAACAAGGCAGTGGATGGTGCATTTCAGCAGTGGTGACAAAAAGAGTCACCTCCACTGGTACAGATTTTGATGAGTATGGCATACAGGCTCCTGTTCATCACTGGTGAAAATGCACAGCTAATGATGGTGACTGTTGAAAAATAGTGTTTCATAGCTGAGAATTTACTCTAACAGATAGTGTTACTGTGCTCTTTGTATCTGTTGTATTTTCCATGGAAATAAAGAGAAGGCATGACTTTTAGAGCAATCTACAAGTATTATATATTTTCTGAATTATTTTTCCTATAAATAGCATTTTTCTGAAATACTTCTTTTTTTCCAGGAAATTTGCCTAATATTCTATAGAAAAAAAGAGAATTAACAAAGAAAAAAAATGCTAACATTTTTCATTTTTGTTCTATCAACATATTTTGTAGGAGTAAACTTTTTTTTTTTTTTTTGGTAAAGAAACTGTGGAAAACTAATTTGAGAGAAACCATTTACTTCAAAGTGCTTGTAGGGGAACTGCTAGGTATGGCTTAGACTGGTGAAAAAGCACCTGATGAAGAGGTAAGGCTGGCTCAGAGAGCGCAAATTGTCCATACCTGTGCTACTCATGTGATGGCAAGGTGTGGACCCAGGGTGGAGCCACCCTGGACTCATATAAGGACCAGCCGCTGAAAAGAGAGTGTCTATGGGATCTGGACTGTGTGCTGGAAAGCTGTGCTGTATCACCTGAGAGCCCTTTCACCTGTTGGGTGAGTTCAGTGTTTCCTTTTGTATGTGACTCTTGGTCTACCCGTAAATGTTTTACCTGATGTCACTAAGAATCTGTCAGAAGTGATTTCACTTCTCTGTGAGTAGAACAGTGTGTTTCTGATTATGAAATATCTGTTAGCTAATGGCTGTAGTCTCTGTGCTACTCAAAAACATACTGTTGTATTGTTTCAATACTTTTCTGTTAGAAGAAATAAGTTGCTTTAATGTTGCTGGTCAGATGAGCCTCTAACCCATTTCATGTTTGTGTTTCTTCCATCAGCATAGATGTTATGTATAGAAATACCTGACTTACTGACAGATTGAAATTTGAATCCACTAGTTGTTTGTGACAATCAAACTTAACTGTGTGGTGGCTCACAGAAAACAGAAATATACGTGCTAGACATTAGTATGGTTGAAACAAATTCATATGTAGATTTCACTGAAAGCTCACAAAGAAATGCTTCCAGAGTCTTTTCTAGTTTAAACTGAAAGCATCTGGTGAGATGAGGCTATTTAAAATCGGCTCTTGATACATCTGCAAGACCTCTGTAAAAATGTCTTGTACAGTAATTACAACTTTGTTATCAGCCACAGGATGAATTACACAAAGACATTATGTTCTCTGCTTCTCTTCAAAAATTGTCTGTGGTTATGCCAGATAGGTAGATTGCTCATGAAGCTATGGATTCTGCTTTGCTAGTGCATGCTGTAGAGGGGGACTCTTGAAGAACAATACCTCTGGATTAGAGATAGTATTTGAGGTGTAGCTGGTTTTCTGTTTGTTTGTTTTTTTGTTTTTTTAAATTAGAGCTTTTTTTACTGTATATAATAAAAGCCCCTATTAGCATTTTCTTTTCAAATGCTTTTCTGCACCACAGCTGCTATGATTCTGCAGTCAGAAAAGCAGAATTGGTCTGACTGCAATTCAGGGTAGAAGTTGAAAGAGAGGAGGAAAAAAGGAGGAAAAAAAAAGGAGTTAAAAGAAACCTGCCAATTAAATTTTTAAAGAGAGACTGGGGAGGTGGGGGGAGTGTGAAATAACTAAAAAGCTGGAGGAACCTGTGGAAAGTTGTGGAGGGGAGAGAACAAGGAGCACAAGAGAACTGTAGAAATGAGCCCAAGTATGATGTGAGTAACGCATTGTGGAGAAGCAGTGCACACTTGGTTTGATTAAAAAATGGTGTGATTTCTTATATCTGTAAGCTTCAGCTTAAACAGAAGGTTTTATCAAGTCAGGACTTCTTGCCACTGTATCAGCCAGTTTCTGCTGAAACTTAAGAAGCGAAGGTTAAATCTCAGGCATTGAATGATGGATCATTAACAAATATGCATTTTCCTAGCTAGATACTAATTCCTAAACTCCAAGGATTTAAGACTGAAAGCTTAAGGATAGCGACAAACTTAACAGGTGTGTTCCCAGCAAGGGAAAGATAGAGTCTTGCTTCATCTTCTGATTATTAAGGGTAACACCAGAAGCAAGGCAATATCTGTCAGTAACTCTCCCCTGGAGATTTATACATTTTCAATGACTGTTGAATTAGAATAAGAAGTCCCATTTCTGAATCATATTACAGCTTAGGTTGGAAGGGACTTCAAGGATCATGAAGCTTCAACCACCCTGCCACAGACAAGGTTGCCAGCTGCTAGATCAAGTACTAGATAAGGTTGCCCAGTGCCCCATTCAACCTTGCCTTAAATGCCTCCAGGGACAGGGCATCCTCAACCTTATTTGAAATGTCATGGTTGTCAGGCAAAGTCCCTGGGGACTGAAATAAGGGAAACATCAGTCCCATTTACAAGAGAGGGAAGAAGGATGACGCTGAGAACTACAGACTAGTGAGCCTTAACTTGGCGCCTGGGAAGATCGTGGAACAGATCTTCTGCAAGAGATGTTAAGGCATGTGAGGAATGAATGGGTAATCCAAGATGGCTAGCATTGCTTCACCAAGGGATGGTCATGCCTGACAATCTGGTGGCCTTCTATGATGGAATTACAGCATTGGTGGGTGTAGGGAAGGCAACTGATGTCTAGACTTCTGCAAAGCTTTTGATGTGGTCCCCCATCACATCCTTATCTCTAAATTGGAGATTGATTTGAAGGATGGACAAGGAAAGAAATTTATTGGAAGGTTGCAGCCAGAGTATTGTGGTTAATAGCTCTATGTTCGGTGGAGGCTGATAACAAGCACTGTCCCTCAGGGTCCATCTTGGGGCAAGTACTCTTTAACATATTGATCTGTGACAGGATAGATGATGGGATTGAGTGGACTCTCAGCAAGTTTGCTGATGACACCAAGCTAAGCAGTACAATTGATACAGCAAAAGGGAGGGATGCCATCTAGAAGGACCTCAAAAGGTAGGCCTCTGTGAATCCAATGTCAGTCAATAAAACAAAGTGTGAGGAGATCTCATCCAACATTTCCTTAAACAGCCTAAATGTTACTCTCCTGAAGTTCACGGTCCTGACTCTATTCTGCCAGGCCCACATTCCTTGAGAACTCAACCAGGACATGGTTGCTGCAGCCCAGGCTGCCTCCAATCTTCTTTTTCTTTTTTTTAATGATCTCCTCTGCATTGGTGAACACCAGGTACTGCAACTCTTCACCTCTGGTCAGTCTGTTCAATACTTGAACCAAAAACTTATCATCACTGGACTCCAGGGCTTGCTTAGATCATTAAGAGTTTTTAAACTGTATGAAAAATCAAAGATATTTGTGCTTTTCCCCCCACTTTTATTCTATTTTCATATTTTCAAAAATATGATTAACATCTAGAAATTCTAGAAATTTTTCTCTATGCATACCATTTATTTTACTTGACTGTTATCCTTGTATTGCAAAGGAGCTTGATAGCAAGCCTTTAGTAATGATGTTTAAAATTAATTTTTCAAGTGTGTAGATACTAAAAAGCAAAGATGGGCATTAGTAGGATTTATAAAGTTGTGTCAGGTAGGTACATTCCTATCTCTTTAAGGGACCCATAGCCAAATGCATGAAGAACTGTGCCCACATGCAAATACTTTGTTTTTGGCGGAAGAGTGTTAACTGCGTTTCCTATCCTGGTAACCATATACTCAGATTACCCAAAAGTGGTCACCTGTAGTCACACATGTGGAAGATAAAAATCTGAGAATTTTTTTATTTTAAGTAAGACTTTAGACTAAATTTATAAAATTTCCTGTGCTTTTTCAGGATTTCACAGTAGCTAAATTACACTTTTTTTTTTTTTTAAACAGACAATGAAGCAGTAAGACTATAATGTGGTTATATGCCATACATTTTGAACACTCGTTAAAAATGAGAACACTCATGCATTTAAATTCACCCTATGAGCCAAGGCTATGAGTTGATTTCATCCATTTCTTAACACTAAACTATCAGAAAGAAATAAAGTTTTATCTCCAGAGATCTCTTCCAATAGTCTTCTAGATTATCTCTTTGATTATCATATCCAACGTGCACTGTTTCCATCTCCAGGTTACTGAGCACTTTCAGACCTTGCAGCAGCATAACTGTAAGCAGCAGCATGGACTGGAGACAAGCAGGTACCAGACTCAGTGGTTCAGTGTCTCTAATACAGCATTTCTCACCCATCTCAGGCAGGCTCAATCCTTACTTATCCAAAGCACTAACTGGAGGAGAAGAAACACACTGGGAGAGCACCCATTAATCAAGTGCATTGCTAGGTGCCCTTTAAAAGTCAAGTCCCACAGATGAAAAATTTTTTTCTCTTTAGAGCAGATTTGTGACCCTTTCAAACTCCTTCAAAAGAGGCAATAAATGATGAATGCTTTCAAAGCTACCTGAGTAACTCAGGAGCCTATACCCTATTGTTTTTCATGCTAAGCAATTCTGAAGTTTTTAAAAACTTGGACCAAAATCTAATTCTCAAAATTATTAGGGTGGTTATAAACCACTAAGTCTAATTGTGAACTGAATTTTTTCTCATAAGTCACTTGCTTTGGAACTGCTAACCTTGATGTTGCAGACACAGCATAGCAGCATTCATCACCAGTTGTTGGGGTATTTTGTTTTTGTTTGTTTGGTTTTGTTTGTTTGTTTTTGTTTTTTTAATTATTATTATTCATTAACAGGATGCAGGGCTCAAACAACACCAGTCACCAGAGTTTGGCAGATTAAAGTACCCTAGCTGAGCTAAGGTAGCTGGTTATATGTGTGTGCTTAATCCCTGTCCAGCATGAGCTCAACAGTGTTTAACTTCTGTGGCTTTCATCTGAGGTGTAATGTAACCTGGTTTACCTCATGTTTGCCCCAGGCTGAGAGCATGCACTCAGTTGCCAGCATTCAGGGACAACTATTAAATTATGAAGTGGAGGTGGCTGTCATGCAGCTGCACTCTGTTCTTTCCAAATGGCCTCTCACAGTAGCACAGTGCCCACCTCCCATCATCTGCTGGTCCCTTTGTTTCCAGGCTCAGCCAACACACTGTGTGTTGGGGTAAAAATGAGAATGAATAAAATGTTTTTTTTCAGCTCCCCAAATCAGGGGAAAATTTTTCTTTATTATATGTGGTGATGTTTTTTTTTCCTTCCAGCAACCCAAGTGTCTTAGTATTATGATTTTTTTTATCAGTATTCCACATCGTATACATATAACATCATGTAGAGCACTAGGAGTTGAAGAGCTAATACTCCAGTTCCATGGATTGCCAATATTCTGGCTATTCCTTTCTCAGAAGAACTACATATCCCAGCGGACTTTTCACTGTTCTGTTTCTTGTTTTCAGAGGGAAAGATAAAACTTTGCAGACATCCCTTTTTTTCCTTTCTGCTCATCTCTGGAGAGTGTGCTCCCTAGCCATCTCACCTTCAGCATTAGAGTAAGGCCTTCAGTTTTTTAACACTCTCTCATGTTATTCGATTTATTAGCCTCAGTTCCAATTATATTTCATTATTTCGTGTTATCTCGCATTCTGCTACTGTATTTAGTAAACTAGCTTTCCTCCTCAGATTGTTGCTGTTTCATTTTTACGCCCATCTCCCTACCCTTCCCCTTTTTCCCTTTTCCCCCTTTCCTGGGGCATGGGTCTGCGGGTCCCCTCACCCAATTAGTCACAGAAATGGGCTGAAGTAGCCTGCAAACTGTTGACACCAAGGGGTTCTGATAAGCAGAACTGTGCTGCATTAGGTGCTGCACAGATCCCAGGCAAGAAGCAGCTTCACTTGCAGAAAGCAGCCAGGTAGTGTAGATATACAGGTGAGGGGGAGCAGATGACACGGTCAGGAGAATGGGGAGCTGGCAGGAAAAGGACACAAAAGTTCCCTAGCTTCTTGGTGTAGATTTTAGTCTTTCCCCAGTGACGCTAACAAAATGGAAAGTCAAAGGAAAAGAGGAAAGCAAGGGCCAGAATGGAGCAAAGTGGAGGCTATCTGGAAAAGCTTCCACAAGGGGACAAGGGCACATGAACATCTTCCCTCTGACTCTGCCTCAGCTACTTTTGGTAAGTGCTGATCTTTCAACAGCACATGGTCCCAGAGGTCATGTCTGGGAGTGAGTGAGGGGCAATGTGGTGCTCCATCCTCTGTGCCCTCTCTCCCACAAATATAATTTATAAATGGCAAGTAACCGCAGCCAAGGCAATTGGGCTTTCCAAGTCAGGGACAAGGTAATGGGAGAAAAGATGAAAACTTTAAACTTAAAGTTAATAAATAATAATAATAATATTATATATATATATAATATAATAATAAAGTTAATTAAAGTAATTAAACTGGGGAGATGTACGCTGTTGGCACCAAGTAAGCTTAACAGGCCAAGTCCAAAGTGCTATTGTTGGTCTTTATCATGGTGAAAAGCAGCAGAAACTCCTCCAAAATTAGTGGGAATGTAATGGGAGACCATATGCATAAAACAGTTGACAAAGTCTGTATATCAGTATTCTCTGTTATTCTGTTACTTAGAATCATAGAACCATAGAATCACTCAGGTTGGGTAAGACCTCAAAGATCACTGAGTCCAGCCATGACCTAACCATACTACCCTAACTAACAACCCTTGCTAAATCATGTCCCTGAGCACTACATCCAAATGGTTTTTAAACACATTCAGGGATGGTGACTCAATCACCTCCCTGGGGAGCCTATTCCAGTGCCTAACAACCCATTCTGTAAAGAAGTGTTTCCTGATATCCATCCTAAATTTACCCTGGTGCAACTTAAGGCCATTTCCCCTCATTCTGTCACCAGCGAGAAGAGACCAACCCTGTTCTCCCTGTAAGTACCATTCAGATATTGGAAGAGAGCAATAAGGTCTCCCCTCAGACTCCTTTTCCCCAGACCAAGCAGCCCCAGTTCCTTCAGTCTCTCCTCGTGGGGCATATTCTCCAAGCCCTTCATAAGCCTTGTTGCCTTTCCTTGGACCTGCTCCAAGGCACCTCAATGTCCTTTCTGTACTGAGGTGCCCAAAACTAAACACGGTACTCAAGGTGAGGCCTCACCAGTGCTGAGTACAGGGGCAGGATTACTTCCCTAGTCCTGCTCACCACTACGTTCCTGATAGAAGCCAGGATGCTCTTGGCCACCTGGGCATACTGCTGGCTCATATTCAACGGACTGTCCCTCAGTACACCAAGGTCCCTTTCCACCAGGCAGCTTTCCAGCCACTCCTCCCCAAGCCTGTA
>JAOWBP010000001.1:61310815-61346294 GCA_028571105.1 Tragopan temminckii | reverse complement strand
GCAAAAATTTATGTTTGTCCAGTGTTTCCATGTTTAGTGAAGCGTCGAGAAGATTGTGAACCTAAAGTACTCAGCCAGTGAGGAACTAGGGGAGGAGGAGATAAGCGTCGGGGAATAGGGAATAAAAGATGTAACTCTGTTTTCTGTGTGCTCTCCTGCTTGCAGGAGGCCCACCATTGCAATTGCGAATAAAATCTGCTTTATCAGAAATACTGTCGTAGAAAATTATTTGGATATTTCCTACACCTATTTCCATGGTTCTGTACTTACTGGAAATTTGCTCTAAGGCCTACAGGAAAAGAGTTTGGTTAGATTATCACAAAGCTGATATCTCTTTTCTCCTCTACATCCGGCATGCTATGCAAGCTTAAGGAGACAATTCCATCCTCTGTTGCTGCTATTTTTCATCCCAGTCTTCTATCTTCTCTGTTGTCTTCTGCCTATCTTGGGTAGACTAGATCTGTTAACAGATACCACTACGGGGCCCAAGCCTTAGCTGGCTCCTTGCATGGCTGCTATAAAGCAAATCAGTACCACTGGTACCACTGTTAATCATTTTGGTCTCGGCACCAAACAGTACAGAAGATTTTTTTAATTGCCTGGAATTTTGTTTTCACCTCAGCAATGTTTAGAAATCCCTGTTCTTAAAGGCTAGGCATTTTTTTGAGGAACTGTGCCTACACTGCTAACAGCACTTGCACCAGACTAGCCAAAGCCTATCACATTTCCTATGAGTGGGGGAAAAAAATGGAAGGTTTTGAACCCTCTTTTTTACTGTTGCTGTTTTTTAAAAATTATTTGTATTTTTGTACCTTTGTGCAGGAGTGAGGCAGTGACAAACAGCACAAGGGCAGCAGAAAGCAGGGAACTGGGGAATGCAGATTTGCACCTAGCAAGGATGTGTCCAGGAAGCCTTTTCAGATTGCTCATTTGCTACTTGTCTGTTTTTATTTTATTTTTTTTTCTGAGTCTCATCAGAGGAAGAGCACATTTCACATTCTGTGACATAAGCATAAAATTAGTCACGCAGGTCAAACTGGGAACATTTCGTGAGTTTATAGGTACAAAGAATTAAATCCTAACATTACTGATCTCAGTGACAAATTCCACCAGACAGTGGGGTGCTCTGCCAGCACTTCCCCCAGTGAAAAATTAGAAATTCCAAATACAAACACAAAGAGTTCAGCAAAGAGAAACTAGATAAAGGCTTCAGGCTCCACAGCCTCTCTCTCTCAGCGGAGGCTATGAAGTGATAAAACTACTGTGAATAGTGCCAAAATTATATATGTATTCATTTTAAAATATATATATACAATTTCAGAAATACGATTGTTTCTTGGCTGTTTTAACACAAACAATTTTTCAAATGAGTGCTGAGTTCAGTGAAAGGAGAAGGCAGACCTGGCTCTGAAGCAGAGATGGTGCTGTTAGAAGTGAGATTGTCATCACAAGCAATATGCCATAAACACATAAAGACTTAAACAAAAAAAAATTCAGTGGTTGAAGTTAATCCTGAAACTTGATCATGATCAGAAAATATCTTTTTAAAATTTACAGTAGATGTTAGTTAGCATTTAAAGGGCTTTTAAAAGTAATGGTGCTGAACTATTACAGGGTTTTTCTGCTCTTGAAGTCCAACAGGAGCAACATTCTTGAAGTGCAGTTTCAGACATTTGTAAAGTTTGTGGTAGAAGAAAAATCTTTCTTCAGATTTAGCTATGGGTCTGTGATAGGGCTCTAGAGGAATGTTGTATTAATTTCTCTGCTACCCATCATCTTTCTACAGAAGTGGGTAAGTATTACCTTCTTTCTTGCTCTGTCCTTCACAGACCAGTACAGATCTGAAATAAATCTTATGGTTACGTAACAGAGGGACACATTTTGTCTCACTGTCCTATTAGAGCTACATAACTTGCCCCATTCATGTATGTATTTAAACCATTTCAGTTGATTGAACTTACAGGCATGATTGGGGAAGAAAAAGGTACGGACTGCTGGTAGAGATGAAGAGAAAAAAGAGGAAGATTTCAGTTGCTTCCTTTTACAAAACAAATGTGTTGGTCAGTAAACTAGCTCTATTCCCAGGAGGATCTTTGCAATTGACACAAAGCATTTCTAGGAATCATGTTTCTTTAAAGTGTAATTCAATGCATTTCTCTCTCCCCATCTATTACCCCTTGCCCCAACCTGTCAAAATCTTCAGCTTCAGTTGGATAGAGGGTTGAGAGCAGCTGATAATATTTTCCACAGACATAAAAACACAACAAAACCAAAGGCCTGATAACATCTGTCAATTGTAATCACACTCATGGACAGTGAAAGTTGAAAGCAGTCCTCTTCCTCTTGCACCAGAACTTTGCAGAAGGCCACTATCAGGTCACACCTGAGCCTTCTTTTCTCCAAGCTGATCAAGCCCAGCTCCCTCAGCCTGTCAGAGCTGCTTCTCTGGACCTGTTTAAAAAACTCCAAACCTTTCCTGAGCTCTTTCCTTGCCCATGACTACAGACTGTTTGCTGTTGAAGTGAGAACCTTCCCTGCTACACCAAGACCGCTTACTTACCTGTTTGCCTCCATCTCTGAACTCATTTTACAGCATGTGAACTACACCTTTCCCCTGCATTTCATTATTATTCTGCTATTCTTCAACTTTCTCCCTTCTGCATATTTGAACAATGCCAGTAGTACTTGTATTAGTCTCTTGCACTTCCTACTTAGGAACTATGTACAGTTTAATTTTATTATGTCTATTTGGTTTATATAGGAACCATATTAGCAAGGTTTATTGCTGGGTCTGATAAAAAACTGGAAAGAAAATGTCATCACTCTTTTTTTTCCCTATCAGAATTTGAGACTTCACATCCAGATCTCTGAGTGGGTGAGAGTTTTGTTACTTTTAGAAACATTTTAGTTAAAATCTCTGAATCTGTTGTTCAACACAATCTGAAATTATGAAGAAAGTTTTCATTGAAGCTTTGAAATCCAACCAGCTCTGCTCTGCTGCTGCAGTTACAAAATAATGTCATTTTCTGGCACTTTCCTAATAATATCTGCCAGTGCAGGGCAAACCAGTATCTTTTCAAAAGGATTGCTTGCCCTGCAAAGTCCATCTCACACAATAATAATACAGCGTCTGAAAGAAACCAGAAAGACACCCCAGGTTCAACAGACCCAAGTTTTGAAGGCAATTTCAAGACTAGTAAATTCTGTGAAATGGAAGGGCAAGGCTCTTTACAAGCACTGCGTATTCTGTTTCCTGTGTTAGCTGTGCATGTTTAGCACAAGAAAAACACTTTGAAATATGATCATTAACAGTGCTGAGAAGGTGAAGCAGAGCTTCTCCCGAGACAACAACCTGGTTTCATAGTGTGGGTAGAGTTCATCTTTCTGCTGTATTCTTAATCTTGCTTCATCAAGGCTGGCTGAGGTACTCCTTAAATAGATTGGAAGACAGCACATGGCAGAATGTCCTGGGAGTGTGCCACAGTGGGTTTAGGATAGATTAGTTGCTTCAAGTACCATGCCTGCACCTCCTGTGACCTGTGTTCCAGCTCTTGCTTCCGCAGTTCAAAGCTGGAACTCTCATATGGCAGGCACATAAAATTATAATACTTGTAAATAAAACCACACAGGCATTGCACAGCAGGTTATTTTAAGAAAAGCATGCTGCACTGCTCCCAGTTTCTAGTTGAACTGAGGACTTTAAATCAGATCATAACCATTACAGGTGCCTAAGTGTCCTGTATTTCCCAGACAGAACAGCATAAGAATAGTGAAAATATAACTCAGTCAAGATTAAACACAGATCATGTAGTGACAAGCACCACAAAAAGCTTTTAGGTTTCTATTCTCAGGTCTGTGCCCTAATGCTTTGAATAGATGCTGCTCTGTGGCCACTGAAATCACCACCACCCATATGTCCCTGTGTGTGATCCTTGCTTCTGCTGCAGGTGTGGAAATACATTAGTGTTCTGCCTGGGTTGAACTAGCAGAGATTTCCCAGTAAATCTGCCAGCAAATTTCCAGCTGAATGCAAACAGCAGAATTTCTACAACTTCTGCTATGAAGCACATCACTCGAACAGACACCAGTGTTGATGTGCCAGTTCACAGCAACCCTTCCTCTGTTCTTTCTTCTAAAGCAAAATACATAATCATTTTCAAAACCAGAAGAAGGGTGGGGAGGAAAAATTCCCATTAAGAAAGCAGTTTTCAGGTTATTTTAGATTACATCTCCTGTGGACAAACAGTTAAAAGGCAAATACATATTTTATGACTGATCTTGGCTAATTCTGTCCCAAATCAGCACAGCTCTGTTATTAACTGCACAGGTTGCACTGCACAGTTTCTCATGTAACAGTTGTAAAAATAGTCTTTTCCCTTGATAATGTCTGTCAGGTTCAGGAAGCTGCATAGGTTTGGTGGCTATGCCCTCTCCTCTGACTGAGATTAGCTGCCATCTGGTAATGTTTCAGAGAAAAAATGTTCCCCATTGTCACTTCCTTTGTCTGATGGTCTGTAACATCTGACCCCTGCTCCATAGGTCATGGCCTTCACCTCCTTTCTTTCCAATAGACATAATAACAGCAGAGTTAATTTTATATGATACCTCTGGCAAGTGCTACTTGTGAGCACTGAGCTTTTGCAGCCCTTTTCCTTTCTTTGATGCTAAAATTTCTGTTTTGACCTTCCTGCAACATTAAATCAGGTTACCCTATCTGCCACCAATCTGGCTCTCTTGTTTGCCAGAATCTGCCCTTCTGTTTGTCTCTTCAGACTGACAGTCTATGAAAAACATGAGCTGAACCCATTCTCTTTGCAAGGGTAATTTTCATTTTCTGTCCCTTAGATGGAACTTCAAATTCACTCTCTTGTTCAAGTGTACAGCTCTTGTTTCTTCTTCTATATGTAATTAACGCAATAAAGGACGCCCAGTCATGAAAGAAAGAGGCAGTCTTGGCCCCAAAACACTTTCTCTCTTATCTGCTCTTATGCCAAACAAGGAACATTTTTCTTTTTCTTGTTCTTTATCTTGTTCCTTTTCTTTTTCTTTTTTCTTTTTCCTTTTCCTTTTTTTTTCTTTGTTTTTTTTTCTTTTTTTTATATATGTTAAAGAACAGAATTCCATTGCAAGACTCCCATCAGCTACTGTAAGAACAAGACTTCATGTTGAGTGACTTGCCTACATTCATGGCAGAGGGCTCTGGAAATACGAATATCCTGAATATGAGTCCTGTCTTGAAATAAATGGGCTGTGCATCAGTGACACTGTAACACAGACAAGCATTTAGGCTGCAGATTTTGGTGGTAGGAGGACTTATAATCTTCCAGTGTCACTATTCCCACCACTGTTCACTGCTCGTGTCCTCATTACACAGACTGAGAAAAGGAGATGGAAAAAGCTCAGGCTGGAAAAAGAACTCTTCTTCAGGAAATTTAGGGTCTGCTTACAGGGTTGTATCCTGGCAACCAGACCATGTGAGTTATGCAGCTGCATGTTGCCATTCACTGCCACTGCATGGGACCACAGAGCATAAGTAACCATTGGCTATGCAGGTGTGTGGTTATTGCAAGGCTGACATCATGCAGAGAGAGCTAAGCAGTGGAAGGAAGCAAGGTGGGAGTCGTGGCACTGGGCATTCCTAGGTCACTTTGTGAGTGTGCACTGGCAGATGCAATCCCAATTTCCTTTCAAGGTGTACTCAGTTTCTTAGCCACAGCTATGTAAGTACCAAACAGCACTGAACCACTGGGAGAAAAAAAAAAAAAAAAAAAAAAAACTTACTGCAGCTGCTGCCTCTTGGTGTACATTTTTGCACTTCACTCACTGGTGCTCATTGCTGGGATTTGGACTGGCATGTTTCTGCACCTGCTATTGGTCGGGATGATGAGTAAGTTCCGTTCAGTTTGAACTAACACCCATGTTTAATAATTCTCGCTTGAACATCAGCACCCGCCTCTCTCCAGCAGCACTACCTCAGCTGTGCTCTCTGGAGTCCCTCGCTGGAGCAGCCCTAGCCAGACTCCTTCAGGTACCGCCATCCCATACCGGCAGGGGGTGGGCGCGGCTCATCTCTGCCGCGGCAGTTCCAGGGGCCGGGGCCCTGAAAAGCGGCGGCTCCCGGTGCGTCCCGGAGAGCAGCGCCGAGTCGGAGAAGGAGGCCGCGTGCTCTGGACGTGGGGCTCTGGCGGCTAAAAGTGTGTGGGCAATTTAGTCCTTGTCATTGGGCAAGTGGTGAGAATTCTGAATCTCCTCCCTGGCACAGCACAGCAGCGAACTTGGGAGGTGCCTCTGAACGTTAGTGTGATACCAAAATTATCAATAAGGAAAGTGGCTGAGACTTCACACAGAGATGAGTTTCCTACCTGTTCTTTTGTATTTCCTCTCATTCCTCTTCTCACTTATCTACTGAAACCCGAGCTCCTGAGAGAGATTATCCTCTGAAACCAACCAACCTCCTTTTAACAGAAGGCTGCAGCACAAATAGAAAATAAAGCCTGGAGGACTCCTCTTTGCTGCCAGGAAGACTCAGAGGGAACTCTAAAAGTGATTGAAGCTTACTGTTTCATGACTGCTTTAGCCTGGTGCCTGAGTGTTCAATGTTTTATGTACAAACTGACACATACATATTGAGCTAATAAATGAATGTGCACTAATTAATTTTTAGTGATCATTTCCTGGATGTCGTAAGTGGTTTTTTCACTTTAAATTCTTATGCAAATAAAATCTTGCTAATCTTCTTAAATAGGTAGTTGTAGCTGTGTCAGTCTATTCTGATCTGACAGGAGAGTTGTATAATACTTGGAATTCTCTAAACTGCTCATGTCAGTGGGATATCAACAATTAGTACAATAATAATGAATAATAAATCTCCTTCCTCGTCCTTTCAAGCTGTGTGTCAGAGAGAATGAGATTCTAGGGTAAGGGAGATCATGTTGCCAAATATTGTTCTGTTTTTCATACTCCCAAGCAAGTAGAATTAAGGCTGTTGAGCCAATCAGAATTTGTCAGTTCCTCACTTTTAGACACTTGGCTGTGCTAGTTCAGTATAACTGGTTTTGGAGGTAGGTTCCTTGAGTTAATTTAGAAGTAAAATCTTCCCAGTTCTGTCCTCTTGAAATCCTGCTTATCATTCTCACCAAAGGGACTAATACCTAGAATACCTGGAACTGAAGCACAGATTCACATTTTGTTTCTAGAAACACCAGTGTTCATTATCAGCAGAAATACAATTGAATTCCAGAAGCACAGAGACTAGTTTCTCTGTAATTTGTCAATAGACCTAGGATGCAAAACCAAGGCCAACTCTCTCTGTAAGAAGTTGCCAGAATATTCTGAAAAGAATACTACCCTGAGATGAAGTTTCATGCTGCTTGGAGAAGCACAAGCATCTGTGTTCAGAGGTACTGTGAGAGATTCCAGAATTCTCTGATAATCACAAGGAAAAGAGAAAGGGACTTTTTAAAGCTATTTCCATATCACCTGAACCTGTGTGGTATTCCCTAAAGTACAGAAGGTTTTCCCATGTCAGAAATTCCAGCAGGTTATCACCACTGAATCCTGTAGTGTCTACAACACTAGCAATGTTGTGTTCTAAAATATACTCATCAAGGTCAGCAGGCTTGATTTGGAGTTGGCAGAGTTAGTCCACTGAGACCAGCAGACTTACTTATCCACAAGCAAAGGGAGAAGCTGGCAAGAATTTTGCCCTGTGGAGCTGAGGCACAGCATAGAGTACTGCTGCCTCCTGCTTTCTCCTGCAGTAGAATAGCATCACACTAGAACTAAACCCAAACATTTGGATATGGCAACAGAGAAATACAGAATAAAGGTATTGCCTGTGGTGCCAGCAACTCAGTCTGTCAGGAACTGCATAAGTAGTAAACTATCTGCTTAGTGCCATATACACTGAGATGTATATAAGATAATGTCTTCTTAGAAAGAGATCAAACGAACTCGTTTTGTACAGCTGTGTTTTGCACTGATGCTTCCAGAACTCTGCAACTGTTTTTTCTTAGTTTTGCTTTAGATCGTAAAGACTAATGTCTCACATCAGTTGCTTCTTAGAGGGCCATTCCGTGTGAACAGGACACTTGAGGCATCAGATTGTATCCCATAGGAGTTGCAGGGTCAGGCCATAGAATAGTTTATGTTATATGCCCTAATGGATCAGTAGCATTGCCTGTTTTATCTGTTCACTTATCTATGAAGGAGTGAATCTCTCCACCAATATTTGGCTCAAATTAGCAATCTTGTCTTAATTTTGTTCTCTGAGACAGTTACAGCTCGTGTTGTTTATTCTAGGATGGTAGATTAGTGTCATAATCTCCTGATGTAACAAATATGTGGGAGCAAGAAAAACATGGAATCGAAGATTAAACATCAAGGATTTCATATCTGCTCTTTTCAGACTTAAGGCCTGAAAAACCAGTTGGTTAACTCTGATCTTCATTCTTTTCATTGCACACACTTCAGAGCAGGAAAACCATGATCCATTCTGATCACTAAAGGTCTGCCCTGGAGAATTTCTCTTTTCCACTTATGTAGCATGTTAAGCTTCTGACTTTTGCTCTGCCAGACCAGAGGTTGGTGAATAGTTATGGCAGTTTTTCCTGTGAATGAATGAATTTTCCTGTGGCAGAATTCCCCTACAGTTGCTATTATTTATTATTTGCTGCAACATGCTACCATCTCAAAAGAGAGACTTAGTGAAACTTCTCTATCTTCATAATCTGCACATGAATACATGTATGTTCTCTCTTCTACATCATTACAGTGAAATCATCATTTCCCCATTACTGTCTTCATTAGTTACCCTTACAAAACTATGCCTGGATAGAAAGGTATTCCAAAATAGTACATATGGACTTGATCAAGAAAGTTAGTGTATATCTTCTGGAATGAGAGCTCTCATGTGGGAGATAATCTTCAGCTCTTCCTCCTCCAGCGGCGCAAAGCAGCCCCAAGCAGGAGACAGATTTTGTGTAGCCATGGATGACTCCAGTCCAGATGCAGCCACTCTGACATTTCCATTGCTAAGAACAGTGGCAGTCCCACTGTGTGCCTTGGAGGAGGTGCAGTGCTCCTAGGACAGTTGGAAAAGAACTTGAGGAGTGGTGGAAAGCTGAACAGCTCTTAGCAGCACAGGCTTCAGCCTGCTGTAATTTTAGAGTGCTGTGCTCAAAACCACGCGTGCCCCACAGACAATATCAGTCATTACTCATGACAGAGCTGACTTGATCCTTCTGGACTTTGGAGTCACTGGATAAAACCTCTGGGAGAGCTCTCTTTAAACACAAACTACAGTCTAGTATAAGCATGAATAATACAAGCTGCCCATTACCCTCTTGTTTATTTTGATATTGAAGAACATTTATCTTAGCCTTTTCTTAAACATCCTCAGTAGCCTTCCACTGAAGTGGGAAGCAGCACAAGGAATATCACAAATAACAAGGTAATGTTATCTGTTTTTTCAAAAGCAAACTTGGCAGATTTTTAAAGGACACCCTCTGTGGCAAATCTCAGGCTTCAATAAAACCTTTTGACAATGAAAATACAAAATCGCAGATATTGATAAGAGAGGCCAGATTCTGCATGTTGTTGTGGCCTTTTCATGCTGTGGAAGGATGGAATAGTGGGATTGAAGCTCAGAGCCATTCCCTTCCCTGCCGCTCTTGAAACAAGAGTACAGCAGGGAGGTGAAGAGATGTGGTGGGGACATGTAACTTCAGCTGGTAAAACAGCTCATGAAGCACTGGTACAGAATGAACAGGAAGACACCCTTTGTCTCTCTTCTCTTTGCCTCTCACCATCCTACCCAACTCCAATCATTTCCAGTTGGACAATAAATGGACATTTGACTAGGTGGAGAATCTGTCCCTTGAACAGAGTGTTGAATAGGAAACGTTCAACTGCAGAGCACTTTTCAAGCAGTCAGGCTTGTTAATGTTATAATTTACTGACCAGGCAGGAAATACTTGCAAGCACTTGTTCCCTCTTTTTAGGCAAACAATCTGAAATTTGAGCACAAGGTGATTATTAAAATTGAGAAAATGTAAAGAGAAAAATGGGGAAATCTTCTGAATTATGATACTGACTTGCCTGCTGAGCAGTCTCAGAATGTAAAGAAGACACTATGTTTGAGTCAGTATGTAAAACTATGGGGACCATGCTGGGGCAAAACAGTCCTGCATTGACTGGAAGGGGACTGTTACTGTGCACCTTAGCACATTTTTCTCTCCCAGGACACAGTACGTAACAGCTTTGAGGAATAAACATCTTTCTCCTTTGTATGTGAGTTTTATTATGTGCATGCTAAATGCAGGCTGTTTTACCCAGTCAGATTGCCTTTGCATCTATCTGCATGTTTGTTTTCACAACTACCTAGCCGCAGGTACTATAGTACATCAGCAAATGTTTCTGAGCAGCAGATTATCAGACAGCACAAGACTGCAGTCAGTCTGTGGTTTCTTCTCTCTTTGAGGCAGATGCCACTTTCCTGTATTCACAGAGCTGCTGATGACTGTATCTTCTTGGAATTTGCTTGCTTGTGCTGGCACATAGTGGTAGGCAGAACCACTGCAGCTGCCTCATGGATACCTTCTCCGGGCCCGGGTCACTTCAGCTTCTGTTTTCAGGGAAGGAGTGCTCAGCGGTCTGTGTGATCTACCTCCAGGTATGCCATGTATGCTCACAGCTAGTAGCCAAGTCCAAGGTGGGAAACAGTAAGAGTAGACCAGCACTGTATGGAGCTCAGTGAAGCACTAAACAGCACCGTATAGCAAATTATGGGTAGCAGGCTGGGTGTGGGATGTTTGGCCCTCACCTCTTTACATCAGAGCTCCTATAAAAACAGCATCCTGAGAATAAGGGAGAGAGATTCAACAGTGTCACTGTGCCTCTCTGAGTGAGATATAATATACAGTGCTAAATTGAACCTTACGCAAACATTACTGATATGTACAGATGTACACTGCTTCAAGTGCTTATTCATCATATGTAATTCAAGTGAATGGCAAGATTCTGGGGGCCAAGGGCAGAGACCTCCTAACAAAAGGCAACTCAGAGCAGAAGTGACTGAATTCAGTTTAAATTCTTTTTTAACTGTTGTGTGGCCTCAAAAGTGCACAGCTCCTTGACCTATCCCTCCTTAGGGGGTAGTTACAGACTCGGGCAGAAGCAGCAACACTCAAAAGACATGTGGAAAGACTGGTTGTGGCCATATGCATCCCAGGTCAGCTCTTAGCTGGGATAAAGCCCCATGAGTAGGAAGGTTTTCACATTTCACAATCTGTAAGCTGTTTTGGCCTTTATACTTTCAAGAGAAGGAGTATGTGATACGTAGGAATGTGGATATCCCTGACTACCACGGATAGCAGCCCCTGGCTGCACTGTACCATCCCTCCACTGTTCACGCATCACTGCTTGAAGAGCTGTGTGGGAGTCAGGTCTGTGTCTGATTCATTAACAGCTACACTTGGAGGGCAGAAAATCATTAGTTTTCAGTCAGGTTTGTTCCCCCTTTCAGCTGACCCACAGGATCCCACAGGGTAGTGGTAACAGGGAGCAAGAGCCAAAGGAAAAAAGAGGACTACCACTTCAAATAACTTCCCAGCTAAATACCTTTCTACCTTAGCATCCTTGCTATCACTTTCACTCTGAATACTCTGAGGCCAGTGTTTGGCTTCCCCTCTCCACACATTATTGCTTGCCCTCTCCCAACAAGCTGTTCTAGGCAGCACACTCTTCCCTTAGTTTGGATCTTCTGCATTCTTACTGTAGGCTTTATCCTCACAATGATGGCCTTTTTGCAGTTCTTCTCATTCTTTATCCAGCAAATTGCCCCCTGATAGTTGAATATCACTACCACCAACATAATTAGCTGAAGGTATGCTGTCCAAATTTTCTGCTATTATCTATCAAATACAGCTTTTTAGGGCAAGAGAATACTTGATCTTACTGTACCAACATAGAGGACAGCATGAGAAATTAAGCTGAAGAAATTATTATCATTGAAAGATAAACACTGGTCTACTGCAAAAAGATAGCGTCTTTGTGTCCATCACTACCTACTGATGATATACACTGCTGATAAGCGTAATGGACAAACTAAGATGTAGCCCTGAACATCACACGTGAACATTTGTCTGGCCTTTTCATCCTCTAAACAGTTTTAAAAGTCTGTCTCCTTTGAAAATTCAAGGTATAATCCAAAGTCCCATGAAGTGAACAGAAGGGATGCTAATGATTTCAGAGAATCTTGGATCTTGCTTGCACATCATAGAATCATAGAATCTTTAGAGTTGGAAGGGACCTTGAAAAGTCATGTGCTCCAACTCCCTGCAGTGAAGAAGGGTATCTATAGTTAGACCAAATTGCTCAGAGTCTGGTGCAGTCTGCCCTTGAATCTGTCCAGGAATGGGGCTTCCACCATGCCTCTGAGCAACATGCTCAAGTGCCTTGCCATCTCTTTTTCTGTATATCCAAACTAAATCTCCTTTCTTTTAGTTTGAAACCACTTCCCCTTGTTCTGTCACCATAGACCCTGCTAAAGAGTCTGTCCCCTTCTTTTCTGTAGCTCCTCTTTAGATATTTAAAGATTGCTCTCAGGTCACCTCAGAGCCTTCTCCACACTGAAGAGTCCAGCTCTCTCAGCCTGTACTTATAGGAGAGGTATTCCATCCCTTGGATCATTTGTGTGGCCCTCCTCTAGACACGCTCCAACAGGTCCATGTCTCTCCTGTACTGAGGATTCCACACCTGGACACAGTACTCCGGGTAAGGTCTCACCAGCACAGAGTAGAGGGGCAGGATCACCTCCCTCAACCTACTGACTACACTTCTCTAGATGCAGCCAAGGATACAGTTGGCTTTCTGGGTTATGCTAACTCATGTCAAGCTTGTCATCCATCAGCATCCCCAGGTCCTTTTTGGCAGGGCTGTGATCAATCCTTTCATCCCCCAGCTTGTATTGGTAGTGGGGGTTGCCTTGTCCCATGTGCACAACCTTGCACTCAGCTTTGTGGAGCCTCACAAAGTTCTCCTGGGTCCACTGCTTGAGCCTGTCTATGTCCCTCTGGATGGCATCCTGTCGCTCTGGTGAGTCAACTACACCCTACAGCTTAGTGTCATCTGCAGGCTTTCTGAAGATGCACTTAATCTCACTGTCAATGTCACTGAAAAAGATATTAAAGAGTATCAATCCCAGCACTGAACCCTGAGGGACACCACTTGTCACTGATCTCCATCCAGACACTGATCCATTGACCACCACTCTCTGGGTTTGATCCTGGAGCAAGTTCCTCATCTATTGAACAATCCATCCATCAAATCCATTATCTTTCCAATTTGGAGATCAAGATTTTTTGGGGTGCCATGACAAAGGTCTTACTGAATTCCAAATAGATGACATCAGTTGTTCTTCTCCACTGATGCCATTACACAACAACAGAAGGCCACTATGTTGATCAAGTAGGACTTGCCTTTTGGTGAAGACAAGCTGGTTCTTCTGTATCACATCCTGTCTTCCATGAACTTTAGCATAGCTTCCAGAAGGATCTGTTCCATAATCTTTCCCAGCATGCAGGTGATATTGACAGGTCAGTAGTTCCCTGACTCATCTTTTTTACCCTTTTTAAAAATGGATATGATTTTGCCTTTTTTCCAGTCACCAGGGACTTCGGGGACTTCACCTGATTGCCATGACTTTTCAGATATCATTGAGAGTGTCTTGGCAACTACATCAGCTAATTCCCTCAGCACTCTGGGATACATCTCGTCAGGACCCATAGACTTGTGGATATTCGTGTTCCTTGGGTGATCACAAACCTGATCTTCACTCACAGCATTGCTTCCCCAGTCCCCTCCTTACAAGCCATTAATTTGAGGGCTGTGTGGTAAGCAGTTATCAGAGAAGACCAAGGCAAAAAAGTCATCGAGTATCTCAGCCCTCTTCTTGTCCATTGTTTCCAGCTTGCCTTTGTCACTCACTAAGGGGGAACACCCCCTTGGACTTTCCTTTTCTGGTTGAGGTATCTGTAGAAGCCTTTCTTGTTCTTTTTGGCACTCCTTGCCAAGTTCAGTTCAAGCTGGGCTTTGGCTTTCCTGACCCCATCTCTACACAGCCTAGCAGCTTCCTTATACTCTTCTCATTGTACCTGTCCCTGATTCTACTGTGTGTACATTTCCTTCTTGCTATCTAGTTCTACCAGCAGGTCCCGATTCAGCCATGCTGGTCTCTTGTCTTCCTTTCCAGATCTGCTGCACCTGGGGATAGAGTTCTTGTGCCCTGAGGAAAGCCTCCTTAAGTATCTGCCAGCTCTGCTCCTCACCTCTGCCCACGAGGACAGTTTCCCAGGGGGCTTTGTTGACTAACTCACTGAAGTTAGCTTTCCTAAAATTTAGCATCCCAGTTTTACTCTTTGACTGTCTGATATCCCTCAGGAGCATGAACTCCACCATACCATGGTCACTATAGCTCAGGCAGCCTCCCATCCACGTGTCACCAATCATTTCATTTGCATTGGTGAGCAACACATGTCCTGTATTGTATCCCTCCTGATGGGGCCACCTATTAATTGGCTAAAGAAGTTATCCTCAGTGCATTTCAGAAGCTTACTGGATCACCTGCAGCTTGGTGTGCTACTTTTCCAGATGTCTGGGTGGTTGAAGCCCCCCAGAAGAATGAGCGCTTGTGATCGCAACACTTCCCATAGCTGGAGTTAAAAGGCTTAATTGACTGGCTCTGCTTGATCAGGCAGCCTGTAGTAGACACTGATCACAATGCTCCCTTTGCTACCTCGATCTCTGTCACCCATAGGCTTTCAGCTTACTCATGATGACTTTCTAGGGAGAGCTCTTCACATTCTATTCCTCTCCTGATGTAGACAGCCTCCTCATGCTGACCCCCTCCTCTCCTTCCTTGTGTGTTCCTTCCAAACAGCATGTGGCTGTCAATAGCCACACTAAGTCATGGGAGTCATTCCACCATGTTTCAGTGACAACTATGGTTTTCTGGTAGCACAGTGGCTTCCAGCTCCTCCTGTTTGTTTTCCAAGCTGCATGCACTGGTGCACAGGTACTTCAGCTGGGCAGCAGGCCTTGTCACCTTCTCAGAGGTTTATTTTAAGCATTCATTCTTTTTAAGTATTCCTCTTGAGTTTCCTCATTGCCTTCTCCTATTGCCCCAGCAGTACCTGACTCATCATCATAGAATTTCGTATGTGCTGCAGTGTTGCCAGCACCTCTCATGGGAGAAGATCAAGGGCCTCTGCTAACATCCTGTCCTCCTAAAATAGTTATGTAATATCATGCAAAGACTCACTGTCCCTCCTGTCCCTTTCAGACTTAGTTTAAAGCCCTCCCAATAAGTCCAACTAGGTTTTTCCCAAGGACCCTCTTCCCCCTTTGAGAAAGGTGAACTCCATCCAGTGCCCACAGAACTGGTGCCTTGCAGGGCTTTTGACTGTAAAGAAAAGACAAAGTTCTGGCAGTGGCACCAGCCAGAAATCCAGATGCGTAAAGATGACATCCTCTCATCAGTTTCAATGTCCTTACCCAAAACAGGAAGCAGAGAAGAAAAGACAATCTATACTCTCAATTCCTTCAGCCAGCATCTCAAGGCCCTGAAGTCCCTCTTGGTTGCCCCAAACCCATGTGTTTCATCACTCCCCACATGGAAAAGCAGTAAAGGGTAGAGGTATGTCAGTTATGCTAGGCTAGGTAGTTCCCTGTTGACATCTTTCACCTAAATCCCAGGGAGACAGCAGACTTCTCTAAGAGGATCTGCTCATAATATCAGGCATTCAGTTCCCTGCAGGGAAGAATCACCTACAAGTAATACCTATCTCTTTTTCTTCAATTATGTAATCTTGATGCTGGGGGAACTTGTTTTGGTTTTGTTGATTTTCCTAGTTTGAGTGGGCTGTTATCACTCTGAATTCCTCAGGACATGTCAAGCTAACAGCATGCCAGCAGCTGGGAGTGCCTAAGTGCTGTCCTCTGCCCAAATCAAAATCTATCTACTGGATCAAAGTACTGTCATCTGTTTAGAGAAGTTTCTTTTGGTCTTAAGTGGAGAGGAAACTTTCACTGCAAATCCTCTTTCTTCTTCACTTCAACTTTAAATTTTGGTTCAGAATGATGAGGAAATGTCTTCCTGTTTTAGAAGCAGAGCCCTGCTCTGCATCACCAAAGGCAATCCCCAAGTTTTCAGTCTGATGGCACTTGAAAACTCATGAGATTTTTGTTAGCACAAAATTGTCACTGACGCATGCAAGTTCAAAGAAAAAAAAAAACATACAAAAAAAAAACCCCCAAACCATTTGTAAGAGAACCAGACAGAAAAGAACATGTTAAACATAGCAAATAGGCTGTGTGAAAATGTCAAAGACACATCAAAGACTGCAATATCCTAGAAGAGCGTAGCCATTCTAGTCCTATTTAACTTCCAGCAGCTATAGAGGGGAGCTCAGGTGTGATTCATACAGGTGACTTAAACCTCATCCAAGGTCTGTTCCACACATAAGGTGAACAATGACAGGGAAAGTGCTGGAGGAGAGCCAAAAAAAAACTCCCTGCAGTCTCCACTGGGTTTTCAGATACTGGTTCTTCCTGGAGTTTAGAACTGATTCAGAGTGCTGGCAAGAAGCTAGGAGCTCACAGCTTCCTGAAGGCCCTCTTGACACCTTAAAAGGGGCTTGCCTATCAGGGCTGTTCTATTGCCAGAGCACAGAGGTACCACTGTTATGTGGGATGCTAAAGCATGCTGTGAACTGGTAAGACTAAAGAAAGGAGGAAGATTCTATTTGGGAATTTGTAGAACAGATGGCTGAGAACAAAATTAAACATAAAGCCTCCTTGGATCAGATTGCACTCTTCTGCAACTGGAAGAGCTTTGTACTCAAGCAGGAGGCACACATGGTCAGTGCTCTCTTTGAGGAGTGCTTGGCACCCTCTGTATTTGTTTTTGCTTCAGTCCCTTGAGCAAGAGAAAGGAAGGGGTATGTGTGAGATTATGCGCCAACACAGGCAGGGGCTAAATCCCACCTGACTGCACCACTCACACCAATATCAGAAACAATATAGACTGCAGGTTCAGGTACACTGTCGGGGGCCCACTGAATGCAAGGGAAAAGGATGTATAAAAACCTGAGGTTACAACTGGAAAGAAATTATTAGCTAACAGGAACAGGGATTGTGGGGTGTGAAAGGGAAATTACTGGTAGGTTGCTCTTTGTGTGAAAGAGAGATTGTCCTGAGCCTTCAGCATTCTGAATGACATTTTTTTTTTTTTGCCAGCATGAAACAGCTGCCTTCCACCACTCATCACACTACTCTGCCCTTCTTGTGCTGCATCCATTTAACTGGTCTGGAGGTGTAAAGCTGTTAAATTGATGGGCTGAGTAAGAAGGGTTACTTCTGTGTATTCAAGGAGGGAATCTGCCTGCTTGCACAGAGGGAGGGCTGATGAGAAAATTGCTTTAAGCCTACAAAAATATGCTATATAGGAGGTACACAGATTCAAATTTGTTGCTGATTGGATTAGCCATGCTCTTAAATGTTAAGTGCCTATACAAGTCTGAGGTTTGAGGTGCCAGTCTGCTGAGAACCTGTTGAGATTCTCTTGTGAGTATTGCTGCCTGCCCAGCAGGCTGTGGGGAGTTGTGCTGTTAACACATAGAAAGCCCCTGTGCTGGGGCTCTGTCTTGCCCACCATCCCAGGCATCAGATCTTTAACCCAGTCTCAGTGAAAGTTGAGATTCTCTACCTGCATCTATTCACATAACATGGCTTTACAATTGACCATCTAACAAACCAAGGGAAAGTATGAAGTGATCTCTCATTGTATGATGAAAGGAAATCTCCCTTTCACTCTCTGCCTGCTTTCTTTTTTTCCTGCCCAGATGAAGAATTTGAGTATCTTTCATAGTTTTTTTTTATTATAAAGCGGGTTCCTGAGGCATTCTTTGAAGTTATACTTTCCTGGTGTTGATTTTTATCATGAACAGTGAAGCAAGCCAAGCACTTTCCCTTTTCCTTAAGTTTCATAAAAATCTCCAAGAACTTTTATTATGAAGTCAATTTCAGAAGCAAAACTGTAATAAGAAAGGCTGTTCTGATCTGTTCTGTTGAAGAATGGTGAACAGCTTTGGATGATGGATTTCGTTGGTTTATGGAAAATGGCTCACATTGTTTTTAATTTGGGGCAGAAAAAAAATCTGATAAAAAATAGTTTTGGCTGCTGAGTGGAGGATACATAAAAGTACTCTTCCAGTGACAAATATTTCATACAATGTGCAACTGTGATAAGTGAGTTTTATTACGTAAATATTATCCTTTACTGATTGTCTAGTCAAAGAGAAAATGTTAATGAGGAAAACCTTTAGTAACACATATTTTGACAGTGATTAAGAGAAAAACACTCTGATTTCCATGTGCTCATTTTTAGTTAAAAAGTGCTCTTTCTTTTGAAGTAGATGCTTGCCCTGATATTCTATAAAGGTAAAAGTTATACGTCTTTGTTTTCATTTTTTCCTTATTTTTATTTATTCTGTCTGGAAATTGCAGTATCTCAACTGTGAGGTCTATGCTGTATCAGTAATTTAGATTAGCTGAAAGAGATGAGAAAAATACAGGAAAGGGTATGACCTGTGTAGTTCATTACACAAATTACACCAATTGAAGCTAGGGAGAAAGAGGAGCAAAGAATTTACTTGAACTCCATAGTTGAGTTATACAGCAAAAAACCAAGTCCATGTGTCAGCACCAGCTCCTAGCCTGCTGCTCTAGCTACTTATCCTGTGTTATGGGCTGTTAAAAACATGAGGCAGGGGTAGAACAATGTGTTACAGGTACTAACAAACTGAAATCTAGTATTTCTCTATGTGGGAGGGGATTGGCTTTTCTTATTACTGAAAAGGTGACTGAAATACATCTGGATTTCAGGGAGGCATTCATATTAGAATAATAGAATATGTATGTAAATATCATATGATCTATAAAAGGAAATGTGATCTATAAAATACATACTACTAGAAATAATATAATAAATAGAATGCAAGAACTTTCAGTTGCGATGCTTTCAGCCATGATCTGAAACATAAACAATTCTACTCCACCACTCCTGACCAGCTGTCACATCATGGTGGACCCTCTCAAATAAGGAATACAGGAGAGAAAGAAGTCGGCACGGCCCCATTGCAGCTGGGAAGGAGACACCAGAACCTCTAAGTTGTAGAGACAAAGTTTCATTTTGCTGCACTAAGGATGAATGACTCATCCTTTGTCTTCGCAGCTAACAAAGGTTGCCCCAAAAATGGTTTTGTGACAAATGACAAATGCACTTTTTTAAAGAAGTCATTTATTCCCAAAAAAGAGATTGGAGTAGGATGTTCATCTGAGCCCTATGTGCAATACCTTGTGATCCTTCCACTGACATTTATGGATATTAGATTCCCTGTTTCTCAAAAGTGAACATTGACACTTGGTTCTTCCTGTGTCCCTGTGCTGGAGCAGAAGGGCAGGAAGCACCAATCCATCAAATCACAGGAAGTTAGTTCTCCTCATAGACTAATTTCAGAGCAGTAGAACTGGGCTCCATCCATCAATTGTTCCTGCTTTATGACTGTACAACTAAAACCTGAATCCAATCTAGCATGATTTAATTTCCTAGACATTGTCATTTCCTGATATTTCCTGATATTCCTTTGAGCCCGTTGCTCACTGTAAATATAGGCTGGATCTAGGAGTGCCACTGGTAAACTCATGACAATATTGTCAGGAAGAGCAGATCACAGGAAGATTCTCCAATGATTAAGTCTGTTTCTGCAATCATTAATTATCTCCTCAGTAATTCAGGAGCTGTAGTGACAATGTGCGTGGCTGTGTTATTTTTCTGTTCGGTGGAGGTATCTTATGTACCTGATTGTATGAGGGCTGCTATGAAAGTAGTGCCTCCTGTTTTATAATACTGGCTGTTACAATCAGAAAGGTCAAAGCAGTGGAAGGGCGATACAGTAGTGTAGCAGCAAAGGGAGTAGCGCAAATGGAATCGTGCTACAGAGGAAAAGGAAAGGTGCTCACCTATCTCTGAATATCTAGGCTCGTGAGGAAAACTCCACAAGGGAGGGATCTCCAAACAAAGATCCTTTCACAGTCGCAGTCAACCCTTAACTGAGGTCAAAGAGAGGCAGAGCTAGGCTCTGCCTCTTCACAGCATGAACTAATGATTGGTCTGGTTGAAGGGTGAGCCTTCCCTAGTACAAAGATCTGAAGCACCACAACACTTGTACGATTGCCTGTCACGATGCAGGTTGACATGAGATGATCAGTGGTCGATTCGCAGTGAAGGTTGTGTTCTTTCATGGGCCAGTGCTCAATGGGGCTTCTGGAGACATGCAGTCATTTGGTGCAGGTCTATCTTATGTTCCATCATCCTACATAGGCCATCACCGGGTGTCGTGCTTGATATCACACGGACACTGAAACACTTTGATGACATTTCGCTCCTTCCGGTGATCCTGAAGACTAGAAGACTCATGGAGATAATACAGATGGTTCAATGGCATCAGGAGGGGAAGGTCTGCCCTTCAGGGCAAGATACAGGCCATATTCCTATCCTGAATCAACACTTCGGCTCGCACTGGGTTTATGCCCCAGCCACCTGTACCACACTCTTTGGCCAGATATCTGCAGCTGCATAACTATATCAGGCATCAAAGGGGGAGTCCTGATCTGCCATAGGGACATGATGAGGGTCCCCTTATCAATGAAGACCGGAGTGTTGACCACAATGTCAGTAGGCCATGTACCAATTACCAGAGACTACTGAGCCTCCCACCTCCAATAATCTCCCCCAAAGTGCAAGTAGACCACACCATTTCAGTCCTACTTGCACCTTCCAAGGCCATTCTATTCTATGGGTATCTGGTTCTAGATTCTCAGGGGCAGGGAGCAGAAGGTTATTTTCATTGTCAATCTGGGGTCTTATCTGATTATCGGTGCCTGTGATTTGGATCTTAAGCAGGGAGGCCCATGTTGTCTGTAGCATTTTCAGGGTTCTAGGTCTGTCATCTCTAGGCCTTTCATTCAGGTCCCACGGGGCTTCATAGAGTCTCTTTGTCCACCTCTGCAGGGACTGAGAGTCTGTCTTCAGGGCAGACATAAGATTACCATTATAGTGCTCAATAAGGCCTGCCCCTGTTGGATTATACACCAGGTCGAATCGCCATTCAATGTTGTTTTCTTCTGCCCAGCGTTGTATCATGGTGCCAGTAAAATGAGTCCCTTGGTCGCTTTTGGTAACTTGAGGTGTCCCATTCGCAGCCTTGGTGGTATATGCCTGGTTCATTCTTGGCACTGGATAGGCCTACATTAGCCCGCTTGCCATGTCAGTGCAGTTCAGGTCATAACTCACCCCCTCAGACTGAGGGAGGGTCCCAGTGTAATCGACCTGCCATCGTTGGAGAGGATTGTGTCCTCTAGCAAGATGGGCAACAATCTCGGTCTCATCTTGGAGCAAGCGTTGCTGTCTCAGCATTCCTGGGCAATGTCAGATAGTTGTATGGGCAGCCCTCATGCTTTAGCATCTGCCCACATTGTCTTCTGTCCTGCATACCACAGCTTCTGATGTAACCAGTGGGCAATGTTCTCAGATGGTGAATTGTCAATCCACTGAATTTGGGCCAGTGTGTCAGCTGCATTATTTTCCAGTGACTGTAGGGGTTGGTGACCAGAAATGCGGTAGACATGTACAGTCCTGTGTTTAACCACATTCCATATGACTAACCACACATCTCTGCACCAGGTTTGTCAGGCGTGGATAGTCCATTCCTGGGTGGCCCACTGTGCAATCCAAAGTGTGAGCTCCCAGTACACAGCCCAACTACCTACGCAGGATACCATCACCAGGTTCCTTGGTTATAACCATCCACACAGCTCGCAGTTCTGCCCATTGGCTACTCTGACCATCCCCCTGTTCAAACCAGATTGTTTCAGTGGAGGGATGGTATGCTACTACTCTCCACTTGCTCAGATTTCCCGATCCATCTGTGTACCAGGCATCTTCAGGAATGGGATATTTCCTCTCCTGAACAGGACTCTTCTCAGGTGGATCAACCAATGTTTCTTTTGGTACGTCACTATGATAACATCTCTGGGTCAGATCTTTCACCCACCCCTGAATCAGCAGGGTGGTCTTAACTATGACCTCAGCTGTTTGGGTTATTGGCTCTACCACCTGGAATGCGGAATAAGCAGCCAATAAATGTTTTTCAGTCATACTGTATCTTTCTTCTGCTCCATGCCAGACCTCAGACCAGAACCAAATGGGGATCCAAACGGAACTCTGGCATTGCCACAGGCCCCAGCCAAACCCATCCTGAGTGACATGAATGTCCAATTTGGATGGGAGGGTAGGATCAAATACATCCAATGCCTGGGCTTGTTTAACTGGCAGTTTTGCCTGTTGGAAAGCCTCGTGTTCCATTTTCCCCCAGTCCCATAGCTGTCCCTTTTTTTGTGAGTTTGTATAATGGTCTCAGCAGCTGCTCTAAATGAGGTATGAAGGAATGCCAATATCCCAATACATCTAAGAACTCCTGGAGCTGCTTTGGTGTTGTAGGGACTGGGAATGTGTGAACCTTATCTATGACAGCACTGGGTAGTACTTTGGTCCTTCCTGACCAAATTACCCCCAGGAATTTTACAGACAGGCCCAGACCTTGCACCTTCTGAGGATTTGTAGCCCATCCTCTTTCTTGTAGATTGGTTGTCAATGAATCTGTCACCTGTCCTACTGCAACCAGTGACTCAGAAGTCAACAGAAGATCATCAGTACAGTAATACAAGCTAACATTATTAGCTTTTTTTTCCCCCCCATTTTGCCAAGTTGGTGAATGTACGTATTCCTGTGGCAGTACCTCAAACGTCCACTGCTTTCCTCTCCATGTAAATGCAAGCTGGTCTTGAAATTCTTCAGCAACTGTAACACTGAAGAATGCATTTGCCAAGTCTAGGACAAAATGGTAGGTTTTTATTCCCCTACTCAATATGTCCATTAGGGAGGCAATATTGGGTATGGCTACATAAACAGGCGGCGTGACCTCTCTATAATCTGCTGTCATTCTCCATGTGCCGTCTGACTTTTGCGCTGGGGGAATTATATGGGCTGTGTGCAGGTCTTATAATCCCAACTTTTTCTAATTCCTGCACAGTCCTTGATATCTCATCTTGCGCCTCCCTCTCCCCCCTCCCAGGAGTCTATACTGCCTCACATTCATAATCCAGTATGGTTCTGGCAGGCAAATAGGCTCATGCTTCCCATGGCCTCTCAATATTGCCTGCATCAGCTGGACACTAATACACCTCTGTCAGAGTCTGAATTCTCCTACAGTTGTCTGGAGAGCCAGACCCCATAAGATGTCTGTGCCCAAGATCCACTCTGAGAGTGGGGCAATAGACAATTTATACTCCTGGGGCAGGAGACACCCAACCCCCATTTTCAACCACGTAATAGTAATGGTGATAGTAATGGTCTGTCCCCCAAAACCACCAATCATTATTCTCTCTCCTTGATATTTTGTTGGATCACCATAAATAATTGAAGTTTCTGCACCTGTGTCCACCAATGCCATGACTCCTTGTACATTTTTTCAGGACCAAAAAATCGTTAGCTTGACATAGGGCCTCTGGTCCCATCTAACTAACATCCCTTGTCACGCCATAAACTGTCCTATGGCCAGGTCTTTTCCCTCAGGTGTCTTGGACATTGAAGCTCATGTCATCTGAGGAGGTTTTTTCTTCTATTGGGGACTACGAAGTCCTCTAAGTTCCAAGTTCTTACTGGAATTTGTTGAATTGTTTGTACTCCTGATCTTTTGGGACTATTTTGAAATTTCATCTCATAGCTCTTTCCACAATTGAATTAGAATATGATTAGACTGCCAACTGATCTTAGCAAAGACTATCCCAGCCCATATGAGATCATTAAACATTTGTTTCTGGGACACCTGAATGGGGCCCGATCGGGGTGTCATGGGGCAGTTTTTCTGGTCATAATGACTGGGAATACCTTGGTTCCTTCTACCACCCTAATATTATGCCTTGTTCTTAGGCTCTCTGTCTCCCCCAGATCAGCTACCAACTGGGCAGCCTGTTGGACAATGGCCTCCAAGGCCACCAGGGTGTTCAATATGGAAACTAAGGTTCCATAAAGGTGAGAGGGAGCCTGCTGTAAAATCAAGTCTCTTATGCCTGCCAAAAATGTTGTCAAATCCAGGCCCCCAAATGTTTCTTTATATATCACCTCTCTCATGTCTAATTCAAGAATATAGGTTTGAAGGTCCTCCATGGACAACCACAAACCTGTATGTAATGGTATGTCAGTCTTATTAGGCCAAGTAACATGACATGCCGCCATTAACCAATCTGTTAATAAATGGTTTTTGTCCTGATGTTGAATGGTTGCATATAATCTTTGTCTGAGGGCAGGGTGTAAGGTGATGGATGCTAACTTAGAAATTTCTGGTTCATTAACCACAACACTTTCTTCCCCTGAGCCCCATAACCTTAAAAGCCAGGCTGGTATACTTTCTCTAGGCTTCTGTCAGAATCGCTGTAGTAAGTCCATTAATTCTGTTGCTGTATAAGGCTGAGCTGTTACATGCAAATGAGTTTGGGCAGGGAGCCATTGATGAGGGGGCACCCCTGCTGGTGTATCTTATATTTTCTTTGTTTTCTGAGTTATTATAGGTTGGATCTCAAAGGGATCCATCTCAGATGGAGTTTCGAGATCCAACCTTGAGGTTTTGCTTTCTGAATCATCCAGATCCATTGATTTACAAGCCTGGGTATTTTCTAGTGTAATGTTGTGGACCTGTTTTATAGGGAAAATTAGGCTTGATTTCTCTCCTGTTAATGTACCAAGTTCTAATTTTTCAATACAATCTCATAGTACTTGATTTTTGTTTTCTGAAATATTGTTCGATAGTTCTGCTTGATTTAAAGCATTTAATAATGGCCATGCCATGGTGGACGAGGCTAGCTGGTGCCATGCAGGACAGGGAAGAAATATTTCCTTTAACTCACAGGGGACCCCATTTCTCAATTATAACTGCAAGCTCATAGTAGGGTGATCCCAGAAATCCTTGACCAATTTAAAGATATTCCAAATACAGGACATTTTAATATTATATAGTCCTGTAAGGAACAGCTGAGGAAACTGGAATTGTTTAGTCTGGAGAAGAGGAGGCTCAGGAGAGACCTTACTTCTTTGTAGAACTACCTGAAAGGAGGTTGTGGCAAGGTGGGGGTCAGCATCTTCTCCCATGTAACTCGCAGTAGGACTAGAGAGAATGGCCTCAATTTGCTCCAGGGGAGGATCGGGTTGGGCGTTAGGAAATACTTCCTTCCTGAAAGAGTGATTAGGCACTGCAATGAGCTTGCCAGAGAGTTGGTAGAATCACCATCCCTGCAGGTGTTCAAGATATGTTTAGATGTTGTACTGAGGGACACAAAATCATAGAATCATAGAATGGCTTGGGTTGGAAGGGACCTCAAGGATCATCAAGATCCACCCCCCATGCCACAGGCAGGGACACCAACCTCCACATTTAAAACTAGACCAGACTGCCCAGGCCATGTCCAACCTGACCTTGAACATCTCTAGGGCCGGGGCATCCACAGCTTGTCTGAGCAGTGTGTTCCAGCACCTCACCACTCTCTCTATAAAGAACTTCTCCCTGATATCCATTCTAAATCTTCCCTCCTTCAGCTTAAAACCATTTCCCCTTGTCCTTCCATTATCTACCCTTGTAAAGAGTTGGCTCCCCTTCTGTTTATGGCTCCCTTTAGGTACTGAAAGGCTGCAGTGAGGTCACCCCGCAGCCTTCTCTTCTCCAGGCTGAACAAGCCCAGCTCCCTCAGCCTGTCTTCACAGGGGAGGTGCTCCAGCCCCCTGATCATCTTCATGGCCCTCCTCTGGACCCTCTCCAACAGCTCTCTGTCTTTCTTGTACTGGGGGCTCCAGATCTGGACACAGTACTCTAAATGGAGCCTCATGAGGGCAGAGTAGAGAGGGATAATCACCTCCCTGTCCCTGCTGGCCACCCCTTTTCTGATGGAGCCCAGGATGCCATTTGCTTTCCGAGCTGCAAGAGCACACTGCTGGCTCATGTTAAGTTTTTCATCCATCAAGACACCCAGATCCTTCTCTGCAGGGTTGCTCTCAAGGACCGCTCCTCCCAGTCTGTATATATGCCTGGGATTCCTCTTACCCAAGTGCAAAACCTTTCACTTTGCTGTGTTGAACCTCATCAGATTCACTGAGGCTCACCTTTCAAGTCTGTTGAGGTCCCTTTAAATGGCATCCCTTTCTTCCATTGTGTCAACCACTCAGCTTGGTGTCATCAGGACATGGTGTAGTGGGAAATACTGATGATAAGCGGATTATTGGACTGGGTGATCTGGGAGGTATTTTCCAACTTTCATGATTCTATGAATTCCTCTATGCCAAAAAAAAAAAAAAAAAAAAAAATTGTACTCATTGACATTCATTGACATTTGCTGAATGTTTATAGAGACTAACCAGTGGATGTTAGCACAACGTGTCAGCAGGCCATGCACTTCAGAAAGTGGCTGCAGCAACAGTGGGTCACCTTGACTGGTGTAGATTTTTATGAGCATGGTATGCATGGTCTTGTTCATTGCTCCCAAAAATACATAGATAATAGTAGTTACTAGATTTAAAAATAGCATTTTTTAGGTGAGAACTGCCTCTGTTACATAGTGTTACTGTGCTCTTTATACCTGTTGTAGTTTCCATGGAAATAAATAGGAGGCATTTATTTCGGAGCAACCTACACAGCTGCATTCAACCACGTGCCAGGAAAACTACTCTGTGGAAATCAGGGCAGCTTGTGAGTCTACTGAAATATAACACTCCTGAGCAGAAACAGAAGACATCCATGATCAACATGACTACTACAATGACATTTGGATCACTACAAGTAGTTTCCCCACTGCTGCTGGCTGGCTGCTCTGTTAGGAAGCCATCCTGGGTACTGGCCTCAAAGAACATCAGTTTGTTATCAAGATATGTACCTGGTGTATCAGGGAGTTGAGAACAAAGTATTTAGTTACTATAAAATAATACATTGATTCCCACAACTTTGTCAGTTGTTACATTTTTGCCTCTGTTTTCTTGGCTTTGTAATAAGAGTAATATTTGTCTGTCTTATGCCATCGCTATTATGTTTCATTGGATAATGACTGCATAATGTTATGTAGCTGCTAGGTATGATACAATGAAGGTGGAGACAGTAAGATACCATTGCGATCCTTAAACTTCAGGGTTTCTTGCAGTGATAGTGATAATGCTAAATAAATACTGAAATAAATGTTTACAGTATTTAATGGGAAAATAAAAGTAATGCATTTTGGAGAGCTGCAGCTTTCAGTGAATATTCCAGAGACCATATTTTACTTTTTCCACTGTTAACCAATTTCATATACAGTTAAACAAGGCTCTGGAGTAAGGGAAAGACACAGATATTACAAATTCACAGAAATTTGCCTAACTTTAAAAAGCAGTTTACAAGTCCAAATTCAACAGACACCACTAGTGCAATTCTAATGCAGCACTCACTGGTCTCAAATTAACAGCCAGGAAAAAGACTAGATTTCAGATAACATTATCTATTTTTCAGAATCCAGTTCTGAGTAATTCATAACAGAAGAATGTGACTTAACTCAGCCACATACAGCTATCATCCCACCGGTGTTCCAGATACTGAGGAAAGCTATGGGACCAAATATACAAGGATACTTAATCCCAGCAGTCACTGCTGTCATAAATCTGCACGTGAGGGAACCAGACTTAACACAGACAGTTGTTCTTCAACACTAAGCCAAATATATGAGCAGAATAAGTTAGTTTATTTTTTCTTTAGGCAAAACAATTACACTTGATTCACCATTAAGAAGGAATATATTCCTATAATTTAAAATAGTAATAAATTTTTATGGTACCTTCTATTCGAAGAGCTGTTTCATTATCCAGTGACAACACTTGGAGAATTAACATTTTTGCACATTTCACAGTTACTGACACTTAGAAGGATTAAATTACTGATGTAGGACCCACAGAGTATTTAAGAGAGATAGGGATCTTTGGGACAGTCTAATTTGTCACTACAATCCCAGGAAAAAATGTTCCAGAATTCCTTTCTGTGACTCACTGAGTGCCACCTTAAATATCTTAAGAGTTTTCTGCCACCTTGCCTTCAGTAACTGCAAGAGCTTGTTTGTATGCCTTTATATTGTGGTTTGTCTTAAGCACAAAATTAAGTGGTTTGCTATTCTATGCAAAAACTGTGAAAACTGAGATCAGAACCTGGCATATCATATTTTCTCTGCTTTCTCCCAGACTGATACTAAACAGCAATGCTACAGATAGTTCCTCTGTTAGACTCTATGGTTTTATCTTAAAGAACAGATACGTATATACTCATTCAAATATGCAACTCACAAATAGATTTTTTTAAAACCCAGGTACCTACATATGCCTAAATGGCACATGTATTCCAGATACCTACACGTGCCTAAATTGCCTCAAATTCCTCTGCTTCTCATATATGTCCCAAGACCCCTAGTGTGAAGTGTTCAAGTTTATTGTACACAGAAGTTCTTCGCTAAAAAAGGAGTCCATTGCTGCTCACAAATCCTGCTATAACGAAGCATTCTGGTGCCTTTCAGAGATTTTCCCATTTCCCCACTCTGCACTTTCTCACTTGCCCCACCAGATAAAGCCCCATGTTACACATATTTCCTTCTGCTGTATCACAGTGGAAGCTCACATCTATTTTGCTTTTACCTCCCTGGGGTCAGTCAGGCTGAATTTAGTTTTCACATTATTTATGATACAAACTCCGTGTCAAGGTTCTGTCTCTCCCTCATGTTTATTCACTAATTATGTGGGCATGTTTGGGCAGGTTTATCTAGAAGACTAACAATTTTTAAATTTTACTTTAATTGCATGAGTTTTGTGTGCTTTTAAAATGCTCAGGTGAGATTTCTGTTGGGATTCATCAAAGAAGAAATAAGACCACATTCAGATTTCTATAGTTAGCAAAAATGCACAGGGGGTGATTTTAGAGGTAAATGTTCTCTCTGGAACAGGTAGTGGGACAGAAAGAGCTCCACATCATTCAGGCTTTTATAAAATGGAAGGTCAAAATTCAAGTCTTCAGAAATGAGCAGTCTGCACCAATTTCCTCAGTGCAAACCTCAGAGATCAGTTCTCCCTTTCCATATGTGAATGTATGTCAGGTATAGTGGCTTATTTTGTGACTTGTAAAGTAATTGCATGCCTGAATACAGGAGCAAGGAGTCAAGACCTTAGCCCAGCACTAGCAAACCTGGAGCCCTTGTAATTCAGGTAGCCTGTAGGAAAGTTTGCATAGCCCACAAGGACCAAGTCTCTGACCCCTTTTCCTTTCCCACCTTTTCCTGGAGCAGTCTCTCCCATCTCCCCACAGGTCTCTGGCACACCACAACTGGGGTCTTGTACACTTAGCACTTTACATATGCTAACTCCAACACATGGATCGTCTTTCATCCGTCTACACACAGAAAAAGTTGGATCAGAGGGGTGACTTGGCCACAAGAGCCTGAACGAGCCTGCTCACTTGGAGCAGGAACATCAAGAGTGAGATTCTACATGCCATGGACTCCAATAGCTCTCTTCACCCGCTGTTACTCTGCCCCCTCCACTGTCACAGTCAGGGCCAGCACCAAGGCAAAGCCTCTTACAGTCCTGCCTTTGCAATGTTCTCCGTAATGAGAGCATTCCATGATGAGCTTGCAGTAGTCTCATCAGCTTCCCAAATGTAGCTGCTGGCCTTTGATCTCACCATGGGGCATGTGATTTCCTATGGGAGTTAAAAGGGGTCTTACTGATAATTTACTTGAACTTGAAGTTGGGGCTTTGGGATGTGACAAAGCTAAACCAGTTACTGGTGTCATATCATTTACATGACATCTGCTTCTTTTTTTGTCAGGTTACTCTATACCTATCTGATACAGGTGCAATGCCTCATTTTAAAAAGACCATCAGATTTGCACTGTTATCAAGTCTACTGCTATCAAATCTATCTAGATTTGCACTGCATATCTGAATGTCTACAGAGATGCCTAAGACCTCAGTAAATGTCCTTATCCACAAAGAACTTTATCACAGATATGAAGATCTTTTACCTCAGCACAACTGCTCGTGTTCAATGTGAGATTGTTTACCTTCCCTGCAGTTCCTAAATACCACATCTTTCTTGTGCAGGCAACATTCTGATGATAGAGAGATTTTCATACATTTTTTGCTTGAGGTTCCATGAAGAAAGTTTACAGATAGTTGTCTTCAGATCTCTCTCAAGGTGTTTGCCACATCATTTGCTTTCAGTGTTTGCTACATCATTTGCTTTCAGTGCCCTCTCTTCCTAACTTCACTATTTCCCCTGCATATATCCACTGCAGGATTGATCCTGTCAGATGAGAAGAGGTGATGCAGGATATGGTTCCAGCCTGCACGTCTCCCAAATGCAAAATGGATCCATGAGCTCTTATCATACACGTACTTCAACTTCTGCAAGAGCATCAGTAGGAGCGTTGTACAGTATTCACAGCAAACAAATCAAAGTGTTTAGAGGTATGAAATCAGAATTTATCTGAGACAGACTTTTAAGGTACATAAACAAATTTCAAGAAACACAGATAGATAAAATTGTAGTGCAGCTGTTTCTCTGCAGCAAATACACACATAAATAGTTTCTCTGCTCAATTAAAAAGAGGCAAAGTTGCATCCCCATCCCAAAGGGTGCGAGGAAAAGGAGAAAGCCCGGTGGACGACAGCATCCAGCAGAGGGCAGCAATGCCCTGCCTGTGGGCTGGCACCTGCACATCTCTCATCCCGAGATGCTACCCTTTGCCCTATGTCAGAAGGGGAGTCGAACGTCCACGTACTATGTCGGTGTTCAACCAGCCGTTGCAATTGAACTTCCAGCCAATTAACAGCTCTGTGTAAGAAAGTTCTGGGATGAAGAAACACGATGGGAGTGTTTCCATTCCCATTCAGGAAAAAATTTATTTTCTCAGGGAAAAAAATAATACTTCGTTGTTAATGTACTTGTAGAGGAGTCAGTAAGTCAATTGTGATTTGAACTAATTCATTCACATCCAATTAAACATAAAGGGGGGGGGGGTGGCTCATTTTATGCTCAGTTAATCAAGAGACTGCAGAAGCTACTTCTTTTCTTCTGTGTATATTGATAAATGTTGGATTCAGCTTGGTTGGACTAGATTGGTTAAACTGCTACTTTCCATTTGAAGTATCATAGAATCATAGAATGGCCTGGGTTGAAAGGACCACAATGATCATCTAGTTTCAACCCCATTGCTATGTGCAGGATCACCAACAACTAGATCAGGCTGCCAAGAGCCACATCCAGCCTGGGTGGAGAATGTGGGAAGTAATGTAAGAGATACTTAGATAAAAAGGCCAAGGTAGCAGTGCTAAATCCCTGAATCTTAAGATCATCTGAAATCTGGTTCCAGCCCTGAACCATACCTGATTCCAAACCTCAAGCTCATCTCTGTCACATTTCATTAGAGATAATTGTTTTGGCACTTACTAGTACATAATATATGAATATTGGGATGTTCAGAACTTGACTAGAGAAGACCCCGATAACCTTTTTCTCGAACTGAAATTAGCCCTGCTCTATGTGCCGGACTTTAGAGATCTCTGTTGACCTACATTATTCTGTGCCTGACTGTATGGCCTACACACTGCAAGTCATTTATATGCTAACTGTACTGTACAGGAAGGAGCTAGTGAGAACGACCTTCAGACCTTTCAGGCCCTTCTACCATGTTTCCCTGTGCACATAATGCAGCCAAAGAACTGCTGAACATCACTTCTCA
This sequence comes from Tragopan temminckii, assembly GCA_028571105.1. Classification (NCBI taxonomy): domain Eukaryota; kingdom Metazoa; phylum Chordata; class Aves; order Galliformes; family Phasianidae; genus Tragopan; species Tragopan temminckii. Next base: position 61,314,326 of record JAOWBP010000001.1, on the reverse strand, counting down.
GTCTAGCAACTCTGTTAAAACAACATTTTAAAAGTTCGTTTTGAGATAGGGCAAAAGGAGCAGAAGGGAAGAGCGGAGTGGCAAATACTCTTGACTTTTCCAGGGGATCTATAACAGAAGAAGAAGGTGCACAAAAAGATCACAATGCCTGAAAGGATATAAGCGCACTCGTCACCTCAGTGAGACTATTTCCAGCACTTAGAGCTAAGCACAGACTTACATACTTGTTAGATGAGAACCATATGTCATATTTGAAGTGAGAGCCTTGGAGTATTCCTATGAATCCTAAAAAATGAATTGTCATAGCAGCCAGGTAAGAGTTAGTTTCCTCTTGACATGAAAAAAAATTAAGATCTGGCTTATGATCTTTTAAATACAATCCACCTTTCCTTAGAAACTATAACCAAGACCAAAAAAAATTTAATTAGAAGTAAAACTTTGTCTTAGGAAAGATTAGAAATACAAGGGCTGCTCTGCAAGTAATTCTTCCTATTTTATTATACTGGCCCACAAGGTCAGAAGCAGATGTTAGTGGTATTGCAGTAGAGACTGAACCTTCCCTCAAATATTTCATTAAATTTTGTTGCTGTGCAACAGACGAAGGGCTGTCTGATAAAATGATGTCTCACATGGAAGTGTGTATGAAGTAAAGGTGTGCCACTGAATTCCTCCATGCAAAAAAAATTGCACTCATTGACATTCATTGACACTTGCTGAATGTTTATAGAGACCAAACTGTGGATGTTAGCACAGTGGGGTGGTGAGTGATGAGTTTCAACAGTGGTGACAGAGATGTGAAAGACAAGCCACATACACATGGATGGCCATGCACAGCTTTCACATTATGAAATGAAGAGCATCTTGATCAGTTTGTCCATGCATATTGGCAGCTTATGACCAGGGAACTGTGTATAGAGCTGTCATATATCTTCAATGTGTTGGAAATGATGGTAGCAACAATGGAACATCACAATGTTTGAGCCAGGTGGGTCCCAAAAATGCTCACACAGCAACAGAAAGAACACCGTAAACAAATTTGTCAGGACCTGTTGAACCAATATGGGGATGAAGGTGACAGTTTCCTGAGTTGCATCAATACTGATGGTGAGATGTGTTGTTGCCACTATGAGCTGGAGTCAAAAGAGCACTCCATGGAGGGGCAACATGAATTCCCCACTGAAGAAAATATTCAAGACAGCCCTCCATGGTTAAAGTGATGTGCACTGTCTTTTGGGATGGGAAAGGGGTGATCCTTCTGGATTTCCTGGAATTCAGCCAAACCATTAATTCTGACCACCGTACCGTGATGCTAAGATTTGGACTTCCAGAGTCAGGTCAGAGAAGAAAATGTATCTCTTGCAACACAGTAACATCAGGCTCTGTACCGGTTTGAAGACCATGGAGCACATTGGTTGGACTGTCCTACCACACACACCATGTGGTCCATATTTGTCGGCTTGTGATTCTCAGCAGTTTGGTCTGATAAAAGGTAGAGTGCACTGGCAATATTTTCCTAGCAGGGCAGCTAGAAAACAATGGGTCACCTCCACTGGTGCAGATTTTTACAAGGATGGCATGTAGGCTCTTGTTCACTGCGGCTGAAAATGTGTAGTTAATGATAGTGACTATGTTGAAAAATAGTTTTGTAGCTGAGAATTTATCATAGTGCTGTTGATCCAGTTTATATGTTCTTTGTTTTAGTTTCCATGGAAATATATAGGAGGCATTTGTATGTAGTGGAGTGCCCAATAACTTATTTTTCTTTGAGCGATATCAGCTGATTTTATAGAGGGTATTTTCTTTCTCCATAAATCTGACCTCACTTAAAGGGACAAACACATGCACAGCAGCAGAAGTGATCAGTAGACCAAAGCAGATGAATAAATGAACTGATGAAAACTGCAATCTGATTTCCACGATATTCTCTTGAAAGCCCTTACTCTTGGAGGCATATGTGAACAGCTTAGTATGAGTAGTTATAGAATCACAGGAGCTTGCTCTCCTTTCACATTAGAGTAATTCTGAGGTAATTCCTTTAAAGTGAGCAGAGGTATACTGATGTGAAATCACAATCAGAAACTGAAAATTTCTAATAGCTTATTCATTTCATAATGCTAAGAGTAGTGTACAGTTATTTCTTGCACTAAAACAATATTTAATTCCTCGAAATATGAATAGTGAAAATTGGTGTATGGGAAGTATCTTGGTCATTTGGCAGGGTTTCTTTGATTCCTCACTGAATTTATTCCAGTTCTTATTTTTGGACTAGAAACTAAAGCCTGAACTACATAAATGAAATATGAATGAAATAAATATGCCACATTGTAACAATGAAATTTCCAATGTCTCGCATAACTTTTCTCCACTGTTGGTTGTAGATCACCATTAGACTTTGATACATGGAGGTTTTAGAGAAGTTATTGAAAGGGCAAAGCAATACGTAAATCCTAGAAAGCTTGGTGTATCATTTCTAGGGCTTTATGGTAGAATTTATCGTATGTTGCCTTAGAAGAATAAGTGATGCAGAATGCATTATGTTAGAAACATTTCTGTATTTCAGTGAAGTGCCTAAAGATTCTGAAATGAGAAGATGTGTTTTTTTTAATCTGCCATGAATCTCTTCCTGCTTAGGAACAGTTTCAACAGACACATAGAACTGAATTCGGTGAGGGGTGTGAATAATCACAAGAAGGGATTCTACAAGTACACTGGTCAGAAGACACAGACCAAGGAGAATACACCCCCTCTGATTAATGAGAAGAGAACTGGCTACAACAGACATGGAGAAGACTGAGATACTCAACAAGTTCTTTCCTTTGGTCTTCACTGAGAGTCAGGGTTCCCATATCTCTCATGGCCCTGAACCTCCAGGCAGGGGCTGTCAGAGCAAAATCTCTCTCATTGTAAGAAAAGAGTGAGTCCAAGACTGACTCATGAGACTGAGTACATACAAGCCTATTGGGGTGGACAACATGCAGCCCCAGAGTTCCAAAGGAAGTGGCTGATGTGGTTGCCAAGCCGTCCTGCATCCCATTTGAAAAGTCATGTCCATCAGACAAAGTCCCCAAAGACAGGAAAAAGGGAAACATTCCTCCCATTTTTAAGAAAGAGAGAATGGAAGAGCTGAGAAATTAGAGGCTGGTGAACTTCACCTCTGTGCCTGGGAAGAACGTGGAACAGATTTTTCTGTAAGCTATGTTAAGTCATATGCAAGATGAGGTGATCCAAGACAGCCAGCAGAGCTTCACAGAGGACAGATCGTACCTAACCAATCCTGTGGCCTTTTACCATGGAGCGACAGCATCACTGGACAAAGGAAGAACAGTTACCTGGAACTGTGCAAGGCCTGTGATACAGTCCCACACCACATCCTTATATCTAAATTGGAGCAATGCAGATTTGAAGGGTAGAATATTCAGAATTCAGAATTGGTTAGATCACAGAATCACAGAATTGTAGGGGTTGGAAGGGACCTCCAGAGATCATCGAGTCCAACCCCCCTGCCAAAGCA
>JAOWBP010000001.1:61268945-61287470 GCA_028571105.1 Tragopan temminckii | reverse complement strand
CATCACAAAAGCAGTATATTTATCAATTAATGGAACAAAAAATTACAGAAAAAAATCACTTATCAAAAGCAGAATCTTGGAACAAAAAATTACAGAAAAAAATCACTTATCAAAAGCAGAATCTAGTTAAACATTTAAATTGGAAAAACTTGTACATACACTATTTCAGTTACACCTTTTCACAGATGGCAAAAATAATGTCAGCGTCACTACATACTGCATGTGCTGTAAAAAACTGGCAATAAAATCAATACCTGTAGCAAATCTATTCACATAAGGAAAAAAATGAAAAAAGGTTATTACTTGGTTTCCCACTCCTTTCCAACAAGATTAATGACCACATTGCTGTGCTCCACGGCTCTTCGGGTAGAATCTTTGTCCTTACAGTCCCATTCCTGTAAGCAAAAAATCAGACAGGAAAGAGATGAGATGAGTGTGTAAACAGGCATAATCAAAGAAAACTTTCACACCATTTCCACTCTGAGGCTAAACAATTGCTGGAGTTCTGAGTTTGAGAATGATTAACAGACCACCTTGTAGAGCAATGGTATTATATTTGATCTGAAACCAAAGCAGAAGACTTACTAAGAAGAGAAGTTGCCCCAGGTCACCCATCTGTCGCAGATACATGAGGTCATACTGATCACAGCGATAAGGTATGATTACTTGAGATCCGATGCGACCTAAGCATTAAAAAAAACATTTATCTTAAGCTATTACGTGCCTAATTAGATAAAATTAGAAATGTAAAGCATTTTTTCCCTGCCACTGAAGCACAACATAACCATCTTGAGCAGTTACCTGCAAAGCCAAAGGTAGCAAAGAAGCAATTTTTTGAATTTAAAACATTATTTCAATTCTTAAACTAGTAGATACTTGAATGAATAAATAACCTAATAAGCTTGTAGAACAAAAAACAAGAACAGTGTATGCTATAAATTTACTACAGCATATAGAAATGTGCCACATTGAAGGATATCTGCATTTTTAAAAGGTGTAGAGAGAAGAAAGAAAAAAGCAGAAGTTACTTCCTAAAACTCTAATTCAAAAAAGATAATTCTAAAGAATTCCAAACAAACTCCTGCAAATTTTAACTATAATTTCCTAATAGTGCCAAAACCAAAAGAATCATATACAGATTATATGTGTTCTCAGAGCTGCATTTCACATACTGGAAAAACAGTATGTGAAGGTGTCATGATTTTATGATTTTGGGTTATCGGTATTCCACGCTATAACATCATGTAGTGCACTGGGAGTTAAAGAGTTAATGCTCCAGTTCCAGGTACATGTCCCAGAAGAGAAGAACTGCATTTCCCAGAGGACTGTTTGCTGTTCTGTTACCATTTCCACTCAGAGGGAAAGGTACAAAACTGTTCAAAGATCACTTGACCTTCCACTTTTCTCTTCTGCTCAGCCCAGCTAGACATCTCACTTCAGCACTACAGTAAGGCCTTCGGTTTTCGGACACTCTTTCTCATTTTATTTATAAGCTTCAATGCTAATTACATTGTATTACATTGCATTATAGTGTGTTATCTTGCATTCCAATATCTTCTTTATTAATTTGGGTTTGTTTCTCCTCAGATCACATCTCTCTACCCTTTCCCCTCTTTTCCAAGGAGTCCCCCCGCCCCACTAGTCACAGAACTGGGCTGAACCAGCCCACAAAATGTTGACAGGAGACTGATTGACTTTAATGACTACAATAGTCTTCATGTTTCTGAATTTCCTAGGTTATAACAGTTTTCACTGATTGCCACATCTTGGCACTTCACCAGACCAAATAGTACGAAGGAATCACATTGTTGCATCTTTAAGACCCAAGGTGCTACAGCCTTCTAGATTGTTCTGTAATCTGAAGAAAAACTGGGATTTGGTTAAGCACTTAAACTATGAATTGGTATTCCTGAAGAACATTACCTAAACGATTGACAACATAACGCCCCAGAAAACCTGTAGCTCCAAAGACAGTGGCCACAATGCCACTAACAGAGGATCGTCCACTTCTCCCATGAGGGATCACTGCGTGATGAACTTGGTGGTGCTGCTGCAACACATACGGCACCACAGATAACGCAGAAATGCCAGAGCCTACAACACAAAATGAGAGAGCATGTAAGACAAGCTGAAAGTTATCAGTGTCAACCCAAAGTTTTTTTGTTTTGGTTTCTTTTTTTTTTTTTCCTCATTACTGACCTATTTTATTCAGCCTCTGCTAGAAGGATGTCCCATGTCAGGATATTTCAGAGACACCTGGATAGGTCAGAGAAGCTTGAGGGAGACGCAGATAAAAAAAAAGACCAAACTAAAACAGAGAACGAGCAGTCTAAAGCTAATGGCTCCTAAACAGAAATTAAAAGTTAACTGGCTATCGTAAGTATTTGATGAATGAGGTGAGACACAGAAGTTAAGCACACATGCTACATACAGGTAGGCCTCACCTGAGTATGCTCCTAGATCTGGAAATTATCAGAAAGACATAAGAATCATTCTAGATGTGGTTAACCAGACTTTTTACTTCAGTCCAAATACAGCAAACTCATGTTAAAGGAGAGAACAGTCCTCCTACATCACAGCTCTGGAGTACAGGGAAATAAACATGCAATGAGCCAGATCCACGATGCAGAGCACTGACTCAAAGCTGATTTTGTTGTTGTTGGAAAAAAAGAAAAAAAAAAAAACAAGCTATGGAAAGTTGAAAGCCACAGAAACCAGAAATCACTGGGATATTGATGTAAATTGACAAGCTCCACAAGAAAGTTTGAAGAGAAACAAGTCAATTCCAATCAAGTTAGCAAAAAATAAAAAACTCTGCTTGTAAGAGATTTTTTTTAATTAGAAAAGTTTAATGCTACTACGTATTCACGATCATAAAAATAAAGGAGCAGATGAAATGTAGAGTACATAAACACACTACAGGCATCCTGCTGTTAACAAGATCGGACTATAGCAGGTATCACTGAAAAATAAGAAAACCAGTAAATGACCTTCCAACTTCTAAAAGATCATGCCCATAAGGCATTTTCCAGATAAAAAAATTTAATCTTCCCAACATAATGTTAAGTAACAAGAACCATTGAAAAAAACAACAAGACAATTTTTCCTAATACATGTTAAAATGATATTAATTAGGAAATTTTTTAAAAAAATCCACTTATACAGAGAAGGAGCTAATTTTGCCCAATAACAGCTAGGTATTGCCAGTGAGACAGTGGCATGAATGCTGTTAGCACAGTGTTAAGAAATAAAAAAGGTACACTTGGAGATAAATTATTTATGTTATCTGATTTAAACCTGAAGGTGCACCTGTACCCAAAAGTTTGTCTCTCTCCTCTCTTCATATCCTACAAATTAGAAAAATCAAGATACCATAGTTCCAACTTCAAAACAAAGGCAGGTTGACACCCACTTAAACAAAGTAATCAAAGACATACATTTGGACTCAAAACAGCACGTTGGTTTTCTCAAGTAATGCAGTAAGTTCATATTAAACTTGACAATATCTCAAACTGAATTATGCTAATTCATCGCTGCCATATTCACGGATTATCTTCACACTGTCTTTCCCATCAAAATCTCTCTGTTCTTCTCAAGAGAATTACAGGGAAGGTAGTCACAGAATCATAGGACTTGGAAGGGATATGTAGAGATCATTTAGTCCACTCTCCTCTCCCCCCCCAAAGCAGGTTCTCTTCAAAAGCTTCAGAAAGCACCCAAGCAGGTTTTCAGTATCACCAGAGGAGACCCCACAGTCTGTCTGGGCAAGTTGTTCCAGAGCTCTCACCCTCAAAGTACTTTTTCATCCTGTTCATGAAGCTTCCTGTGTTCCAGTTTGTGCTTATCTTAGAGACATTATCATGCCATTGTCGCAACGTTATCTGACACAAATTATGCAAATACACAACCTACATATATTTATATAAGTACCTTCAAAAAAAAAAAAAAGCTTCATAAAATCTTGTCTCACTAACTTCTGAAAATATTACATTATGCAGTTTTCCTGTGTAAGCAAAAATAATCAGTCTAAAATTTCAAATTTTTACGCTCAAAACACTTCAGGGGGTAGCTTGCTTTTTTATTTTTTAATCTTCTTAAAAAACAACAAAGTAAACTTGCATATGTAAGCAGGACTGTCTACAGGATATTCTGTATAGAATTAAGCCCATAGCAACATAACGGGTGCCTAGAAAGTTGAACATAAGTGCAAGAGGCAGGCAACTGGATGAACTTGTTGCCTTCATTCTTGCAGTGTTATAACAAGCATTTTTTGTTATTTAACTTATTACTAGGAGAAGAAAACCTGTAGAAAAAAAAAGTGACCGAGTTCTTTACAGCCAGCTGGATTCCTTCAATTATACCAAAATGCTGCAAAGCATGCCAAGATGGTCATCAAGACTTTTTTTTTTTTTTAACCAATTGTCCTTCTCATTACTTCGTCCACAGAAACTTTTCCAACAGCTTGTTAAAAAAAAAAAAAAGTAAAAAATATCCTACTTACAAAATTAACAAACACTATCTTTGTTACTCTTCACTAAGAACATTTCAAACCTTACAATGTAAAACGTAAAAATGAAACAAAATTTTAGTTCAATGTGAGCACCTTTTAAATACACTACTATTTAAGAGATCAATCTACTTAAGAATATGAAAGTCAATTTGGAAAACTTATACAAGCATCTTCCAACTACTTTATGGTTTCTTTGCTGTTGCTTTTGCAAAAATTATCTTCATCAAAAAATATCCAGTTATTATCATGTTTTCTCCCACCTGTGTACATACCACACCTGCTACCTGTCTTACACTGAAAGTTCTTTAGTGGTGTACACCTTCTCTTGTTCTATAATTACATAAAAATTGTAACAATTTATCACCACCTACGGTCACACACTCAATTACTGAAACACTTAAAAAAGAAGTAAAAATGAAAATAAAAGGTTGACTTTTAAGGATATCTGTGAAACTCAAACCCAGCAAGCTAGACTAGACTGACACACTAGATTTACAACCAGTAAAGGACCTTCTGTGCAGTGTGCAGCCCAATCAAAATGCAGGACAACACAACTTAAAAGCCTCATACAGCTTTCATAACCCATGTTAATATTTCCAGACTAAACAGCACTGCTTACAGCTTTCTGACCTACACTCATGCATAACTCAATCTTGCCCAGGGATCCCTCCTCAGAATTGTAAGATTCCACCTTCATCACTAACCAGAATACATCTATCACTAGAATTTCTGCCTATTTTTACAATCCTTATCTCAACCAGTTTATGAACACCAATTTGAGTTAAAATATTGACACTAAACCACAACCATATTTCTCCTGAAGACACACTGCTACAATTAGAAGTGCATTAAGCTCTTAAACTTCTATCACCCGACTAATTTTGCTTTCTCCCACTTTTTACAACAGAGGCATACATAGTAAATCCACGTAATTGTAATTCGTTCTATTTTGGTACCAAAGACCCACATCCAAGCATTCTATTTGCTAGCAGTTCCAGTAAAAAATAAACCTATTGCACAGCTACGCCAACAACTAGTGCCCTAGCCAATCCCCTGCAGACCTCTGGGCTCCAAAGCTTAGTGTCATGACGAGGGGAAGCAGAAATCCAGACGCCCCTGTCACGAACGCCCGCTAGCTAGCTGGCTCCCTCACTCCTCCTCGGGAACCGCCGTAGGAAGAACACGGTGGTCGACAGTCTGGGGCCGGCACGGCAACGCGCAGCGGACCCACAAAGCGCTGCGGAACTGACAGACATCCCCAACCCTGTCGCAGCCTGAGAGAGAGTGGAAGAGCAGCCCAGCGGCCGGCACCGCTTTCGGGCGGCGGTCACACGCACCTGTCCTTGGCAGCAAAAGGCCGCGAGAAGACCAAGGGTACCGAGCAGCGACCGCCATCTTGCCTCCCCCACAACTCCCCGCGCCAGACGGCGTACGCACAGGATCAAACGCAGCGCTAGCGCGTGCGCACAAACACTCGTCTCTGAGGAGGTGAAGTTCTCGGGCTAGCAGCGCGTGTGAGCTTAGCGTAATGCCCTCTCCGCCCACCGCTGGTGTGACAGTGCCGCAATAGGGCTCATGAGATTGCGGTAGGAACCGGAGCCGCTAGTTGGGGGTGGGGAGCTCGAGCAGCTCAGCTTTTGGACTCGCAGCTCTGGACAGTGGGAGGAAATGACGGTGAAGTGGGAGTACGACACTCTGTTGTTTGGGGTGTGTTTGAAAATCCCGCACTTAAATATTTCTAATCTCTCCAGAGGAACTGAAGTTTTATGTGTCCTTCGATCTGTTCCTTCATGTTTATTTAGTAGGAAATGAGCCAAGTCCAATACTTAAATGACAGTAACCTCGGCCACTACTGAACCAGATTCCTGAACTTCGGCCACTACTAAACTACTGAAATGATGGGAAACATTTTCAGTAACTCATTACTTGCACCTTGAATAACCTGGCCTCATTAGACTAGTTTTCATTGGGAATTAAATTGATGACACACACTGAACTGCCATAAAACTCGTAATTCTTCCTGCAGTCTTCACCATGGTACCGAGGTTTTTTCTCCTGGGCAAGTGCTGCCGTTGAGCTTGCATTGTAACAGTACACAGGCCTAAGGGAAGTGTTAGATCACAACTTGAACAGGTGATTGACCACCTGATGGAGCGGTCTGATGGGCTCAGGGAGCACAGGCAAATTGCTTCCGCCTGTGCTCCCCATGCGACCAGAAGCAATGGACCTAGGGTGGAGCCACCCTGGGCTAATGCAAGGACCAGCCACTGAAGAGAGGATTTTTTTATTGTTACTATTATTTTTTTTAAGATTATTGGTCTATCTGCAAATGCTTTACCTGGTATTGCCAAGAACCTGTCAGAAATTCTTCATAAGCAGAACAGCAAGGTGCTCTAAATTTGTAGCCTTGCTTTTCCATAGATTCCCATTGCTTTTTAGCTGCCATCAAATACTAACTGCCCTTCTTTTGTAATCCAACCCACACCACTGCAACATGTTATATTCATCAGAATTGTTTTAAAACATCAACAAAGTGAAATGTAGCACAGAGAATACCTCTGTCAATTTAGTGCAGATCCCAAAATACTCAGCTTTAACACAACGCCTATTCTGACACAAATCTAAAGTGACTTTTCTGTCAGAGATGGGATGTTGCAGGTGATCTGGGGTTTTACAGCAGAAACCTTAATGCCCTGTGAACACTGGCCTTCTCTTGTGCTCAGTCACACTGTGATTCCATCTCTGGCAGGTAGCTGGGTGCTCACCAACTAGATGTGTCTGTCTTCTTTTGCTGTCACAGCACAGGCCCTGTCCCCCTCTATCCTGAAATAATGTATTCATCACTGCCCTTCCCCTTAATCATGACTGAGGAGCTCAACATAGTTTTTTCTGAGGGGCTTATCCTGCCTGACCTCCTTTGGGAAATCTTGTATGGGCAGAAAGCTTACGTTCACAGCCTGCAAATATAATGGCTGCTTAAGGAAAGCAGTGGGAACTTACTGTCTGTGTATCACCCAGACATGTTGTTATTGGAGGCCTGATCCTTACTTGTTTTGTACTTGCTTCACAGGAAGCAATTTTATGATATATTTGAAGATTGGACTAGAAAAACAAGATGAATTAAGGCTAAAGCAATGGAATATAAATAAGGAGATGTGTTTTCCACTCTGAGCTTACCACTGCCTTTGGCTCTGATTTTAAGAGAGATGAACCAGAGCTCTATGGTTTCCACCCTCCATTTTTGAAGGAATGCTTTCCTATCTCAGCAGTGTTACTATAGGGGTAAGATATACTAGTTGACCAATGATGCTTATGTATAACAGCAGTATGACCATGGAAAAAGGCATAAAGGTAATGGACACATCCATCTTGTTACAGCTCCAATTACAAGTTATCTAAGTTACCTGTGTAATTTCCAGGGAGCTGATTTTGATGTAGAACATCATAATGCTGACTAGAGACTATCTTACTGTGTTTGAATACCAGAGAGGTTAGAGTTAAGCATCTAAAAAAAGCCTCAGGGTTACCAATCACCCGAAACGAGTGAGGATTTGTTGAGAGTTCTATGCTGAGTGTCTCTGGTGTCCTGTAGCTCTTTGAGCAAAAAGCAGACTAGCTGTGAGTGCTGACTTTCAGGGCTGGCACGTGTAGCATGCCTCAGTTTCCACTCATGCCTACATCCTCAGTCTCCTTGTGGTCTTACTGTTCTTACGGAAACAATTATGTCTCACTGCCTTCTGGCCCAGAGCTAGGTATGAGGGAGAGCAAAGTATACATTTGGTGAGAAAATCCCAATACCTTCATTATAGAACCGTTCTTTGAAAACTCCCTGACTGGAAAAAATCAAAAAAAGAAAAAAAAAACAACTGAGGTGAGAATGTCAAATAAATTCTTTTATTTACAGATGCTTATCATGCAAGACTTAGAAGGTAATGTTGACAATGCTTTCCTATAGGCAAGCTTGGAGTGAAGCAAACTGTAGATTATTCAGTTCATGTGAGGGATAAATTGTCCATTGCCTGGACATGTTTCAGTGGTTTAAGAATCCTCTTTGGAATAGTTCTAGACCATTCACTTCTATGGCCTCGTCGTAGTTTCACCTATCCCTAATCTGGCTTGTTTGAAAAGTGTGTGAAGAACAGCTGACAGACACTTTCCTTCCTCTGCTCCTTCTTTTTCCGATGGGTTTCTCTGCTGAGTTGTTCAAGTGACTTATGTTGGCTGTCATTTTTATTGTTATTAGTTAATTTTATTTCCTGTAGCTAGCATACTCATTAAGCATACTCCAATCCTACAGTTTTCTCTGTTTATATAGAATTATAACTCTTATAATGTTTGGCTTTTTTCTTTTCAGTAGTAGGAAACTGTCATTGTTTCTTTTATCTTTGTAAGAGTCTAAGTTATCCTAGCATCCCACAAATTTTTTTTTCTCATAATAAGTGGGAAAGATGATGTGACAATCTCATGTTAAGATCCAGATAAACAAAAATTTTTAGTGCTGACATAAAAGCCTGTTCTTAGATAAATTGAAAGGTATGGCATATTAAATTCCGCCTCTGTTGAAATTGATGTTAGACGCAAATGTGAGGCCTCTGAGACACTGAGATGTGTCATGAGAAGGAAAAGGTAAGAGCACACACCAACCACATCTCCTGGAGCTCAGAGTGAGGAGCCCACATGAGATGCTCACGTCGTGGATGAAATTGTGGCTTCTTTGCTCCAATGGTAACCCCAGGAAAAACAGTGAGCACCTACATCTTTTGTCTTTCCAGTAGATATTGGGTGCAAGCTAGGGGATAGCTGATACTTGCACTGTCCTGGACCTCCCTTGGCACATCTGCCCGAATATCAGAGTTCATCTGTCTCTATCTAGATACTTTTTGATATTCCACATATTGAGGTTTTCATACATAATACTAGACTTACTTATCTGAAGTTATATGAAGTTACATGGGATTTTATTCAGCAGAATTATACAGCAGTGTACTTAAATCATAAGTAGAAATTACAAATATGAGATACAGCTGAATCAAAATACAGATGTATTTTTCATTAAGGGTTTCTATAACATGCTCCCCATCATGGTGGTTTGAATCCTCAGTTATTGAGAAGAAACATATGGTTTGCAGTCAGTTCAAGCCCACCGTTCTCTTCAATGTCCTTTTTGTTCTTTTGTTTTGTTTTGTTTTTTTGTTTTTTGTACTCTGTTAGACTGAACCATGTATACATACTCATCGTGGTCTGGCTAGCTCAGGAAGATATTTGTGCTCTTTTAATTAAGATAGGAATGAGCAGCTATGCAGTTGGCTGTGTCAGACAGATGACTTTGAGTCAAGAGAAGTTAGCTTTCTGGGGAAGATCTCTAATCAGTCATTGGCTGCATTCTTCCCTGAGATTCATGAGCACACTGCCCTGGTTTGCTGATTGGGGGACTTTTTCTGTTGTTCAGGTTCAGTGTTTGGTCAGATTCAAGATCTGTACAACACTGCTTCAAGCAATTATCAGAATGCCTTCTATATGTCATATTGGATACATAAATCTTAATTGCCAGCAACTCTTCCAATTGCCTTATCTGGTGAGAGATTGACTCTTTGCGTAAATTGGATTGAATGATGGTTGGCTCAATGACAGCAAGACATCTCGGGGTCTTTTGTTTCTATTTATCCTACTGCTCAATTACACTGACAGAACTGTTTTTCCTTTACAGTCAGGTAGGCTTGAAGCAACCAAACTCTGGGTGGAATGAATTCAGCTGGGTGGGGTTTTTTTCTGATTTAAAGGGACACAGCCAACTTGAAAATTATTTATTTCAAAATAAAGTAAATAAAAAGAATTACAGGTAGTGTATCTATTTTTGAGTCTTCCTAATCATTTTATATTACAATTTGTAAGCATTTTCTCCCAACTCTAGAAATATAAAATGATTAATGTAGGAAGTTGAACAAGAAATGATAGAGAAGGCTATCAAAAATGTGTGTCAAATGACTAAAAGCATAATAGAAAATTCAAATTCCCTTCCTGGCTACTGATCTTAGGTGATTTTTGTAGCGTTAAAAAAAAAATGAAAAAATCAATGGAAAAGAGAACAGCTATGCAGTTGACAACCTTTCTCTATTTCACTATATCTATAGCCAAGACTTCCTACTAAAATAATCATTCTGCAGCAGTAGTACTAGAGATTAGAAATTTTGTGGCCTTTTGTGATATAAAACAATAATAATAATAAATGCAGTAGGATGAGACAGCATATGTTGTATAGCATTCTCTTTCAAATGTGAACTTCTACAGTGAAGTTTATTGTCAGGCTCACTGAAATCAACAGGAAAACTTCAAAAAATATGCAAACTGTAAAATTAACTATCTGCATAAGACTTTACAGGATTTGGAGCATTAAAAACTGCAGTATAACTCATTCTCAATGCTATTGAATAATACTGATGATATAGCGTCTACTCATGAATAATACTAATGATATAGCGTCTGCTCAGTTAATTATGTTTCGGTTTATACTTTGTAATAATTGAAACTGTTACATTTGTTGCTTTTTTAATTGAAAATGAAAACAAACATGCAAACAACAACAAAAACAGAAAGTTCCTCTCAAGAAAGATGAACATAAGAGTATTGGCCTGAAGGTATCTTACATAGCATGAAAAGCAGTTAGTATTTGCATTATGCTTGGTATAGAAAAAGACACTGTCATATTTAACAAAATGGATGCTATCTCTGCAAAGCAACACGTCATTACTATTCCTTCTGCAACTCAGAAAGTATATAGGTATCTCAGTGCACAAATTCTGGACTTTTTGGAGTATATGACTTCAGTGACTAAATAAGACCCTTGTTAAAGCCAGCTGATTGTCTACAAAGAATCATGGAATCCTTAGAATTGGTAGGGACCTTTATAGATCATCTAGTTCAACTTCCTTGTAATGAACATGGACATCCATTGCTCTAACAGGTTGCTCAGAGCCTGGGCCAGCCTTGTGTCTTCAGGAATGGGGCCTCCACCACATCTAAGCCATTACTTTTTTCCAATAGAGAAGAAGAGAATTTGACAGGTTCTTTTTTTGCTGCCTTTCTCTTTTTTGACATTCCTTAATAATTATTTTGGTTTCTAACAAGATTTGTAAAAACTAATGATGTTGTGGCATTTAATGGGTGCTGTTCTCAAATGCATTTTGATATTCTTAGAAAAATAAAAGTTAGTAAATTAGGATACTAGTGTTGCCATTCACAGAGATATCTTACAATTTTATTTCAAAAACTTAATTACAGTTCATCTCCAAAAGAGATGTTTTCTGGAAATAAAGAATTTGAATTCGGTCTTTCTTGTGCTTTAGAAGTCTGTGCAATATTTTCAGCTGCATAAATTAAAAGTTGCAAGCTCATCTTATATTTTTAAGGCTTATATTTTCACTGAGGCAGATTTTTGAAAGACCTTCATTTTCTCTGAAAAACCCCAGTTTCAACGTGAATCTGTCTATAAACTCAAAAGTTAAAACTACCAAATTAAATTCTGACTTTTCTCTGGTAAATAATTATTTTCATATATATGTCTTTCTTTATTTATTTTTTCACTCACCAATATCTGATAATACTTTCTGATTACTCAACAAAAAATAAAATAGGTTGTTATATTCTTGGAGGAAAGAAATAAGAGGGTTGGATGATAAAAGAAAAAAAAAAGTGTTTCTTTTAATTATTTTTGTGTGCACATCTGCATGTGGAGGACAAAAAAAACACAAGAAATCAGGAAAAAGGTTTGTGTCTTGATAAATATTTTTAAGCAAGTTACACCTTTTCCTTGGTATTTCCATAAGAAAATAAAGTATGCTCTGTATTACTAAATACCAGATGTTTGCAAGTGTGTAACACAAACTTGGGTTCTTATTGTAGCTCAGTTCTAGACCTGTCTTTCCTTGAGTGCAGGAACATCTCAATTGCTTACAAATGGTAGTTACTGCTGCATTGCAGTAAGCAATTTATTGTCTAAATAGGGGAAGACAAAATTCTTCTGTTTATTGTACTGTAAATTGGGTAAGCATGTACAGGGAACTGAGACACAGAATTCCTCATCTGACACATACATGTTTCTTATCAGATAAAATAAACCACTGCATTCTTTTTCAGATCATGTTCTTTAATGCTTAACAGTGTTATCCTTAGCACAAGCCAGGAGAATTTGAATTAAGATTTTGACTATAAATCCAACCCAAATAACTGCAACTTGCTGTTAGACCTTAGCTAAATCTAGACTAGTTCTTTCAAAGCTGTCAACAAATTGTCGTGGTTTCTTACCAGAAAAACTATAAAGGTTCCTTTCCTGTACGTGGGGGCTTGAATATGAAGAATTTTCCTCAAAGAGGGAAAGGGATTCTAGCCCTGAAGTTGGCGGGGCTCACTGAGAGGGCTTTCAACTATATTTGAAGGGAGAAGGGGATAAAAATTAGGCTTGCTAGAGATTAGCCTATGCGCAGCATGCAGGATTAGGAGTGAGACCAGTAGCCCAGTTGAAGTGCATCTACATTAATACATGCAGAATGGGCAACAACATAAGGTAGAAGCCATTCTACAGGAAGAAAGCTATGGTATAGTTGCCATCACCAAAACATAGCGGGATTATCATGACTGGAGTGCTGTAGTGGATAGCTATAAGCTCTTCAAAAGCAGTAGATAAGAAAGGAGAGGCAATGAGGTGACTATATTAGATAGTGTTTCAGAATTGCAGAGCTTAGTGCTGGGAATGATAAGGTCAAGTCCTTATGGATAAGGAATATGGCAAAGGCCAACAAGGCTATTAGCCTGGTAGGAGTCTATCACAGATTGCTCAACCAGGATGAAGAGGCAGATGAAGAATTCTACAAGCAGTTGGTGGAAATCTCACTATTGCTAGCCCTTGTTCTCTAGAGGGACTTTAACTTACCAGACATTTGCTGGAAATACAATACAGCAGAGAGGAAACAGTCTAGGAGGTTCCTGGATTGTGTGGAAGATAACTTCCGGACAAATCTGGTACCAGGAAGGTGCCCTGCTGGACCTGCTGTTTGTAAACAGAGAAGGACTGGTGGGAGGTGTAGTAGTTGAAAGCCATCTTGGGCACAGTGACCATGACAGAGTTCTTGATTTTTAGTTGAATCAGAAAGGAAGTCAGAAAAACAGCTACCTTGGACTTCTGGAGGCCAGGCTATGGACTGTTTAAGAACGCTGATTGGAAGAACTCCTTGGGAGACAGTACTTAAAGGCAGAAGCATCCAGAAAGGCAGAACATTGCTCTTAAAGGCACAGGAACAGGACATTCCTATGTGCTGCAAGATGAGCCAGCAGGAAAAAAAATTAACCTGTTCAAGCATTGTTTCATCCTGTGAAGGGGTGGAGGTGCAGTGGTTCAGGTCACAGCCTGAACCAATGGTTAAGCACCAGGTGAGAAGGCATGGCTAACTCAGGGAGCTCAGGTGCAAGCAATGCACCTGAGTGACAGGAAGAGGTGAAACCTGGATGTACCTCTCCTTGCCTTCATTTAAGGGTTAGCAGCTGAGGGAGCAGCATCTCTCTGGATAGAGATAGCACTTCTCTTGAGTTGTCACTGGATGCTAGAAGGGATGAGTCAATTTTTCTTCTATATTATATGCTGTGTCTCTGTAGTGCCTGTGTCCTACTCACAGGCACTGCCGTTGCCTTCTTTTGCCATGCAGATGGTAAGAAAAAAAACCACAGAGAAGTAGGGACTTAGAATTCATGCTTTTAATCTAACCTTAATTTAGAAGTGTCCACAACAATGAGTCTGTACCAGGATCTGCAATCTTTAGATAGTTGTAGTCATAGTTAGTGGAACACCCTCCACGGAAATAGTAAGATGAGTTTAATGGCATAAACATCTACCTTTCATCCATGTTAATGTACACATTTTTTGTCAAAAGTGGCACAAGTTGCTACTGTGGGTAACATGCCACTGACATCAGTATACATACTGGCTAAGACCTATCATAATTTCACCTGGTACTCAAACACAATTCTTAGACATGGGAAGAATGTTTATATCAAGGAACATGGTGTAGATAATGAATCATTATGCATTTCCATTTTCTTTTATTCTTGAGGCTGATTCAGGAAAAAAATTGGAAGGCATTGCATTTGAGTAACCTGAATCTGTTCATCCTGGGGGAAAGGAGACTGAGAGAGGGTCTGATAAATATTTATAAATATTTAAAGGGAGGTGGAAGACAAATGGATGAGGCCAGGCTCTTCTCAGAGATGCACAGTGGTAGGACAAGGAAGAATGGCCTAAAACTTCAGTATAGGCAGTTCTGTACTAAGATGAGGAAGAACTTCCTTACAGTAAGGTTGATGGAACACTGGAACAGGTTGCCGAGAGAGGTTGTGGAATCTCTTTCTATGGAAATATTGAAGACCTATTTGGGTGCTTACTTGTGCATCCTACAATAAAGAACCTGCTTGAGCAGGTGAGATGGACCTATAGCTGTGTACTTCACAGCTGATCCTGGCCAGCCATTTCTCTTATTTTACACAGCCAGTGTATATACATGAAAGTTATAAAGGTCAGCGAATCAAGTTTCTCTTGTGGCCTACTAATGTATTTTGTCCAAGTTTGATCTTGTTTTTGCTAGTATTAAATCTGTAAGCGCTCAGCTGAATTCAGCAAAGAAGCTGGCCCTCTTCACACTAGCAGGTTTCTATTCCAGAGCAAGGACTGTGATGGGGAGGGTGCATGAGTGTTGAGTGACCTGGCTTTATCTTCTCAGCTGGCTCAGCCCTCTGCCTGAGCAGACTTTGCCAGTCCAAAATTTCTCAGCAGACAATTGGCATTGCTTATGCCAGTACTGATGCTGCATTTTCCACCACTGAAGGCCCTCAGAGAGGATCTTCCACAGTGAATCGAATAAATGGTCTTGTACAGCTCAGCTTCTCTGTGTTTAATCTGAAGCCCACCAATAGATGGTAGGCTTCTGATGGCTCCATTTGTTCATAAAATACAATTACAGAAAACAAGAAAAATTAGATAACAAAATCCCTTTCACTGCAAACAGGAAGAGTTTTGTGGAAAACTCTTGTGGAAAAATAGGAGGACCACAGAGATCAACCTAATTTACCAGTATAGCTGATGATCTCATCTCAGTGCGTGATGTAGTTAAAATAGAGAGGCCTTATTAACTCTTGTTTTGGATGAAGATGTAGTAACAACAACAAGGATACATGGAATTATTGTTTTACTCTGTGGCTATCTATCTGTAACAGAGCTCAGAGACATTCTCTTCAGATTGTAAGTTGCATCCTTTGGAAACCTTACCTTCTGTTTCTTACAAAGTGGACAAGGCCTGTCAGAAGCCAGCAGGAAACATCCAATTGGAACAGTTAGAAAAAGAAACAACAAAAGCAATGTGAGTACCAGGGGCAGAGAGAACCAAGCAATTCTTTCAATCTGGTAAAAAAGGCATGTAACTCCTGCATTTAAGTACAAATGGGTTTATCACGGGAGACTGTAGATAACATGCAGAGTAAGCACAGACATCCCCATCTGTTGGCATTAACTGTTATAAATTTCTTCACAGTTGTACTGTGCTTGGACTTGTGTTTATGGTAGGAGTTGACGAGTTCGCTCCTGACAGAATGGAAAAAAATTATTACTCCTAGAATTTGAAGAAATAATAGTCTGAAATGTTCTTCCTAACTAGGTAAAAAGTTGCTGCCAACATGAGATCAGGTGAGGTGTGGTATTTCTGTCAGCTATGTCTCTTCACGATTTAAAATTCCTAGCATAAGGAAGGGTCCAGAGTTCAAATTGGTCATTCTGGCAGGTAGAGAAGGAATTTTCTCCAATGACTTTAAATCCTCTTGTGAGCAGAAGGGTAGAGAAGGTAGCTGTAGAAGGTAGACAAAGCAAGGTGAAAGTTTGGCTAGTAATTTACTAGAACTGGGGAAAAAAACAAACAAACAAACAAAAATAACCCCGAGATTGTCAGTATTTGCAGTTGAAGTTCTGTTTTGTTGATTTTTATTTCCGTTTCCCAGTTCTATTCCATTCAATAGGACCTGGACTAGTTTGAGAAGTAGACCTTCAGTGACCTAATGAGGTTGAACAAGGCCAAGTGCAACGTGTTGCACTTGTTTTGGGGCAGTCCCAGATGTGTGTACTTACTGGAAGAAGTCACTGAGAGCAGCTGTGAAGAATTGGAGAGTTCTGTGGATGAAAACTGGACATGAAACAGAAGTGTGTGCTTGCAGCCTGGAAGAAAGTCTGAGGGAGTTGGGCTTGTTCAGCCTGGAGAAGACTCTGGGAGAATTCACTGCAGCCTTAAAAGGACTTAAAAGAAGATTATGATAAGGAGGGAGGCTGACTTTCTTTTACGGTGTGATAGTGATAGGACAAAAGGGAAGAGCTATCAACTAAAAAAATGGGAGATTTAGATAAGATATTAGGGGGAAAATTTTCACTCAGGTGGTTGGTGAGGTGCTGGAACAGGTTGCCCAGAGAAGTGGTGGATGCCCCCATTCCTGGAGGTGTTCAAGGCCAAGCAGGATGAGGAGTGTGATCTAGTGTCTGATCTAGTGGATGGCAGCACTGCCCGTAGCACAGAGAAATTGAATGATTGGTTTATTCTGTGTCTATCATCTGTAATAGTAGGTTGCCTCCTTTGGAAACATTACCTTCTGTTTCCTACCAAATGGATAAGAGATGTCAGGAGCCAATGGAAAACATCCAATTGGAATAGCTGGAAAAAGAAACAACAAACACAAACATGGTAGGGTGATTGGAACTAGAGGATTTTTAGGATCCCTACAACTCAAGCCACTCTGTAATTTTTCTGTGTGCTTTCTGTGATTTATCTCATCATCTGACTTCTTCCCCTCATTATTGCCTAGTTTTTTTTTTCCAGTTGATCTCAGTTTTGACTCTTCATTACCGGTACAATTCTGTGTCAATAGAAGCCAACAACAGGATTTTTAATGTATAGTAATAAGATATAAGAATCTTTGTTGTTCAGATTCCTTACTACACACAATTGGAGTGAGGTAGAAGAGTGTCTGTTACCTCACTCATACTTTTGAAAAACACTGTGCAACCAGTCACCACAGTTTGTGTATGGAGAGCTGGCTGGTGGTGCATGTGAAACTTCAGGAACTCAACACCAAAGCTATTCCCAAAGCTAGTTGGTAGAAGGCTACTGAGAATATTTGTGTTCCTCAGCTGTGGCAGCAGTGAACTTAAATTTGGAAGTCTCAGCTGGGCTCCATCCATTACAGTGGTACTCTAAACACATCCATCTAATTCACTGTCCTCAATCAGCCAGAAGACTCCTTTGTAACATAAATGATTTCCAGATTTTCCTTTCCCACTGAGGATAGTATTTTTGATTG
Source organism: Tragopan temminckii (assembly GCA_028571105.1). NCBI lineage: Eukaryota > Metazoa > Chordata > Aves > Galliformes > Phasianidae > Tragopan > Tragopan temminckii. The sequence goes on along the minus strand of JAOWBP010000001.1, from coordinate 61,269,583 downwards.
TGTTTCCCCGAGTATGTTAGCATACATTTTCCAAACTGAATCCTGTTTTTTTTCCAGCCTACATTTCAAATGCCTGTGTTATTTTTGTCATCTTTCATTTGCAGTTATTCATCTCATATGTATATTTTCTTAAACCTTAGTTTGAATATTACTATATACCTTCCCAAGTTTAACATGTTCCAGACTAGCACTCCTTTCTATTTGTAGGCACAGAACCACAGAAAATAAATCTTCAGGAGACCTGAAGATGTCCCTGCTCCACAATAGGATCACTGCTATCTGAACTCTTCCTCATAAACATTTGCTTGGTCCCTGCTTAAAAGTCTCCTAAGATAAAAATTCCAATTTCTGTAGGTAATATATTCCAGTTCTGTTACTCTGCCTAACCAATTAGGAAAGAAAATGTTAATGTTTAGACTAAACAGTGATAGAGTGGTTGAATAATAATCCCTTCCTCAAGAGTCTCATTAGTACTTTTTTCAACTAAACCTGAAAAAAAAGTGGTTCATAACAAAAGATTTCAGAAGAGATCTCAAGAAAATACTTTGGTTTGCCATTAAAAATGTCACTCCGGTCTTCAAAAAGGGCAAGAAGGAAGATCCGGGCAATTATCGGCCAGTCAGCCTCACCTCTGTCCC
>JAOWBP010000001.1:61240365-61260165 GCA_028571105.1 Tragopan temminckii | reverse complement strand
AGGTCATTGATGAAGATGTTGAACAAGACCGGACCCAGCACTGACCCCTGAGGAACACCGCTGGTTACAGGCCTCCATCCGGACTCCGCACCACCAACAACAACCCTCTGCGCTCTGCCAGTCAGCCAGTTCTCAACCCACCTCACTTCATCTGGTTTGGAGTATCTGAATAGCACCTAACTGAATGCACAGAAGTATTTGAGCTGACATTGGAGCCACACTGCTAACAATCGGAAAGCCAGTGGCTACACTATTGTCTTGAAAAAAAGGTTAGTTTACAAATAATATCAATAATAATTGTATCTCTCATTACAGATCAAAATACAAAAGATATAATTGCAAAACTTTGCATTCTACCTTGTTTACATACATGCTGTTAAAAACTAAAAAGAATATCAAACAACTGAAATCAGAATGCTCTCACAGACATGGCAGATTTTGAAGAGGCCTTTTTTGATGAAAATATGACTTACAAAAATATTTGCAGTGCGCTGTAGAAAACTAATAGATCATCAGATACTAGACAAATGAATAAGCAATACTGAACCCCTTCAAGAGTGTTTTTGAAACTCATTGTGTCATCTCCAAGGACAAACTACGAAGATCAATTGTTTTGTGGGTATCATTTAATAAGCATGAAAACCCCTAGTCTACAGCACTGAAAGGATTGTATCTGACAGTATTATTCCTGATACATTAAAATTACAGCATATTTCAGATTTTGAGAAATATACAATGTGTATTCCATATCTTCGTGGATCAACATCATTACTTTGTAGGACTTGTTCTGGTGCTATTTACCTGTACTACTTTGCGATATCAACACCTTCAACCACGGTTACTATGGCCAAGAATAGACAGAATTTGTTTTGAAGCACCAAACAACTCACTGGTTCTGCTCATTTAGACTTTTATTACCACTCTTCACAGCTAATTGTGCCTTATTCTATCACCACTGTGAAATCTAACTGTAATAATACTTTCTCACCACTGGAAAGTTCTTTGAGCTCTGAGATGGCATATATGATTTTTACCACATAAGCACTTCAATCACCTTTTTGCTGATAGTGATTACTCCTGTAGAATCTTTAGCATTAATATGTTTCATGCTTCAAGACTAAGGCATACACAACTGCACTGCATATAACATAACAGCTGTAATTAAGATGCATATAAGCATATACTAATTGTGTCTTCTTCTATCAATGTAAAAATCAATTGAGCTCCGAAACAGATGAAACACTGTTTATGGTTCAAATTAAACTTATTGGATCAGTCTGTAAATGTCATAATTTGTTTTTCCCTTTTTCATACTGTTGTAACTCAAGAAATGATGACAGGTTCTTAGAATAACTTACACACAACCAGATTTGTACCATACTGACAATGTCGTCGATAAAGTTTGGTGTTCGTGTTCACGTGCTTCCATAATGTGCATGGTTATTGGTAAAATTTTGCTTTGCTTTTCTTTTTTTTCTAATTAAGGAATTAAAAAGGAGAGTTAAAAATAAAAACAAACAAAACAAAACAAAACAACTGAGCTTGCTAGCCAGAATATAGATATAAATCACAAGGTGATGGTTTCATGGCATAAGTGAGCACAGAGCAGCAACAAATTAGAAGGCTCATGGACAAAACATGACTAAGTTTTCCTACATGCTTTTGTGACACAGAGCTGAATGGATGGGTGAAGATCCCACCTTGGTCAATCATTGTTCTATCCCTTGAGCTCAAAGTCTCAGTCGTATTGCCACAGAGTGAGATGAACTCAAAGAGGTGAAAGAAGAAACATGAAAACATGGCTTTGTCTCTGCCAGAACAGTGCTTTTGAATAGAGGATTATTCTGATAACCTCTTGTAGGCCACTGTTATCAACTTAGCTGACCTTCAGTTCAGTGAAGGTTATTTGTCACTGTTGATTTCTGCATCCAAATCAGAAACCCAAGCTGAGCTGCAGCAGAGCTTGCTCAAGGCTTTTCTCAAAATTATGTGCTACTGAAGTTACTCTGGGGAGTTAATAATAGCAAGGAATTACCAGAAGCCCCAGGAAGATCAGTGAAGAGCTTGAAAGTTCTGCACAGGGAGAAAGGACCAGAAACAGTCAGCAGAGGTTGCAGGTTGAGGGGAAGGGCAATGGACAGATTGTTGTGCTTTCAAAGTGCAAAAAGTAAGAAAAGCTTAAGTGACCGGCCTTTCCTCTGTCTCCAGACTATTGTATAGACCAATCAGGTACTGCCTGCCCATCCTAACCCACTACTAGCACTTCTTCGTCTTCACTCATTTCCACAGAGAAACAGTCATCTCCAAAGATTCACATTCCTCCCACAATTCTTCCTACCCATACACCAAACTGCCCAAGTACTAAATAATAAGGTCAGTAGGGTTGGGCATCCTGCAGCTAAACAAATATAATATGTCAACTAAGCTGTATTTTTTTTTCAGACGATACAGGCAGTAAGACACAATTGCTTATATATTTGGTATCTGAAATACAATCTAGGTTCAACACTGCATGTAACTACTTCTATATAAGAACGCTTTCAGAAATTTGCCAAAGTTCATTTGAAAAAAACATTTGCTTTTCTCCCAAAACAAGTTTTCATTTCCCCTTATCTGTTTCACTAGAAGTCACTTACTGCTTTCCAATATGAGTTTATTTATTGACAGTTTTTGCTCTATTCACCAATACCACTTAAATAAAAATAAATAAAATCCCTGGTATTTTTGTAACTACAGGTCTTGTCAATCTTTTGCTGGTCTAGAAAAGACAGATTCTTCCAAGTTTTGCTTGTGAAGTAGTGTTGATCCACCTGATAATTCTTGCTGCCATTCCCATGCTCCCTTCCCACTCTGAGTTAAAATTCACCAAATTTAGGTCACCACAAAGGCACACAACACTCCAGACAAGGCCTTAAAGAATTAATACTTCCCAGGTGGTAGCAGAAGTTCTTCTGAGACTTTCAAGAGTTGTATCTGAAGTTTATGACTTCATCACTCTCGTGACTCTAACTGACACTGGTACTCTGACTGATCTTACCACTCCCAATCTGTGTCTTCCACAAGTGATATGCTTGCTATCAAAATCCCTATTTTAATTGCTGTGCTATTTAGTATCTTCCAGTTTCTTTAAGTTCATCATTCAGTTATCATTCACGTTCACACACACAGTGACGCTTAGGTTACATCATTGCTAAATTTTATCTTAGTCCTACTGCAAATACTTTAAACAGCCTAGAGAGTAACCCTTGAAGAACTCCTTTAAGAACGTCCTTCCTTTCTTACAGTGATTATTTACTGTGTTTTTTACTGACTCTGTACTTCCTCTATTGACCCTCATCTATCCCATCTTAAGTGGTAATTTTCCACACAGCATACACTAATGGCTTTTATGTAAAGCTTTTTCAGGGAAGGCATCATTAGAATCAGAAGTATTGGAGCAAGAAAGAAGTGATTTGATTTGTTTAAACTTAGTATATCCTGAAATTGGAGACTCTAGAGTCAGCAGATCTACAGCCAACCTGACAGGACTGTGACAGTTTTCACAGATGGCCATAACAGTAAAAATCTGTAGGAGGAGTAGAAATTGTCTCCATGCCTACTTCTGCTACCCTTCTGTCATTGTATTATTTAAGAACTGCAAGTATAACTTCTTACCATAAAAAATCTGTCTCCTTAGAGACAGATCATATCGAAGCAAGAGAAAATTGACAGAAATTGGGATAGAAAAGAAGGCAAGGATCTAGAAATGGAATCTGCTCTGCTTGATATGAGCAATCTAGTGACCCCAAAAACTGCACACCAGCCTGAATTCTGCCAGGCTTATAACTGTTAACAGCACAAAAGAGCTGAGTGTGGCACAGCATACAGGCTCAACTTACGGTATGGTAGTAGTGTACCTTCTAGAGCACCAACGCATATAAGCAAATGATGAGACTGTGGTCCAATTTTGCTTTCATTGGAGATAAGTTTGGAGTTACTTCACTGACGTGGTTCTTTTCTAGAATTGCACCAATGCAAAAGAGGGCAGCATCTGCTTTCTGAAAATGGATGCCATCAATCTAATTGAAAACAGCAGATGCATCAACAAGCAGCAAGAGGAGACAGTAATGTTCCACTTTTTTCTTTTTTTTTTTTTTGGTCAAAGAACATTTCATTTCTCTCCAGAGAATGCAAGAGGATAAAACAATATGTGCTTGAAAAGTTAAATCTTCTGTTGGTATAAAATCATATACAACTTTTCAGGTAAATGAACCTACAACACCTAAAAACGGGGCTATAATCCCAGTGAAATACCTTACGATTTATTACATTTTATTTACATATATACAGTTATTTACTTTTCAACAAATGGTCTTCCAAAACTTTACAATAAATATTTTATATAAATATATCCATTTAGTGTAAGTGAATTCAAAGACAGATTTACTGAACTTCCAGTGATATTTTGTATGAAGGCAAGGTTTTGCCTCTGAGGCAACACAGCTTCAGTATATTAGAGTGATCACAAAAGTTGATGAGCACTTTCCATAAAATTTCCCTCCTGCAAATCTTTTCCTTTCTTTCATTAAGGAAAAGTTGGACACTGGAAAGTTCAACCTGTAAACGTGCAGTACAGACAACACGGATAATTCCTACAGAGAATGTTTATCAATGAAGTAAAACTCACACTGATCCCAGTTATGAGTAAAGTATAAAACCATGCCGTAATATTCAAGTTCTTGTGCCATCCAGCAAATCCTGAGCAGACTTCCCTGGAGCAAGCAAAAACTCAACTAGTTAGGCAAAGCATACAGAATTGACATGTCTACTAACAATATAAGCCACACTGGAAAATCAATTTTACTGTGGTCCCTTGCCTACTTTCCCCCCACAAACATTCTCCTGGGTTTGCCTCCCTGACCAGAGTCTTGCCTTACTTAGGACATAATGTCCTAATATCACTGAACTCCTTACTGTAATTAACAAGCAGTTTCACTACCAACTATTTCTTAGGCAACTAAGGACATACAGCTTTCATTGGCAATTTTTCATTTTATCTGAGGATTAAGGCTTCTGATCCTGTAGACACCTGCACTTCTTAAATTTACATTTAAAGCAGATGGCAGCAAATTGGGGATTGCACTGTAAGCATGCTGATAATATGGCTACAAACATACTCAGAATGTGATTTGTCTGGAGTGTAACCTCCCAAAAGCAGAGATGAAGAGATCAGATCTCAGTTACTACAATGTAAATAGAGTTATCTTGCGCTTACATGTCTGCAGCTGAGTGCAGAATCTCATTTAGTCTTTAACTTGTCCATGGCCTGCATAGTTCCACCACCGCATTTAGAAATGTTTCTGCTTTTGTTTTTGCCAATATAAACTTAAAGAGAAGCCTGACTTTTCTGAGCTCAGTAGACTTACTTGGACTCAAGTCAGATGAGAGTTTTTGGGAAAGCTGAGGTTAACTCCTGCTGTAATCTGCATTCCCTGATGTAAACCTCAAGAGAAGAAAAAACGAAGATAAGCACTTTAACAGATAGTACATATGTTTTGACTGTATGCAGAAGATTCAGTATAAATAAAGGTAGTTGTGTTAAATGGAGTTTTGCCAACTTATATCAGTAGATGGTGAGGATCTGGCTCATACTATGTTTTTGTAGTTTACAGTTATCTTTCTCTCTTTTCTTCACCTAGAATCAGACTCTCCATTTAGGCTGTAAATTTTAATTAGGAAATCTCTCCTCATTAATTCATATTTGTTAATTTCACAGGTGGAAAAGAAACCTTACCTACCTCTGCTACAACAGCAGAAGCTGGAGCTGCTAGTTCTTTTGCTTTTAGGGATGATCCTGTTCTTTTCATCATAGTATGAAAGACGCTTCAGCCCTTACCCTGCTTTTTGCTCCCTTGAATTTCCTTTATACTCATTCTTCTTTATCTCTGCAGGGATCTCTGCACATCAAATGAGTGGGTCTAGTAGAGAACACTTAGTCCTGTCACCTTCATCCTTCCAGCTGCTGTAGCAGTGACTTTTATCCATATAAGCTGGATCAGAACGAACAGGGCCAAAACAGAAAATTGCTCAAGGAACTCAACGTGCAACATTTTCCAAACAGGAACAGAACTTTCATCTTGTAGAAAACTTCAGGAATCCTTCAGTAATATTCTGAAATACTGCAAAACAACTTGTCATGCCTTTTAAACTTACAGTCCATCAGATGGTTGATAAGCAGTGGATAAAAAAGGCATCCACAATAAAATTCTTCTTTTCTTTCCCTCACTGATTTCTCCCCTGTTCTGATTTGGTGCAAAATATCCCATGGAAAATTTTCTTTATAACTGATTGTCACAGAATGGCCAAAGGTTCAGGAAAAAGTGGTAGTCTTGTCCATAGCAAAACTTTATTTCCTAGTGAGATTGTTAAAAAAAGGATTCTGTGTTTTTTAAAGCAACACTCCTCCTTGTATTCTTTGTTACTGAGCACTCAGAAAACTCATTGACCAGTTGGCCGCCTTGTCCCTAAGCGTGTCTTTCACACATCCTTCATCTCTCCATGTACAAGGATATAAAGTCCCTTCCTATCTCCTTGTTTGAACTGCCTGTTTTCAAACACTGTTAACAGTCTGTCAGTTTGGAGTTTAACAGGGCAGCTGTACACAATATAACACGATGGGATCTTCACTAACCAAAGAAAATGGCTGTAAAGGTGGCGTGCTAATAACTGAGGACTGAACATATTCAACAGTGCTTTCGCTTGTAGCCACAGTCACAGGGTAGAGAAATCTGCGAGATTGCTATGAATCCTTGGAGATGCTACTTTGCTTCAAAAGATGTGGTCTGCCTTAAGAAGAAAATAGCTAAAAAGATAGACAGATTGGTATTTCAAGCATCCAGAGGTGACTGCTAACAGCTGAAAACTTAAGCGCTCTATAAAGGCACAATGTCACTTAAGTCAATTGCAAAAATTCTGAAGGCTGCTTAATAAAAATGCTGAATACCAGAAGTGCAAAATATTGCTGATGACTGCATGACTTGACTATCCTGGTTTGATTTTTTTTTTTTAGGAGATGCTTAAAAACAGATTTGCATGCTTGAATAAAACTCCCAGGTTACACTTTCCAAGCTAGTTAACTTTTTGTATTTCTCTTAGCTCTAACACAGAAAATCCAGGGAGAAAACAACACTGCTGTTTTACACATTTTCATTTGCACACAGTTTCCAGAACTGAAAAATATGGAGTGCAAAAAAAACTGCACATAAAGTGGTCTGTTTGCAGCAAAGTTCCTTTGCATGTGTGTGTCTATATGCTTAGAAACCCACAGCTGAATTTCACTTGATAGCAGAAGCTCTTATTACCAGAACATCTCTACAAGACATGCTAGAGTTTATGTTACTGGTTAAATGTCTCACGTCTTTTTTTGTTGTTGTTGGAGTCTGCATGCCCAGCCACGTACCACGCTGGCTGAAAGAACAACCTAGCCTTCAGAGGTATGGCTCCTGCCTGGCAGGGGCAGAGTGGTTGGGCCAAAGGGAAGAAACAAGCACAAGGAATTTTCTGACGTAAGCAGAGCATAGCTCATGCCTTCTCCTGAACTCGTGCTTAACCTGAGCTTTTTATATCTTACTTTGAGGAAACTTGTATCAGCTGATACACTTCTGCATAAAATAATCCCAAACATGGGCATTCTACTAGGAGACAGCAACAGCCTCAACACATCCTTCTTAAATAGCAGGTTCTTCTGCTAGCTTAGTGCATTTGCAAGGACAACATAAAACTGAAAGCCAATCCCTTGCATTCAGAAGAATATTTCATTGTACTGAATCTGATATACAACTAAGAACAACAACAGCATTTTGCAGAATTAATTCAGAGACCAAGACAACTTTTTACACAAAATCAACAGAGATCCCACCTTGCAGTGGGATCCAGTATTATTGACCGACAAGTTACATGCTTCAAGAGACGCAGAATGAAACCTAAAGCCCAGAAATTCAGATAAATTTGCCTCAGTTCCAAAGAACCAAAAAAGCACTAGACACTTACAGACATCTGTGGAGGTAGCCTGGAAAGTCACATTCTGCTCTCTTTATTCAGGCAAGCTCCTCTCATCTACAGAGCCATTACCATACCATACCACACCACACATGGTCTCCCGGGCTGATCTGCAGTAACAAATGGCTTTTTGCTGCTGATGAGTGAGAGAGAACAGACGAATCAGTGCAATGTCTGTGCACTGACCTAAGGCGAGTTCCTTGTACATTAGAAACCTTTGAGAAGACAATGGGTCTCTGGAGTAGTGCAGCAGTTAGGACTTACACAAACAACTTCTACCATATGATCATGACCCAGATGAGGAGAGACACAATAAAAGCACTCTAGGCATGGAGCCAAATCTCAGGACAATGGAAAATAAGCAGGGTAACAAAGATGCAAACAGATCCCATCTCACAACTCTGCCAGCTCAGACGGTATTAAAGGACATGTCCTTAGCAATCTCAGCCTTATGTTTGAAAAGTATGATAAATACATATACATGAAACATATTCTATATATTTTGCACCTTGTAATTACATCTGTTTTGTGGATTATTCAGTGGACAAAGAATTGGCTGGATGGTCAAAGGGTTGTGGTCGATGGATGAATGTCCAGGTAAAGGCCAGTGATGAGTGGTGCTCCACAGGGGCCTGTCTTGGGACCAGTGCTCTTTAACATCTTTCTTAGTGACACAGACAGTGGGATCGAGTGTACCCTTAGTAAGTTTGCTGATGACACCAAGCTGAGTGGTGCAGTTGATATGACATAAGGAAGGGATGCCATCCAGAGGAACTTGGACAGGCTTGAAAATTGGGCCCACAAGAAATAATGAGATTCAACAAGGCCAGGTGTGACACTCTGCACTTGGATCAGGATAATCCCAGATATGTGTACACACTGGGAGAATTCCTTGAAAGCAGCCCTGTAGAGAAGGACTTGGGAATCCTAGTGGACAAAAAACTAGACATGAGCGAGCTACGTGTGCTTGCAGCCCAGAAAGCCAACAGTATCCTGAGCTGCATCAAAAGAGGGATGGCCAGCAGGGCAAAGGAGGTGACTGTACCCTTTACTCTGCCCTTGTGAGGCCTCATCTGGAGTTCTGCGTCTGGCCTGGGACTCCCAGCAGAAGAAAGTTGTGGAGCTACTGGAGCAGATCTAGAGAAGGGTCATGAAGATGACCAAGGGGCTGGAGCACGTCTATCACAAAGAAAAAATTGAGGGAGATGGGATTGTCTAGCTTGGAGAAAGCCATGAGAAAACCTCATTGTGGCCTGTAGGGGAGGCTATAAGCAGAAGGGAGACTGATTTTTATATGGTCTGATAGTGACAGAAGAAAAAGGAAGGGCTTTCAATTAAAGAGGGGGAAGATTTAAGTTAGATGTTAGGAAAAAATTATTTACTCAGAGGGTAGTGAGGCACTGTTTCCCAGAGAAGTTGTGGATGCTCCATCCCTGCAGAATTTCAAAGCCAGGTTGGATGGGATACTGGGCAGTCTGATCCAGAGGCTGGCAACCCTGACCATGGTATGGGTGTTGGAATTAGATTATCTTGAAGTCCCTCCAACCTAAGCCATTCTATAGTTCTATGATACTATGATTCTGCCTGTCTTTGCTTTCATATACATTCACATTCAAAAACAAAAACAATACATGTATTTGCATGAAAGTTTACCAATAGAATCTAAAAGTATTTGTTTCCCCTTTTCATCCACTAGCAGCATTTGAAACATTTTAAAATTGGGAATAGGCAGAGATAAATGTGATTTGTGAAGAAAAACATGCATCTTAAAATGAAATTCTCTGGTCCCTTGACAAGCTCAGCAATGCAGGCTAAGGAATGTATTTTGCATTGCTACTGTAAGTTGCGCTTATAAAATCTAGTGCATGAAAAAATCATTTCTGTGCCTTCAATTTAAGAAATACCCAGAACTGGCTGAATCAGTAATAAAGCAAAAATATCATTTCAAGGTTACCTCTTTTTCCTCTCATTTTAAAGTTCTGGGGTATGCTGTTGAGTTTGTGCAGACGTTTTAGGGAAGCTAGTGTAAGGGTCAGCCTCTAATGCCAATACATTTACCCAGGGGTAATTTATGACTGTGACCCACAATATCAGCGGAATTTTCAGACAGCACAGGTAGTCGTGTTTTTTGGCAATATCAACATAATACCAGCATGCAAACTTTCCTCAGCTACAGAAACACTTCAATAAAAATGCAGTGGAGTCAACTGTGTTCACATGCCTGAATACAGAACTGAGTAGCTGAAGCATAAAGTACATCTCACTAAACACTTGTGGAAATAAATTGAGGAGATAACAAATCAATTTTCTCAAAAGTGAGAAGGCACCACTACAAAGGTTAACTTGGTACTATAAAAGCCAAGTAACATCAGGACACTGGCACAAGTAAGATTTAAATAAGATCAAAACACAGAGAATCTTCAACAAGCCTGTCAAATTATTTATGCCCACTTACGATAAATGCATATATGAAGTAGCAAAGTGCTTTTATACTTATGCAACTTTTTAGAAACATAAAATAAGAGGATTTTCTGCAAGCCAAGTGTTGCAAACAAGAAAGGCATCTGTTTGCCGACTTTTCCCTACAGCTGCAGAACTCACTGTGAGGCTAGCTAAAGCATTTCCATTATTCAAAGGCAATGGCATTGCAGGCGTGACTGATCCCACAGCCAACGGCACCAAGCTGGCACAGGAACCAAGGGTACAGCTTGAGCCAGATGTTCCTAGCCCCATTAACTACTTACTCCCTGCAGAATCCTTCAGCTGAAGTTGTTGCAAGGACTTCTTTGCTAGTAGAGTAGAAATATTAGGCTTCTAAGCTAAAACTGGATTACAGTGGTCTTAAAAAAAAAAAAAAAAAGACATCCATGAGGGAGCAGGGAATGACAGCTAGCACTCCACAGAACAAAGCAAGAACATTTCTGACTGCACACAGCAACAAGAAACAGCATATCAGGACAGAAGAGCCCATTATCACAATTACTCTGTTTACGGTATCACAATCCACAGTCTGGTATGTAAATGCTGAATAGATCCAACTGCTAGTGGGAAGACAGCTGTGCAGCAGCTTGCAGCTCTGTGCCTGGACCCAGGATAACAAAACTGATCACACTTCTGTCAGCATTTTCTTCTCTTTATAACCCTGATTACCAGGGGGAATGAAATTGGAGTATTTCATGGACTCCAGGTCTTCCACTTCCAAAAATTCAGACTTGCTGAGAGACTGATTACTGTCCCCCTTCTTGGGCTCAGAGAAGGGTGACTGCTGCTGGCCACAGGTGACATGGGTGTACTGGCACTGCTCTTCATTATCAGTCTCTCGATGGTAAAAGTAGTTGAAGTTGGACACAATGACAGGAACAGGCAGAGCAATGGTGAGCACACCCGCAATGGCACACAAGGAGCCCACAATCTTGCCACCAATTGTCATGGGATACATGTCCCCATAGCCCACAGTGGTCATGGACACCACTGCCCACCAAAAAGCATCAGGAATGCTGGTGAACAACGAGTCAGGGTCATCGGTCTCTGCAAAGTATACGGCACTAGAAAAGAGGATCACACCAATAAAGAGGAAGAAGATGAGGAGGCCTAGCTCCCTCATGCTGGCCTGGAGAGTCTTTCCCAAGATCTGTAGCCCTTTGGAGTGCCTAGAGAGCTTGAAGATCCTGAACACCCTGACCAGTCGGATGACTCTGAGGATGGCCAAGGACATAGCTTGCTGCTGGCCCCCATTGTTGCTGCTGCTCCCAGACTGCTGCTTCTGCTGTGGTTGCTGGGCCAACTCAGTGCCCAGGGTGATGAAGTAGGGGATAATTGCCACAATGTCAATGATATTCATAATGTTGCGAGAGAAGTCAGGCTTGCTGGGGCAAGTGAAGAAACGCACAAGAAGCTCAAAGGAGAACCAGATGATGCACAGTGTCTCAATGAGGAAAAAAGGGTCAGTGAAGAAAGGGCCAGCGCCAGCAATGGGTTGTGGAGACTGTGGGGTCCCGCTTGGTGGTGGTGGTGGCAGCAGTATGTCATCATCAAGTACAGCCAGCTCCCCGAAGCCAGGCTGAGTAACCTTGGGCTCCTGGCGAAACTCAGGCAGGGTCTCTAGGCAGAAGATGACAATGGAGATGAGGATCACCAGCACAGAGACAATGGCAATGGCACGGGCTGGTCCAGAGCTCTCAGGGTACTCAAAGAGCAGCCAGACTTGGCGCTGGAAGTGGTGCTCAGGCAGGGGCTTTTCCTCCTCCTGAATGAAACCCTCATCCTCCCGGAAGGTCTCAATGGCCTCCTGGCCCAGCTGATAGAAACGGATCTCCTCCAAGAAGATGTCGAGGGGCACATGGACTGGCCGCCGGAGCCGCCCTCCGGACTGGTAGTAGTAAAGGATGGCGTCGAAGCTAGGTCGGTTGCGATCGAAGAAGTACTCGTTGCGGAGAGGGTCGAAGTAGTGCACCCGGCGGCTTGGGTCGCCCAGCAGCGTATCGGGGAAGATGGAGAGGGTTCGCAGCTGCGTTTCGAAGCGCAGCCCAGAGATGTTGATCACTAGCCGCTCGCTGCTGCAGCAGCCGCTGCCGCCCTGCTCCTCGCTCGTCGCCTCTGCCTCGCCACCGACCACCTGCGGGGCCGCCAGCGCCAGAGGCTCCTCCGCCCGCATGCCGCCGCCCTGCCTGCACCCCCACTTCTCCTTCAGCGGGCAGCACCACCCGTCATCCGCACGCCGCCGCCGAACCGCCCACCGCCCCGCCTGTTGCGCCACTCCCGCTCTGCGCCTGCCCGGCGGCTCGCCCGGCGGCCCCTCCTTCTGCCCCGGTCCTGTTCCCGGTCCTGGTGCTGGCGGCGGCGTGCTCAGCACCGTGCAGCGGTTTTGCCTTCCGCGCTGCGTGCGTGCGCGCACACTCACACGGGAAGGGGAGCGAGACTGGAGACTACGAGCTTTGTTGATCCATGCCACAATTGGCATTTGAAACCGAGCAGAAACTCACAACGGTTCACTTTGTCCTTCTAAAAATTGAGCTAATGGGTAAGGTTGCCTCCATCCTTCCTAGGACAGAAGTCTGTCTTTCCCTTGAAAGCCCTTTGTTGGTGCTAAATATTAACAATAATAGAAAAAAAAAAAAAAAACCACAGACTTTTATCATCATTGTATCCAATGCCTTTGCTGGCTGCAAACCGTATGCATATAGCTTATACTATCTTAGCAGCATGGATACAGAAGCAAAATATTTTCCTCTTTACTTCTTCTACTAACTAGCTGCTAATACTCAGTTAATTCAGGCCTTGGACTTTCTGACCAGCTCATGGTGGCTGTCCTGTTTGTCTCTGTCCTCAGGAGGGAGGTGAACATAATCTAAATGTTGCTTAATCCATTTTCCTTTCTCATTCAGTAGCACTGAAACTCAGTAGCTGCTGCAAAAGGAAGCATATTTTTTCATTTGTATGAAGATGTCTGACACAGAAAGAAGTGTATTTTTCTTTCATATTATACATATTGCATGGCAAGCAGATGAAAAATATGTTTCTGAAGAATATATCTTTAAAAAATATATTTACCATTATAATAGAAAAATGGTTCTTGCTGACACTCCTTTTTCAATTATTACAATAAATAATTTGTTCACATGTTTGAATTATTATTGTGATTTATTCACTCACATGGTTGACAACTAAGAAATAATTTAAAGAACAGCTTTTGGGAGGGATGGACAAACTCTTGTACTTTATAGGAGGATACAGGGCATGCCTATGTTGCAGTAATTGCTGTGAACCTGCACGAGGTTTGAACCAGTGAGCTTCAGTAGCACAGAAGACAGCATGGAGCTCCTCAAAAGCTTTCAGTATGATTTGCTGGCCCACACAGACTTTTCAAACTGCCACAGCTCTGATCCTCGCAGTACTTGAGCTAGTAGTGTTGCAGATAGCTCTGATTCCCACGTGTGGTATGCAGTCTCATCCAGCCATGGCTTCCTGCTCTTCTTGGCTGCTGCCACAGTCCGTCTTAAAGCACGCACCCAATGTTTGCTCCTGAAAGCCCTTAGGAAGTGAAGTCATTTTGTTTCCCGGTGAGTACTTGGGTCATCCCTCATACTCAGTATCAATTCTGTAAGCTTTTGCAACATGCAACTAAACCCTTTTTAGCACTGTCTGTTCCCTAACTGCTCAAGGTGTTACTGCCTGTGCAGCCACTCCCCTCGCTTCTATATTAAGAGGCTGTGCCAGCTGTCACTGCTCAGCCTCCATGAACCATCTTGATGGAATAGCATCTTGCAATAGTACACAACTTGCTGGAGAAGCACAGGAGGAGAGAGCCAGAGCTGCCAAAGGAGACAAGATGTATTCTCCCGAAAGCAACACAGCAATATCATAATTTTCTCTGCAGAGTGATTTGGCAGCTATGTTTGGGGCCAGCACCCCAAGATTAGTGCCAGCTAAAGGTACCACTAAGCTGCTCTCTGAGCTAGTAGCTATGTTCATATCTCCAGGCTCAGCTGTGGCAGGTCGCTTCAGTTCAAATGTTAAGGATGACTACATCCTCCCCAGGACATAGCAGTCAGTAATCATGAGGTGCACAAAATGATCTTCATAGATCTGTGGGAGAACTTGCTCCTGGTTCTAGCACAGCAAGACACCTGATTCTGGACTTTCATCCTAGTAGAGAATCAGGAAGGGCATTGCCCCCTGGAGCCTGGCTTTGATAGGCACCCATCAATCTGTGGCATGCAGTTCAGCTTCAGCAATCCAAACAGTTCCTGGGCTATCTTACAGACCACTGAACGTGGTTCAGCATTTTGGATAACCATATTAATTCCTTTTAGAGCTTTTTCACTGGTTTTGAAGTGCTCAGCACTGGATCTGCCATAAAATCATGGATATGTAGCATTTTCTCACAAAAACCAGACACAGGGCCCCTCAAGATAAGTACTCCAAAACTGAGACATCCTCTTTGAGTATCAAGATTTGTATCACGATATACACAACTTCTTCTCCACTTCCCATTGTGTATGGGAACTATTGAATCACGGTCTGAATCTCTGTTTGATCACCTGAGGCAAGCAATAAGTCAGCTGTGGGATCACAGGTGAGGGCAATTCACCTATGTGACCAGAAGGAGTGGAACTTGGATCCACCCCTCCTAGACCCCATTTAAGGGCTGATTGCTGCTAGAGAAGGTTCTCCTCCTGGAAATTGCTCCCTTTGGACTTTTCCTGCAAGCCCAGGACATGGGTGAGCATTTTCATTTATTTTCAATTATCTCTTTTCACTGTGATAATCTTTCTAGCTATACACTCTGTAGATACCTGCCTAACCACTCAGTGTATTTGCAGATTATACACCAGCTTAACCATTCTGTATACTTGTTGATTCTACAAATGGTTTCTGGATATTCCATCTTCTCCCAGACTTTTCAGTTTCCAACCCAGATATCTCATGCTCACCTGGCTCAAGAGGGATACTTCTTCCCACATTCATATACTCTTCTCAGTTATGGAGCATCTCCTCCCTTTTACCCTACTAGTTTCTTCATTTATTTGCAGATCTGTAGCCCTAAGTATCAAGATCAGTATAATTTTCTTATCCTTTTTGTAGAAACCCGGTAGAAACTGGATCCTGTGTAATTAGTACTAAAGACAATGAGTAACTGCCTAACTCAGTAGAAGGAGACACAGAACGAACAGGAGAACGGCCTACTTCTAGATAGACTACAGAAAGCTCAAAGCTGTGTTTATACCAGCAAACCACCAAACATACTTATTAAGTTACTGCTTAGTAAGCGTGGCATTGGTCTGGAACTATCCAAGTCAGAAAGTTAGCAAAGATGAGAGAGCATCCCAACAGGTAGTTAAATTGTTCTCTTTAGAATTGAGGTGGAGGAGTTATCAGGCATTTGGCTCTGTCAACACGAATAAGGGTGATGGAGACCTGGCCTGCAGAACAGCAATGGCCTAAGAAACCATATTGAAATAGTGCTCTCCATGGTCATTGGAGGGTGTCTGGCAGATTCCTATGAGGGACAAGCTGGAGCATGGGTGTCCAGCTTCTTTTGGCCTACCTGGGCCACCTTGAATAAAGAGGAATTGTCTTGGGCTGCATGTACATAGATCACTCTGACAGTAATGCCTCATATTTATTTCCATGGAAATGACAACAAATACGAAAAGCAGAAAAACTCTTTGATAGAGAAAATCCTAGTTACAAAACAGTGTTTTTCAGTGCAGTCACTGCCATTAGCTATGCATTTTTCCAGTGATGAACGAGAGCATACATGTCATGCTCTTAAAAATCTGTATCACTCACTGGAGATGACCCACTGTCACCACTGTTAAAACACACCACCCACTGCCTCACTGTGATGACATCCACTGTTTGGTCTACATAAATGTTCAGCAAGCAGCGATGAATGGCAAAGGGTGCTATTTTCTCCACTTAAAGGAATTAAATTCCACTCCTTTGTTTCATGTGTACTTCCATGTCATACTACATTTTGTTACTATGTCCCTCTGCTGCCATATATGGCAACAAAATTTAATGGAATATTGGTGGGAAGGTTCACCCTCTACTGCCATATCACCAACATTTATCTCTGAGGTAGTAGGCCAACGAAACAGGAGGCGTTACTCTCAGAGCAGTACTCAAAATATATATGATATAGTTAATGTATATAAGAAACAAAACTTACTTTAATTTTTATTGTTTTTCTATAAAACATAAAGAGAGCAACAAAAACATAAAACAAGTGTGTTATTTGACTTTTGTTTTTGTGAAACTAAACATCAGTCTATTTGATGGCAGTGGTTGCAATTCTTAGTGAGTTCTCAAGGTGTTTGGCAGAGATGTTTGATGAATTCTTGTACTATTCTTGTATGTCACCCTTGAAAATAGTTGTTCACAATGTATATGCTGCCAAAAAGCAATGACTTGGGTAAGGCATGATTGTTAAGAGGGGATATTTTTTTCTTTCAAAAGAAGTTTTATAAAAGTCTAGGACAGAGATATGATCAAATTTTTGACTTGAATATCTGATGCTGGGGCATTCAAACATGGGGACAAGCATTTGGCAAAAGCCACCTGATTAGTCAAGACTCAGGGATCTGCCAATGGAGCCGTTCTGCCCAATTAAACCTACTGAACTATTTCTACCTCAGCAGGCCCATGATACTTCAGGCCATTAAGGAAGACATACAAACAATAGATGGGCTTGGGATTGAGGAGTGGACTTAACTATGAATGCTATTGCACAGGTTATCCATTAATGTGAAACGTGCTGTAATTAAGCAAGCCAATTGGATAAAATGTCTCTTTTGTTTTTTTATGAAGGACAATGAAATATAAATACAGAGAAGCCTGTGAGGTAGATTATACCATACTCCCACAGACTCACCACAGCAAACGCTGTGTGTTTAAAATGGTGGAAACAATCACTGGATGATTGGAAACATATTGCGTGTCCCATGCCACCACCTGACTAATCTTGGTCTTGAAAAGCAGATCTTTTGGTGACATGGCACCCCAGAAAGAACTGAGTTAGACAATAGGACTCATTTCCAAAACAATCAAATTACTGCGTGGACCAGTGAGCACGGTATTGAGTGGGTATGTCACATTCCCTGCCATGCACCAGCCTCTGGAAAAATTGAACAATACAATAAACTGTTTAAGACTACATTGAGAACAATGGATGCTGGGACACTGAAACATTGGACACACATTTAGCAAAAGCCACCTAGTTAGTTAAGACTCTGGGATCTGCTGATGGAGCTGGTCGTGCCCAATCAAACCCCCTGCATACCATAGAAGGGGATAAAGTGCTAGTGGTGCACATAAGGAATGTGTTGAGCAAGACAGTCTGGGTTATTCTTGCTTTGCCTTGGGCGAAGGTATGCCTATTAATGGAATTGCTTTTGCTCAAGGACCTGAGTACGTGCAATGGGTAATGGGGAAGGCTGGGGATGTCCATTGTGTACCTCAAGGTGATTCTATGCTGGTTGAGAACAACTAATAATTTGAATTGTATGATGTTAAATTGCTATTGTAAAACTGTATGTCATAATTATGGTTGTTATGCGTCTTGTTAGTAGTATTACTGTGAGTACTACCCAGGTTAAAGAAGAACCAACTCTGATGGAATCATAATTAATTTCTGCATGCAGTAACCCTACACTGTGAATCATCCCTCCTGCACTGAAAGAGCTCAGATTTATGGATTAAAAGAATACATGGGAAATTTAAATGGATGGCCCATAGTCTGTGGAAATTATATATGTACATCTGTATCACAAAGAAAGATAAATGATAGTAATTAGTTACGATGTGTAGAAATTGTGGGACCAGATCATTATGTAAAAGGTATGGAATGTCTTAGGTTCATCTGGGATGGAACTGCTTTCTTCAGAGTGTTTGATATGATGCTATGTTTTGGATCTAGGAGAAAAATAATGTTGATAACACACCAATGTTTATAGTTGCTGCTAAGCAGCATTGTATGGAGCCAAGGCCATTTTTAGTAAAGGGTACAAGGAACTGGGAGGGAACAGAATGCTGACTTAAACTTGTCAAAGAGATATTCCATACCCAATGACGTCATACAGAATAGGTATTAAAGGGATTGGGAGTTCATGTGGCTGTCTTTCACTACACAGGGAGGGCACTGGTCACTCGCTGATAAGCAATTGCTTGTGCATCACTTCGTGTAGATAAGACTATGTAAATATTTATATTTATGAACATAACTAGTATCTTTTTCCTTTTATCTATCTTAGTGAATACACTTATCTCAACCCATGATTTTACTTTGCTGTTCTCATAGATAGCCTCCCTCATGCATATCTCCCAGATATAATCCTGGAGCCGTGCTACAGCATTCCATAGACCACTATGGATAGGCATATCCAGTTTATTAGGCCACGTTATTCAGCATGCACCCATCAACCATTGAATTAATTAGTGTTTTTTCTTATTATGCTGTACAGTAGAATATAGTCTTTGTCTGAGGGCAGAGTGAGTGGTATTAGAGGCAAGTTTAGAGACTTCTGGACCATTTACAACAATACTCTCTGCGCCATATCCCATAGGTGGAATTACCATGCCAGTGGACTCTGTCTTGGTTTCTGCCTGATTATTTGCACTAGATTCATTAGTGCGGCAGCTGTATATGGGCGAGCTGTTACATGTAGTGCCTTCTGGGCGGAGGAGCCACTGGTTGGGCGCACACATACCGGTCCATCTTTCATCATCTTTGTTTTCTTTGTTCCTTTAGATCAGATCTCACAAGGATCCAACTCAGGTGAAGCCTCAAGATTCAAATTCTTGTTTTTCTTGTCTACAAAATCAGGGTTATACAGGCCTGTTTGCTCAGGGGCCTTCATAGATTCTAGTCACATATCCTGGATTTTTTTCAAGGGAATAGCCAGAGTTGCTTTTTTTACAGTAAATACGGGAAGCTGTTGCTCAAGTCTTTTGATTGGGTGACGTAGCAATTAGTTTCTGTTTTCCAGGGCATTCTTTGATAGGTCTAATCATTTCAAAGCCATTAACGGTGTCCACACCATGGTGGACAAAGCCAGCTGTCATTTTTTTTTGTAGTTAGTATATTTTTTACTAAGACCATGAAAGTATTCTGCCATGCAGGTTGGGAAATAAGAAATAGCGCTCCAGTCCTGCAAGGGGCTTCATTACCTTTATTGCAACCCATGATTTTACTTCGCTGTTGTTGTTTTGTTTTTTTTTCCTGATTCTCTTCCCCATCCCATTGGCAGTGGAGTGGGAAGG
>JAOWBP010000001.1:61221856-61240265 GCA_028571105.1 Tragopan temminckii | reverse complement strand
CCCCCCTTTCTGGTGCACCAGAGTTTGAATCAGAGAGGGCTGCATTCCTCAGCTCACCTTTTTTTCCTAACTGTTTCTGGGAGGGGTGAGTTAATTCCTCTTTTGTTACATTGTTATATAGTGCCTGTATCCCAAATAAAGGCTCTGTCAACACCTCTGTTTACTTTACATTTTGGCAAGCCAGACAGCCAAATACCTTTAAAGATAATCCATCATAAGCCTCCTAAAATATTTACCATGGCATTTCTGAACAATATCATGGGATGGTTTGGATGGGTAAAGACTACTCCTTTGAATGAACTTTTGCCAGGGCACATCCCTGGATTCTCACATCCACAAAACTCGCATCCCTTGGGCCTCTAGGTGCAAACTGGGGTAGAAAATCCACCCCTGCTGAGTAGAGCAAGTCCAAGACTGCCTAATGAGGCTGAATGTATACAAGCCTATGGGGCCAGATGACATGCATTTCAGGATCCTAAAGGAGCTGGCTGATGTGGTTGCTGAGCTGTTCTCCATCATATTTGAAAAGTCGTATCTGTTGGGCGAAGTCCCTGGGGACTGGAAAATAGAGGAAACACCACTCCCAATTTACAAGAAGCGCTCATCAACCACAGCAACTCATGGCTTGATTTACTGCTAGAGTACACTAATATTAGACCAATGTAACTCCATTGATTTCTGCAGACTTACAGTTTTATTATACTGCAGTAATACATCATTTAACACAGCACTCATAATTTGATGAAGGGACTACATGGCAAAAATCTTGTTTGATTTTTCCAGCTGTATTAGCTGATTTAATCCAATGTATCACTTCTCCATGCAGTTCTTGAGGTTCTCAGTCCAACCACAGCGTTGGTAGAAAAAATTATAATTATCTAATATAAAATTATAATTATCTAATCTCATTAGCCTCTGAACTGAAAGGTACTTGAAAACTACTGGTGGTAGGTACCTCAAGCAATACATAGTAAACAGTTAAAATCAATTCAGCAGTATACACGAAGGGAGAACTGTAAAGAACTGGTCCAGGGCTGTGCGTATCTGTCACCAAAAGGGCTGTTCTGCATGAGAATATTTGCCTGTGTTTTTTCAGCTGAGTTGTAGCTGTCTTGGAGAACTTGGAAAATTGGGTGGAATTTCTGCACTTTCACATATTTCTCTATTTGTTTTCTTGATCATGCACATAACACAAAAGCTATCCTATAAGTTTCTTACTTTTCTTGTTCTGTTACATGCTGTAGAAGGGAAAACATTAACCCTTTGACAGGCGCTATACTGGCTTATCAGAAGTATGCATAAAAAACAATTTAGGGTGAAAGAACAACTATTATGTAGAAAGGAAACACAGGAAAACTTAGAATGTAACAACAACACCTTTGTAAAGGAAAGGTTAAAAACTGAAGTTCAGTCTGAAGCAGAAAAAATACGTATCTGTGAGTTTGGGCAGATGATCTATCTGCAGTCTGGGAATGAGAAGCACAAAAATGTTTGCTGGGAAAAAAGGAAATCCACTGGATATCCTTAACTGGAAGTACATATTCATTAAATTCCTAGCAGTAGACTCTTGGCAGGATAAAGAAATGGGTCTGATCTCTGACAGGACAAGCAACAATGATATGTGGCAGAATTGTAATTCCTAGGGGGAGAAGACATCAAGTCTGCTGGCAATATGAACAGAAAAGTTTCCAGTAAGAGAAATCCCTGACTTCACCAGGAAGAACACTGTCTAGCAGTTTGGAGTTGTGCTGCTTGATAAATAAAATCTCAGAATATCTGCAAATTACAAAGATATCTGATTCTCAAGGGGTATAAATTACCATGATTCCTGCAGTCTGCACTGCAGTCTGATTCTCATAGGTAAGGAAAACATCCACCTGGTTCTTTGTACTTCAGTATTTTTCTGGAAGCCCATTTAGGCCTGCATGTCTTGTGTCTGAGATCTGCAGTAATTAGTTTCTATCACTGTGTAGACCTGTGTAGAGCTAGTTTCAGGATAAATCCTGAAATGCAGTCATGAACTCATCCATTAACAACAAAAAGATCATAACATTCCAATCATATTGCAAAGGCAGTCATTGCAGAAAAAAATGAGTGTGTGTGTGTCGGTGTATGTATGTGTATATATATATATATATCTCCAGCTCAGATGAGCTTCATATATGCAAAGACCACTGCAATTACAGCCTGCATTTTTGTTTCTGTAGGCATTTCTCAGCCTTTAAAATGGTCACTCATCTTTCCCTCATGTCTCAGGATAAACTGTACTACACATACACTGTGTGAAGCACCATCTTCCTCTCCCAGTGGAGGAGAGATGCTGGCAGCTTCATGTTCCCAGCCACTAGGCAAAAAACAAGAATCTCCCAATATATTTCCAGTAACTCAAATGCTGGGAGTCCTTGACAAGCAACCTGCACTTTAGATTTCTTTCTGGTCTTCAGGGTCTTTCTATCTAGTGCTCGTTTGGAATCATTGTGTAGAAATGGGTTTTAAAAAAGTTCATATAGTCATGGTCAATGTATTCACTAAAAAATGGCAGAGAATCTGTTGCCAGTCTTGCAGCTGGACTAGAAAACAAAACAGAAGTTCCTCAAAACTCCAAGAAAATCTTTCTCGTATGTCTTTTTCTCATAGACAGCTTGGGCTGATTCTGAGTTGAGGAGGCATAAAAGTCCAGGGGAAAAAATACACACAGAAATATCACTTGTATCAAAAGACAAATATTTTATCCCTGATCTATTCAGAATATCTGCACTTCAGGCAGGACAACCTTGGCAGGTGTATGGAACTGTTAGGTCACAGCCTGAACCAGTGATCGAGCCCTGGTGAAGGGACATATCCAGGCCTGGGAGCAAGGTGGAAGCAGTTCACCCCTCCCTAACCTCATTAAAGGGCTGGCAGCCACAAGGGAAGTATCTCTTCTTGGAGATTGTCTCCTCTGGGATGTTTGGTGAGCCCTGATCCTCAGAAAGGGGTAAATTATTTCTTCTTAATTACTAGATTGTGACCTCTACCTTTCTTGGGTGATCCTGAACTGGTTTAAAGCAACCATATCCGCTGCCTCCTATCCATACATTTGTCAGGGCACGCAGGAGCACCTATGAAAGACAATATAAATTCTGAAATAGCTTTATTAAAGGGTGTAGCAAGTTGGTTTGGATGGGAAGAAATCCATTTCACTGAAAAAGGAGTTACTTGGGCCCATATTCGGATTCCTAGGCTCCCTTGGCATGGGCTGGCATCCATAGTAGAGGGATGGGGACCCATTAAGGGAGGAGTGGGAACGTTGTCAGTTCCCTGAATGACAGTATATTTTAAAGGCCTAGGAAAGGATATTTCAATAAACAAAGAAAGACATTTTGCTGCATCCACTGTAGCCTGATCTCTGTTAGTAGCCTTAAATCATTTAAATACCTAGGAACAGCATCCTGGGGATGAAAATCGATTACTGTGCAATCAAGTTAAACAGCTAGAAAGTAAGATCACTGTACTAACAGGTAATCTACCTGAACTAATGCAGTTCAACAAGACATTGCCTTGTCTCTCATGAATGAAGGGAGCAATTGGACTTCTAAGGCCCTGAATATATTGAAAAGTAGAACTCTAAAAAACCTGAGCTAGAGGCTCCAGTGGAGCTGCACCCTCTAAAAATCTGGCCAATAGTCACTCAAAAAAAAAAAAGAAAAAATAAAATCCAGGAAATGAAGGTGGCACCTGAAGAATCTGAAGAATGGCTTCCCCCCGAACTCTGATGCATGTCACTGCTGAATTGATGGATTTAGTCCAATGATTCCAGCAAATGCTGAGGAAAAGTATCTGGCCTTGTTGTTGAGATTATGGGATATGGAAGCTGAAAATGTTGTGGTAAATGACCCAGAAGTTTCCAAACTAGTTTCTATCATGAAACAGTGAGCACTGAGGTGAAACTTATATGCCACTGTCATACACAGTGAGGAAAATCATTCCTTAATTCAATGGATTATGATGGTCTGTTGACTGAAGTGACCTAACAAACCAGATATACCCACCCATAGCAGTTTATGGAATTCTATGAAATAGCTCCAGAATTCCATCTGGGAGCTAGGTATTAGAGATATCCTCTGTGAGGACACTTTTGAGAGTACTGACATGGTCAAATACACTGCGGGGATGAGAAACTCAATTCTACCGCAAGCTCTCCCCCATCATTATGGGACACTTGTAGAAATCTTAAATACTTTGGTGGCCTCCAAGGCTGTAATTCCAACAGGCCACTCAATTAGTGACTGACCTAAGAGAAACTGAGTGCCTAAGATTAAAGCACAATATCCAAGCAATACAGGAAAAGGAATACTGATCTTGAGAAGTCCAAACCTGAAGATTTCCCTTCACTCCTCCCTAAGGATTCCACAGTCAGGGCCTGTGAGAGTTAAACAGCTAGAAAGTAAGATCACTGTACTAACAGGTAAATCTACCTGAGCAAAGGCAAATGTAGAATGACCTCATATGGGCTGGGCTGCAGTCTAGTAAGACTTATAAACAACTCAACTGTGTCCTCCTAAGCCTGTGGAGGCAATTATGGAGGCAATGTTTTATGCCTTCACCCACTAAAAGGGAAGGTATCAGGCCTATAGATAAGATTACTCCACAGGTATGAAGGCTAGAAGATGTCCTAATACTGTCTGAGATGTCAGCTACCTCAGGGGGCCCAGGTAGCTACAGACTGGCCTGGAGGAACTAGTAGTAAAAACAACACTACCTATTCAAGGGCGGGTTTGGCAAGGCCTGATCCTTGGAAAGGGATAAGTTATTCCTTCTTTATCACTGGTTTGTGTCTGCTACCTTTCTTGGGTGATCCAAAACTGGTTTAAAGCAGCTATATCTGCTGCCTCCTGTCCTTACAGCAGGTCCACGCACATTACTGCTACCAATTGTCTTTGTATGTGTACATGGAAGATTTGAGGGCTGTCTACACAAGCTCTTCAGATCTACATAGCAGCAGAAGTCTACAAAGAAAGAAAAAGTAATTGCTTTTGTGAAAGCTGGTTGTAAATATAGATTGCTAATGCCAGCAAAGGTACTCTTCATAGATAGTGCCTTGCTTTCTCCAACAAATTGTCAAGATAGGGATGAGATACAGAAAATCACGGTTTCTAAACATAGGATGTAAGCCTCCAGAAACAAAGAGAAATCTTTGGGCCGCTCTCCAGAAGATCTTGGCAATGTTCTCTGGGGGAAATCCTCATATATAATTAATTGAAAAGGTTTGTTCATTTGTCAGAGGGAAGCTGAAAGTGTAGAAACTTTCAAAAAGAAGACAGGTATTTACAACGGCAGGGTAACCTAACAATCAATTACCAACAAGTCAGGGGTGAGCTGGTCATGACTTTCTGCTTTCCATTGTCAGGTGAATGCAGTATTGTGTTAGGGACCTAAAGGCTCTCGACTGAAGAATGATCCTGGAATGGAACAAAGTATTCTGACAGTTTTAAGGTAAGTGTAGAGAGAGTGTCTTGTAGAGACAGCTGACCTTGATAGTTTATCTTGGTTTTGCAAGGACTTGTTTTGCAAGCAGGTGTTCCACCTGGGCTCTGTATCACATGTTGGCCACATGAGTACAGCGTGCAAGTGGAAAAAACCCTGCAGACCCAGGGGAAAATAAAAGTAGGAGAGAGGCTGCAATGGGGGAGAGAGGCAAAGTGCACTTTGAAGCACAGGATGTTCTGCTGGCACTACCTATCAAATCCACCGCTATGTTCCTTCTCTTTCCTTTTCAGCTATTCGCTGTCTCTCAAGAGTTGGTAAGTAATAGTGCACTTGCTTAGGGAGTTTCTGCTTGCCACTTACTAGGATTATCTAAAATGGATGCCTATGTGTGTATGAGTGTATGCTGAATAAATCTCATACCGCTCTGCGCTGCTGTGAGTGCGTCATCTGCTTGCCTCTGCTACTGAGATATCCTGTCTCTCAAATCCAAATGTACCCTGAAACAAGGATGGGTAGGAAGTGGGAAGGGCTATATGTTTAGGGAACTGTCAGATTCCATACTTGCCTCAATAGATGTTTGCAGATGTTTTCTCTAAGAGAGATAAGTATTGCTGTGTTTCATCTGCTCTAGGAGCAGGCAAACTTCAGAACTCCTATCTAACAAAAAGTACTATGAGCCAAAGCTGAAGAAGTTTCTATACTGCTAAACTATTAAGCATTATGCATGTACTTCTTTGTAATGCTTTCTCTCATTGTTTACTTACAGAAATCAGCAGTTAGAGAAACCGTGGCTTCATTCAGACTTAATGCTTCATTGGCCCTTTCCATCCTGTAGTTGAAGTTTCATTGTGAAACCATTAGATCACATTAGCCTTTGCATACTTCAACATGCTACCTGACAAAGACAATAACTTCACTAAAAAAATTATGAGCATCATTTCCGTAACTGCAGAGAGGGACAAACCGTGTTTAACATGGCATCTGACTACTGATAGGCCCATGGAGGCTGTAGTGTTTAACTGAGCCCTGTTACTGATGACCTTGTCATTGTCTGTGGCACAGCTTAATCCTCTGCTGCTCACTTACCTGACTACAAGTACCCATGACTCATTCCTGCTTTCACTATTTGAGAAAGGGACGATCTCCTGACTCGCGAGCAGTTTTATCTTTCCCTCTAAACAGAAAACAGAAATGGAACAGCAAAGTCTTCTGGGAGATGTAATTCTTCTTTTCTGAGAGCCAGGTACCCAGAAATATCAACAGTTCATGGAACTGGAGCATTAACTCTTTAACTCCCAGTGCATTACATGATGTTATTATGTGGAATACTGTATGGGAACTGCTGAATCACGTCCTGAACCTCTGATTGATCACCTGAGGTGAGCAATGAGTCAGTCTTGGGAGCACAGGTGAAGGCAATTCACCTGTGCAGACCCATTTAAGAGCTGACTACCAGTGGGGGAGGATCTCTTTCTGGAGTTCCTTCCTTTGGAGTTTTACGGTGAGCCTAGGACGAGGATAAACACTCTATCTATTCTCTTTTTGGTATAATAGCCTGCTTAGCCAAAACTCTCTTGTTTATTTCATAATTATAACATCTGTATATTCATTGATTATACAAATACCAATAACAAGAAATCGTGAAAGCATGACATGTTCCAGAACAGTTTCCCTGCTACTGGTCTGTGTAGTTTGTTTCCTTTCTTATTCTTGATTGTCTTATCAGTGAAAACAGGGGCAGGTTTGTATTAATACGATTTCATTTGCTATCTGTCAGTCAGGGAAAGATTGAGTACAAGGTGAAGACCACATCTGTGCTAGCATCCATAATGTCTGTTTTTAAGTTCCCTCTGTAACTGGGAAAATCCATCCAGTATAGGCTCCTGGAGCTCAGTGACCCAGATCACCAGCCAGATAAGGCCTGCTTCAGACCAAGAATCTGTCTATCAGCTCCATTGCCTAGTGACAGGATCTCCGTGGTTATGTTCAGTTGTTTAAACATATGTACTTCACGCTGAGGGCATCCCTGGTTTGTCTTCCATCCGCTATTTGAGGAGAGTGCCACATGCCATGTCTGCAAATCCCCAGAAGTTGCTTAGGGTGTCATAGGGTCCCTCAAAGTGTCAAAGAAAGCCTCTGTGTATGTAGTCAATTTGGGCTCACAGGAGAGTTTAGATACCTTACTGCATGTAAACATCTGAAAGTAAGTCTTAACCTTCAGCTGAATCACAGTCCAGAAGAGGAGGATTTCACACAGTATTTACTGCTGTTAATAAGGAGAGCCTGCAACTCCTAGCTATTTGTTCTATAAAGTAACTCCTAGCAATACTAAACCTATATTGTTTTTGTTCTGCTCATCCAGAAAGATGTGCAAATTATTCACTGCTTATTTTTATCAAAATGACTTGCTCTAGAAGAGGTACTGCTTGTCAAAGACCAGATGATTTTTTTATCCTCTCAAGATACAGATAGCTGATGCAACGCATTTCTCATTCATATTAACACAAGTAAGAATGGCATTTGCTTTGAAAACAAAACTTCTATACTGAAGAGACTAGTTGTTTCTAAGAGCTAAACATCATGCTCTGAGTTTAACTCTTGTGAATTAACATGTTTCAGACAATTCAAAGAATCAGTGCATTCAAAATGAGTTTTTCAGTTTCCAAAGGAAGTCCATTTTATATGTGTTGATAAGACTATTTCCTCCAGACTACCAAGTTAGTATCTAAGACATTCAGCAATCCAGAAATAAAATGGGCTATTCAATTTTATCTGATCTATGCAAGCTATTGTAACTGTCATTTTAAACAGTAATTTATTGATAATTACATATCTGTGAGTACTATAGAGTCCCTTGAGAATGTGGCATGCCTCTTCAGACACAAGTGGTCTGACAGTTAAGACAATCTGGAAGTAGAGAAGATGAAAACATGAGTATTACTGTACATCATTTTTTCAAAATAATAGATACTGAAATAACACTAAGATCATCATTTCTGTACACAGTGCATTCACTGCCAAAGTGTTCTGCTCTTGGCTGTATGCTAGACCTTTCAATAGCATTTCAATATGCTGTACCTCAGTTTCTCCAGAGGAAAAGGACCACACTTGCACTATGAACAAGAAATGCAATGTGAATTAAGCTAAAAATCTATTATCCCTAATTTTACTTACAGCTGCTGAGGTTTGTTAGCATGGCAGATTTGTGCAGGTTATTTTGTTTTCCTGCATTGTTCTGCTTGCAGAGGTGGATGTGTGGATTTGCAGTTACGATGGTGTTGACTCTAATCCATCCGGGGAGACATAGGGTGACTTGTATATAGCTCTGAAAAAATTCCTTGCCAGGGTTGCTACCATCTGGGCAGAGAGTTGCCAAACATGGCAACTGCAGGAAGCGCTAACGAGAACAACCAAGTTTTATGATAATGAAGCACAAATGGGTGGCTTATTAGTACATAGACAAGAGTCACAGAATCATAGAATCGCAAAGATTGGAAACAACCTGCAAGGTCATCTAGTCCAACCGTCCTCCCACTATCATTGTTACCACAAGCCTCTAAACCATATCTTGTAGCTCCTTATCCAGACACCTCTTGAACACTGCCAGGGACGGCAACTCTACCACCTCCTTGTGCAGGCCATTCCGGTACCTGAAAACTCTCTGAGAGAAAAAGTTCTTCTGTCTAACCTAAACCTCCTCTGGTACAACTTGTGGCCATGTCCTCCTGTTTGTTGCCTGGGGCCAAACCCCTCCTCATCCCAACCTCCCTTCAGGAACTTCCCTTCAGGAGTGCAATGAGGTCTCCTCTGAGCCTCCTCTTCTAAGACTAAACAATCCCAGTTCCCTCAGCCACTCCTCATAAGACTTGTGCTCCAGACCCCTCACCAGTTTCGTTGCCTTTCTCTGGACATGTTCCAGGGCCTCAATGTCCTTTTTGTTGTGAGGGGCCCAAAACTGAACATAGTACTTGAGGTGCAGCCTCACCAGTGCTGAGAACAGAGGGATGATTACCTCCCTGCTCCTGCTGGCCACACTATTTCTAATGCAGACCAGGATGCCATTGGCCCTCTTGGCCACCTGGGCACACTGTCAGCTCATGTTCAGCCAAGCATCAACCAACACCCCTAGATCCCTCTCCTCTTCACAGTCATCCACTCATCCCCAAGCCTATAGCGCTGCATGGGGTTATCGTGGCCAAAATGCAGGACTCGGCACTTGGCCTTGTTGAACCTCATCCCATTCATCTCAGCCCAGAGATCCAGCTTATGTAGATCCCAACCATGCTGTTTATACAACTTCAGAAGCTACTGATGAAATATGAAGAGATAGTTGGATATTCCATTGCCTGGTCAAACTGAAGACAAGGATGAAGGTGGGGACCTTTATAAGCAAAACTAAAACCCAGGTAAAACTCATCTGTTTAGATTTGTTTACAAGCATGAATCTCAGGTTGGGTTTCTGGACGTAAGATGAGTATTGAATGAGATGGCCACTCAGATTTCCAGCAGTTCTGAGTTGCATTCAGAAGCTTCAATTCATGCAATGCTATTTCAGTGTTTTTTTCTCTGATTACTGTTTTCTTTAGAGGATACTCCCTAAATATATGTTTGCTTTAGCAAAAATAGAATAAGATGTAAATTTGCTATTTTCTTTCAGATCCACTTCTTCCTTGTCCATATTTTTTAAAGCTTTTATGGTCTTCGTGCACATGCGTAGCTATTAGTTTTTCTCAATCCATCCCCATTAAACAAGGCAGTCTCCCTTTTTCCTCTACCCCTTATTGTCCAATTATTTTTTGGAGTTTTCTAATTAATTTCCCTACAGTGCTGAGGGAGAAAGGACTTTGTGGGACTCACAAATTGCTTGAAAGCCAATGGCCTCACTAAAGCAGATATAAGAAATGTTAGATGCAGAAATTCTCTGCAAACCTTGACTCAGCAAATGTGCAAACAGTCTCCAAAAATAGACTGTACTTTCCCAATTCACATGTGCTGCATGTGCTGTACTTCCGTGCAGTGCTTTCCAAAAATAGCATTCACATACAATTGATTGTTCTAAATCCATGATTATTTAGCTGCAGGCTTTTGCAACACAGACATCAAAACACTGAGGCTCCACAGTATTTTCATAGAGTGATTTTCTCATAGGCACCTCCCCTTGTAGGCACAGAAATATGGCCTTAAGTCTCCTCCCCCATGTAGTTGCACATAGCCACGAGTAAAAAAAACTTGATTACAAACTGAATTAAAAGCTTCTCCCCCATACTTGATGCATTGAATCACAGAATATCCCATGTTGGAAGGGACCCACAAGAACCATCAAATCCAACTCCTGGCTCCACAAAGGACCACCCAAAATGAATTTCTAGAACAGAAATGCTGCAGGCACACAGCAAAGGAATATAAACTCATTATGCCCATTTGAATGCATGTAAGAGGCTTCTTGGTCTAAAGAAGCCTTTTATCAGAGCCAGGCACTATCCTTCTTCCCGCAATTACCATAAGCTGTTAGTCATATATATTACTGATAGTTCAACAGAAACATAGTAAATGCCTATATTTTGTTCTAGACCCCACTAGTCCAGGTGGATGATCCAGTACTGCATGGA
The DNA here is from genome assembly GCA_028571105.1 of Tragopan temminckii. Taxonomy (NCBI): domain Eukaryota; kingdom Metazoa; phylum Chordata; class Aves; order Galliformes; family Phasianidae; genus Tragopan; species Tragopan temminckii. The sequence goes on along the minus strand of JAOWBP010000001.1, from coordinate 61,229,187 downwards.
TTCATGTCAGCCTTTATTAATTGTTCAACTGCAGTGAGGTAAAAAGGACAAACAGAGGTGAGATGTGACTTACATCTCTTAATGGATATGGTAATGATAAGAATGGATCTGCAGCAAAGAGAACTTCAGTACCTGAACCTTGTTTGCTTCCTATCAGGCTGCTATATGACCTCCAAGTTTGAGAAAGGGGATTTAAGCAATGCCTTAAAAGCAGCCTAGGCCAATTTCATTTGTGGCTCATACTGCATGGTGCCATACGTTTACTGATAGCATGTACCACCTCTTCTCTTATCCAAATAGCCTACTATTACCACTGTTTCTCTTATCAGCTACCACTTTATATACTGAACTCCAACAGCTTTACTCCTAAATATACAAACATGTAAGTGCACTGGCATGACTCAGACCTGGTTGCTACTGGTGTGGTTTTATTTCATGCAGCAGGAATGCCTACAAATAAAAATTAGTGCAGCTGCTCCAGGAGTAGAGAAAGTTGCCAAGGAGCTGGCAGTTCACATCTCATTACCTGCTGATATCTTTTTTTTCTGTCATCACAAGCTATGACAAAAGCTTTGTCACATCTGCTTCAGGATGTGGTGGAGATGCTTGGCTCTTACAAATAAAAGAAAGTACATCAGAAAGTACTGCTTGCAGGTTTATAACTTGATCTGTATTCAGCAATCTTCACTGCAACTTCTAATTCATCTAGGTCACTCTGAAAGTAATGCCTTCTGTTTATTTCCATGGGAACTACAAGAGATACAAAGAACACAATAACACCATGTGATTGAGCAAATTCTCAGCTATGAAACACTATTTTTCAGCATAGTCACTACCATTAGCTATGCATTTTTGTCAGCAATGAACAAGAGCATGCATGCATGCTGTGCTTAACCCACTGCCACTGTTGCCAAGGATGAAATGTACCACTCACCATTTCACTGTGGTAACATCTACTTTTTGGTCCTCGTAAACATTCAGCAAGAAGTTGATGAATTCTTTGCACATGGAGAAATTCAGTGACATACCCTTGCTTCATACTCACTTCCATCTTTGCCATTTTGTCAGACTGCCCCTTGTGCTGCCATCTGTTGCGCAGCAACAAAATGTAATGGAATATCGGTGGGAAGGTTTAATCTCTACTGCCATACCACCAACAACCAACTCTGACGTTGTGGGCAGACATAATAAAATAGGGTGCATTACTTCTCAGCAGCCCTCGTAAGTATTGATTCACATGTAAATAAAGAGCTAATTATTCCTATCCACCCTGCTCCAAAACTTTGACAAGACTTTGAGCCTTCTCCAGAACTTGGAAAAGCAATGCTGCAAGCTGCTAGTATATGTTCTCTGTGGAAGTACAACAGCAGTCTAGGGGTGCTGAATAGACACAAGTCATGGAAAGTGTCTAGAAGGATACCTCCATGATGGAGGTACTACACCATTTCATCCTTATTCCTGTATGAGTAAAGTGGATTCATCTATTTATGAAAAACCTCTGCTGTTCAGGAGCAAAGACGCAGCCAACAGGCCTGCTGAGCTGGTGCAGACTGTGCAGTGAAGCAGTACAAAGGAGGTTGTGTGTGGCAGACAAGCTGGCTCCTTCATTCTTCAGTCATCACATGATGCTGGAATATTAGTGTACAGATGTAAGCGGGTATGAAAGAGTGCTCTTGATTGCCATTTCATCAGAGGAAAGACAGTCTGCTTATGCATAGCTCTGACTAAATTCTCTGCTAACCATGGAGTCATCTGATACAGCAAGTATAGCTTCCAAACCAGGCAACAAACTCAGTTGCCAAGAGTAGCAACCAGAATTGGTGGTTTCTCTTAGTTTTCAGAAGTCTAGCACCAAACTAACTGGATCAGGGAGGAGCGGGGACCATTTCAGGCAGTTCTGCTGGGGCTTCCAAATAACTGTTCTTTGTCCAGTAGAATTATGAGTAAGACATGAGTAATGAACTCCAAACCTAGGAAAAATCCTCTGGCTTGGTTACAAACAAGAGTCTCACTTTAGGCTCAGAAAAGTTCATAGATCTCCTGGGTGAAGTTGAGATGGGCCTTTTCATGAACCACCGCTGAATGCTAAGCAATTTAGAGCCTTCAGGCAGTGAAGACAACAAATGGAGAGGCAGGCTCAAACATGAGGAGGTGAATCTCCACTTGGACTGCTGAGTTGTGGAACTTCTCCAACCTGAAAAGCTTCAGCTCTCTCAGCCCAATCTTGTAGAGGAGGTGCTCTAGCCCTTTGATAATCTTTGTGGCCCTCCCCTGGACTTGCTCCAACACTTCATGTTCCTCTTGCATTGGAGGCTCCAGAACTGGACATAATACTACAGGTGGGGTCTCACAAGAGCAGAGTAGATGGCCAGAATCACCGTACTCGACTTGCTGGTTACACTTCCCTTGATGCAACTCAGGATACAGTTGGCCTTCTGGGCTGCAAGTGCACATTGCTGGCTCATGCTGAATCTCTTGTCAGTCAGTACTTCCAAATCCTCCTCAGGGCTGCTCTCAAGCCATTCTACACCCAGCCTGTATCTGTGCTTGAGATTGCACCAACCCAGGTGCAGGACCTTGCACATGACCTAGTTGAACTTCATGAAATTGGCACGGGCCTACCTCTCAAGCCTGTCCAGGTCCCTCTAGATGGGATCCCCTCCCTCTAGCATGTCAGCTGAACCACTCAGCTTGGTATCATCTGCAAACTTGCTGAGGGTGCACTCAATTCTACTGTCCATGTCACCTGCAAAGATGTTAAACAGCACTGGTCCAATCACCAATCCCTGAGGAATGCCATTTCTGAGGGATCATAGCATGACATGAGCAGATACTGTGTTAAGCTCGTGTGTGGTGGCTTATGAAGCAACAGTAACTCAGTGGTAAATCAGAGACCAGCTTCCTTCCAATTTCCCCACATCAACTAGTTTGAGATAGGTGAAGCAGTGCCTGCTTACATGAGCCATACATCTGTTCTTACATCTTTACATAATAGTTTCTGACTTTTTTCCCTTAACAGGTAAAAAGAAGCTACAATTATCCCAGGTTCATTTGAGAAATATAAATATATATATATATATAATTATGATTATTACTAGTATTTGCTATTCTTTAATCTTTCTTTACTCTTTTCAGTATCTTAAGCTCTTCAAAATCTTCTAAGCAACAGAACTGTTTAACCTATTACCAAGATAAAAGTCAAGAATAAGAGCTTTATGAAAACATTAAAAATGCCACAATACTTGGATCAAACCTGATTTACAGTCACTCTGGATGATCTAATAATGTACAGATCAGGTTCATGCAATAGTGAGCAATCTGACAGCCAGACCAATGGTTGTTTCAGAAAAGGGGAAAGTCATGAAACGAGAAAAAGGATGTTTTATGGAAATAAATCAGTTCACAGAGGGGCTGTATTTGCAAAAGCATTTTTCACAGTCAGTGTGCCTTATCCTGATTAAAACAAACAAACAAACAAACAAACTATTGCAAATGTTGGACAGATTTACTACAGGCATTGTGTTGATCTCACCCTAGAGAAAGTAACAATGGTTTGGCAGCCTGCAAAGTATTTTAAAAATAGACCATGAAAGCTCCTGAGAAAACAAGTTCTAAAAATAGGACTGAAGCTGAGGGAGAAAAGAAATGGGGAAAAAAAAAGAAAAGAAAAAAAAAAAGCTTTCAGGAGTTCATTCAAGGGCACACAATGAATTAATTGCAGTGCTCCACAGTGAAAATAGCTTCTTCTTTGATTTCTTCCTGTTCTCCACTGGTGAGGGGGGAAGAGAGAAAATGTCAGAATTTTAAGAAATTTAAGCAAATGTCATTAGGAATTTCCTTCCTTTCCACGTCTCACCAACCCTAGATAAAAGAGTCTCGCAGAAATGGCATGAATCTCTCTTATCCTATGGTTCCCTCTCTCCACACATACCTCTGCCTCTATTCTCCAATGCCAATGATCCTTCACACACACAAAAAGCGATTTTATGAGCACATTTTTGCTGCACTGCACAGTGCCTGATCTCAAGAGGCTGAGAAAATAATTATAAGAAACAAATTATTTTAAGCAATTGCCTCAGTTTCCTGATTTTTCATAATGTAGGAAGCTAGGCATCAAGCACACCTTCATTTTGTACGTCCAAGCACTAGGCTAAAACATGAGGCTTCTGCAGGATTTTAGACCACTTTTGGATCACTACAATTGTAATTTTTAGTATCATGCCATCAGATTTGTTAAATGAAGCTGAAACCCTGCTGTGGCCAGAATCACAGTCACAGCTTTGCTGGAGGCTAACAAGAGATAAGCTTGACCTACTTTACCTTGGCACTGTCCATCAAATTGCATGGAAAGGGCTCAACAACTGAAGCTGCTCATATACCTTGAGGTAGGGGCCAATCAGCACAGAGACATGTGAACTGCAGACTCCCATAGACTGAAATCTTGGCACTTCTGTCAAATATGCAATTTGCCTACGGATAACCATGGTCCAGGTCTCTTCTTCATTGCTAGGTAAGAAAACGCTGATAGAAGAAGGAACCATTTAATTAGGCTATGGTCATGTTTTAGAAAAAAAACCAACCTGTCTCCCACTAAGAAAGTTGCAGGGAAAGGAAAGTTCATCCTGACATCTCAGCGGGAGCACAAAAGAAAAGCAAGTCACCAGTACAGCTGAGGTCAAATGCTCCCACAAGAACACTCTGCCAACCCAAAGAATAGTTGTGAATGTACAGGGAAATATTTTCCCTTAAGACAGCCATAAAAATCAGCCAAATGATCTTGTGTTTTTAGCAGCTTCTTTACAAACAGCTGCTCACCATAGATGTTTTGCTTAGTTGAACACTTACTTAAATGTATTTCACTTCTTTTAAATGCAGTGCAGTCTTGACAAGGAGTGGACTCAGAAGCTGAACCTCTGTGTGTGCCACTGCAGGGTGACTCCCACTGGTGGCTCCTGACAGCGCAACAACAGTTTACTTACGGGATTCTCCTTGCTAGATGCTGTCAGAAGCAAGAGAAGTCAGGGTTACTTATTTAGGGTTTCATTTTGCGAACTTTTACAACCCTAGTTTTGATTTGCTTCCAAAATCTGTGAGAAAATCAAATAAACTCTAGAGCCACGGGAGGAAAGTGACATGCAGTCTGCTGACCTCCCATGGTTATCTGTATCCTCACAGGGAAGAGACTCTGAGCATGAGATAGTAGCAAACTGATACTTCTCCAGTAGATCCCGGGGCATCTGTGGTTCTTTAGATAAATTTATCCCAGTGTATCTTTGCCCATCAATAAGTGCAGATAGGGAATTAATATTCTATTTTGCAGAGCTTCCAATTTCAATGGACTGGCACTCTTGGACTCAAGGGAGAAGATTAACATTTCAGACCACACTGAGTATTTTCTCAAAGTCAAGCTGAATGCATAGGTGCAAAAACTGAACATAAAACACATAAGCTTATTTTGCAGAAACGTTGTTACATTTTAAAATGGCATGTAATCAAAGGGAAACACTGGTACAAAACGTGAAGTGAAGTCAGAAGGTGCCAGTAACACACCAAAAAAAAAAAAAAAAAAAAAAAAAAGAGAAGGCAATTAGGAGACATTTCAACAGCTGATAGTCTCTTCCTTTGACAGTCCCAATAGTCAGCACCTTAATATATTAGGACAGAATTGGAGACCATAGTGCTGTGCCTGGCCCAGAAATGGAGTGCTGCTTTAAGTTAAAACAGATCAGATAGTTTGTATGTTCTCAGATCCTGGCCCAGAATTTACTTCACACTTGGCATACTGAATGGCAGGATGAGGGCCTTATAACTCCCATACCAGTCTAGCTCTTTTTTGAGTATGACATTCAGAGATCATAGAATCATAGAATTATAGAATGGCCTGGGTTGAAAAAGACCATAATGATCATTTAGTTTCAAGCCCCGTGCTGTGGGCAGGGTCACCAACCACTAGACCAGGATGCCCAGAGCCACATCCAGCCTGGTCTTGAATGACTCCAGGGATGGGGCATCCACAACCTCCTTGGGCAACCTGTTCCAGCACATCACCACCCTCTGTGTGAAAAACTTCCTTCTAATATCTAACCTAAATAAAAGATATTGCAGTTGTAATCACCAATCCCTGACAGTCTGACTGTGTGCCTAAGCAAAGTCACTATCTCATTTACTTCCTTGGAATGACATATTTGAGGAACATCATCAGATACGTACTTCTCATCATACGTAATTCTCATCAGAATTTAACAATCATCATGCTACCTTGCAGTCCTCCAGTTCCAGTTTGAAAGCTTAATCTTCAGTACCTGGAAAAGTTACAAAGGAGATTGACATGGCTGGCTATTGAAAGGCTGGGAGATGAGTGACTGGCGAGTAACCAAGCACAAAAGGTCCTGAGGGTGCTGGCAACAGCAGGCTCAGCATGAACCAGCATAGAGACCTTGGCAGCCAGCAGGGTAAGCTACATTTTGGGATGCATTAAACACAGCATAGCCAATCAGTCAATATAGGTGATTCTCCTACTGCATTTAGCACTGACATAGACTGACCTTGAATACTGTGTGCAGTTCTGGATTCCACAATAAAAAAGGCTGTTAAGATTAAGACTGCTCAGAAAAGGGCAACAAAGCTGGTAACAGGTCTGGAAGGCATGTTCTGTGAGGAGAGGCTGAGGATGCTGAGGCAGTCCAGTCTGAAGAAGAGAAGGCTGAGAGGCAGCCACATTGTTTTCTGCAGCTTCTTTGGAAAGGAAGCAGAGGGAGGCTGTGGGATAAAGAAGGTTGTTGTATTGCTAATTTACTCCCAGCAGCCCTTTTGATCCCAGCCCCATAGACAGAATTACAGAATCACGGAATCACAGAATCACAGAAACACCAAGGTTGGAAAAGATCTACAAGATTATCCAGACCAACAATCCACCTATCACCAATAGTTCTCACTAAACCATATCCCTCAACACAAAATCCAAATGTTCCTTGAACACCTCCAGGATCGGTGACTCCACCACCTCCCTGGGCAGCCCACTCCAGTGCCTGACCACTCTTTCAGAAAAGTAGTATTTCGTAATGTCCAGCCTGAATCTCCTCTGGTGCAGCTTGAAGCCATTCCCTCTAGTTCTATCACCAGTTACACTAGAGAAGAGGTCAACACCCAACTCACTACAACCTCCCTTCAGGTAGTTATACAGAGCAATAACGTCTCCCTTGAGCCTCCTCCAGACTGAACAATCCCAGCTCCTTCAGCCGCTCCTCATGAGGGCTGTGCTCCAGACCCCTCACCAGCTTTGTCGCCCTTCTTTGAACCCGCTCCAGGGCCTCAGTGTCTTTCTTGCAGTG
>JAOWBP010000001.1:61204136-61221756 GCA_028571105.1 Tragopan temminckii | reverse complement strand
AGGCATTCAGTATCTCCGCCTTCTCAGCATCCCCCGTTACCAGAACACCCCCCTCACTTAGCAGGGGAGCCACATTCAAGGAAGACCTGATATGTTACTCAGGCAAGTGGATCAGCATGGAGAAATGTATTCAGGATCTGAGAGAATTAGCTTTGCTGGAGGTGATGGATAATATTAATCTGGATGATAATCAGTTATCTCAAATCCAGATGACATCATGTGCACATGATGTATGTGGCACAGAGTTGTACGGAGTGCACCATCATCACGTGCCAGCACCCTACCTAGAATGACCTGTAAAAGTAACAAAAGACCAATAGTGGATGAAGTGGCTAGCCTATTTTAATTATATGAAAATATCTTTCTTCCTCCTTGCAAACCCGTGTTGCAGCTGTGGAGAAACTGTCCAAGGATTTCCAGCAATTCAAAGACAGTTTGTCCAACACCCCACTGGCAGAAACTAGTATCTCAGCTACTAGATGTAAGTGTTCCCCTGCTTCAGAGAGATGATATAGTAGGTATACAACACGTGCCATCTTGAGTTTTACCTACACGACCATGGAGATGATATGAGAAAGTGGGATGGAAAACCCGTCTCAGACCTACAGGTACGGGTACATGAATTGCAAGGGAAAACAATCACAAGAGAGGGTTCTTTCAGGAAAGTGGTGACTCCAGTTTCCAGCAGGCTGCTGTCAGAGTGGATGCTCTGATCTTATCTCTGAGGTTGACAACTAGCTTTCTAGAGAACTGTGTAATGAAAACAATAACCAGAACTAGAGAGGCCCTGCCTCCAGCCAGGTGGAAGAAAGACAATCAGGTTTATTGGACTGTGTGGATTAGATGGTGTGACACATCAGAACCACAGAAATATGAGGTTTTAGTGGAAACAGGCACAGAGTGTACTCTAATGCCATCAAGTTATAAAGGGGCAGAACCCATCTGTATTTCTGGAGTGACGAGGGATCCCAAGAGCTTGCTGTATTGGAGGCAGAAGTGAGCCTTTGCAGAAACTGGTGTCAAAAGCACCCCATTGCGACTAGCCCTGCCTCAATGCATCCTTGATATAGATTACCTCAGGAGAGGGTACTTCAAGGACCTAAAAGGGTACCGGGGGGCTTTTCATAATACTACCTTGGAGATGGAGGATATTAAGCAGCTGTTTATCTTTCCTGGTCTCTCAGAGGACCCTTCTGTTGTGGAGCTGCTAAGAGTAGAAGAATAGCAAGTACCAATCACTACCATAGCAGTGCACTGGTAGCAATATCATGCCAACCAGGACTCCCTGATTCCCGTCCATAAGCTAATTCATCAGCTGGATAACCAAGGGGAAATCACAAGACTTGCTTACCCTTCAGTAGTCCCATATGGCCAGTGCAAAAGTCCAGTGGAGAGTATAGGCCAACAGTATATTATCAAGGCCTGAATGAAGTCACACCACCGCTGAGTGCTGCCTTTCTGGACATGCTAGAACTTAGGAAGAGCTAGAGTCAAAGGTAGATAAGTGGTATGCCACAGTTGATATTGTCAGTGTGTTCTTCTCAATCCCTTTGGCAGCATTGTGGGCCACATTTTGCTTTTATTTGCAAGGGTGTCCTGTTTCCTTGGAATTAACTGCCCCAACAGTGGAAACAATCCTACCATTTGCCACAGGCTGATCCAGACTGCACTGGAACAGGAGGAAGCTCCTGAACAACTGGAGTACATTGATGGCATCATCATGTGGGGAAGTACAGTAGAAGTTTTTGTGAAAGGGAAGAAAATAATACAAATCTTTCTGAAAACCGTTTTTGCCATAAATGGTCAAGGGACCAGCACAGGAGATGGAGTTCTCAGGAATAAAATGGCAAGATGGATGTCGTCAGATCCCTGTGAAAGTGATCAACAAAATAACTATTATGTCCCGACCAACTAGGATTGATGTGGCTCAGGTAAATCTGGACTTGCAACATTAAGGTGAATTATTTCTAGCTCAGTGGGCCCAAGGTACCTCAAACCATCAAGGAAGAAATGCAACATATAGATGGGCTCAGGATCGAGAGGTGTACTTAACCATGGACTCTACTGCACAGGTTTTCCATGAATGTGAAATGTGTTGCAATTTAGTAAGCCAAATAGATAAACCTCTTTGGTATAGAGGATGATGGCTGAAATATAAATATGGGGATGTAAAATCAACCTCTCAGGTTGATTATATTACACTCCCACAAACCTGCCAGGCAAGTATCATATGCTTAACAATAGTGAAGGCAACCAGATGGCCGTAAATAGATCTCATGCTCCGCATCACTACCTGAAATATTATCCTGGGCCTTGAAAAGCAAGTCTTGTGGTGGCCTTGCACTCTAGAAAGAATGGATTCATTTCTGGAACAATCTCATAACCACCTGAGCCATAGAGCATGACAATGAATGGGTATATCATATCGCCTGTCATGCACCAGCCTCTAGAAAAATTGAATGTTACAATGGACAAAAAAGCTACACAGAGCAATGGGTGTTGGGGCATTCAGACTTGGGACACACATTTAGCAAAAGCTATCTGGTTAGTCAACACTTGGGGATCTGCCAGTCAATCTGGCCCTGCCCAGTCAAACCTCTTATATACTTAGAGGGGGATAAAATTCCTGTAACACACATGAAAAATATGCTGAGAAAGATGGTATGGGTTACTCCTGCCTCAGGCAAAAGCAAGTCCATCTGTGGGATTGCCTTTGCTCTAGGATCTGCATGCACGTGGTGAGTTATGTGGAAGGATGGAAATATCTGTTGTATACCTCAAGGGGATTTTATATTGGATGAGAACAGCCAATAATTTTAATTGTATAATATTAGTTGCTATACAATAGTGCATATTATCACTACTATGATTGCTATATGCCTTATTAATGAGATTACAGTAAGAATCATCCAGATTAAAGAACAATTAATTATGATGGAACCAGAATTGGTTTCAGCATGCAACAATCCAACACCATGCATCATCCCTCCTGCCCTGAAGGACTGTTATGACAAATGGAGCCCAAAATCATGGGCTGAGTGAACTCCATGCACAATTTTGTAGGGTGGCTGCTAGACTATGAGAATGATATCTGTGTATATATCAAAAAGCAAGAAAGGTGGTGATAATTAATGGGGATGTTTGGGAAAGTGTGGAATCTGAGCATAATGTAAATTGTATGGAATAATGGGCAGATGTCCCAGTTTCAGCTGAGACAGAGTTGATTTTTTCTTCATAGCATCTGGTATGACACTGTGTTTTGTCTTTAGGAGAGAAACAATGTTGGTAGGTGACACAGAGATGTGCTGCAAGTCATACTGTCCTGTCAGTAACAGGGGCTGAGAGGGCACAAGAATTTGGGAGAGAACAGAACCAGGACAGCTGACCTGAACTGGCCAAAGAGATATTCCATACCATACCACATCATGCAAAAAAAAAAATTGAGAAGCAGGGGGAAGTTGGATGGGAGAGAAGCTGCTGCTTGTTAACTAGCTGGGCATCAGTCAGTGGGTGATGAGTAGTTTCTCGTGCACCCATTGTGTGTACATATAGATATTATTATCAGTAGCATTATCTTTTTTTTCTCTTTCTTTTATATCTTAGTATGTATTTTTTATCTCTGCCCATGAGTTCTACTGCATTGTTTTTTTTTCAGTGAGGGAGCGAGCGAATGACTATGTGATGCTTAGCTATCTGCCATCTTAAACCACAACAGTGAAATACACTACAGTAATGTAATCTACACATGTCCATGGATGAAAAGATCATATTTACTGGAAAGTTTGCATTTCTTATACATTCCTTGAACAATTGGACTAAAATAATTTGCACTTCTAAGCTACTGTTACCCTTCTGGCTGAGATTAATTCAGTGCAAATTGCAGTAGTCCATGGGATACATTACCTCCTGGCAATTGTAGCTGGAAAATCTTATGCTCATTCTGAACATTGCAACATGAAATTATTATGGTAATACTGAATGGATGGCATACAGGCAGATCATGTGCAGCACAACCTGTCAGAACACCTGTCCAGAACAGCTTGTCAGAACACATGACACACAGAAGACAAGAGGAATATAGCACAGATGACTGTTATCTTAATTTGTAGTTAGGAGATCCAGTTAAAAGAAATAGGACTGTTCCAAAAAAGGACAGGACTTCCTGTGTTTGATGACAACTAATTAATGTAAACATGAATCTGCCCATAATGGCCACCATGGCACAAATAATGTGAACAAAAGACTCCCACTGTCCCAGAGAGTTTCTGATCTCAGCAGATGAGAAATAGAGTAGTTCTGGGGTTCACTACTGCAAAGTCCATTCTGCTCTCCATAGTCCATATTACATGCCCATCCTGAGAACATCAACAATTCTAGTAATACTATGAAGAAATAAGTTGCATGTCTGCGACAAGAGCCATCTTGTAGCCTAAAAAGAGAAGTATCTGCAGCTGGGTTTCCTTGTAACATATTCGACTTTGCTGTCTGAACCTTCATGCATAAACACGCATATATTTACTTGTATGTTTACTTGTAAGAAGGGAGGTAATAATAATAACTCAGATCTGAATTAACACTAATTGTAAAGTGTTCTTTTTCCTAGGAGTTGAAAGCAGGTCTGAAGAAAAAGAAATGAGAGCTATGTGACTTTGCTTGGTCTTTGTGATGAAGGAATGGAGGCAGGTACTGAATATCTTCATGATTCTCTCTCCTCTCTCAGAAAGTAAGCAGATCCCTGAGGCCCAGATCCAAGAACTACCAGTAGAGAGATGCTGTGCAGGATAAGATGGCAAAACATGCAGCAGAGAACCAGATGAGCCACTGTGGCCATCAGTTAAATAGGATGCAAGATAAATGAGAGAGTGCAGATAGTAAAACTGAACTGATGCCTGAGCTCTGAATGTTAAGGAAGTAGGGATGTGAGGGCATGTTAATATGACGGCAGTTCCTTTCTTGTCTTTTTCTTTTGACCAATCTCAGTCCATCGCAGAAAGAGAAAAAATTCCAGAGTTGCTCCCTGCAAGATACTAAAGTCTTCAGAGACCAGCATTGGGATAGGAGGAGTGTGCTTTCTCTAAGTGATCTTAATTCATCCTCTGATATACAGAGTATTAATCAAGACTCTTAGCTCTACACTGAAAAGGTCAATAAGTACTATAAGGAGGCATTGACAAGCAAAGGATAAAAAAAAATTTCTTGGGGGGTGGGGGAGCAAAAAAAAAAAAAAAAAATTTTTGAAATTATTTAGTTACAGTGGTGAGATAAGCCAGCTACTGGGTCGCCTTTGGAAATTTGAATGACAAGAAGGTTTTCAATACCAATACTGTGAAATGATGGTTTCATCTTTGCGTGTCCAAGCAAGCGCTAGACAAGTGACATTTTCATAGGATCAAAATTAATATCATTCCAGGACTACTACTTTAAAGAGGATTACAGAATGCATCAAATAATGTTTATCTATTCATAGCAAATAAATAAAATCCCACGCTCTTTAATTACACAGTTGCTTTAATTACAATTGCTGTACTGAAACGAAAAAGTGATTTCAGTTGGGAGAACTACACCTATTACCATTAAGCAGTTTTAGCTCTGTACATTTTCTTCAGGTTGTTGAATGTGAGGCTAACTTCAGTGCTCAGTGTAAAAATCCTTTAGTGTGTGGGAAGAGAGAGAAATGAACTAAGAATCATAGCAGCAAAGATGCATTCACCCGTGTGATTTCAATAGCTTCAGAGGGATGGAAATAAGTGGGGTATTACATCCACCCATATATGATAGGTAGAATATAATACTGCGTCCTATAGTAACCCTTGATGGACATTTGCCTTTACATTTTGTGGAAAGAAGTATCTGCCACCACCTTGAGCCATAATTTAAATTAAACAAAATGGGACAAATATTGTTTTAGCCTTTTGGTCTTTAGATAATATTGCCATCTCTCCCAGGCTTCAGTGTAAGGAGCTTAACTCAGCTTAATTTCATCAGAGACTGCCATGGCAGACAGGTTCCCCTAAGGCAGCCTAAAGGAGGATCCAAAGGCAGATGGGGTTACTCTGCATAAAGAATATAAAATAAGCGTTCCAGAGTTCAATGGAAAGCCAAGATTAAAACAACAGAAAACAGGGGAAAAAAAACAAACAAACAAAAAAAAAAAAAAAAAAAAAAAACCACCAAAAAACAAAAACCAAAGCAGTCCAATCTTCAGGCTTGTTTCTACCTCAAAATACCAAAAATCGTCTTTCTAGAACCTATTAGACTGAAGGAAGGTAAATGTGTGTCAGAATAAATCCCTGCATACACAAACATATATGAGAAATTTGTGACTGGGTTTCTCATTAATCTAAGATTAATTTTACACTTCTGAAGTGCTATTATGTTAATGGCTTATTCACCAAATAACATGACTCCAAAATCCTGAAAAAGACTTTGGCCTAGATCTCAAGATAGCACAAAGTCACCCTGTCAAGACATTCAAGTTTCAGTTGTGATAGAGTTTAGTTTTCTTCATAGTAGCTAGTATAGTGCTGTGTTTTGGATTTTTGATGAACATAGGGGTGATAACATCAGTGGTTTAGTTGTTGAAGAGCAGTGCTTACTTTTCAGCTTTTCATGTTGCCGTGGTAGCAAGGAATCTGAGGGTACACAAGAAGCTGGGAGGGGAGAGAATTAAAACAGTAGATCCAAACTGGACAAAGAAATGTTCCATACCAGATGTCATCATGCTCAGCAATAACAGCCAGGGAGTTGTCTGGGGAAGACTGCTGCTGTATCTCAGGAATTGACTGGGCATTGGTCAGTTGGTGTTGAACAATTGCATAGAACATCACTTGGTGTCTTTTTGTTTGCTTGTTTGTTTGTTTTGTTTTTTATTATTATCATTTCTTCCTTTCTTTCTTATTGAACTGTCCTTATCTGGACCCATGAGTTCTGATGAGTTCTGTCACTCCTACATTTTTCAATTCCTACCCCATCAGTAGGATGAGTAAGAGAATGGCTGTGTGGTGCTTAGCTGCTTGCAGGGTTATCTGGGTTAAACCACAACAGAAGAGATTCATAGGGAAAGAGAAAAGGAAAGGGAAAAGGAAAAGGGAAGGGAAAAGGAAAAGGAAAGGGAAAGAGAAAGGAAAAATCCTGCCTGCTAAAGCAGCCCAAAGAAGAAAAAACAAAAACAAAAACAAAACAGTAATTAAAAAAATACTGAAATCTGTCTTCTAGAAAATTTTGGTTGTTGGAAATATAAAGGCACTGAAAAATGAACGTCTCAAAGACTGAACGTTATCATATCAGCTCATGATTCCAATACACAGGTAGCCTTAACCTATTTCAGGACTGATGCAGAATAGATAGTCAGATGGGAAAAAATTGAAGAGCATGAAGAGTAAATAAATCTCCATCCATATCTGTCAGTTTGTCCAATCATTGATCTTACATACATTCTGAAAACAAGATATACTTCTAGTCTCCTATACTTCTTGTCTCCTTTCTTCCTCCCCCCACGTACCAATCCTGGCAGTTACTGAACATCATCATTGTAGTAAGCTCTTAAATCCTAATAAATACTTCCAAGCTGCCTACTCAGAGGCATCCATGCCATCAACTTTCTAACACAGTAATGATGATTAGAGTGTATTGCATCTGACTGCTTTGGGATATTTACCCTTTGATTGGATTTGTGAGAAGAAATACTGACAAAAAATAGGAAGGAAATATTTTGTATTGGAAAGCAGTTTGGAATCTAGGTTTTCAAATTTTGACCTTAAAAAGCTTGACAAGTGTAGATGCCCACTGCTAGGGTCTGGTATTCTTTCAAACAGGGCAATGAGAGAGAAAATTACATGTGTGCTCTGTGTTACTCGGTGATACAGAAAATTATTTTATTAGTGGTGGCTCATGTCCTGCAACACAAGCTCCATTTCACAGCCTGTGCTTGTCCCAGTAAATGTTTTGCCTTGATACTGACAACATGATTGTGCTTCAGTTGGATTCCTCAATGCCCTCAGTGGAAGTCCTCAGTGTTTCTATTGCCAAGAGCAAAATCATAATCAGGTTGTTGGAACAGTGAAAACAAGACTAGGAATGTAGCAGCTCCCTCTTTTCAGCTATATGCTGTCCAGCCATTGTCTCAGTGTCATATCAGTCTGAGACAGTCCTGACCTTCCTCCAATTCATCTAACTAATTGGTCCGCTATCCTGTCCAAGAAATTTGTACAACTACCTCCAAGTTTATCATCCAACATGGATCACCTAAAGCTTAGGAGACACAACATAGTTCCTCTTCTATACTTTAATGTTTGTCCTGATGTCCATTGAAGGGTGACATGCTTGTGGTCATAATCAGGATTCATTGAATACTTAGGTGATTTTGTACAAAGGTGCAGCTCCTGGTTTGGTGCAGAATTGCTTCTGAAGTACAGAGTTCATGGGAGATTACAAATACCAGTGGTATTCTGTGTTTTTTTCTCAGGTAGCTATTGGAGAGTGAGAAGATGTGTTCACAGGTACCTACAGATTGTCAAAAGCATTCACCAAAAATGCACCCAAAATTTTGTAAATACTGAATCCAGTCCCGAGAGAGAAAAAGAGGCTGAGTTTACTAAACAAGGTTTATATTTCATATTTTTTTCCCAGTTCATCTTCACTGGTTAGCACAGATTTTAATAGAAATTTAGGCTCTGGTTGTTCATGAACAACAAGACTTTAGAGAGCTGTGTTAATTTTAGAAGGGCATGTATCAGAAAGTTTGTAGAAGCCATGTATATGGCAAGCCTTTATGAACCATGGTAGGTGTATAAAATGACACACATGGGATATGATATAGCAGTTCAGATTAAGGGCCAGTCACTTTCCTTTTTGTGAGATGGCAATATCAAATGACTGCAGATGCACTGGAATGGAGCAAAGATATGTCAGCTGAAAAGGAGATCAAATGAAATGGGCAGTTTGACTTCCTTTTCAGCAAATTGCAATCCAGAGGCTTGATCACTGAGAAAGAGAGAAGGTAGTCTTCATATTAAGGCTGTTTCACATTCCTCATTCATGGCAGATCTACAGAACAAGCATTTACATGATTGTACTATTTTAAGTATTATATATCTTTCTGATTATATATTATTGTTTATATGCCTCCTTACCTATACTGACATTTAATTAGAAATAGCTGTCTTTATAAATTCCAGTATCTGTCTCTACTAAAAAATGCAGCGTTTTCTACAGCAGAACATGGCAGCTGCACGCAACACTCCCATGCATCACTTTGGGCTATGAAAGGCTGCAGATTACCATGTCTAACTGTTATTGCAAGATGAAGGCTTAAATACTTAGGCCATAGTTAACCATGCTGAATTTGTGTGGTAAACTAAAGTTAATGGTCCTGCAACACTTGAGAAAATTGTAATTGATCTCTTAGAGAGCAAAAGTGATTAGGTTATTAGTTTGTGTCACTGGAAAGAAAGTGTCAACACTAGTGTGTACTAACAATGTACACAGTATACCAGTTCAGTACCAGCCTAATGAAATGGATTTCTCATGTCCAGTGCTTAATACCACACTTTCCACCACCTTACAAGCACAGTCACAGACTGACTCCATTAACTTTGTATTTGTCACAACCAGATGAATTGATCGAGTAATTCTTGCATCTCATCCCTTTCTTTCCTCCCAAATTTAGGTAATTGCTGATATCCCCATTTCATAGACATGGCATTATGCAAAGACATTATGCAAACTAAACTTGAGACTGAGCTACACTATATCACTTAAATGACAAGCAGTTTGCATGATGCTGCATCTATGCTTAAGCTGCAGAGGATATGACAAACTCTGTTAATTTGGACTTGTGCTTTCTGACTTGTCTTAATATCATGAAGAATATAATTAGAAAGAGAAAGGATATAAAAAACAGATCAAATAAATCCTAATACATTATAACAGCATGAAAAAATCCCTCCTTGGAAATATAAGGGAAAGAAGAAACATACAAAATTTTAGTATGATCAAATTCACCAGAAAAACCTTCCAGAACACTTCAGCAACTGGAGAAGAACTGATCAAAAGAAAACATTTTTCTTCTGAACAAAATACAACAAAATAATATGTATAGAAGACTCTCTCATATCTTCATAGGTCCATTTCAATTCACTAACTCAGTTACCCCAACACACAACTTGATTACTCCAAAGAGATCAATGAGTTTTATAATTGCGTGCCTTTTTTTTTTTTTTTTTAATATAAAGGATGTGCTTAAATTCCCTTTTCAACAATTAGTTGTATTTCTACATGAGATTTTAACTTTAGAACAGTATAGATCTTACCTGACATCAAGTGAATTGTTAACAATGAGTAGATTAGATAGAAAACAGATGTTGGGTCAGAAAAGATGTGGTTCTGCTTGTATTTTTAATCAGAACTGATGTCTGCCACCAGATTAAGAAACTGTTCACTGCAGCCAGACAGTGTGAACACATCCCAGGATGACTATGCATTTAAACTGCTGTTGGTGTAACTTAGACAAGGCTACTAGGTCCACCCCCATAGTAACCTCAAAATATTATTTCCTGTTGATGTCTTCCTTTCTCAAATCGCAGTAGTGGGTAGATAAATCAACTGCTAGAGAAGGACCAAAATTCACAATCTTTTTTTGCATCATGAGCCTCACTAAAGGCAACAGGATAAATCACTGCTTAGAGAGTAATTTGTCTGTTGCAAATGGAAGAGTCATAAGTAAAGAAAAAGTAACTTCATGCATGATTGACACATACACAAAGCTACGCCAAATAAGAAGTATGGAAGGAATGTTTTTGCTGATGTCTTGCTGAACCACCAATAGCTTCAGCATTCCTAGAAACACATCGTAGGGATGTCACGCATCAGCCAGCACCTAACACTGAGGACTACTTCATGGACAGGCTCAACCCTGAACATAATCTCATTTCTTTCAGTTCATACTCTGAAAGGATTCTTGTGGGAAAGGCCCCAACACTTGAATACTATGGTCACTAATGCAGAAACATATCTTTTTTACAAACAGCATTAGTTTCTGCATGTTCAAGGCTTTGCTCCTTCATTAAAACAGAACTATGCAAGACAAAAACAAAAACAAAACAAAAAAAAAAAAAAACTCAAAAATGACAGTGGAAGTCACAGGACCACAGAATTGTAGGAGTTGGAAGGGATCTCTAGAGATTACTGAGTCCAGTCCCCCTTCCAAAGCAGGCTCCCTGCAGCAGGCTACACAGGTAGGCATCCAGGCAGGTCTTGAATATCTCAGAGAAGGAGAATCCACAACCTCCCTGGGCAGCCTGTCCTAGTCACTCATCATATAGCAGAGCAAGTAGCAGTTCAAGCTAAGCTTCTTCCTTAATTGATACCAGTTCAAAAACCCTCGGCCTGTTAGAGGCCACAAAATATAAGTCAAGACAGAATCTGAACTATAACCTTCCCTGACTCACTCTTTCCTCAAGCTCCCACCACATCGCATATGTACAAAAACAGTCTAAAATCTCAACAACAGAGTGTCAACCAGCACGTACAAAGACAACCTTGAGCAAGACGGTGATGTGCATACTGTGCGTTGCTATCACCATAAATTGATATAGCAAGCCTAGAATCCCAAGCCTTTTCAGATGACCACTGTTTCTAAAATTCAATCTTGTCAAAATTCACTTAGACCTTGATATCAGTGAGATCAAGCTTATAAAGCCTGGGAAGCTTTTCAAACATTCTTTCAGTGTCAAATTACTGAAACTCCAGTAATATAAGTTCCTCCCATGAGGCACTTGTACAGCTGACAAACTGTAAATTTCCTGAGGATGTCATATCATTAATTTCCAGTGTTTATAGGCTAGTGAGGATCTTGGGATTTATGGGGTGTAAAACCTTTGAGATTATAATCTATCTACCACAGTGCATTCCATATGTATCAGGTCTCTGAGACAACCTGCAGTTACTTTTCAGAGGGCATGTGCATGCAGTTTAAGAACCATTTAGGTAAAAGAAAGAAAAGGTGAAGGTAGTGACAAAAGCAAAAGAGAAGAGTAAGGGACTGCCTTTCACTGAGCCTTTGCCTCACAAAGCAAGAGCATGTGAAAAATCTTTAACATTCAGCAGGGACATAATTGTTTTCTTCAGCATCTGGTATGATGTTATGTTTTGGTTCTAGAAGAAAAACAATGTTGATAATACACCGATGTTTATAGCTGCCTGCCCAAGAAGCCCAACAAGGGAGGGAACAGAATTAGGGCAGCTGACTTAAACTAGCCAAAGGGATATTCCATACCATACGACATCAAGCAGAAAGAGTTTTGAAGGGAGTGAAAGTTCACCTTTTTCTCTTTAACTGTTTAGGGGCTAGTTGGGCGCCAGTCAGGGGGTGGGGAGCAGTTACTTGTGTGTCAGTTGTTATACACTGTAACATGATTGTAATGCAATGGAAAGCACAACAAGACAGCAGAGCAGCAGAATTCCAGACTGCAGCAAGTGAAGATTCACTCAGACATAACAGCAGCAAGCAATAAGGGAAAAAGCTGCTTTCCTTCAGAAGGTAAGTTCCTGGCTCCATCCCTTCCTGCATGCACCTGAGCTCCCTTCAGTTGGCCCTGCCTTCCTACCAGGTGCTCAATCATTGTTCCAAGCCATAACTTAGAATTTCCACTACGTACATATTTTTATATATGTAGTCATAACTGTTTTCCTTTTCCTTTTCTCTATCTTTATAATTAGTTTTATCTCAACCCACAAATTCTGATCAGTTGATCTGAATTGGTATGGATTTTATCCCTATAAAGTGTTGTTGTAAATGATGCCAATCAAGCAGACTGAAGAAAGAATGAAAGTCTTCAGTCTATTGTGTCCCACAAAAGAAAATTATTTACAAATAAATCTTTTAAAATAACTGTTTGGAACAAAAACACACTGGGCAATAATAACAATATCTGAACAAATTCTATCCAACTGGGAAAAGGAGAATAATTTGCATTCTAGCTGTGCAGAGGCTCTAACTGCTCAAAGACTGGTTGCTCTGATACAGCCTAAATCCAAAGTGGTCACACATTTACATGTACAAAAATTTTAATTACCAGTTTGAATTCTAGTTTTAAAAGCAATACTATACACTTAGAGGTGAAAATACAAGTACCTTGAAGAACTTTTTTTTTTTTTCAGATTATCTTTTTAGCAAATAGCTAAGCAGTTTTTCATTAATATGTTTCTTATTTGAATTTTCAATTTTGCTGTATGAAAAGCCAGATGGAGCATTTTTTCTTACATTGACTCAAGCTGAATTAAAAATTTTGGTCTGACTGCTGATGTTCCTGCTGTGACTTCTTGTGGAATTATAGAGTCATGGAATCATAGGATGGTTTGAGTTGGAAGGGACCACAAAGATCATGCTCTTCCAATCCCTCTACCATGGGCATGTGTACCTCCCATTAGACCAGGTTGTCCAAAGCCCCAACCAGCCTGGCCATGAACACTTCCAGGGTTGGGGCATCTACAACCCATTCCATTGCCTCACCACCTCTGAGTAAAAAAAAAAAAATAAAATAAAAAAATTCTTCTTTATGTCTAGTATAAATTGGTCCTTTTTTAGTTTAAAAATGTTACCCCTTGTCCTGTTACTACACTCCCTGACAAAGAGTCCTTCTACATCCTTCGTGTAGTCCCCTTTAGGTACTGGAAGGCCACTATAAGGTCTCCCCACTATAAGGGAGGACATTTGCAACTCCTCTCAGTCTGTTTCACTGGAGAGTTGCTCCAGCCCTCTGAGTATCTTCATGTCTCTCCTTTGGACCCACACCAACAGCTTCATGTCCTTCTGTGTTGGGGGACCCATAGCTGAATACAGCACTGCTGATGGGGTCTCATGAGAGCAAAGGGGGCAATCATTTCCCCTGCCTGCTGGCCACCCTTCTTTTGATGAAGCTGAGGATATGGATGGCTTTTTGGACTGTAAGAGCACTTTGTCAGCTCATATGGAACCATTTTGGAACCATTTTCAGTTGGTATAAATAAGTGATCTGCAAATTTTCAAATGAAATGTATAGAGTTGCGATCAAATATTCAACTCAAAAATTTGATCATGTCTCTTCACTGGACTTTCATAATCCCCATCTTAGCAGAGAAAATATTCTTTGTTTCACAATCACACCTTATTTATGTCATTGCTTCATGGCAGTACACATATTTTGAGCAATTATTGTCAAGGATGAAGTACAGGAAGAGTAAAATTTCATCACAGATCTCTGATGAACACCTTGAGACCTCAGTAAGAATTGTAGCCACTGCCATCAAACCAGACTGGTGTGTTAGTTTCACAAAAATAAGGTCAAATATCCTACTTGTTTTATGCTTTTGTTTCTCACTCTCTCTTTTTTTTAATGTTCTAAGAAAAATATTTTAAATTAAAATGTTTACTTAATATTAACGATATTGCATATTTTGTGAGTGCTGTTCAAAAGTAATGCCTCCTGTTTTATTACATTGACTCATAACATCAGAGAAGGATATTGGTGGTATGACAGTCGAGGCTGAGCCTTCCCACCAATATCCCGTTACATACTGTTGCCATGCAACAGAAGACCTACTCCTCCCAGCCAGAAAATTATCACTGGCACAGGTGGGAACTTTAATACGTGTGGCTGATTTACACTTAGACTGGATTAGGAAGCCTGTCACTCTGGTTTCTGATTTATATGTCTTGCTTACATGGGGCAAATAATGCCAATAAAAGTAGCTGTAGTAAATAACCCAGTAAGTAATCATGCTTAAGCCCTGAAAATTGTCCCTCCCTCCACTCTTCTGGTCCTGCACACCAGGACAGCTTCTGCTGCCACTTCTTCTTCACTCATTTCCTACCTAAGACCTGCTATGCCCTTCAGCAGCACGAGTGTAAATCCACTGAGAGCCCTGCTGCTTTGCTTTCTCCTTGGTTTGGGGATATGCATGGCATGCTCCTGTCTCACCCCTGGGTTCCCTTTACAGTGACCCTAATATATACCAGCCCCAGACTGCACAAGAAGCTCAAACATCACTGCATATTTTGTGGGATTCCTGAGCACCATGCTGAGAGAGAATGGATGCTAAGGAGTCCAGATGTTTCTCTTTTTGAGCAAGGGCCAAAAGGTGGATGAGGATGTGTCCCATGCTGCTATGCAATGTGGGCTTTGTCTCCCATGCTTTTCCCAAGGAAAAAAAACCTTTAAGAGTTTAACTGTATAGTGGCAGATCTGCCTGTTAAAGGTTTCTGCTGTTTTCAGTCATCTATAGTGAAATTTCTTCTATTATATCTGTGTCTTCTGCATCTTTATACCTCCTCTCACATCTCTTCTTTCTTTCCTCACTTTTCCCCCTTCCTCGTAGCTGATTTGCAAACCTATCAAGCCATGAAAGAACTTCTGAGTCTCTCATTTTAAACAAGACAGACTCACAGCTACAGTCAGGCAGAAGCAATAAATAAAACAGTGGTTGTCTTTAGGCAGATGCTCTGAGGTGAATAGCTTTGGGTCCCCTGTCATATCTTCTTCTAAGTAGCTTTAAGCCTACACCGCAATTCACCACCTTTATTACAGCTGAGAACCCCTGCCCTCACTTGAAGAAGGTGAAGGAAACAGCATCCTGCTTTGTAAGCAGGCAAAGCTGAAAATTTAACCTAGTCACTGATAAAACTGGGCTCTCATCTGTGTTTTTTTCTCAGGAAACGTTTAGACATTCTGTCTGCAACCAAAGCTCTAGCCCTTAAGCTGTGCTGTTTTTTGAAGCACTGCTATGAAATCCAGGAGATAAAAACTGGGATCCCCTCTCTGGGCATTCCCCAATAAAGGATGATATTTCTGTTCTCTGCAGAAGACTTAACCAAGGGATGGTTATATCGTGTGTTGCTCACTGTTCATTTAGCTGGAATGCTGGGCTGTAACTAGCCTTAGTTTGTATTGCTTGTTAAAGAGTTTTCAGTGAAGGGCTTCCTGTTAGAAAGCGTGGCTATGACAAGAAGAAACCTTCCATGAAATTGTCTTCATTCTCTCAAGCTCTGTAAAGATAGAGTTCTTGGATCCAGGAGGAAAACCCTGGTATGAAAAGGGATGGGAAAAAATCATATTTTCCTTGTCTAATCATATACAATTAGAACTATTTCTTTATACCTGGATTAGGCAGTGAACTCCAGGGACTCCTGTGTCTCCTGTGCATGACCAGACCACTCTCCCTATCCAATGGCTGCTCTCTATCCCAAGGCAGGTCTGTCAGTTTTCTCTGCCACAGCAGTTCTAACCTGCATAAATACTTAAACATTTGCTGAGAGAGGAGAGAGTTTCAGAGGAGATTGATTTGACAGTGCTGTTGTTCAGGTGTTCACACAGGATGTGGAAAACTGAGGTTTGGGTCCCTACTTCAATGAATATTTAATTATTTATGGAAAGTGGAGCAACTGCAGTAGGAAGGGGTAAGAGGCAGAGATGGCTCTGGGGCTGAGGTTCTTGCAGAGGATGAGGGAGAAGGCAGAGCAAGGCCTGGAGTTGCCAGGTCATCCATGCCTCTGCTGACTGTCCAGTTGCTGCATGAGTTGCATTTGCTCTGCTACCTCAAGGAAAATTTTTAAAGCTACCTTTTCTCTCACTACAAAGTTTTTGAAACCTCCAGTTCTAGCATTTCTCATAATTTTCAGAACATGTTCTTCAGTGGTAAACTTAATTAACTACTTTTTATGCTGTAAAAATATTATTAAAATAAAGAAATGAAAGATCCTTGCTTCACTATGAGCAGGCAAGAAAATACTATGTTTTTTTGTTTTGTTTTGTTTTGGTTTGGTTTTGTTTTTGTTTTTGCTATATTTTCAAACTGAATTCTAGGACTTACTGGTTCCTGAGTATTTTTGTGGCTGAAAAATAAATAAATAAATAGAATTCTTTTGTGCACTTGATTTAGATATTCTTAAGACTTGAAGTCAGGCTAGCAGAAACAATTTCTATAGACTAATGTTCCCAGGCTATATCTCATAATGCACCATGAAAGGAGGTAATAAAAGTAAAATATCCGTAAAATATCCACCATGAGGAAATGGAAGTGTATGTTCTCAAACCTCATCCCAGAGATGCAGGCTAACCAACTAATAGGCAACATTCACAGAGTCAAGAAGCATGAAGTCTATATGCAGGGGAAGGAGTATCTCAGCATTGCTTTGTAGGTGGGATGTGTCTTTAACTTTCACGACACCTTTGGAAGCCCTTCTTATCCTAATCCTTTCCTTCTCTGGTTTTAATCACTTCCTTACTGTATTTGCTCTTTCCAACATAGCAGATAATTGTTTTCATTGGTAGTGTCTAAAGATGTGAAATCCAAGAGCTTTATCCTTACTTTTCTTTACCCAATCATTCCAGGTCCCTTTTGACTGTCTCTGTAGTACTCAGCAGTGAAGTTTAAGGCTGTTAGCTCTAATTTTGCTGCTCACATATGCACTTTCCTCAAATATTGCTGTATCTGCCTGCAATGGAATTGCCAGGTCACAACCTGAACCAGTAGGTGGGCACCTGAGTGACCAGAGTGGGAGACCCTACATCCACCCTTCCTCTCCCTTCTGGCCATGCTTCCAGGAGTGCATATGTATTCAGAGCCTGAGCAGTTTACCTGCCCC
>JAOWBP010000001.1:61190546-61204036 GCA_028571105.1 Tragopan temminckii | reverse complement strand
GCGGAGAGGAGAGGAGAGGAGAGGAGAGGAGAGGAGAGGAGAAAATGCAAGGGCAGTTCAGTGGAGGATGGTGGGAGGCAGGGTGTGGAGGTAGGCTTGGAGACTGCAGGATGAGTGGGAATGGAGAAGCCTGAGGAAGGACTGGAAGAGAAGCCTAAAGGCTGGAAATACCCACAAGGGGAAAGAAAAGGTGGGATGCAGGAAGTGGCATAAGGAATGAAGGAACAGTAAAGAAAGAGAGAAGTACCTTTGGGGGGTGAGGGCAGAGGGCAGATAAGGCGAGGGATCCTGTCCCCCCAGGCCAGGGTGTATGGGGTGCACCTCCTGGCTGGGGTCCCCTCCCCAGCTGTCTCCTTTCGCCTTTAACTTGATCCGGCCACTTTTCTTGCCAACTTGATCATCACTGCGGATGCTGTTCTGAAGTTACCACACACACACACACACACACACACACACACACAAATAAATTAATAAATAAATCACAAGGTGGCTGGGAAGCAAGTCCTTGCAGTGCCAACTCAGCAAATTTCCATTGCCTGCCCACCCCCTCTCCCACCCCCCACTGCCCCGGTCCTCTCGTGCACTGGGGAAGAAGAGATGGAGATACTCAGTGTTTAAAGACATAAAGCTCACTTGCAGAATGGAGGCTGCCAAGAAAGAAAGAAGCATCATAAATCAACCCTCAAGCCCCACTACACATACATACTCCACTGCAATGGATTAGCTTTCACATCAGCAAGAATATCATTCTCTGCTCACTATGGAGCATATGAAGAGCCTTATATGTTCCTGCACATCCCTGGATGCACAACAGCACCTCCAGGACAGGAAGGGGTCAATATGAACCTGCAGCCTTGCTGTGCTCTTCTTGAGTGCTTCCATGGAGGGCTTACCATGCAACTTCACTGGGATCAGCTCCTGCTGTAAGTTTCCTGACCACCATGCATCCCACTTTGCAGATGGTGGAGACTTAGCTGAGCACTGACAACTTCATCACACAGACTGAAGGGATATGGGGAGAAGGAGTGAAGCATCTCCCCTCTGCTTTGTAGCAGCTAAATGCAACTGAGACGGAGACATAGGAATGAATTTTGACATTCCAGACCCAAACTGTCAAATTAGGGTCCAAGAGCTGGGGGACAGAGGGGGCTTTTCCTTACCTGCTCTGTGTGAGATGCGCTGGTTAGGAATAGGAGTCAGTGCCAGAATGCGACAAGCCGTCTTGCAACACCATCCAAAAGAATCTGAGCAAAACAAAAACCGCAGTGGCAAACTCAACCCTCCTCCTCCTCCTCTTGCACCCCTCTTAATAATACAGCGATCACTGCACAGGACTGTCTGCGAGACACTTAAATATTCATACACTCAGGCTGCACCAAGGGCGAGTGGGTTTAAGTAGTTTCTGCCAAAAACCGCAGTGAGGGAGTCGGTGGGTGGAAGAGTGTGCAAAATGTCTTTTTCCGAAGGCTTGAATTAATAAACAAAAAAAGGCTGCCCTAAGTATCTGCTGGCTCTCCCGATTTCTTCCTTTAAGACGTCTGGAGAAGGAGCCGGGCGCTGGGCAGCGTCGGCTGGAGAGTCGTGAGAGAGCCGCAGTCCCGCAACCGCATCTCCGGAGTGGCTCTTGGCTCGTCCCAGCGGCAGCAGCAGCAGGAGGCAGGAGATGGACGCATGTGGCAGGAGCAAATGGACTGCTGAATACGTAAGAGAGAGGAGCAAACTCGAGCCATGTCTTGACGCTGCAGTATCAGCAGAAACCTGAGAGCTGTTTGATGCAGCTCTGGCAGCGGGAGGGGGGGAGTTGCAGAAGAGGGGGGCGGGCACGCTGTCTACCGCACCACACTCCCCCGATTCGCGAGCTGTCCTCCACCGCGAGCGAGGCCTCTGCCGCCGCGGTGCACTGAGCGCCGCGCCCCCGACGCAATGCGGGCGGTAGTCCCAGCCTCATGGGCCCGGCCGTTGCGCGCCGGACAGCCTGGCGGGGTGCTGCGGGGCACCGCGTCGGGGAAGGGGGTAAGAAGCGGGCAGTCTCCGCTAGGTTTGGAGCGTCATCTCTCCAAAGAAGAAAAGAAAGGCTGAAAATTCAGGCTGTCCATGCAGGTGCACGTATAACCCTCCTTTGCCGGGCCGGGCGGGGGGTATAACGTGGTGTATAACGTGGTGGGGACCGAAGGAAGTGCGCAGAGGCCGCTTTTTCTCGGTGGTCCATCTCGGCATTCGCAGAGGAGCAGCGAGATCAGCTCAGAGCTCTGCACGTACCGCACGGAGCCGTTCTGCAGCTACGGCTGGCGGCGGCTGCCCCTGAAGAGTCCGGCACTTCCCTGCTGCACGGCCTACCGGATTCAGACCTCGACTCAGGCTGGGGCTCATTACTGGATTATTCTGCCAGAATCGGCGGGCGTTCTCGAGCCATGTGCCTGGAATGGGGAGGGAAGAGTTAATCAGCAGGCAGTGTTAGAGGGAAATTGCCCTTTTGTGCTGCTTTATCCCACTGAATTCATTTAATTGATGAATCACATAACTTTGAGAGGGAGAAGACCTATTATGTCATCAGCTTCCCTCCTCTGCCAGTGCAGGATTGTTCTCTGCAGTATATGATAATATCCATTATATAAAAGCCTACTGCTCACTTTGTCAAAGCAGGAGTTATGATTAAAAACAACCCTGGCCCATGTAATCTAAAGCATTCTGGAGCTAAGTAACACCAAATCAGTGTTTAACAGACCTTGTTTCAGTAGGCTTTCACGTTACCTTCAATAAAGATCACCACCTTGGCAGTCCAGAAGTAGTTAACCACCTGAGTTCATGGATAGTTTCTGTCTCCCTCTTATTTATCCCTGTGCTTTGTTTTGGTTGGGAGGGAAGGAGTCAATACTTCTAGAGCACAAACTGTAGTAAAATGCTCTTGTCCTAGCTGTACTAACAGCCATTCTGTGTACTGTGTTTACTGACCCTGGTAGAAACAAAAGTGCAAAGGGACAGATACCCTGGCTAGCCTGGTATGCTTTCTCTTCAGTGATTAACACATACACTGAAAATGGTCTGAAAACTTCTGATGAAGTTCTTATCTGTCAAACTTGGGCAAAATAATTCAAACACTAAATGAAACAGAGACTCTCCTTCCACTGAAAAATTACAGTCACTAATTTTCTGTCTGCTTATTTCCTGGCTCAGCATCAGCACCCAGCCTTGGACTCAGAAGCACTAGGCCATGCACAAACCACCATCCCACTTCCTATTCCCGGCCCACTCTCAAAAAAAAAAAAAAAAATTCACTTAGCCTGAGATAACCAAGCTGCTTTTCAGCTTTTTGAGAAACTCAGCTACAGCCTTTGACTAAACATCCTCTTATGGCAGTGGATTCCATGCCTGGATGACACACTGCACAGAGCTAACTGCAAAATATTCAGAGTTCTGTATTCAGTGCTTTGCAGAAATAGCTTTGTAAGCTGGCACTCACCCACCTCTGATGCAGTGCTGTATTCTCCTTTGCTGATTTAAAGACAGATTCCTATGCTCACAAGGGTGATGAAAATGCAGATCTGACAATCGAAGGGCTGAATTCAAGGTGCTATTCTGCTCTGGACTTCCTGCATGTTTACAAGAGAGTTTGCCCTTTCTGCTTGTGTATCTGAAAAATAGGACTGAAAGCACCTTCTTTGCTTGTCACAACAGCCTAGGCTATTCATTCCTGAGGACTTGCTTAGCATGGCAAAGCCTGAATTTTCATTGGAAGCTGTGAGCAAAAAAGAGCAAACTATCAAAAGCTTGAAATAGGTAGTAGGCAATTTTTAAAAAACATTCAGAGCAGCTGCTTTTTAGAATCCTGCTAGACGCCTTTCTGCTTCCATAGATGCTAAAAAAGCAGTTGCTCTTCCTTCCCTTATCTCTTACTGACAGCTCAACTTTGTGTGGTGTTAGATCTGGAGGTACAGTGCATCACACCTCTCCTACATACACTCTCAGCAATGCTTCCACTTGGATTCCCCCATTCAGCCTGGTTTGGTAGTGTGGATGAGCAGAAGCAGATGGGGAAGCAGCAGGTGTTCTGACTTGCACAGGTTGAGGAACCTCGCTGCTATCTTTGGTGGCTGCTGAAGTAACTTTTCATAAGGAACCAGAACTGGTAGGCTCACATGTCAAAGATGGGTTGGCATGGCATAAGCAGAACCTTTTCTGCAATTAGCAAATTCTTGCCCTGTAGAGAAAGCTGAAGACTTACTTGTTTTGCTCTGGCAAGTGTAAGCTGGTCCCTAATGAGAAAGAACAGATTTATATTTTCATTTTCCTTTTGAGAGAAGTGAGAAAATAGAAGTTGATCAAAACTCTTATTATGCTGCAGGGATTAAAGAAAATTTGTATTGAATTACTGTAAATCTGAAGATGAATTTTAAAATAACATTGATTTTATGCAGTTTTGAAATAGGCTTTAAACACTGCCACTAGGTAACACTGGACTAAGATGAGATGGGACTTTACTGTTGTGAAAGGAGGATGTGGAAACTGCCCTCATTCCCATGTGCCATTTTGCTACTAAAATCATCCTACTGAAAAAGACACTACCTTGTTGCTTTTTTTGTTGTGCAT
Source organism: Tragopan temminckii (assembly GCA_028571105.1). Lineage (NCBI taxonomy): Eukaryota > Metazoa > Chordata > Aves > Galliformes > Phasianidae > Tragopan > Tragopan temminckii. The sequence goes on along the minus strand of JAOWBP010000001.1, from coordinate 61,199,449 downwards.
CAGTGAATCAGATATGTGCAAAGTGTGATGGTGGAAGAGTGACTGGGCAGGGGAGAGTGGAAAGCATGCTGTTTTAGGACAGAGTCGAGCCTCTAAAGCATCTGCATAATCAGAAAAAAATGAAAGGATAAAATGCTAATCCCACTGGAAGAATACCCATCTGCGTGAACTGTAATTAAAGTCCTTAGGAACAACATTTTTATAATTTTAATATCACTTCCACCTTTGATCCTTTTCATAATTGTACATTTTCTTTCCCAGGGTTTTGTCCAACTGTCTGCTTCCTATTGAGAGAAACTCCTACTCAAACAGTTTGCACTGTCCTGTGGAATGAAGAGAATTTTACTTAGACCTGTACACTAAGTGTTTAAAATAGGTTTTGTTTCCCATTTTTCATACCAAGAACAGGACTTGAAGAGAAAGTCCTGAATGATGTTGTAACAGTTTCTTCCTTCTGTGATAAAACTAGTGGATAAGCACACTCAGGTGTTTAATATACATGACTTCTTTCCTAGCAGTATCTATTTTTGCCTTCCTTTATTTGTATTAATTATTAATAAGATCTTATAGAAACACTGGAGGAAGAACTCCATTCATGAGTGCTGCTGGATATAAAGATGAAAGAATTAACCTTCCCCATGTCACTCTGGAGATAAACATCATACAAAATGCTGTTGGAGGAGGAGAGATATACGTGAGCAAGGCAGAAACACCAGAAGAAGTACATTCCCGTAAGACAAAAAAGCGGTTGTGGCAACAAGTGCTTGTAATACCCTACCAAGAAGTCAGCTTTGGCAACACCGAAGTTTTTCCTTTGTGAGATCATTTGCAAGGTATGATTTCAGCATAGAAGAAAGATGCTTTAGCAAAGCAAACATGAATCTAAAGAAAGGCTCTCTCAAATAACATTTCTACTTCAACTACCCAGTAACTAATAGATAGTGGTGGTCACTGGGGCCTTATATAATATACTGCTTGTGGTAAAATATTTTAAATAGCTGTCACCATGTAATTTAAGGAGACTGAGTCTACTTCAAAAGCTATGAACCTGACCTGAAAGATACGAAAACATGAAAATTCACTGGCACTCTCAGTGTCATAGAGGTGAAACTGTAAAGGAGAGATATCGAGATCTACAGAAAAGAGTAGAGAATAAATCAATAACAGTGGAAAAATATCAGGCATCTGCACAAAATAAGAAACTGCACTGTTGTCAAAAAAGCATGCATAGGGCTGGAAAGAAGTCAACAGTCATTAGCAGTAAAAGAAGTCAGGCTCGATTTGATGTATCAAATCCAAGAGTATTCAGTGTTTCTCATAAGTTGAGACAGGGTCTTGAGCCAGAGTAATGATCTCCTTTCTTACACCTTTGAGGTACCATAGGGTGTGAATGACCATGGCTGCAGCATTCCCAGCAGAAATTGAAATGCACAGTGGAGCGACTCCCAGTGACCAAAAAGTTGGCTGATGACACTTCTACAGAAGATCAAAGTGCAGATGAGAAGGGAGTCCTGAATCATGATTTCAGCCTGTGGCTGGCCCCAAGGAGGTAACAGGATCATTGAAGTAGTAGTCAGCATGGATTCAGCAAGGGAAAATCACACTTGAACAATCTGGTAGCCTCCTTTGATGTTATAACGGCTAGTTAGGTGGGGGGAGAGCAGTAAATGTAGTGTATCTTGACTTCAGCGGGTCTTTTGACACTGTCTCCATAGCATCCTCATGGGTAAGCTTAGAAAGTGTGGGTTAGACAAATAGTGAGGTGAACTGAGAACTGGCTGACTGACAGTGCTCAGAGGGTGGTGATCAGTGGAGCAGAATCTAGTTACAGACTTGTAACTAGCATTGTTCCACAGAGGTCGGTACTGGGTTCAGTATTGTTCAACATTTTCATCAGTGACCTGGATGAGTCCACCTTCAGCAAGTTTGCTGATGATACAAAGCTGGGAGAAGTGGCTTACACAGCAGAAGGCTGTGCTGCCATTCAGCAAGACCTGGATAGATTGGAGAGTTGGGCAGAGAGGAAACTGATGAGGTTCAGCAGGAGCAAGTGTAGAGTCTTGCACCTGAAGAGGAATAACCATAAACATCAGTAAAGCTTAGGGACTGACCTGCTGGACAGGAGCTCTGCAGAGAAGGACCTAGATGTGCTGGTGGACAGTAGATAGGCCATGAAAGAGCAGTCTGCCCTGGTGGCCAGGAAGGCCAATGGTATCCTGGGGTGTATTGAAAAGAGCATGGCCAGCAGGTCAAGGGAGGTGATCCTCGCTCTTGTCTGCCTTGGTGAGGCCACATCTGGAATACTTTGTCCAGTTCTGAGCTCCTCAGTTCAAAAAAGACAGGAATCTCCTAGAAAGAATCCCATGGACAGTGACAAAGATGACTAGGGGCCTGGAGCCATCTCTCATGCAAGGAAGGGCTGAGAGACCTGGGATTGCTTAGCTTGGAGAACACTGAGAAGGGATCTTATAAATATCTTATAAATAAATAACTATCTTATAAATAATTTTAAATATCTAAAGGATAGGTGTCAAGAGGTTGGGGCCAGGCTCTTTTCAGTAGTGTCCAGCAACAGGACAAGGCAATGGGTACAAACTAGAACACAGAAAGTTGCATCTGAACATGAGGAAAAACTTCTTTAATGTGAGAGTGACAGAGCACTAGAATAAGCTGCTCAAAGAGGTTGTGGAGTCCCCTTCTCTGGAGATATTTAAAAACCATCTAGATACTTTCCTGTGCAACCCACTCTAGGGAGCTTTTAGCAGACGGTTGCACTAGATGATCTCCAAGGGTCCCTTCCAACCCCTATGATTCTGTGATTCTGTAAAATACCCAGAGCAAAAAGTAGTGAAGGATTTCTTTTTGGGTTTATATAGAAGATAAACTGCTAGATTCTTGTTTATCCTCCCACTTCTCAAGACATCAGAGTTGTCCAAACAGTTAACACATAGAGACACTATTTGGCATCATGCAGAGAACTATATGAAAGGGTAAAAGCAATCCAAAGCAGCGAGCCAGTCCTAAAAAACTGCAATAACCCCCTGGAACAGATAGAGGCACAGAAAGTTTGGAGCCGCAATGTCTTGAGCACTTATTGATGAAGCTCTGACACAACCAGGACAGAGATGAATAAACAAGGAGCTGCTGCCTCTGCACAGGCAGTGATGGTGAAGCAATTCTGTTGTGTCAGTGCTGGGCACAGCATAAAGATGTAATATGAGCTCCAGAAAAGAAAAGAAAAAAAAAAAAACAAAAACAAAAACAAACAAAAAAAAACACAAGAGAAAAACAAGCAAACAAACATGCAGAAGTGCTGAATGCTCCTGAAAACGGTCTGGATTGGATAATAAAGGCATTAAGACAGTTTGCACACAGATTGTGGCTGTACTGAAAGGAAAAATGACCACAGGCAGTGTCCATCCTGTTACTAGGAAAAGGGTTGAGCGTTGTGTATGCATGCACGTATGTGAGATGGGATTTTATTTAAAGCAGGACAAGCAGTAATCCCTGCAGATACAAGAACTGACATCAGGAAATGAGTAACTTCATACCTACAGATAGAGGATGCTTTATTTGAACATGAATATTTTCACTAACCAGACACCAGTGTGTAACAAAGTGCATGTATGACACAGCATGGCACATGTTCAGAATACACTGATCAGTAATGATCTTTCTGCCATTCCAGAATACCTTTGGAGATGATCATGTTTAAGCTTTCCGAGAGGTGACTTTGGAAGAAACTTTGGCAAGAGCCTATCAGGAGCCAAGCAGTGCCTTCCCATGGTGTGACAAGCTTAACATTCTCTGCTCTGACATGACTTGTAGCACACTGCAGAAAAATTCATGTGATTCTGCTCTTAACAAGACAGATTTGAGCACCAGATGTCTTGCCGTGAGTATCACAAATGAAAAACAGTGAGAGCAAAGATAGTTGCTCTCACATAGCAAACTCACTCCTCACCAAGCAACACTGGACTACTGCAGTGATTTTTTCTTTAGATTTGATGGGAAGCAAGGAATACACAGACTAAAGAAAAAGGTGTGGAGGCGGTTGAGTTGAAGACACAGAAATGGTTAATGTAAAGAAGCCACTCACGGAAAAAGGGAAAAAAAGAACCAGTCATTTGAGGCTGCTGCTCAGTATGAAGCACATCTGAAAACAGATAGCTAGTAGCAGCAGATGTGATGGGCAAAGGAAAACAGCTGTAATCTGGCAGGGATCATAGGTAATAACTGCAGTAACAGGAGAGCAGCAAAGGAAAACTGAGCACAGCTGCAGAGCTGGGGGAAACAACCTGACACAACCTGAACAAAGACCAAGGAAGTGAGGGACCGCACAGACCTTACTAGACTTATTGTGTAGCATGACACATGAACAAAAAATTGGAAAACAAAAGTCTGGGTGAATCAAAAGCCTGGCTTTGTTTTCCTTGGTAATATTCAAGGCTTTCATCTTCAGCTCTAAGTCTACAGAAAGTTGAATGAACCACACAGCAGCATAAAATGCTTAGAATACCTATTCAAGTGTCCATGGCATAGGATTGGAAATGATTCCTGCTACTGTTGTCCTTTTGTAATAAACCCTCCCAGTGCAGGTTGCTTTGTAGTGCTGCTTCGGCAACATGGCTTCCTCTTGCATTATTGTCATCATGAAGGACAGGCTAAAATGCCTAGCAGGGTGAATTTCAAGCCTGAACTTATCTTATAGCTTCAGTTTAAAGTTGAATGTCCCCTTTCAAAAGTAAGACAATTTCCTTTTCTGAGTGTTTGCTGACCTACCTGACCAGAATGGTTATTGTATGCTGGAAAGAAAGCTGAAGTGAAGCAAAAGCAATTATTTATTTAAAAATAAGGAACTTGAGTATGTGAACATACTGGCATTTACTTTGTATTAAAGTAAAAGACCCAGATACTTTGAAGCTTGTCCTCAGTTGACAGCATGCATTTCAAAATAATCCTAAGTCAGAAAAAATGAAGGAAATGAGGGGCATCTCAGTCTATCAGCATCCAACATTTTGATATGGTTCACTTTTCATCCTGTTTTCTCATTCTTGCTTTCTTGTTTCTTGTTCCACCTATATTTGAGCCAGGGTCTATTTTTGATTCCAGATGTTTGTTACCTATTCCTTTTTGTCAGAAATGAAGTCTCCTGTATCCTGTATGAAGGGAAGGGAATCCTTCGCTTTCTGTTGGGGTCATTTTTAAAATCTTTGTCATATCCTAGCAGGTTAGTTCTGAGCAGTTCCTTCTGTTTTCCCTTGAAGCCTCAAAATAAAGTCTCGTGATGCTTAAAATGCCTCTCAGAGCTTATTGAACATATTATAATAGGGCCATTACACTTCAAATAAATCTTTCCCTGCATATGTGGCAACTTGCTAGTTTATTTACAAGCTGCTTTCCTTTGGAATTTCTGAAATATTTGCTCCATTATGTCCCACATTTTGACTCCTTATGCATAATGTAGAAAACAAGAAAGGACATTCATCTACATTATCTCCTGTCTCTATCCGTGGCCTCAAAGTCTAAGTCCACGACTTAGTTTTTAACACTGTACAGCAGTGTTTTCTGACTTCAGTAGCCTCAGGATTGATCCCAGGATCATGATCCTGTTGTACTACGTGATGCAGAAACACACCAGAAGCGTGTGATGTGCCATAAAGAGCCTTTCAACAAAGTGCAGAGGGTACTAAGTGTGGTAAGATGCATAATTGCAAAACAAACAGAACAGCACAGTGCAAAATGTCTTGCCAGCAGCTAGATTAAAATGTTCTTCTAGTAACAGTGTATTATTATATAAGAAAAAGACACATGCTAGGATTCTCCAAATCTGAGACAGGTTACTGAATCTCTGTTCTTACTGAATCTCTTCTTCTTCCTATAGGCAAGAGATGTTTTGGGATAGGTAATCTGATGATGAGAACCCATTCCCCAGTACATAAACCTGGGTGAACATCTCAGCCACTGTGATAAATTGCGGGGAAGTCTCTGGACTCTCAGGATTCGCTAGAGACACAACAGCACACCAGTGTGGTTAAAAGCTATTAGTCTGCTTTATTGTTAAGCACTACTCTATTTATACATGTTAACAGAGCATTCTACAAAACACTCTTCAACTGTTCACACAGGTGCTTATCCAATCAGAGCCATGAGACATTCTTTCTTCTTCTAGAATTGTCCTTGGTTCTCATGCTGTTTATCTTGCTCCACAGCTGCTGCTGTTTTTCTTGTATTCCCACAATAAATGGCAGGACCCAACAAACATTCCTGTAGGATGCTAGATGCCTGAACCCTGGAAGCAACCCAGTAGCTGAACTAGCAGACATAAATTTTGGAGAGGCACACTCCTTGTTTCACTCTCAGGCCACTACCTTTATTCTGATTCAGACCCTGTCATCCTGCTACAACTTTTTATTTCTCTTATCCTCCTTGATGAAGCAGTCATTGCCTCTGTCCTCATACATTAATGCCTTGCCTAGGGAACCTTTGCTGAGCCAGGTAAAACAAAAAGCACCCAGCCTAGCTGCAGGGACAGAATCTGTCTCTCACTCTGCCCCCCCAAATCATTGCAAATCCCTCTCTTTTTCCACTGTGAGTAAATACAGATTTTTTTTTATTATTCGTTTGTTTATAGTTTGGCAGAATTCATAAAGTACTTTATATATATATATATATGTGGACAGACTTCAGATTGCCATATGAGAATTGTACCTAGCCCTGTATGAAGTCACATAATGCCATTTTCCTACAACAGTAGTAATTATGACATTTGGTTTGATTAATAAAAAATAAATAGAAATATAATCTTTAGGTTGCAATGTTGTACAACATCTTATCTGTAGCACTATGTCTATGGGATTGCACTGTGGGAAAAAAAAGCAGAGATTTAAAAATGCATTGAATATAGCAATTGAAGGTAGAGGGTAGTACAGAAAAAAAAAACCGTACACATAAAGTGTTTTTGTCTTGAAACAAAACTTTCTTTAATTGGTCACAGATATTTATTAAATTTTGCATAAATTATGAGTTGTTTCAGATCATCCATAGCTGTAAATTTTTGAATAAATTTCATGTAAAAATAAAACAACACTTGTGACTACACATAACTTGTGTTACTACCAGCTGGAAAATCAATGTGTGGAACAGAACTCTGACCTTTCTTCTGCCAAATCAGAGGAAATAATCAACTGAGGGTAATAAAAAGGAAGTGGTAAAAGGCAAGGGGGAGGGGGGAAGAAAAATCAAATTCACTTCTGAAAACATGAAAACATGCACTTTACCAACTAATCCATACAGGACAAAAGTCAAATTTTTAGCCAACCAGTGAAGAGGCTGTGAATTACAACTTGGAGTATAACATTAATCAGAATACTGTTATGCATTATTACAGTAGTAGTTGGAGGGTCCACCTGGGTATGCAGTTGTGCTTTGCCAAAATGTTCTACAGGCAGATTAGGCTGTTCTTTTTGCTGGCCAGGGGAACAACAAAGACATTCAGTGACATTAATACCACATAAATACAGAGCAATCAAAGGAACCATTTTGCATAATGTAAAAGTCACCACTGTATTGAGGACAAGCAAACATCGTATGCTCTTCTAAAGTCCTACTTAATCCCTGCTTTGAGGATTTAAAGGACATTCAAGTGATTCATAACCCCTGTGAATGTTCTCTGCACAGGAATGATTTCTACCCACCATAAAGGCAGCTGAGCCATAGAAATTTTCTGCAATGGATCTCATCAGTGGAATAATACTGCTATTTTTCACAAAGATCTGGATGCTGTTCTGGCAGACACAGCTTTAGCTTTAACATGTAACATACTGATAATCAACTCTCACACTGTGTGCACTGATACAGAGGGTTCTGAAAGTAATGTATGTCTCCTGTGGGCATTGTTACATATTTGGCTGCGAAAATAAGTCAAGGAGGCGCTTTTACTAAAGCATCAGACACCTACCACGGATAAAGGCAGGAGGCCTCTTCTGACAGACCACTGATCAGATCTAGCATTGCAGAGTCTGTTTCTCTCTCTCACACACACACACATACACACACACACACACACACACACACACACACACACACACAAAAAAAAAAAAAAAAAAACACCCTTGTGTGCTGAGAATATTGCTAGCAAGGAAATGGGACAAAATCAGTTAAGACAGTGCCTAAATTTTGCTTTTGAAGGTAACAACCAAATTATGAAATATGTGTTCAGATACCTTTTGCATGCAGTATGTAAGTTTATTTTGCTTGAGCTTCTGGTTTATGCATTATTGTATTTATCTGTTATCATTTCTCTTGCATAATTTTTCAGATCCCTTGCAATGGCTCCTACATCCATCACCACAAAGTTTTGCAGCATCCCGTGGAAAGTAGATGATTTGGATCTATAATTCTGTTAAATGGCACTCCTCGGGATATTATTATAAGCCTTTAAAGGTGAATTTATGCTTCTAGCTTTTTTTTTTTTTTTTTTCATATCTGAGTCCCTTTGATGCTTCCAGATTTTTCAATAAAAGGAAATAAACATCCACCCATCTACTTGCTAAGGCCATGAACTCTCGGAGTTTATTTATAGGGGACTGATAGTTTCATTTCTCCTTTCTCAAAAGTAAAAGGAAAATACCTGAGGGAAGTACACCTGGCTTGAAAATTGCCTTATTTTGGTAACAACAGACAGGGCAACAGAGATTCAAACACATTGAGACATGCAGAGAAAATTTAAGTCTTGTTATTGAATAGGTATCAGAGATGAAGTCCAGACTGAGTAATCTTCTCTTCGTCCAGAGAACACATTCAAAAGTGGATGGAGGAGTTCAAGGCTCCACCAGAAGAGGGGTGGCCAGCAGGGACAGGGAGGTGATTGTCCCCCTCTACTCTGCTCTTGTGAGGCCCCA
>JAOWBP010000001.1:61154096-61187557 GCA_028571105.1 Tragopan temminckii | reverse complement strand
ACATGATGTTATGATGTGGAATACTGATAACCAAAAGTCATAAAACCATGACATACGGTGAGAGTGAATCCAAACCAGCCTATTATTAGTTTTGGAAGGTGTCAGTCAGAAGACTTCACATCCTTGTCCAGCTCTACTACTGAAGTACATCTTCTTTGTTTCCAGTATGGAACTGGCTCACCTTCAAGTGGAACTTCCTGATCAGGGTGGCATCGCTTGGCCTATAAATTAACCTTCTTCCCTCCTTGAAATAATTTATTTCATAGACATTCAATTTTAGATTAATTTCATTAGTTTTGAGAAATTGAAAATACAACTAAACTACACTCTATCTATCTTTGAAGTTAAACTTGCTTGAAAAGATGGCTGGCCAAGCTGACCTTCAGAGGACCTTTCTAAACTAGTTTTTTTTCTATGATTCTTTATTAAAAGATTTATAGGAAAAACTGGCCAAGAGTCATTCCATAACTTTGTGCATAAAACAAATGAGAAGACTTTTATCTGCAACAGAGCAAGTCTGTAGAGCTCTAATGAGCAGCTTTTAAAAACAAGATATGAGGTACCAATGGACAAAAGCTGAACAAGTGCCAGTAGTGCATCCTTGCAGTGATTAAGGTTAACTACATAATAATCAGGGAACTAGAAAGCAGGTTAAAGAACCTGACTTCCTTTCTATTCAACATCATCAGGAGTATTTCCTGCTAACTGAAGCCACTAAGGGGAAGACTGTAAATTTACATAGCTCATGGACTAAAAAATGTGGCCCATCCTGAATCCTCCAGTTAATAAAAAAACACAAGATATAGAACAACAAATTAGAAGGTCATTTATGTTATTGTTCTGCTCATGTAACTGTTTAAATTGGGAAAACCAGGAGTATGGCTTCAAGGATGAAGAAGTGACATCAAAATTAAGAAATCCCCAAAGTCCAAGGGCTCACAGAAAGAACAAGATGAAAGTCCTGTTGAAGGAAAGATCCTTTAAGTGGTGGAAAAATCCTAGTAATCAGAGCTGAGCAGAAATTAATGCTACAGGATACCCCCAAGATACCTCTGAGGAGCTTCCCGGCAAGAACTGTGGCTCCCAGAGTAGCAGCAGGAAGAGAAGTTGAGATGTAGGTATTGTAGTGCTGGTCTGGGGAGAGGTAGCAAGCACTTAATAAACCAGAAAAGTAAAAGCTCTAGTATCTCTGCATATTAAATAAACCCCAGTTGAGGGAGCTTGGCTTGCAGAAGTGAAGGACCAAGGAGGGGGGTGCAATTTATTGCTTGTCTGTCACTGACTACTGGTAGATTATAGAGAAGAGGCAGACAGATTCTCCTCAAATATGCACAGCAAATGAGAAAAAACAGATGGCAAAAAGTGAAAGTGACATAAATAGGAAGAAAAAAGGTTTTTCCCAATAATGTTTCAGCACTGAAAAAGGTTGACTAGCTGTAGAATCTCCATGCTCAGAAATAGTCAAAATTCAGCTGGACAAGGCCCTTAGCAGCCCAGTCTTTCTCCAAGTTTGATCTCTGAAACAACCCCATCCAGATGTGACTAAGTTTAGATCAAATATCAACTTTCATATTGAATATACTCAGAGCACAACAAGACACAAACTTTTGGTAACATTCATCAAGAAAATATTCTTCCTTATTTTTTCCTTTAATTTACTTCCTTCGGCTAAAAAGAAGAAAAGTAACAATGCACTTTGTGCTTTAGGTTAGAAGGATTGAAATAATTTTTAGAACACTTATGGTACAAATGAAGAACTACCCTGTGAGCAAACTCTTTTTCTCTCAGCTAAAGTATAATTACAAGCTTCTCTATATGATGGAACAAAAGCACAACATTGTATCATGGGTAGTAGTGCTGAGACATGCAGTACTGTGCATGTGACAGTCAATGGTGTGTAATTATATTGGTATGGCTACTGGTTATCACAGAACATCTTCTGATTATGTAACTACAGGTATGACTGGTTTAACCATTGGCTCATATGTATACAAGTGAAACAAACAAGCAAACAAAACAAAACAAACAACAACAAAAACCAGCCCATTAAAAAAAAAAAAAAAATCAACAAACTGCTCTTACATGGTTGCCAGTGTTTGAATACCTACTCATACCATGGGTAAATTTTAATCTACTAGTAATTATTAGATGTGGGCAAATACGGATCAAGATGTTCCTCCAAATGATTTTAATATGGTAGCTTTAATTCAGTCTACAAGAAGTACTATGTATTTATTTGACTTACAGACTTTAAATGCCTTCCTTTCAAAGCAAGACCCACAGGAAATCAGTTCTGAAATAAAGACAATGCAGATTTGATTCTTTCACCTGGATTCAAAGTCTTTAATTTCCCCAGTGACTACACAAAATCTGCAGTAAATCACTGGTAGTCTACGAAAAAAACCCAACATATACAAGCATCAAATAATTTAAGCAAGACTTAAAATATAAATACATCTCTCACTAACAGAAAGCAAAAGTTTCAAAAGCAGGGTAATTCTTTGCCCAGCTCTTCTTGAACAGATTTTCCAAGACCAACTGTAGGAGAGTAGTACAGATGAAAGAGAAACAGACATAATTCAAATTTCTGATACAGATAGGTCTGTATATAAATCTTTGGGTCCCAAAATTGATGCTGGCATAAATTTCCAAGATGATTATGGTATTTATAGAACTGCATTCTCCTACTTAAATTCTGTTTAACTTAGGAATGTCCAAATTTAACTTAGGAATGTCCAACCTGCTGCCTGTGGGCCACGTCACATATTGTGACCCATGCCATCTCAAGTCTTTATGTTTTAGTAAAAAAAAAAAAAATTAAAAATTAACATCAGTTTAGTCACTTGTAAGCATTAACTATATTACTATAGTTTACGAAGGCTGCTCCAAAAGTAATGCCTCCTGTTTTATTATGTTGGCCCATGACATCAGATGCAGATGGTGATAGTATGGCAGTAGAGGTTGAGCCTTCCCACTCATATTTCATTACATTTTCTAACCATGTGACAAATAGCAGCAGAAGGGCAGTCTGACAAAATGGTGTCTGACATGAAAGTGCATATGAAGCAAAGGTGTATCATTCAATTCCACCATGCAGAAAAAAATGGCACTCAGTGACATTCATCAACACTTGCTGAACAGTGGATGTTAACACACTGAGGTGGTGAGTGATGCATTTCAGCAGTAGTGACAGGGACAATGGATCATCTCCACTGGTGCAGATTTGTACACCACTCAGGCTCTCATTTATCACTGGTGAAAATGTATAACTAATGGAGGTGACTGTGTTGAAAAGCAGTTTGGTAACTGAGAATATGCACTATCAAATAATATTATTGTGCTCTTCGTATCTGCTGTAATTTCCATGAAAATGAATAGGGGGCATTACTTTTGGAGAGACCTCCATAGTTAATGATAAAATACTAATCATCAAAGTGAACCAAGTTTCTACTTCTAGTATTTTGAAAACTGAATAGGGTGCTAAGTTTGCTAAGCTCAGATTGGTGCTTTTTTTTTTTTTTTTTTCCTTTTTGCCAGGCAGAAGAAATCTACCTCAAAAAAAAAAAAAAAATTATTTTCTTAATGTCTTAATGTCCTCTTAATTTTCTTAATGTTTTCTTAATGTCCCTAATGTCCTCTTAATGTCCTCAGATGGCAGTTGCTGACAACTCTGAACATATATTCAGTGTGTAAATACAATTTAAAATAGGACCTTATTTGAAAGGAATATATATGAGGAGAAAATAGAAGTCCTTCTGGACTTCTGGACCCAAGACAGTATTTATGTGATGTTTTCCATAGAGCTTTTCTACTCTCAGATGGATTGTAACAAAATATATACTGTTAAATACACACACGTCACATTTTAAGAAAAATGGCTGATAATATAAAGCAAATTAATATCACATTCTAAACATTCTTCCTGGTCCTTGTTACAAGGTGGGAAAGGCTCTAGACTTCTCCTAACAACTTGTTACAGAAGTAGTTTAACTGCAAACACACCGATGGGAAAACACTATACCTGTGTGTCTCCTAAACTACTAATGCAATTCTGAAGCCTTCAGGCCTCAAACAGGTAGCAGCAGTACATAATATTTTATTCCATGGACTGCTGTCTTTGGAGTTCAGTTATACTTAACACGAGTTAAAGTGGTAGAATACACACCTAGTGACAACTATTTCTCTCTAGATGTGATCCCTTTCAAACGTATTCCTTTTAGAGTCAAGTTCAACCCCACAAGAGACACAATCTATTTCCTATCTAGCATGGTTCTGCTGGTGAAGAAACTACCTTCAGCTCAATGCTATTTAAAAAAAAAAAAAAAAAAAAAAAAAAAAGGAAACAAAGCTGAATACCTATTGGTTGAATTAAGAAGTGGAAAAAAAAAACCAACATACGTCATGCTTTATTCATGCATAACATACCAAGCAGTATGATTCAACATGGGAAGCAGACAAGGGAGCAATATTCAGAAAACAATTTAAATACAACTTAGTCTGTGTATCCTGACAAACTTGAACAGATCCCCAAGTTTTCTTTTGAGCTGTGTAATTTTGGCCAAATAAACAAGTGCAGAAGTCGCTGGAAATAGAGCTGTAAGATAATCCAAGCTTGCAGCCACCATACTGGCACATTCATAACATGATAAACAGCATGTGGATATTGGGAAGCATAGACTACAGAAGGCACTTCACGGAGGCGTGAAGTGTAAACATCTGTCCTAATCAAGGCCAGATCAAAACCTAGATTGGGTTGCTCAGTTTGTCTAGATGGGTTTTGAGTGCCTCCAAGGATGTATAATTTACCACCTCCGGAAACCTCTTCCAATCTCTGAGTCCTATCAGGAGGTGAAGCAGACGAGGGACTGTAGTCAACATGAATATTTACAGAAGGAGGAAACCAACCCTACCACTCCAAAGGAGAAACTGAAGAATTTGGGGATCTGGCTTTTGCTAATATGTTGGAATTACGCTTACGTATGCAGTTCCCATATTAGTCCTGTTTGTCATTCACAATGAAGACAAAATACTCATAGGGAACATATATGCTGGCTGTTTCTTTAATCCATGTGTTCAGTCTAGATGTTCTCATCTTCACATAACATACTTCCTGAATTTATGTAGTATTTTTATGAAAGAAAGAAAAGCCAACTTCTTTATCTAAATACTTGTTGCCATGATTTTCTGCACTGAGGTCCTGTGGAGATAACAAGAACCCTTCACAGGCAATACTAATGTCAATATCAATCAGCAACCACAGTAGAAAATAAAGCCTCTTCCAATATGCCAGTTGCCAATGCAATAACAGTGATCAAATTCCACTCAGTGCTGGTAAATGAAGACTTGCCTGGTCTCTCTAATGATTTTTACATGACAGTTGCTTAAATATACAGGAATTGTTCTGCCCTATAAATCAAAGAATTGCGGGTATTCAACTAAGCAAGAAAAAACAGTTCTCTCTTCCCAGAGCCAAATGTACAGCCATGTAATCTACAAAACAGATGAATCTAATAAAATTTCCAGGGTGCTTGAATTTTAACAGTAGGGACTCATATGCAGCAGCAAGCAGACTAAGGCAATAAGTGCTGTTCAGTGATGGAAAAATGTCTGTGTTCTGCTGCAACTAAAACTGGAACAAAACCTCAATATTGCAGATAAATTTCAGATATGGCTGTTGTGGAGAAAAAAAAAATAAAAATCTGTTTGCTAGTGAAAATATACTCCCAAATCTGCCCACCTAATTCTCTCTTCAGATACGCTAGTGTACAACAAAGGTCAGCCCACTGCAACATCCAGAATTATACAAATCTGCAAATGAAGCAAGTAGCTTTTCCTTCATGACACCACATCCTTATTTCTAAATTGGAAAGATATGGTGTAGAGGTTTGGACTATTTGGTAGGTTAAGAGTTGGTAGGATGGCTGAAGACAGAGGACTGTGGTCAGCAGCTCTATGTTCAGGCAGAGGCAGATCGCAAATGGTGTCCCCTAGGGGTCAGTCTTGGGACCAGTGCTTTTTAACATCTTTACCAATAACACAGGCAGAGAGATTGATTGTACACTCAGCAAATTTGCAAATGACATCAAGATGAGTAGTGCAGCTGATATGACATGAGAAAGGGATGCTATCCAAAGGGACTTGGACAGGCTTGAGAAGTGGGCCCACATGAACATGATGAAGTTTAACAAAGCCAAGTATAAGTACTGCGGTCAGGACAACAAAATAACGTGTAAAGTCTGTGAGAAGAACTCATTGAGATCAGCCCTGTGAAGAAAAACTTGAGAATCCCAATGGATGAAAGGCTTGATGCGAGCCAAGTGTGCACTTGCAGCTTATAATGCCAACTGTATCCTGGATTACACCAAAATAGGTGCTGGCAACTACTGCATCCAGGCCTGGGGCCCCCAGCACTATAAAGCTGTGAAGTTGTTGAAACAGTTCTAGAGGAAGTCCACAAAGATGACCAGAGGGCTGGAGCACCTCTCCTGTGAAGACAGGCTGAGAGCTGGGCTTCTTCAGCCTGGAGAAGAGAAGGCCTTGCAGAGACCCCATCGTGGCCTTCCAACATTTATAGGGAGCTTCTAAGGAGGATGGACTTTTAAAATGGCCTGATAGTTATAGGACAATGAGGAATGGTTTTAAACTAAAAGAGGAGATATTTAGATCAGATATTAGGGGGAAAATTTTTACACAGAGAATGGTGAGGTGCTGGAACAGGTTGCCCAGAAATGTTGTGAATGCCTCACCCACCCCTGCAAGTGTATAAGGCCAAGTTGGATGGGACCTTGGGCAACCTGATCTAGTGCTCCATTTAATGGTTCGCAACCTTAACCACAGCACGGGGGCTGGAACTAGATGGCCTTTAAGGTCCCTTCCAACCCAAGCCATTCCATGATTCTAGATAACACATGACCTTTTGATGTATCATTTACTGCTGCCAGTTTTGTGTCTCTGCAAACTTGCTGAGAATGCTCTCTGCTACATTATCTAGATCATTAAAGAAGATATCTAACAAGACTTGGCACAGCATATATTTCTTGGGTAACTCGTCAGTTACAGGCCTCCAACAAAACATAATAGTATTGATGACCACCCTTTCTATCTCACCATTCAGCCACTTTTCAATACACCTCACTGCTTACTCACTACAGCATACAATCCATCAGTTTCTTGGTTAAGATCTTACGTGAGATGATGTTAAAAATATTATTGAAGTCTAAGTTGACAACATCCACTGTTCTCCCTTCATTTACCAAACAATTCATTTCATCATAAAAGGCTGTCTGGATTAGTCAAGCATGTCTTCCCCATGGTAAATCCATGCTGAATATTCATGCTTACCTTCCTGCCCTTCCTGTGCCTGGAAATGATTTCCAGGATGAGGTATTCCATCGCTTCCTCAGATCAAGGTGAGGCTGACTGAACTGTATTTCCTCGGGTACTTTTTCTTGTTTCTTGATGTAAGGGGACAGAAAGAATGGGTTGCTGCTTCTTTTCAATAAGGCCACCACATGCTTGACACCTATATTGAGTTCCAAAGGCAGAAAGGAATGCTGAATCCAGCCATAAAGACAGACAGCACAACCTTCAACATTACACTGCTGATTTGAAGACCTCAGTGTCATGCAAATAATGCATGGTTTTCAGCTGAACATCCCCAAAAGATAAATTTTGTTAAAATAAATTTTGATAAAATAATTTATATGACATAAAGACACATACCAGAACTTAGTAAAATGGAAATTTGTATGATGGCATGTGTATGACATCATAATATGAAAGGCCAGCAGGCAAACAAAAATATTTAGGAAGTTCAATAATTAAGAAAATCTATCTTATTTAAGAGTTCTGCTTTTTTTTTTTTTTTTTTTTTTTTTTTTAAGTAACTGCTTTGAGATTGAAAAGACAGCATTCCCCCTGCCTGCCGTTAATTGATTAGTTTTGCTTGAAGTCTTTGGCCATAACTGAACTCCAGTAATTGGACCAGTTACCAGATAAACATGTCACTTTAGCCTTAGGCCTCCTATCTTGCTTACTGTGCAACTGTATCTTGTAACAATATTTTAGAAGTTAACGCCTATTCACTGTAAAGATTGCTAATAATTCTTAATGTTCCTTTGGCTGAACTATTTGGGGTCAGCTAAAAAAGTTTTCATCAGTAAGAAAAGATTCTGGAAAATATATGATTTGAGGTATTCAATCTTACCCGCTTTGGAGGCAAGCCCAGAGCAAATAAAAAAATTAAACTATCATCACTTACATGTCTAAATTGCTGTTATTAATAGATTGGAATTATAGGATGTGATAGTTCAGTATTTTATATATATCTTCAGACCAAGAATACATTGCAGGTATCAGCAGATTCTATCAGCAACTTAGCAGTTGCTGATAAACACACTTCTTGGAAATCTACTTGTTAATGTGCATAAGAACAGTTGTTAATATGAAAATAATATACATTATTTGTAAGGAGTGGCTACAATAAATTGCACAGCTATTTTTTGCTTTATTACTGATTACCAACAAAGATGGTAGCCTCATGCATCAAAGTAAAAACACTGAAGTGCTTCACTGTTTTCTGTTTGCAGCATAAAAAGAACACTGCTCAGCATTACCTAAGTAGGATCATTTCCCAACTGGCAGTAAGGAAGACTGACTACCCATTTCTTTTTTAAAGCTCATTCAAATGCACTTGAAAAGATATAATGCAATGCCCATTCACATAAGAGGAAGACCTTAATTCTTCCTTAAAGAGAACCTTCATCAAATTTCTATTTTCCACATAACTAATTGCAAATCTAGTCTACATTGCTTAACTACAAATGCTATCCTTAGTGGTATGCATCGAAACCCTAGTTTCAGTCACCCCTCTGGGAGAGAAGTTATCCTCAAAACCACTGGTCAGGACTTGCACAGAAGAACAATTACCAATGGGTGGCTAATATCCCTGTCCAGAAAGCGGATTAATTGCCTGGTCATGTGTAGCAATAGAACAAGGGGCAATGAGCAGAAACAAAAACACAGGAAGTTCCATACTAACACAAGAGCTTCTTTACTGTCAGAGTGATGGAGCATTCGAACAAGATGTCCAGAGAAGTTGTGGAGTATCCTTCTTTGGAGATATTAAAAACCCACCTAGATGTCTTACCTGTGTGACCTGCTGTAAGGTACTGTTTTAGCATGGGGTTTGGACTCAGTGATCTCTAGAGGTCCCTTCCAACCCCTACAGTTCCATGATTCTGATTTTCTGAAGCCATCTCAGCTGTATACATTAAATCATGCTAGATCCATGCTGATCATGTCCTGTCAAAATCCAGCTCTTTCTCCTGTGCATAAAATGATCATATGTTTCATAAGAATGTTTCATCCCTAAGAATACCCTGTCACCAGTGACCAAGACCTCATTTCTTTTCCCACTGTACTCTATTAGGGCTTTCAGCCATCTTCTGCCTCTGTAACAGATGCTTGTGTAATTAATAGATCAAGCTAGATATAAGATTTTTGTGCATTGTAGGGCATAATTCTGAGAAACATACATACAAAAACAAAATGGAATAGCAAAGAAGGAAAGCACGGCCACCTGGGCCATGAGAGACCCATACTGAGTTGCTTCAGTTAGAGCTGCTTTCCTGAATCAGGGTCACCCTTTCTATACTAGACCAAAACTGTGACCTCATAGGCACTGAGAAACATTTAAGTCCTCTCCAGTCTTTGGACAAAGTGGGGCTGGGATTACAGGCTTTTGACAATTCTGAGGCCCCAGCAAAGCACTGGTAGCCAGAGATGTGATACACCGGCACTGTGGCTTTTCTCTGTGTGAACAGGATATTTCACCTCCTCAGCTCATCTCTAGATAGTCCAGTGCAATCAAACTAGGTTTTCAAGAACCATGGCCTCTTCACAAAGACAAATGTCTCGTTACGATTTCAGTGCCTCCTGCTTGTTCCTCTTTCTCAGCTCAACTTTAGCAAGAATTCCCATCAGAACAGAAGTGACCACTGCTCCCATGCACTTGCACATAGCTGAAGTAAAAAATCTACAAGTAATGCACCCAGCTCAGGAACAAAAACTGTACACAATAGAATAAAAGCATATATAGAAGATAGCAGAAGCTTCTCCTCATTGCATGTCTGTAGCAGAGAGAATTTACATATCCTTTCCATATTTCTCTTTCTTCCATGCTGCTACAATCCCTGGGCTGAAGTAGTCTGCATGAAGTAGGCATAGCTATTTTGCACCAGGAGAGACTGGATGATGCACTAAGGTTCTCAGCACTTATCTGTCCTTCAAACAGCATATTTCTCCTGCAGTCATATGCAGAGGCTGCTGCATTACTGGCCTTGTAAAGGACAGGCAAGTCAATCTCTGAGCTACAAACTATAGCTCTGCTAATCTCAGAAGAATCTGTGTTGTCTTCTTCCT
The DNA here is from genome assembly GCA_028571105.1 of Tragopan temminckii. NCBI lineage: Eukaryota > Metazoa > Chordata > Aves > Galliformes > Phasianidae > Tragopan > Tragopan temminckii. The sequence goes on along the minus strand of JAOWBP010000001.1, from coordinate 61,177,135 downwards.
TATCTCTCTGTACTCCTTTACTATGTGATCTCAACAAAAGTGTTGGTTGGAATTGACCTGAAGAGGTCATCTAGATCAATCTTCTGCTTAGAGCAAGACTATTGATGCAAGGTCAGCCGAAGCTCCATCAAGCAAAATCTTCAAAACTTCAAAGCCTGATTAATTTCAGTGCTAAACTACTCAACTGGTGACATTTTTTCCCTAATGTCCAATCCAAATCTCAATAATATTACTGGAGAACCTACAGGGAGATTTTTCTCCATCCAAAATCTTTCCTCATGGAGGAGCTGTTTACTCCCTCAAGGGTAGATAGTCCTTCCAGAGAGCTCTTGACAAAGGGAAAGGCTGGGCAATCACAAGCTGCATGAAGCTGAACAAGAGCAAGTGCTGGATTCTGCACCTGGGGTAGGGCAATCTTGGATGTACGTACAGATTGGGGGATGAGGGGAGAGCAGACCTGCAGAAAGGGATTTGGGGGTTCTGCTTGACTGAAAGTTACATATAAGTCAGCACTGTGCTCTGGCAGCCGAAAAAGCCAACTGTACCCTGGGGTGCATCAGACACAGCACTACCAGCTGGATAAGGGAAGAGATTGTTCCACTCTGCTCTGCCTTGAGTGTTGTGCGCTTCCCTGCATCTAGGGAGATTAAGGTTGAGTATTAGGCTAAGGTTCTTTCCTGAGAGGGTGATCTGGAGCTGGAACAGATTCCCCAGAGCAGTGGTCACAGCTCCAAGCCTGCCAGAGTTCAAGTAGCATTTGGACAATATTTTCAGATACTATGTTTGATTTCTGGGTGGTCCTGTGTGGAGCCAGGAGCTGGACTCAATGATCCTTGTGGGTCTCTTCCAACTCAGGATATTCTATGTTTCGATAGCTCCCCTCCTTATCCATAAAACTTCCTCTTTACTACCATGACATCACATTTTCAAAGGCTTATACAGGACATATGGCTGTAAAGCTCCTGTTAAATCTGAACTAATTTGGTTCTGTCACGGTTTAGCCTGCTTTGGCCTAGTTCCATGACAAGGGAGGTAAAGGGACTCACAAACCTATGCCCCGGGAAAAAGGAGGAGGGGAAGAAAAAGGCAAAGAGATGAGCCTGAATGAGGAAAACAGAAGCAATGAGCTGTAAGAGATTATTCTTTTACATCATTGTCTCAAAGCTTGCTGGGGACACAGATGAACAAGTCCAAGCAAGTCCTGGACAAGGGTTTTGAAATCCTTTGTCTGATGGACACAGATGGACAAGGCCAGGGGCAACAAGAGAGAGAGAAGCCACAGACTAATGGCCGGGAAGCAGTCTTTTGTGTGGACTTATCTTGAGGGAGAGAGCCAACTCAGGGGGTACTGCACATGACTCTTACTCAAGCGCCCAGGGATGTCACATAGGCAGGAAAAAAGGAGCATATAAGAGAGATCAACAACCATAAGGATAGGTGTCTGCCATCAGATCCTTCACTACAGGATGCCTGCATGCTGATGGACTCTTTCCTGGGCCTGCTGCCTGAGAGCTGCTGCTTCCTCCTGGACTTACCCTGTGGCTTCTTCCTGCTACCTGCTTGCTGCCCAAGGACAGCCATGCTGCTGCTGCTCTCCTCCTGTGCTTTTGCCTCGGACCATCAGAATGGCATGCAATGGGATGCTATTGGATCCTGGTGGTGACTGTCCCTGCTTTACGCAATTCTTGCTTCTTTCCTATCTTTTCTATTGCCCGCCTTCCCTTCCCCATCACCCTAATTCGTAATAGTCGCCATCCTCCCCTTCCCCATCTCCCTGATTAAGATTTGTAATAAACTGGTTGGACCAACATTGTTGTTTCTTAATCTCACACCGGGTATATATATATCAAAGAACCTCCTCTCCTCCCTATAAATTGGAGCAAGACATGAGTTAAGGGAAAAGTCTTAGTTTACTAAATATAATAGCAGAATGTGAGATAATACAATATAATACAATGTGATTGGAATTGAAGCTAATGAATCAAATAAAATGAGAGAGAAAGAGTTTACAAAACCGAAGTCCTTACTCTAAAGCTGTAGGTGAGATGGACAGGGAGCAAAGAGAAGGGCAGTCTTGCGTCTCCCACTGAGTTTTATATTTCCCTTCAAATAGAAGACAGAAACAGAAGAATTGAGTCATCTGGGAGTTGTAGTTCATTCTTCTCTTCTGAGACCAAGAGGCAAGAAATATTGACAATCCAAAGAACTGCAGCATTATCTCTTTAACTCCCAGTGCACTGTATGATGTTATGATGTGGAATACCAATCAAAAATCAAAACCATGACAGATTCTAAGTTTAGCTTAATTAGAAAGACAATTTCAGGAAATGAACTTAATGGATCTGTAACTTTGCAGTCATCTATTTTTAAAAAACAGTATTCAAGTGCAACATTTTTAGTAAGACACTGAAGAAAAGGATGTTTCCCAAGGTGTTCCTAGGAGATAACTTTTTTCACAGAATCATAGAATTACCAAGGCTGGAAAAGACCTCCAAGATAATCTAGTCCAATTGTTCACCTATCACCAGTATTACCTCACTAAACTGTGTCCCTTACTTAGTACCACATCTAAACGTTTCTTGAACACCTCCAAGGACAGAGACTCAACCACCTCCCTGAGCCTGTTCCAGTGCCTAAACACTCATTCAAAGAAGAATTTTTTCCTAATATTCAACCTGAGATAATAATAGCATGCTTTAAGGAGGCAAGAGATGCAGTTGAGGTGAGTTTCAGCAAAGCACTTAACAGTGTCTCAAAAATGATGCTTAAAATATAATTTGGATATAATCAGTGGGTTAAAAACCAAGTATATTTACATAAACAAACAATAACAATAATATGTCCTGCATCATAGAGTACTAACAAAACATAGAAAGTTATTAAGAACTCGTTATTTACATCAATGGAAATATTTGCATTTCAAAGGAGGGAAGTGACCGCAACTGGACAGCAAAAAAAATCAGAATGATTTCTCCAACTATGAAATGAAACTTGAAAATACTACGTGGTAATCAGGAGATCTGGTTCTTTAGTGACCATCACATCAAATGATAAATCAGAAACATGATTTTCAAAACAATTTGATATAATAAAGAGATAAAAATTAGTTCTGGGGGGCTAGAGGGAAGATCAGTTTAAATCTGAGAATATTAGATTAATCCTATTTCCATATCAGGCAGTAGTAAATCTCTGCTGCCCTGCGTTGTTGATGCCAAGCAGCGCACTTCTACCGATTGCAAGTAAAAATATTACTCCACCAGCACAGCCATTGGAAACATCTTGTACAGTGAATATTAAATAACAATGAAAAATACAGAGGAATTGCAAACAGGCTAATAGTTAATGGAAAAAGGACAGGCCCATTAGAAGAAAATGGCCAGATATCTGGAATTAGCAATATTCCCAAAGACTGAATGAGATCTGTTACCTGACCAGGCCAGGCTGCCAGTACTCTTTGCAGGGTTTGTTTAGACTGAGAAATTCATGAGTGGGCTGATACCCAGTAAAACAAGTTGCTCCAGAAAGATGTTTACAACCACATCAGACAAAGTGTCCAAAAGTCAATGAACTAATTTTATATACAGCTACTCTGCAGACATGAGGTTATATCTACATCGTGCTATGAATAAAGATATGGTGTGGATCCTCCAGCAAGCACTGTGTAGACATACTGCAAAGATACACAGAAAGACAGGACCTCGAATTACTGCACTGATTTCTGGGCTTATCTATAATAAAAATTTAACAGCAACCTGGAACAAATTTCATTTAAGTGTGACAAAAAGACCTTGAGAACTCTAGGAGTTTTGAAGAAATGATTTGTCCTCATTAGTCTGCCCTAAATTTATTCCCCATTTTGATTGCAGGGATATACCTGCTCCCTCTCACACAGAGGGTTACATAAAGCCCCAGTAAAAAAGCCAAGGGAAGTGACAGACACATGCTTTACAGTTGAAATAGCTGAAGAGTAGAGTGGAAATAAGGTGTCATCTACTACAGGGAAAAGTCACAGCAAAAAGATCCTTGGTAAATAAAATGTAGTATAGTACATTTTAAAACATTTAAAGCCCTTTTAAGTCTTTGACTTCAGTGAAGACCTCATGCAGATCAGCTTCATAGTGGAGCCTTGCACCCAGGGACCCTTCGCAGAGAGGTAAAACCATGGCAAAGCACTGTGAGAAGAGCCATTGGAAAAGCAAGGAATTCCCAGCCCCACCCCAAGTGGGAAGTACTAAGTACCTGAGACACAGCAACACTGATGCAGTGTGGATGGAACTGGGAGTGATGGCAGCCAAATCCCCCATGTATACATAGGTGGTCCCATCAGAGCACAGCAAGCAGGAAGGGAAATCGGCATGGCACAAACCATTTGAGATGAGCCTTCCAGCAGTGGTGACCCAGATAGAGTGCCTGCCCAAGAATGTGGCTAGCTGCTCAGGTCTCTGGCTGCAGGGACCACCTGAGCCTGTTGCTGCCAATGAAGGGAGACAATACCACCTGCGTGATGTGTCAGTAGGATCTGCTCAGCCTGGTGGCAAAACTCAAGGAAGAAGTGGAGAGGTTAAGGAACATAAGGGAGTGTGAGCAGGAGACAGACTGGTGGAGTAACTCCCTGTCATACCTATGAGAAAGGTACCAGGGTGTTACACTCCAAATAGCAGTGAACCCTCTGCCCTGTCAACACCAGGAAAAGAGAGGGGACCCAAGAGATGGGGAGGAAAGGAAACAGGTCTCAACTTGGCATTACAGGCAAATCTTCCTGCCTACCTTGATTTCCCAGGTGCCCCTATGTAATAGGTCTGAGATTCTGGATCTTGAAGGAAAGGTAAGTGGGGATACAATGGAAGATCTCTCTCAGAGTTTAACTCTCTGATTATTACCCTTTACTGATAGTTTAGGCTGGCAGCAATGAAGTTGCTAAGAGAAGGTTGAGGACTATCAAAAGAGATTTCAGGGAACTGGGGTGATTAGTTGATGGGGCAGTATAGGTAATATTTTCCTTCATCCCTTCAGTGGCAGCGAAGGATACTGAGAGGACAAGGAAAATATATCTGATAAATATGTGGCTAAGAGGCTGGTGCCATTGCAGGAATTTTGGCTTTTTCAACCTAATGGCTACAGATGGGTCCCACATGTCTCAAAGGGTGAAATGAATCCTAGCCCAGGAGCTGACAAACCTCACTGAGGGGGCTTTAAACTAGGTATGAAGCTATGTCTTAAAGGCACAGGAGCAGGCTGTTCATGAATGACTTAACATGAGATGAAGGTGAAGAAGATGAGTGTGGATGAACAGAGAATTTAGCTGAGACTCTGGGAGAAAAAATAGAGTTTACCTCCTGTGGAAGAAGGGAAAGGCAACTCAAGTTGTGTACAAAGAAGTTTCTAGGGAAAAGGCAAAAGCCCAGCTTGAACTCAATCTGGTCATTGTAGTAAAAGAGAAAAAAAAAATTACAAATATATTAACAGTAAGGAGGAAGGCTAAAGAGAATCTCCATCCTTTACTGGGTGCAGAGGGGAACATGACTACTGAGGATAAGGGAAAGGCTGAGTTTCTCAATGCCTTATTTACATCTGTCTTTAATAGTCAGATCAGTTATCCTCAGGGTGCTATATTGCCTTACCTGGACGCAAGGGATGGGAAGCAGAATAAACCATCCATGATTCAGGTGGAGTCTGTTAAAGACCTTCTAGACTGTTAAAGACTTCATCTAGACTGTCATAGGTCCACGGGGCTGATTGGGATCCACTCTAGCATGGTGAGGGAGCTGGCAGAGGTGATTGCCAAGCTGCTTTCCACCATCTATCGCATTCTTGGTCAACCAGAGAGGACTCAGAGGACTGGAGGTCTGCTAATGTGACTCCCATCTACAAGAAGAGTTGTAAGGAGGATCTGGAGAACTACAGGCCTGTCAGCATGACTTCAGTGCCAGGGAAGATTATGGAACAGATCGTCTTGACTGTGATCATATAGCATGTATGGGACAACCAGGGAATCAGGCCCAGCCAGAATGGGTTCTTGAAAGGCAGGTCCTACTTCACCAATCTCATCTCCCTCTACAACTTGAGTGACCAGACTGACATATGAGGAAAAGGCATAGTCTACCCAAACTTCATTAAAGCCTTTGAAACTGTCTCCCACAGTAGTCTCCTAGTGAAACTGGCAGCCTGTGGCTTGGACAGATACACTCTTTGCTGGGTACAGAACTGGCTGGAGGGTTGCGCCCAGAGAGTAGTTATAAATGGAATTAAATTCACAAAGACACAAAGCTGGGAGGAAGTGTTGATCTTCCTGAGGATAGGAAGGTCCTTCAGAGGGATCTGGATAGGCTGGCTCACTGGGCTGAAGCCAATACACTTTGGTCCCAATAACCCCAGGCAATCCTACAGGCTTAGGACAGAGTGACTGGAAGACTGTTCAGAGGAAAAGGACCTGGGGATACTGGTAGATGCTAAACTGAACAAGCAGTTCACCCAAGCCAAAAAAGTCAAGGGAATCCTGGCTTATATCAGAAGTAGAGTAGTCAGATGTGAGGTAATTGTCCTCCTGTACTCAGCTCTGGTGAGGCTGAGGCTGCACCTTGAGTACTGTGTTCAGTTCTGGACTCCTTACTACAAGAAAGACATAAGGGCCCTGGAGCACACCTACCTGAACTGTTTCGAATGCATCTCCAAGGAGGCTTATGATAATGAAATCTGCCAAATGTTCTTTTTTTTTTTTTTTTTTTTTTTTTTTGCATTTTCAGATCCTGTTTGGCTTCAAGTAAAATTGTTGTTGAGAAGTTAAGAAGTCACAATTCCACAATTTTTTTTTTTTTTTCCCCAGACAAATTTTTCTTCTGGCAAGAAAACTGGTTTATTTTCTGAAAATTTCTGGAGGAAAAAAAAAGGCTTCCACTTCAACCAACTGTAATTTTATATTGTTGGAAATTAGCAAACTGATTGAAGTGAAAAGATCTTCTCTCTTCTATTTCAGCTTCTGGTTTATGAAATAATCAATACTTTAGGAAGATAATCTTTTAACATCTTCTGTAGGCTAAAGATTGATATATCTTCCTTCTTTTGGCCCAGAAGACTGGGAAGTGAGCCCTGTTTAGTGGTACACTCCTGTTTTGTGTGGCTCCAGACCAGTTTGAAACATTCTTTCTTGACTCAGACTCTTACACTTGTACCAGAACATGGACAACCTGGGGATAAAAAACAAAACAAAAACAAACCCACTCCTACTTCCATGCCTTCAGAAAGCTAGATTTCAGGTCAAAAGATAACTGATGTAGAGAATAATTCAGCATCCTTTATTTCTGATACTGCCACACTGGAGACTTCTACTCCATTGAGGATGCAGGTCACAGCCCATAACTGTTCTTTTTCACAGTGATTGACTAAAATGAGGACATGATTGATTTATAGCAATGTTTTCTAGTGCAAAATTTGTTCTTCTGTATCTGGATTTTTACAGTGGCAGCATCTGCCTCACACTGCCGCCAATTCATAGTGATGTTGCCATTATCTTCTCAGGATATGATGAATATAAATTTTCAGTGTTTGCCTGAACCACACACAGCAGTAATCAGCAATTACTAAAAAAAGCAAAAACAAATAATTAACACACTTCCAGAACTTCCAAACACAGTCTTCCCTGGAAGCTTGCCTCACACTACTATGGCTAGAAATGTTTTCTATAACACTTCTTTGATACCATGAGGGAAAGAGCAGATTTACCTCCATGTTCTAAGCCCAACTTGAGCAAGATGGATAAAATAGTCCAGATGAAGGCATCTAAATGATTTGGCATTTTCAAAGGAGACAGGGGGCTTAAAAGGGACATGCTTTGTTCTGGTTCCAAAATCAGCCTTGTAAACATGGGGTAGCACAACCAGTGGATTAACCCCAGCTGTGCAACCTTCTTAGCTAGTTAGCTGTGCAGCTGAGATTAGCTACCTTTAGTATCTGACATCATTACATCTACTTTAGTATCTGATATCATGTTATGCACCATAGTGGATCAGCCAGTATCACCCCCTCAGTACCATTTTTTTCCAAACACAGTTGAGTGCCAAGAGATTTCAATCCCCCTCCAAGCTTCATTACACTGACATGTTTTTAATCAATTGCATGTTCCTGTTATCTTCTCTGCTTAGAACTCCCTTATCTGCTTTCATTGCCTATAATGCACTTCTTCCAGAAGTTACTGTAAAATGTTAATATAGAAGGTATATTTTTGCTAGTTTGTAATAAGCTTTTTACATAATTTTTCAAATTAAATGCAAAAAGGAAGTGGAATTCTTGGACAGGAATCCGGTTGGAGGTAATGAGTATGTTTATATATTTGAGTGTACTTAATTCAAAATTAAATTCTAATGAATATATATGTGTGGGAATGCTAGCTGAACAACTTACACATCTGCCTCCTTACTTCTCTTTCCAACTTATTTTTGCTGCTGAAATCACCTGATAAATTTGCAATGTGAACTGGCATAATTTACTGTCAACTAATGCATCTACAGCATTTCCCACTACCTAAGAGCCTTTATGCATATAACATACTTACAGGATTCAGCAGATTTTATTAGACCACCAGTCTACCAAAAGTCCAGTCCTGAGAAACTCCACTACCAGAATTGGCATCTTTGCTCTAATTCCATCAGTATCACTTGTATCTTTGCATGTGTAAGTCTGCAAAGAACAATGGCATCAGTTGCCTCTAGGATGAAATCAAAATCAGATCAAATGAGTCTGCCTCATTTTAACAACAATCTCTTAAGTGATGAGAAACATGAAAGATTTTCTCTCCAGGTTTTGCATTATGGTTCTTACTTTGACCTTCAAAAAAAGAAATATATATCAAAAAGAATGCAGAAGTATCTGTAGGAATATTGAGTATCTCTGGATATTGTAACTGTCTGTTTAGTTTTTAGAAGGAATACTGAACCTTACCTTTCAGATTTTAAAGCACTTTCTGTGTACCAGGAATCAGAATGACAGTGAATATGAACTTATATATATACAATCACTTAAATTAACCTATATATATTTTCTGGGGTTCCTGCAACTCCACCTGCAGCAATACATGCTAAGTATTAACAGGACAGACAACTGAGCTACCGGACATGCCAGCTACATACAGACTCTGATCAACTGATCTGGAATGCACGTGCAGAGCAGGGCCTCCAAATACCTCTATCTGAATTCACTCTTAACTTGTGATTGCACAATTCCACTCTTGATCACACATACCACAAAGATGATTAAACAAATGGAGCCTCTTTCAGAGAAGGAGAGACTAAGAGAACTGATTCTGTTCAGCCTAGAGAAGGGAAGGCTTAGAAGGACCTGCCAAAGTATATAAACATCTGATGTGTAAAGGTTCTCTCCCCAGTGGTACCCAGTGACAGGACAAGAGTCAACGGACACATACTGAAACACAGAAATTCTGCCTGAACATAAAAAAATATTTTTAAATGTGAAGATGGTTGAACATTGGAACCCATTTCCCAGAGAGGCTGTGGAGTCTCTATCCTTGAGACACTTAGAACTTGGCTGGATACAGTCCTGGGCATCCTACTCTGAGATCTTACCCGGAGGACAGGACTTGGACTAGATGATCTTCAGAGGAGTCTTCCAACCTCAACATTTCTTTGATTCTGTACTACTCATGGACAAAATAAAACAGAGGTTTTCAATATCTAGCCCAATGCAAATGAAAACAGCACTATTCCTCATTCCTTGTTTTCCTGAAAACATACTTGCTTGTTAAGAGACTGCAGAATATAACAAATACTGCTTTTCAGCCCTTTATGCATAAATACTTTTAATTTTCAGTGTCTCACAGAGCTTCAGGAACAGCTATGCACTAGACGACCAGTGTAACTAAACAGAAATAGACAAGCCAAAATGTCTTCCCTAGATTACACTTTACTTCCTTGGTTCTTTCCATCTTGCCATGCTACTGACCTACATTCCCTTCCTACTGGCCTGAAGCGTGCCGTGACCTGAACTAACTGCAACTCATTTAAACTACTGAAGAATTATGAGATTGGGATGGTTCAAAGCATATTACACCCTCTGAGAAAGGGTAAGTACCATGGGCTACAGAAGTATTTTCACACATCAGTTCTGAAACTGGGAACACAAGGGGAGGCAATGGGAAAGGAGGGCAAGGAGTAGGATAGACCACATCATTTCTTCACCTTCCTAAGAGGACAAACCCTGTGGACTCCGTGAGATGCACACTGAAACATCCACGTGAAAGAATTGTAAGTCAGGTACCACATACCTTGGAGAACAGAGAAGGGGAGCACTAGGCATGATTTCCAGTTGTCTTGCCTCTCTACTGCAAACTGAAGCAATGCATTCATTGAGCTGTGCTGGCAGCCCTTGCTAGTTTGTTCATTCTGCTATGGAAGAGATTACACAATAGTTCCACAACAAGAACTCTGCCCAGACTACTTGACAGCCATTTGATTCTGAACAAATAGTTGCACATTTTTCTATCAACAGTTAAGAAAGCCTACACATTTACCCCTCATGGGGCTTCTGCATAGGGCAAGATGGACTTCAGGAGACCATAGGGATCACAAAAACCCTCTGAATCTCCATGGGCAAGGACTCTGCAGGGTCAGGTAGTAACAGAGGCAGAAATCTTTTACTACTACTAAGACCAAATACTCTGGTTCTGTGTGTTGGATGGTGTATTTGTAGACAAGGTTTTTTAGCATTACTACGTATCTTAAAGACTGGAAAAGCAAAAACAATTACTTGGTAGTTGTAATTTAGTAACACATTATCAATAGACGATTATCTCTCTGTGTACTATTGATAAGTGGAGAGACATTTACCAAACCAGTTTCCTAGGAGACCCATAAATGGACTAGCATCTTTCTGCTTGTACTGAGTTTTACTTCACTTTGCTCAACAGAAACCCTGATGGAATGAGTAAAGCAAAGCATCCGGAAAAAAAAAAAAAAAAAATTAGCCCTCGGAAACCAGTGTAAATGCTGATCTCTGCCTGCTTCATATCAAAATAAGTGCTTGCTTCTCATTAAAGACAATGTGTTTTACCCTAAATTTATCACAAAAGGCCACCTAATTGGAAAAATTGCATAGTTCCATGGTTGCCCACCAACATTTAATCTCAGGGTTAACTTCTACGTTATTTAACAGGAGGAAGCGCTGCTTTGCAATGGGCATTGGAGCATATGGATCCTAAGGCACATGCATTAAGACATGTTGTTACCTAGAGATTAAGTCCCAGCAATGTCTTAATTCTCCAGCCTGGTCTACTAGGATCACACATGGGACTCCTGCTTCATTCCTGTAAGGCAAACAAAGGCAATGACAGGGCCTTTATTTGAGATACAGGTGCTATAGAATAAGATATCAAAGAAAGAGGAATTAACTCACCCTTCCTAACAACAGTTTGGAAAAAAAGGTGAGCTGAGAAATGCAGCCTTCTCTGATTCGAACTCTGGTGCTGGAGGAAGAGAAGGAAGGGCAGGGGAAACCCGCACAGACTCTCACTGCATAGATGCTCCTGGAAGCACCACTGAGAAAAGGAGAGCGAAAGGGTGGATCCAGGCTCCCCCCACTGCAGGCACTCACATACTCACGTACTTGTTCAGGCTGTGACCTAGGAATTCTACTGCAGTTCCCTACCTGGAAAGGAAAATTCTGAGGAGGGGCATTGCTCAGTGGGCATGGTGAGGATGAGTTGATGATCCTGGAGGTCTTTTCCAACCTTAACAATTCTCTGATTCTGTGACTACCCTTGAAAAGTTCAGACAAATGAGAAATTTTAACCTCTGTCATTATTCACAATTTCAGCTTCCAAAGAGATGTAATTCCTACAGGTTGTAAAAACAGCTTTTTCCTCATTTAACCATAAAACATCTGCTTCAGCTCAGACGTTATTGAATAGAAATGATCAGAAGGGGCTTTATTTTAAACAATAATCACTGAGATTATGAAAAAAAAAAAAACAACAACAACAACAAATAACTTATTTTAACTCATATTTTTATTGTAGTCAAACCCTGAGATCCAGGGCTCCATTTTATTTGGTACCTCACACCAATAATCCCAGACTTGAGTGAAAAAACAACCATGTAAGCTTTACCTGAGCTAACCACTGAGCATCATTTGAACAAGAGCATCTACTGCTTTCCTGCGTGTCACTGTTGATATGATTCTTACTCAGTAAAATATTAAGAGGTGCTGAAATCAATGGGAGTTTAGAGCACTTGGAAACATCAGCTCAGAAATGCATGGGTATTTGCAGATAAAATTGCTCAATTCCTCTCTGCTGATACAAGCTGTTTTTATACTACAATTTCATTTCTGATACCTGTATGCTTTCTTCACATTGGTAATCTCATGGAGTCACTGGTTTCCCTGGAATTCAACTCATTTAAGCGGAGCATCTAAGTGGTCCTAAGTCTGCCTCCCTGCTACAGAGACAGGGACTTCATTCCTTCCCTTTGCATCTTAGAACATGAAGAAACTGTTCCTCAGGCAATTCTTTGTAACAGGCACAGGCCATAGTTTCACAGCTCCAGAAGATTTGGACCATGAAGCAAGAACAAAATGCCTATGCTTATTACGTGCAGCAAGGCTTCTGGTAGTTTTAAATTAATTAAGATTCTTCTATTACCAAAAAATTATCTGGTCAGGTTTTTTTGTTTGTTTTCTCAAAGTAGCTGGCAAAAAAACTGAATCCTCTCCCACTTTGAAACCAACCAAAAATCGCTTGAGATATATCTCGTAACTTTCTGTGAGATGCAGAGGAGCAGAACCCACCCTACCAGCCATGATGTTCTGAAAAGATCCAGCTATTCTAATTACGTTATCTCCATAACTAGTCATGAGTGTATCACTATGGAGTGTAAGGTGTCTTCAAGCTGCGTGTTTTAGTACAGTTTAATCTGCACTAGGGAAGACTCAGTGGTATTGCCACACTGGCAAAGCCTCCAAAATGCATGCAAATTCTGCTTGTAGAAAACAATTACTGCCATGGATTTTAGCAATGTTCTGCACAAAGTAGGATACAATAGCAGATTTGAAGTATAATAGCAGAGTTTTTCTGTGAAAGAAATTGTTAGGTTGTATTCATGCAACTCTAGATAATACTTATCTGTAAGAGATTTTAGAAGAGAGTAAGGAGAGCAAAAAAGGTTTTCATGTAAAATCAAATTTAAGGTTTGGAGACTATTAACTTCAACTACAATAAATCACATGTTTTGTTACTGCTGCAGTAGGCTTATTGGAAGAGTATTAACAAGAGAAACATAGGTATTAACAAGTTAGCCTGCTCTGTAAATGTTTCCTTGAAAACTGACATTTTTCCTGTATCCTTGATAATAACAAATTAATTTTTCTGCAATCACTTTTTTTTCCATTAACTGTTCCAAAGTAAGTTTAAATCTATGCACAATGAAAGAGGAAAATTCAAGTCTTCACTGAAACAGCATCAACAGTTTTGAGATCTATGGGCAAAAACATTGTCTTTAACTTTTCATTTTAGTATCTTAAAATCCACATTCTGTGTGTTCATAGAACACTGTCCAGAACCTTTTGTGGTAGATGAAAATGCACTTCGATGTCACTTTAACACATCTTTCTTCTAAAAGGTGGGGTTTCTTTTTTTCCTATTTATTATACTCCAGTGGAAACTGATGGGCAGGATTCTTCCTTGCTGGCCATACAACAGCTCTTATCTATGTAAAAAACTGCCAGATGTGAATAGGAAAGAAAGACATACAGATCATTAGTTCAGAAGAAATAAGCTGATTCGCATCAGACATTTTTCATTTTATATACATGAATAAAAGCTGCACAAGATGCAGGCAGCAAAGTCTCAATTCCCTCATTCTCCACATTCAATTTTGTACTCAAGTCATGAGAGTAAGAACTTAGTGGGTATTATCAAAAAGAGACACAAAAATCAAAAGATTAATAACCCTCCACTCCACTGGCTGTCCCTATGTCCATATATTCCAACTTGCAATTTGTGATTGTATGAACAGAATCAATCTGTTCTCAAGTAAGACTAAATTACTCTTTATGTGCTGGATTTCAACAGCCTTTTTAAACTGTTGTAAGTGGATGAGATCACAGGCGTATTAATAAGACCAGGAAAAAATACATCACAGCACTGTCAGACAGAATGCATACCTTGAAAGTGCATTTGCAATAGTACCTGCATACAAAGTGGTCAGCTTCCACTTACTTACTACCTTTAATTGATTATTGAAAAGGCTGACTACCATAGAATTTCAGATTGTTGTTTTAGTAACCTTCCATATACATACTGATATTCTATACTAACATAGCACATCTGGAACAGTCTCAGAACTCTTTGCCAATTTAATAAACTGACACACAAGCTACCTCCCCAGTTTTGAAATGCAGTTACTTCTGAGACAAAACATGGCTGCTCTTTAATAGCACACTTGGAATGCTACCAAATGACTTGAACAGCAAATGAAATATTTAGAAGGCAAACAGATACAGTGCCAAAGTAAACCAGAGTAGAACTCCAGTTCTGCTCAGACACTGGGAAGGCATCACAGAGTTTTTAATGACACCAAGATCTTACAGTGTTCCTCCTTCCAAGTACTGACAGAATGCCCCTTACTGTTATGCTGAAGATCAGTTCCACATTACTTTGGGAGGACTGAACCAGTGGCTTCAAACTCAGCACCAAACCTATAGACTTGCTGAAGCATTCAGCAAAACAAATTCCACCTGAATTAGGTGATTCTGTAGTATTTCTGACAGATTAGCCATTGCACACAAAACATGGCAGTGTTGGATACATGCCAGTTTTGTATCTTACATTCAGAGGGATGACAAAATTATAGAGGAAAAAGGTCCGAAAAGTCAGAGCCAAAAGAACATAGGCCAACTGTTGTATTAAGTTCACAGGAAGATGCTAGCTTATCACTCACTGAAATAATTTTTCAGGACAACCAAGTTTGTGTAAAATCACTTCTTTTTCCATTATGGAAAAAAAAAAAAATCGCATTTGGTATTTTGAGCCTTGAAGTCAATTGTTTAATCATTGCCTCACTGAACTACAACCCAGGGTGACTTATCAGTCTTAACCAGTTGCAGTAGCAACACTACACTTGGTGACCTACAGTCAGACCAGAACCATTCAGGCACCATGCTGCAGAACAACTATCCCAAAAGTGCTGCGCTGTTACTGTATATACCCCGTGGCACTTCCTGCAGTATTCATATCTTAGCCATTTTGGCATTTAAATATTAAGTATCACACGAGTTTACATTAAAGACTCATCAGCTATAAATGCTCTTCTCTTCTAATACCAGCAATTTTTATCATCTAAATTATTGTAACAACAAATGTATCCAAGTGACAGAGATCCCTTTTTTATTTTTTTTTTCTTTGTGAAATGAAAATTGCCAAAATCACTGAAGGAAACTGAAGGAAAATAAATAAATAAATAAATAAAAATAAAAACAAATAATTAAAAAAAGAAAAAAAAGTCAAAACATTTTCAAAAATTCCCTCTCCTCGGAAAGAAGCCATTCAAGTACGTTTTGGAAAACATTCATTTCCTCTTTATCCTTTCAAATTCCTGAAAAAAAAAATCAAAACCGCAAAAAAAAAACTTAATTACATTAATTGAAGCTTCAGATATTCTAGTAGTGGGAAATAAATTCTTCTCTGAGTATTTCAGAAACATTTCAAATGATTGATTTGCCTGCTACGCCACTGCAAGAGTTCAGCAAACCAGGTTCATAACAACACATGGCTAACTCAGAAAGCAAAAAAAGGAATACTACCTCCCTTGTAAGCTGGAATTAGCTTTTGGGGGGTTTGAAGATGAATGCTGCACACTCAAAACAGAAAGGAAGGATCAAAGTCATCAGAAGAAGGCAAAGATACATCTAAACACCTACCACTGCCCTGGTGATTCCACATGGAGGCCCTGTTAGCAGCTTTGGCTTCCACAGTCAGTTCACAACATCTGGGGAACTAAATGCCATAACAGCCTAGATGATCCTTCATTCAGAATTTAATGCAGTATTTCACATGGAAATTTATATTTAGAATGGCCAAACAGCAATATTCCATAAAATAAAAACTTAGTTTTTTTCCAGTTTGAAAGAACAGTTATTGTCAATGTTGTATTCTCAACATTCACGGAAAAATATTTTGAGAGTCCTTCCATGGATTATCTGGGCAGTTCAGTTTTTGGATGGCATTTTTTTTCTGTATTGCTCATCACTGAAGTGATTTAATTAAAGCTTAATCTTATACCAAGCAATGGGCCTGATTAGGCTGGGTATTCTTTGTCAAGCAGAGGCAATTAATGCATGTAATGGAGGTACTGTAAAAAGGGCATGTGACCATTAATGTGAATGTGTGCATCAGAGTATAACTGTGGACTTGCCACTTCTTTCCCAGTAAACCTTTCTATACATATGGAGTTGAATAATACGAAGCATTTCTTATGAAATGACAGAGGAAATTCCTGGATACACCCATTATAGCAGGTGCATTTAGATTATCAAGCCCTGTAAGCATCAGCCCTTCTTTCATTCCTAGAATTCAAAGATCTTCAAATATTTGTGACTACAAGCTGTATTAACAATATAATCTTAATTATAGATGGAAGACTAAACCTCAATTCACATAATATATGTGTATCAGCCATCCTATGCAAAATGAATATAGACGAACCTCCTCTCACCCTCTGCTGTTAACCAGATAGCATGGAAATGATCTATGTCTCTCCTCAGGCCTGTCCTCCACATAATGATCATGCAGCTCTCTCCATCATACTTAGTGACAACAGCAAGCTCCTCTGTTTGAAAGTCAAATGTGCTAGTGTTCCTACCTAGTGAGAGGAGGTCACCAAATACACTATCTGCAATTGCATTTTCATTTTCTAGCTGTAAAAGCTTTCTATTTAAGAGTCATAGTTGTCTTCTCATTGGAATAAAATGTGAGGTACTTTAGGAAGCTGTTAGAGAAGATGAGTGGACTGAAGTATTGTGCTAACTAAAGCTTCTTTGATTTCTGAATGTTTAATCTGAACGCTCCATAAAGTGAGCATTTTATATAAAGACCAATCATGGGATACAATGAACTCTGCAAATATCTGTTAGGAGCCTGCAGTACAGAATGTTTCAGATCTTTTCTCAGTAATCTGAAAGGCAGCATGAAATCATGGCCTTCCTACAGTCTTCTCAAGTGATGAGACACCACTCTTTACTTTTGCGGGTCCTGGTTTACCTCAAGAGCACAGCAGTTCCCCCTATATATTTGCAGACCTTTGCTGAGAGTACATAGCAACTGCTTCAAGGGATAGTACTGAATCACGTCTGATCTTCTTTGTCAGTCAGGCTATCTGATTCAGAATGCTAGGCCTGAAGGCAACTGTTCTAGATACTTGAGAGAAAGCATAACAACACATTTGTGATAAACACTTCTTGGTTTCAGAGGTATGGGCCATTTTACTCTGTGAAGTATTAGGCTTTGTATTTGTTAAAATATAACCTCGAGTTTCTGTATGGTATGGGCATACATATTCACACCCGAGATTCTTATGCTTTTATAAAGCAATTATTTCGTACCCATTAATCGAACAGTACATGAACACTAAATGACTTCCAAGAGTAACAGGTAAATTTAGTTCATATTGGAATTATCAATATAATATAGAGAAGGTAAGATCAAATAGAATTACTGAATGGATTCCCTCCTTCTCTGTTGAAAGTCTGCTGAAGTAGTCTTCACTTCCTTTATAACCTGAGTGTAAGTGCAGCTGAAGGAGAGAGGACATGGATCATTGATGCGTCTGTTAACTAAGTTACAGCTGCATAGTCACACTTACTCCTCAATGTAGGTTGCTTCAGAGCAAATCTGTAAGACAAGAAGACTGCTTGGTGTAACAAAAGGATTCAATATGTAATTTTTCAGTATTTGATAAAGCATATAAAACAAGATAACAGAATTTGCAATCAGGAGAAGAAAAACACACACAATTATTTTCTTTTTAGATTAGATAAGAAATTATCGGAGAGACTCAATTCAGAGTACTCAGTGCTGATTATTTTTTTTGCAATCATTATGAGGAAAAAAAAAAAAATATCCTGGAACCTGACTCTGAATGTATGCAATATTGTTTTAAAATGTCCACTACAAAACAGACCACATCACAGTAAATATCTCAGTACAAGATGTACCAAGGGATACAATGACTACATAGACAGTTGGAAAGATGAGGTAAAGCACAAGGTAATATTTTGTTAGTGTCATGGCAAAAAGAACATAGCAAGAACATTTTCCACACAGAGGAGGCAGCACAAATAGAAACAGGCAAGGACTTCAGAAGAATTGTGACAGTGATACAAGAATTAGTATTCCCACTCCTAAAGGAATTTTTTTTTAGCTAGATCCATTACAGGTATGATGATACAAACCATGAAGGGCCTCAGTAGAGAAAGCTCTGGGTGTAGTATTTGACAAGTTGAAGTACGGCCAAGTGGGGAGAAAAATAGCAGGGGGAAACAGGAACAGGTAACGGCACAATTGAATGATATATTCAGAAAACAGAATATGAAGCAACATTGTAATTTGATTCAAAGAACACAGAATTAGTTTTGCTACAGACAAAAAAGAGAATATTGATACAGTTGAGGTGATTAACAAGCCTCTTAAAAAATATATATATTAAAAAAAAAAACAAGAAACAGGCTTTAGACACATATAGAGCTAGCAAAACTCAGTGACTTTGATCACACTCTTGAAGTACAGACATGAGTACCTCATAAAATTACAAACAGTACTACCAAGCAGCTAAAAGTTAGATGACTTGGACTAGATCCATTTAAGAATGGTACCTTCAAAACGTTATTGTAAGTCAAACAAAACAATTTTTGTCAATTTATAAGTGAGACTCAAAAAATTGAAAGTATTGATGAAGAACAATTTTCTTGATGATAGCTTTTCTTGTTTAAGAAATCGAAAGAAGTAAGCATAAAAAATCATACAGCAGACCACCAAAAATGTTATGCCTTATACCAGGTTAGGGAACTTTCACTTCATCTTATGGCATGCAACTAGTTTTATACTGTGTATGCTTGTGTTACCATGTGCACAAATGTCCAGAAAGACCTGGCAGTCATTATAGATGGAATTCTAATACACAACACCTTTGGCATAAAATAATTTGCATTTATGTCATTACCTTATTTGTATATGACAAAGTATCAAGGCATGGCAGGCATGACTTTATCAGACCCATTTGTGTGAAACACACCTTAAAATACAATTTTCAGATGAAAACAAGACCAAGTCAATTTGACTTACTTACATTGAACTCAAACCAAAAAGCATCACTTACACGGTTTTATAAACCTGATCTCAAGTCAGCATACACATGATAAGGCTATAGCCAATACTTTAGATTCAGGGATGTAGCCATAACAGACCAATTGATTGAAAAAAAAAAAAAAAAGAAAAAAAAAAGCCTTTGGAGAATACAGTAGGCTTAATCTTAATCTTACATCTGCTAATTTTGGTGAAACTGAGTGCTGTCAGCAGCGATGATGTGAACATTACCCACTCAAGGCAAGATCCAACGCCTATGGAAGCCAAATCCTTGGATTAATTGTACGATAACACATGAGTTGACATTTACAAGCCACTCATAGCCCACAGCCATATCTCATACTGATTACCATTTCTTATACCTCTCAATAAGGAAACATCCACAAACCAATCATTCATTTCAGATAGAACTGAGGAGTAGTGACAGGAGAGAAGTTAGATTCCACAAAATAACCAGACAATAATTTTGTGTAGGATCCTTAAAATTATCTTTAATTGATGTCAAATATGAACAGATGAACAAAGACAGAAGTAGGGAGAACTGCATAGGTGAAAACTATGCATTTCAAATAGTTCAAGAACTCATAATATTTGATGTTCAAAAAATTATAAATCAACTTTACTAATGGAAGTAAAATGAACTGTATCAAGACAATGAAATACATATTTGATTCAACATGTGTACACAATTTGTAATGGTGGAAATAAGTACAGCTGTGTCAGCTTAAGTGTTTTGTTGCCCTGATGGTGCACTTTCATATTGAGAATTTTTAGTTTATATATTTGTAATGTTTGTCCTTTAAAATTAGAGGTATGTCTAAAAGGCCATACACAGTCCATAAAAAGCTGTTATTTATTCATTACAAATGAACATACTGCAAAAACAATGGTTTACTTGGAAAAGAAAAAATGATATAAGTTTAGCATGTTATAGGTAGATGTTTGCTGAATTTAGCCGTAAAAATACCATTTTTACTTTTGTACAAAAGTAAATTATACATTTGATTCCAATTACATTATAGAAATGTCCCTGAAAAAAAAACAAGATGTATCAAAGACCAATGCACCAAAAGGAACCAAATGCGACATGGCTTCATTTTATTTATTACAGAAACAAGAAATGGAAGATGATTTTTAAAAACTCATAGTGACATTTACTAGAGTCTGTTAACAGGTGAAATATACAGCTTTATTTAGATATTAACAGATATTTTGAGACAAATTTCAGTTAAGATCTCAGTTTCATTTTATTTCCTTTGAAAACATTAAAGTATGCTATGCCTTGACAGCATAAACTGTTGACCTCACTGGTGGCAAGTTCGTCTGTACTGACTGTACTGAGTGTAACAGCAGAACGCCCTGAACTTTCACTTTTGCGGATACAAATACTCACTACTCTTTAAGAACACTTGATCAGTATTTTAGGAAAAATAAATTTTACATATCTGATTAAATAAAAACAGAAAAGCAGAAAGTAGAAAAATAAACATAGCCTGAAATAAGTCTAACCAAAACTGAAAAATAGGTCCCTGTTTAAGCATCTTAGAAAAGGAGTCTATTTCAGACTTGTGATATACAGATCTGGAAAAAACTTGCCATGTTAAGCAATCACAAGGACAACTTTCAAATTGCATAAAGCTCTGTGGCTATTGAAGGTAAATCACACTTTGGAGCTGATTCTTCCTGTGTCCAAAATTTCTATGACAACCAGTGGCATCAGGCCTGCTGAAAGGTACTTCCCTATTTTGTACACTAGGAGAAATTAATTGAACTAGAATGGCACTCCTCAAAAATGATTAATCAAGATAGTTCTAGAAAAAGTATATATTCTTTCTACATATGTGCGAAGATATTCTAAAATCCAATTTTCTACCTTTTTTCTAAAAAATTTCGGCTGTCCCTAACCTATTGTTCATTTTATTTCAGTTAATACATACGCATATAAGAAACTGCACTGTCAAAGTCTGAACTATGGAAAACTGATGTTTGCCTTCAGTTCCTTACAGTAGCATATTTTATGTGACATTTGAATTTCAGCTCTTTATAACAGAAAGAAATATTCTGTACTTCTCTTTAAGGAAAATAACTGTCCACTAGTAAAAATGCATCAATAAAAGTAGCAACTAGTCAAACTGTTGATTTGGGCTAACATAGCCTCTAATGAACAATATAGAGCTGATTTGCTAAGAAGGGTCTGAGCTCTGAAATCTCTCTTTGGATAAAATCACTACTGAAACAATACCTTTTTTTGCTAAATTTTGTCCTGCCACCAGTGCTTTACACTCTTTCAAGTGCTTACTCATCTGATCTGCAGCATATCAAGATAAGTACGAGCACAGTTAGACACTCTGTAATTGGAAAATAGTTTACTTGGGCCTTGATCATTGTAAGCAATACCACCTGGGAGGCAGCTGGATTGACTCTCACATCTATAGATACATAAGCCAAGAATGAAGGAAGGAAACCACTGATATTGTCCCAGGAACGGGATGTTAGCCTATCAGCAAGCCAGGCAGTGAATTTCCAGCACTCAGACTTTCGCTCCATCTACCCAAATGCTCTTGTGGTACACTAAAGGTTTTATAGCACGTGGCTACCTCTAGCAAAGTAGTGTCAATTCCATTACATTTAATGAGTACTAAAGGCTTGTCTGTCTGAATTAACTTGTAAAGTAGATGAGGTAAACTGCATTAAGCCCCATTGTGTACAGAATTAAGGCAGCCTTAATTCAATTCAGGTTACTTTTCTCCCAAAATGAATGACTCCAAATCAGATTAAGGCTGCTTTTATACTGCAACAGAATGTCCATGCTGGGCTTTTAAAACAGTTTAACAAATCTACATTATACTCACACCTTTCATTAATTTGGATTAGCTTTCTTGAAGTCTCTTGTAGTGAATTTTAAGAGACTCCATGCAGGGAATCTGTGTAGGTTTTCTAGAAAGTTGTGAAATCACATCCTGGCTTACTGTACGCTAACTGCTTCTAAAGACATGTAAATACACATCATTGTCTCTGCTGGAGCTGCTGCACAGTCCTCAAAGTTCTTTGAAGGATAGGGGTACACAGCCTTTCATTTTCACTCTGCCTGTTGCTCCTCTGCCTGCTTCTTAGTGATCTATAGCTAAGAGTGATAGGACCAGATGAAGAATCTGGGCAGTAAGATCAGTCTCTGGGATTTCTGCCCACTGTCTCTCCCCTTCATTCCTATCTCTGTACCACTGAGCACTGCTGCCTCACTCATGTCAGATCAGTTTCTTTATCCTCTTTGCAGAGTGGATGAAGAAAAAGTCACATAGTGCAACTGAGAACCCAGCATCGAGAAGTGGCTGGTAAAGGAGGCTGGAATTGCTGCCCTGTCTTATCAAGCTGCAGCCCAACAAAGACTGCTGTATCTTGTTTTCTCTGTCTAGCATAACACAAGCATTACTTCTGGGCAGTTCCTACCAAATGAACAAGAACTTGTCTTTTTCTCAGAGATACACTGATTGGCCATCAGTTCCTTTCCAGTCCTCTTCCACTGATATAAACAACCCCACAGAGTTTGTGGCAAAAAGAAATGTAGGTCATAAGAAAAAAAGAGAAAGAAAGAGGAAGAGGAAGAAGAGGAAGAAGAGGAAGAAGAGGAAGAAGAGGAAGAAGAGGAAGAAGAGGAAGAAGAGGAAGAAGAGGAAGAAGA
>JAOWBP010000001.1:61136723-61153996 GCA_028571105.1 Tragopan temminckii | reverse complement strand
GTGCAAAAAAGACAGGGATCTCCTGGAGAGAGTCCAGAGGATGGCCACGTAGATGATAAAGGACCTGGAGCATCTCCACTATGAGGAAAGGCTGAGTTACATGGGCCTGTTCAGCCTTGAGAAAAGAATACTCAGAGGTGATCTTTTTAATGTTTATTAATATATAAATTAATAAATTAAATTAATTTATAATATAAAGGGACATGGCCAGCCCCTCTTTTCAGTTGTCTGTGTGGACAAGAAAGGGGAAATGACCATAAACTGGAGCATAGGAAGTTCCACATCAATATGTGAAGAAATTCTTCACTGCAAGTGTGATGGAGCACTGGAACAGGCTGCCCAAGAAGGTTGTGAATCCTCCTTTTGTGGAGATATTCAAGACTACCTGGATGCCCACCTGTGCATCCTGCTGTAAGGGACTTGCTTGGCAGAGCGGTTGGACTCAATGATCTCTGGAGGTCCCTTCCAGCCCCTACAGTTATGTGATTCTGTAATCTATTCTGATCTTTTTGCACTGGAGAAAAATTTTTCACAAGCATTTTTTTTTTCTTTAATGTAAGCTGAAATTAGTTTTTAAAAAATTACTATAAGATATATAATGTTTTTCAAAACTTACCCTGTTCCTGAAATATTCCCAGTGGTACCATCATAGATGTTTGTTGGCATGGCTGGCAAATGGACGGATTGTTTCAAGAATGTGATACTTTGTACACTCCAAGATTGGGTGTCTTCATGGATTTTAATACAACTGTAAAAGTAAGTCTGCAGAGAACATACACTAAACTTCTTGTGGCTTTCAGTTTCAGCAAAGACTAAACAGGAAGAAAAAAAAAATTGCTCCTTCATTGAAGGAATATTAAGGGAGCTCTGAATGCCAAAGTAGATTTGTGTTTTCACTCACGCTAACTGGTCAAGAAAAAAGGATATTGTAGGGATATATTTGCTGTCATAATATTAAATACAATATATGACAGTCAGCTCAGACAAGCCAAGCTGAGGTTTAGAAGTTTGAATATTCTAGCTATTTTTAAATCAACTTATCTCCTGCTCATTATATGGGTGTTTGACACAAAATAATTATTAAATAGCAGCAGTAAAGTAATTTTGAATGTTTTTAGTCTATACAGTGTTTATTATTTGGTCCTGTGATTACTCTGAATGAAACTGGTAAAACAAAACAGACCTGTTTCAGTACTTAAGAAAGACAAGGAGTAGTGGGTCAGTTTTATCTGGATCAAGGCTACACCAAGCTGATGCTCTCTACACCACAGTAGAGGTTCATCAGACCTGGCAGGTCTGCATGCTTTGCTTTACTTACCTATACTTCATATCAAAGATATATGCTTTTGTTCTTGCCTAGTGCCCAAATATAAGCTCTCACCTCATCGCTTTTAGCCATGCTCTTTTAGCTCTGAGCATTTACTTAACACTCTTGTAAAATAATAAAATTACTCATCTACCTAAAAAGTTTTTAGTTTTAATACAGATACAACTGTTCGAAAAATGAGAGCTGCTTCTTGATGTCAATCAGATTGTTAAGCCAAATTTAAAATGAATTTTTCACTTATCCAGTCTTTAAACTATTAGTACATCATTATTTCAGTTATCCACTGAATCCAAAACACGTTGTATGTAGCAGGAAAGCCTCAGGTCTAATAGATCATTTATTTTCACCTCCACAGTGTTACAAAAGTATAAGCCATGTTCATAGACTTCTGATAAGCAACAAGATCTACCGTAAAAAACAGATGATGTACATTTACCAAACAAGAAAACTGACTTTATCAGCTCTTAAACTGCACAAATACATGGAGTGATAATGAAAACAATGAAAGATAGATCTCTTCTGCATTAGAACACACCTTCAAGTGATATCACTGGCCTGCTAACATTAACAAAACACCAAATAATAGTCACAATAGTTTCAAGTTGAGTCAAAGAATGTCAAACCAGTTTAGGCAACAAAACCTTAATTGACAGGCACAAAGTTAAAGAAATCTACGCAATTGTTATACTTCACTTCAACCACTGAAGAAATACCTAGCCTCTAGAATTTTTGATCGAGCTTGGTGTGGATGTAGATATCTACAACTGAATTAGCTCGTTATATTTACCTGAGCTCTAAGTACTCATTCAGCTGCCCACACAAGCACCTACTGACATTCAAGGTACTCTAAGGTGTCCCATCTGACCTCCTGTTCTGAAATAGTCATGTTTTGTGATATATTGCTGCAGAATTCTTAAGTCACGGCCTGAACCAGTACATGAGCAGGGGAAGCCTAGATCCATTCCTGTTCTCCCCATCTCAGCAGTCTTCCGGGAGCGAGTATGCAGTTGGAGTCTGTGTGCACCTCCCCACCTCCTTCCTTCAGGTGCCAGAGTTCGAGCTGGAGAAGGCTGCATTCCTCAGCTCACCCTTTTTTCCAGGCTATTGCTGGGAGGGGTGAGTTAATTCCTCTTTCTTGAATATCTTGTTCTATAGCACCTACATCTCAAATAAAGACTCTGTCACATCCTTTGTTTGCTTTATATTTTGGCAAGCCAAGCAGACAAATATAGACAAATATCTTTAAAGATATTCAGTTATAAGCCTCCTAAAATATTTACCATGGTTTTTCCGAACAATATCATGAGATAGTTTGGACAGGGAAACTTTGAGTGAAGTTTTTCTAGGGCACATCCCGGGATTCTCAGGATCCGCATATCACGAGGTTACTTCTATTGTTGAAAAATGGGGCACCCTGTGGGATGGAGGAAATGTCCAGGAGTCCCCGGCCCACCCAGCTGAGTATTTCAATAGTCTTAACAAAAATATACTCACTACTCGAGAATGATGGTTAGCTGCCACCATGGTGGAATGGCCACTGTTGATGGCCTTGAGCCAGCTGGACATAACTGAAGACATTCTCACTGATTAAAATCAACTATTGCATGATCGTGTTGAAAAACTGGAAAGAGAGGATGCAGTTTTGAGAAAGATAAAACCTAATCCAATCAATCCCCTACAGAAGATCTGGAATATCTCTCTAGAAGTAACCAGGGACCCTGTATAAAAGAAACACATAAAAAGGATTCTGTAAATGAAAGCACTAAGAAGTTGGATCTTGAGGCTCCACTAGGCCTAGACCCCTTTGAGATCTGCCTGGTTATAGCTCAAAAACCAAACAAACAAAAAAAGTGGGATAGGCTAGCAGGGGTGGCCCCCCTCCCTGACCACGCTACATGTAACAGCTCACCCATATACGGCAGCTGAACTAGTGGATCTAGTACAGTGGTTTAGACAAAAACAAAAAGAGAGCATGCCAGCATGTCTGCTCCAATTATATTAAATGGGGACAGAAAGCACTGTGGTGGCTGGACTGGAAATTTCAAAACTGGCACCCATTACTACTCACCCTTCCCTCTGGCAAAGACTATATGCAGCTGTCCAACATAACAAGGAAAATCATCCACTGATCAAATGGTTAATGGCCACATACTGTACAACATGGTCAAATAAGAGTGATGTACCATTAAATATGGGCCTGTGGTCCACTATGGAGGACTTGTAAAACTATATTCAAAAATTAGGCATGAAAGAGGCAATCTATGAGGAGGATTTTGAGAGCCCAGACCCGAATAAATTTTCAGCAGGAATGAGGGATCTCATCCTGCAACAAGCTCTGCCACATCAGTATTCTACCTTGATATCTATACTGAAATCCCCTAGTGCCCTCAGAGGCCATAATACAACAGACTGCCCAATTGGTGGCAGATCTGAGGAAAACAGAGTGCCTATGGATCAGGTGCAATGTCCAAATGGTGGTGGAAAGGTCAGAGATCCATTCACCAACACAACCTAGGAGGCCTGCCCCTAAGGTAATTCAGTGTGGACCCATCAGTGTCTCAAGAAAACAAACGTTTGGTGACCTGATTAGAGCAGGAGTTTCATTTGAAAAGATTGATGGACAGCCTAATCAGGTCTTATTACAACTATGTGTGAGAGGTAGATTGTGTTTTTGCAGTAGAAGCTTCCAGTATTTTCTGTATGTATTTTAGGCCCTTACTGAACTTACAACCATCTTGTGAAATAGCTGTTTTTCTTCCACTAAGAAAGTTGCTGAACAGAGTAAGAAGTTACAGACTTACGGTGTTCTGACTGGGGTAGAATTGATCCAGGCACAAGATAAGGCAAATATGCAGGATGAAGAGAGAGCCTAGCACTGGGCAGAATGAACGTGTTCACTCTTAGAAATATTGCCCTCCTATCTCCGTAGGAAAGTACAAAACATACCAAAAAGCAACAGATTGGTAATGGGCCTTATGTGGAAAAGTATCATAGCAACAGCATTGGGGAAACTGTGAGCCTGAGATGCTCAACCAATGAGCGAGTGCCGGGAGAGCATTACCTGTATCAGGTTTAGAGTATGCAATGAAATGAATTTCACTGACCGGTGCACAATTTCTCCCTTGCCAATAGGGGGCGTGCGCCCGTGATTGCATTAATGAACAAACTTTACTGCTATCACTAAGATCCTTGCCTAACCTGAAATTTTTGACTTTAAATATTTCTCACATATGGAAAGAATTACCAGACAGTCCGAGATTCCAATCCTCCCCTAAAAGCGAAGGTGTTAGATTCACAGAGTGGATTCCACAAGACACATGGGATCTAGAAGACTTCACAGTCTCATTAAAAAAAAAAAAAAAAAAAAAAAAAAAAAAAAAAGAAAAAAAAAAAAGCAAAGCCACAACAATAAACCTCCTCAGGTGGCCCAGGTAGCCACAGTCATCAGAGGAAAAATACATGGGGATTACAGAGCTGATGGCATGACAGAGGAGTCAAAATTCCCCAGGACTAGGGTCTCTAGAGGAGACTGTAGACCATATGTTGAAATAAAGATTCATTGGACCCAAAAGAATGTGGAATGGATTATGGCACTAATAGATATGGGCACAGAAACATCAATCATATATGGTGACCCAAATCAATTTTCAGGCACTAGGGCAACGACAGTGGTGGATTCAGGGCATGGATGATTCCCGTAACCCAAATGTGGTTGAAACTGGGAGTTGGGCATCTACCAACCCAGGAGCACAAGGTGTCTATTTCCCCAGTTCCAGAGTACATATGGGGGACAGACATCCTGTCAGGTCTGACTCTTCAGTCCACTGTGGGAGAGTTCAGATTAAGGGAAAGATGTATTAGCATCTGGGTTGTGCAGAGGTCATGCAAAAATTGAGACTGTTTGTTGCAACCATGCCAAATCACAAATGCAAAGCAATATAGACTCCCAGGTGTGCAAGAAGAAATTACCAAGAGTGTGCAGGAGCTGGAGGGATCATCAGACCTGCACCTAGCCCATACAACTTCCTCATATGGCCAGTCAGGAAGTCAAATGGTACGTGGCAAATGACAGTAGAATACAGAGAACTAAATAAGGTCATGCTGCCTATCCATGTGGCCATACCCAACATCGCCTCCCTCATGGATACATAAAGTAGAGAAATAGAAACATATCACTGTGTTCTGGATCTAGCAAATGCATTTTTCAGCATTCCAATTGCTAAGGAATCTCAAGATCAGTTCACACTCATATGGAAGGCAGGCAGTAGACTTTTCAAGTCCTACCTCAGGCAGACGTGCATGCACCTACTTTTTGTCATAATCTGGTGACACATGACTTGGTTTGTTCCAGTTTGCCACCTACTGTCAAAATGTACCACTACATCAGTGATCTAATGCTAACATCTGACTCAATTGAGGCATTAGAGATGGCAGTACCAGCACTAACTACTTATTTACAGGAAAATGGACGGGCTATAACTCCACAGAAAGTACAAGGACGAGGGCTATCAGTTAAGTTCCTGGGTGCTGTCTAGTTGGGTAAGACTAAGGTCTTTCCCAGCACAGTCATAGGTAAGATCCAAGCATTCCTGGTTCCCATGAAACCAAAGCAGTTGCCCGAGTTTTTGGGTATATTAGGATACTGGCGATCCTTTATACCCCATTTAGCATAACTGCTAAAACCTAAAATCAATTAAAAAACAAACAAAAAAAGCCAAATACAGGATTGAGATAGAGAAGAACAAGAAGCCTTCCAGCAAGAAAAACAAAACAAAACAAAAAAAACCCCGCAACTGTTAAACAGGCCCAGGCACTGGGTATATTCAATCCAACCCTTCTAGATGAACTAGATGCATATGTGACTCAAGAAGGGTTCTGCTGGTGGTTGTGGCAGAGCCAGAGTTCTGTTCAAATCCCAGCTGAGTTGGGTCACTGGTTTGGCATGGAGAAGAAGCAAGATACAGTATGGTTGAGAAGCAGCTATTGGCTACCTATTCTGCACTGCAGATGGTAGAACTAACTCAGACTGCAAAGGTTATTGTTAAAACAGCTTTACCGATCCAGGGGTGGGTAAAAAATCTAACCCACATTCCTAAGCCAGGGGTGGCCCCATCACAAACAGTGGTGCGCTGGGTCACTTACCTTAGTCAGAGAAGCTGCCTGTCATCATCTCCACTGAAAGAAGAATTGCAGAAGATACTTGGCCTTATAACATATCACAGTGAGACACCTGAGGACATAATGGTTACTTGCCCAGAGAAGAGTCCTGTACAGGAGGGGAAATATCCTATCCCAGAAGACTCTTGGTGCACAGGTGGATTAATCCAGCAGAGGGAATCCAAGTAGGTGACAAACTATCGCATACCATCCCTCGACTGAAACAATATGGTTGAAAGACGGGAATGGACAAAGTAGCCAGTGGACTCAGCTACAAGCTGTGTGGATAGTGATAACTCAAGAGCCAGACGACAATGCACTGAATGTCTGTGTGGATAGTTGGGCGGTATATTGAGGGCTCACACTCTGGATAGTCCAATGGGCCACTCAGGATTGGATAATCTGTGCCCAAGCTATTTGAGTCAAAGATATGTGAGTTGATATATGGAAGGAGGTTAGGCACAGGACACTTCAAGCTTACCACATCTCTGGACATCAACCCTTGCAGTCACTGAGCAAAAATGAAGCTGACACACTGGTTCAAATTTGATGGTTAGGAAGTACATCAGCAGAAGACATAGTCCACTGGCTGCACTGGAATCTATGATATGCAGGACAGAAAACCATGTGGGCAGCAGCTAAAGCATGCGGGCTGCCCATACAGTTACTGGATATTGTCCAGGCATGCCAAGACTGTGATGCTTGCTCACAAATGAGAGGAAGACCTCTGCCAGAAACAACTGCTCACCTTGCTAGAGGACAACTCATTACAGAGATGTCAGATTGATTATATAGGTCCCCTTCCTCAATCTGAAAGGGCCAGATATGCCATAACTTGATACAGTGAGTGGATTGAAGCTAGCCTGTCCTGCAGCACAGGCAAACCAAGCCTATGCCATTAAAGCTCTAACTATGTTGCTGGTGTCAGACAGGACTCCTGAGGTTATCGAGAATGATCAAGGTACACATTTCACAGGTGAAACTGTGCAGAAGTGAGCCAAAGACAACAACACTGAGTGGCAGTTTCACCCACCCTATAATCCAGCAGGAGTAGGCCTAATAGAAAGAAATAACAGGATCCTAAAGGCTGCTCTGATGGCAGATTCACAGCCCTTGCATGGGTAGACCAAGAGGCTTTATGAAACCCTGCAAGACTTGAATGAGAGACCAAGGAATGGCAGACCTTGTGCTTTAGGAATGCTGCAGACAACTTAGGCCCCTCCACTTAGGATACGAATTACAGGTAAGGACACCTTGCTCAAGCCACATGTTGGCACCCATGAATAATCTTCTGCTCCCTTTCCCTGAGGACCTAGAGCCCAGGAAAAAAAAAAAAAAAAAAAAAAAAAAAAGGTAAAATGGCCTTGGAAGATGCAAGTAGGACCAAAATGGTGTGGTCTCCTTGCAACCCTGGGGGAGACTGTTAGATTTTGGGGGATCAGTAAACCCTCCAGCAGTCGGTGTATGGCCAGCAGAGATAGAGATAGTAGCTGACACTCCTATTTTCACTGCAAAGGGGACATTAATCATGTCCATGTGGCAAATTAGAACCCCCTCTTTAGTACCTGATACAGTGATCCAGCCACAGATACCAGGCTAAAGGGTATGATACTGAAGGCCAGGACATGCCCCACTGCAAGCAGAAGTGTTGACTGTTGACTCAAGACAGAAACATGGCCTGTATCCTACCACAGAGTTCAGACCTACCCCTCCTCGTACCTACTAAACGTATGTACTACTCCCCTTGAAGTTGTTAAGTTCACAGGACCACCAGTAGGAGCAACACCACTGCAATGTCCATGAGGACAGACTGTGACACCCGGTAGTGGACTATTTATATTCTGGAAACTGTCAAGCACGAACCTGAACTGCTACAGGTCCTTGAAGAAGATATGCCTCAAGAAGGAACTTCAAATACTGGCCTGAAAGAACCAGAAGAAGGCTGCCAGTAATTGCCTTCAGTGCCTTAACATTCTACACTGCAGCGGGTATTGTACATGTGTCATAATGTACTTTGAATTTTGAACCACCAAACTGCAGGAGCTCACCCACTACCTGCTCAGTCATTAGTTCATTCTGTAAAGGGGTGGAATGCAGTGAAACTGCCAGGTCACAGCCTAAACCAATCCTGAGCACCAGGTGATGCATGGCTAAACCAGGGAGCAGCTCAGGTGCAAGCAATGCACCTGAGTGACTGGAAGAGGTGGAGCTTGAATCCACCCCTACTCACTCTCATTTAAGGCTTAGTAGCTGAGAGAGTAGTATCTTCCTGGATAGAGGCTGTGCTTCTCTTGAGCTATCACTGGTTGATGGAAGGGATGAGCCAATTTTCCTTCTTTATTATCTGTTATTGCTCTGTAGTGTCTGTATCCCATTCAAAGGCACTGCCATCACCTTCTTTTCCTGAATTCCTACATGTGGGGATGGAGAATTCTTATGTCCTAAGAAAAATTTCCTTGGAGATCTGCAGTTCCACAATGTTCCCCTGTCCTTGAGGACAGATTCCCAGTGGGTTTTCTTGACAGACTCCCTAAAGGGCTAGAAGTTGACTTTCCTGAAATGTAGTGCCTTGATTTTATTCTGTCTGCCCAGTACCTCTCAAGAGCATGAACTTCACTGTGGCACCGCCACTAGAGCCTAGGCTTTCTCCAATCCTGACATCACCAATCACTTCACTTGCATTAGTGAGCAACAAATCTGGCACTACATCCCTCCTAGTGAGTCTCTCTATTACCTGATTCAGGAAGTTATCCTCAATACATTCCAGGAGTCTCTTGGATTGCCTGCTGTAACAGCAATAGGACTAGCCCAATGAGAAGGTCTTACAAAAAGAAGGATGCTCACCTGTCTTCAAAGATCTAGGCTCATAGAAAGACTTCACAAAGGAAGCAAGAGATCCTTCCTTAGTGGCAGTAAGCCCTTAAATAAAATCTAAGAGAGGTGGAGCCTGGCTCCATCCTTTCTGGTGGCACAGGTGAATTACCTTCACCTGTGCTTCCAGGACTGATGGGGAGTTCTCTGCAGGTGCTCAATCGGTGGTTCAGTCTGTGATTCAGCAGTTCCCATACACCTTCATATACTGTAGAAAAAATATGCAATTCTGATTCCAGTTTGGTCAGACTCCTTAGGCTAGCAGTAAATCAGTCAGTAACTAGCAAGTTCATATGCAGTCAAATAGTTACAAAACTGCATTGTAGAAGT
Source organism: Tragopan temminckii (assembly GCA_028571105.1). NCBI lineage: Eukaryota > Metazoa > Chordata > Aves > Galliformes > Phasianidae > Tragopan > Tragopan temminckii. The sequence goes on along the minus strand of JAOWBP010000001.1, from coordinate 61,144,311 downwards.
GAGTGATGTCAATCCTTTGTAACCCCCTGAGGTGTTATGAAGCGATTACTGTTTACATTTGCTTAGATGTCATCAGATAAAATGCAGTATGTTCATGGGAAGCATCACTGTTACTGGCTAATGTGATCCTCAAGAAGGAGACATCAAATGACCAGAACAATATGCATGAATTCTCTCTTCTCCTACTGCAGTGTGCAGCAATGCGAAAGTTACAGCTTTCCATTCTCCTGTAACAGCATAACCTGCTAAAGAAAGTTAACTTAGGCTATAATCACAGGTTTTAAAATCATTATAGGCAACACACCAAATCCTGAGTGACCACGTGGACAAGCAATCCTGAAGCTCAGTATGCTTTGGACTGCAGAATACTTTAGCATTCTTTCCTACTTTAACTACTGCAAGAAGTTTGAAACTGATCCATTCAGGACTGCACATGTTCTTTGGCTTGCAGTTTTTGTTGCCATTCACAGCTTTGGGACACAATTTTTTACATATTAGTATAGGAAAAACACTCTTGCTGATAGCCTGTTCTTGTCCTCCATTTAGTGGAAGTCAACACACTACCTTCAGAGAAGAGCTAATCTCTACCACAGTGGTTACAATGTAATGCAAAGCAGATACAGACACTGAAAAGAAAGACTATTTCTATGCCTACAGATCACATAGCTCTGTCTCACTTGTTTGCTAGCATAACAGGTGTTGTACAACTTCATCCTTTCATGCCTAACATATCAAGGAAATCTTTCAAATAGTGAGATTTAGACAATTAAGACATAATATAATTACTGTATAGCTAGTAGTGCCAAAACTAAAGATACAAAGTAAGCAAATAGAGTCCAAAGAAAAAGTATCACTATTACTATTACAATTGCTACCCACTGCTGCTGTTTCACATAAGCACCACTGACACTTAAGAATATCAAGAGAATATCTTAAGAATATCAAGAGGGATTACAAGGAGCTAGGAGCAGTAGTGAAGAACTCAGGAGTTGTGGTTTTGTGATTTTTTATTGTCAGCATTCCACATCAGAACATCATGTGGGCCAGTGGAAGTTAACGAGTTAACATTCTCGTTCAGTTTACTGCCTTTTATGGGCACTTTGAGTATCCTGATGAGAGGCGAGGTGACATCCCCGGAGGACCTGGTGGGAAGAGGAAATGGGGTGGAGCTCCGGACAGGACCTGGAGCGTCTGCCTCTCGCCCTCTGGCTCTGGCTCACCATCTCAGCTCGCCGCGGAGAAAAGCACGAGCTTTCCCTCACACTATCATGGTTTGACTTGCATTTTGGATACTCTTGTGTCTCTCGTTTTGTTTGATTTAAATTCAGTAAATTACCTTTCCTCCTCAGATCGCTGCCACTGTGTTTTCTCTTCGTTGAAACTATTTTCTAGCTCTCTGCCCTTCCCTCTCCCCCAGAGCGCACATGGCCTGGGGCCGTCCAGGTCGCGGCAAACCGTTAGTACCCCTTCCCTTTTTTTTTTTCTTTTTCCTGGGGCGTGTCCCCCCCCCGTCACAGACTTATATCTAAGGATAACCTCGTGACAACTATTGGTGGAGAATGCGGGCAACTATGGTTTTTTACTTCATCTTAAGATCATTATACAGAGGACTAAGGACCCTTACGTTCCTTGGTTCCTTTTTAAGCTCCTCATATTCTGTTTCAGAGTTGCAAATATCTATAGTCAGTTAAGGGCACTGATGGAGATATCTGCCTGGTTCCTATACATCCTGGCTAATTTAACAGACAATATGATGTTTGGACTGGTTTCCAGGTGCTCTTCCCAGTTCCTTATGCATGTTCAGGGTGCCAGCTTAGGTACTGTGCTATCAGTCTCTCTGAATGCATTCTCTGCAAAAGAAATTTACATTATGTGGAGGAAGATTTCCCCGAAACTAGAGAATGTGGAGAGGCAGGGAATATGGAGAGGTTTAGGAAAGAGATTAGAAGTGTGGGGACCCCCGGCGTCATGGGATTTTACTCTTGAACACCTGTGGGACCCTGAGGAACTAAGTAAGAGATGGTGCAGCTCAGAAAGATCTGAGAAGGAATGGCTTATTTGGGGCTTAGCTTGTGCTTACCGAGCTCTATATAATACTATTGTGGAGAGAGAGAGTTTCCAAACCGAGATCCAAACCAAAAGGGGAAACCTTCAAGTCAATCTTGATCAATTGCAGGAGGCACCAGTATCAATGTCAGTTGCCCCTGTGGAAGGCCAGAAATGGAAACGGATGTCCTCACATCTAGAACGGAAAGAAGAAGCAGCGGAGGAAATAGAGGAAGATCCAGATAACCCTCCTCAAAACCACCACCACCAAGAAAGGCAACTGAGAAAAGTAAGAGACATGGAGAGGAGAGTGATGAGGAGGAAGTCACTGTTACCTTTATTTGTCGAACCCTGAAAATGACTGAAATCCAAGGCATAAAAAAGGAGTTTACACGACACCCGAGTGAAACTGTTGTCACCTGGGTGCTTTGGTGTTGGGACAATGAGGCTGGTAGCGTGTCCCTAAATAGTAACGAGGCCCACCAACTAGAAAACATCGCCCAAGACTCAGCTATTGACAGAGGGATTAGTAGATGTCTGAACGGAGTCACCACCCTCTGGGAACAAATGTTATTAGCTGTGAAGAAAAGATATGCCTTCAGAACTGAGCTGGAGCCTGGGATGAGAAAGCTGGAATACTGTTGAGAAAGGCATCCAGTATTTGAGAGAAACAGATGTAGTTGAAATACTGTATGATCCTGAGTTTGTTTCTAACGATCCACACCAGGATCATGATCCCGAGAGAATGGCGAGTACACCCGGAATATGGCAGAAGCTCATGAGAACAGCACCGGAAAGGTACACTAGTTCACTGTTTGCAATGACCAATAGATATGAAGACCTAGACAGAAAATCCCTAATTTTTAAACTGATTCTTACGCTTCAAAGATTGGAACAAAGATTACTGCTATCCCATGCTTCCATATCAGCCATCTGCCAAATGGCAGAAAGACTAGATAAAATGGAGAAGAATCAGAACAGCATGTCAGAAGAATTGTCCCTAGTGATCAATTGTGATGAACCCGTGGCAGTATCAGAAACACCCGATGAAGAGCAGGATGCTCAAAAGAACCTGCAGAAAGAGCTGGTTGAACTGATTAAAGTCTCAGCTATCAAAGGCAAACACGCCCCTACTCGAGCAGTAAATTTATTTATGTCTCGTGCTGCCCTGTGGAGCTACTTATGTGAGCATGGAGAGGATATGAAGAAGTGGGATGACGAACCCATTCCTGCACTACCAGCACGGGTGAGAGAATTATAAAGCAGATCAACCACCACTGAAGTTGCTCCTGTTACTGCAGTAACAAATAGAAGGGCCCTGCCTTCAGCCAGGGGGAGGAAAGGGATAATGGAATGTATTGGACTGTGTAGATTCGATGGTCTGGTACACCAGAACCACAGGAATATAAAGCACTGGAGGACACCGGTGCCCAGTGCAGTCTGATGCCCTTGAGTTATAAAGGGACGGAACTGATTTATATTTCTGGAGAGACTGGGGGCTCTCAGGAATTGTCTGTGTTGGAGGCAGAAATAAGCCTCACTGAAAAAAACTGGCAGAATCATCCTATAGTAACTGGACAGGAGGCTTCATGCATACTTGATATAGATTTTCTTAGAAGGAGGTATTTCAAGGATCCCAAGGGGTATAGATGGGCTTTTGGAATAGCTGCTGTAGATACAGACAACATTAAGCAGCTGTCTGTCTTGTCTGGCCTGTCAGAAGACCCATCTGTTGTGGGGTTACTACAGGTAAAAGATCAGCAGGTACTCATCGCTACAAAAACAGTGCACAGACAGCAGTATCACACCAACAAGGATTCCTTGCTCCCCATTCATAAGCTGATTCATCAGCTAGAGAGTCAGGGAGTGATAAGCAAAACTCACTCACCTTTTAACAGCCTCATATGGCCAGTGCGTAAAGCCAGTGGAGAGTGGAGGCTGACAGTAGACTACTGCAGCCTGAGTGAGGTCACACCCCCACTGAGCTCTGCTGTGCCAGATATTTTAGAACTCCAGTATGAACTGGAGTCAAAAGGAGCCAAATGGTATGCCATCACTGACATTGCCAATGTATTCTTCTCCATTCCATTGGCCACAGAATGCAGGCCACAGTTTGCTTTTACTTGGAGGGGTGTTCAGTACAGATGGAACCGTTTGCCCCAAGGGAGGAAACACAGCTTAGCTATTTGCCAGGGGCTGATCCAAACCACACTGGAGTGTAGGTAGTTTTCTCATCAACCTCCAGGTTAGGGAAATGGGGAGGGAAAGGACTGACAGAATTAAGAAGAAATCAACAAATGGCTAAGGGAGTAGTGTTGGGAAAAGGGCTTTGGCTACTTGTGTCATGGAACTAATTTTGAGAACTTTGGTTTTCTGGGAAAGGGCAGGGTTCATCTTTGTCAGACAAGGGAAAGATAATCTTTGACAGCAAGATTTCCAATTTAATTCCTCAAACCATTCCACTTTAAGGCTGACAATGGTAATGGATCCCTTTGGCCTGGAGTAGAATCGCAGGATAGTAAGACAGCACCTAAGTTCAGGACATGGTAACTCTAATTGGTAAATCAGCCTCAGTGGGAGCCCAACTCAAGTGCCTGTGCACCAATGTGCAGAGCATGGGAAACAAGCAGGAGGAGTTGCAGGTGTGTGTGTGTGTGCCTACAGGGCTGTGATTTCATTGGCGTCACTGAGACATGGTGGAATGACTCTCATGACTGGAATGTAGGAATAGATGGGTATAAACTCTTTAGGAAAGACAGGTAGGGGAGAAGGGGAGGGGTTGTTGCCCTCTACATCAGTGACTACCTGGAGTCCATGGAGCTCCACCTGGGAATAGGCAAGGAACTGACAGAAAGGTTATAGGTTAGAGTTAAAGGGAAGGCAGAGGAAGTAGACATTGTAGTGGGGCTTTGCTACAGACTGCCTTATTGGGAAGGCCAAGTGGATGAGGCTCTCTATAAACAGATAGGAGTAGCTTCAGATTCACAAAACATGGTCCACCTGGATGGGGATAATCCTAAGCACAGATACAGGTTGGGTGGGGAATGGCTTGAGAGCAGCCCTGAGGAGAAGGATTTGGGGGTGTCAGTTGATGAAAGATTCCATGAGCTGGCAGTGTGCACTTTCTAGCCCAGAAGGCCAATCATATCCTGAGTTGCATCAAGAGAAGTGTGACCAGCTGGTTGAGGAAGGTGGTTTTGCCCCTCTACTCTGCTCTTGGGAGACCCTACCTGGAGTATTGTGTCCAGTTTTGGAGCCCCCAACACAGGAAGGACATGAAGTTGTTGGAGCAGGTCCAGTGAGGGCTGCAAAGATGATCACAGGGCTAGTGCACCTCCACTACTAGGACAGGTTGAGAGAGCTGGGGCTGCTTGTAGCAGCCTTCCTATATTTGAAGGGGCCCATAGGAAAGAAGGGGATGAAGTTTTTAGTAGGGTGCGCAGCAAGAGGACAGTGGGAAATGGTTTTAAACTCAAAGAGGATAGATTTAGACTGGACGGTAGAAAGAAATTCTTTCCTGTGAGAGTGGTGGAACAGGTTGCCCAGTGAGGTTTTTAAACAGCCCCTCCCTGGAAGAATTCAAGGTTAGGCTGAATGGGGCTTTGAACAACCTAGTCAAGAGGGAGGTTGGAGGTGTTGGAACTAGATTAACTGAAAAGGTCCAATCCAAACCATTCTATAATTCTATGATTCTATAATTACTTTTTTTTTTCCAGATGTTCACATGATTTTGGGGTTTTCATCATCACCGAAGAAATGAGATGATATCTTGACAATGTAGAACAGAACCAGAGAAGTTCTGTATGTTGCTTGATATTACTCAAAAGTAAGATTACAGATTACATAGGTTGATGGTTCTATCTCCGTACCAAATGGCTAAAGTAAAAGCATAGATTTAAGTGTTCCCTCAGTCCTCCCTGCAAAAGCATATCCAAAGGTATGCAGTTAGGACTATGAAAAGTGAAAAAGCATTTTGCCAGCCTAAGTAGTCATCTGGCTGTTTTGTGCAGTGAACTTTTGGCCAGTGTAGTAATACCCATCCACATAATTCATCAAGAAGCTCCTTTTACACTACAAACAAATAGGTTCACTTAGGAGTTTCACAGCCTCATCTCTCCAGCCCTGTTCCAGAGAAGTAGCATCTTAGGCAAACAATGGCTACTAGAGTAAAGCTGATGAGTGAAGGGCCTAATTTGATATCTGAGTTCTTGCCATCATATTCTGGGATTCTGGCAATCAGCAAGAGAATACAGTTAGCAGTGGAAGAGATGCAAGAAGTCTGAGAGATACTGATTTTTCGTGAAGGAAACAGACCAGTTTTGTTCTTAAATTCAAAAAACACCTGCCCTTGTGTAGTATCAGGGAATTATTTGTTTGGTTCCTTGCACATCAGAAAGATTATCAGAAATATCACCATATCTCAGGCTAACCATCATTTTCTGTGAGCTATCTGAAAGTCAGCCATGGATGCCAGAGTTCAATTGGGGACTGAGACTGATGCCAGTTTTTTATTAGCCAAAACTATTTTTGCCATGTAACTAACCCTTTATTCCTGTTTCAGACATTACAGCTTTTTATTCTATACCTGGGAACATTAAGCAACTGCATCTGCTGCTAAAACAATTTGTTTAAAAAGCTGTCATGTATTAGCTTAGCAGTAATGGGAGGATGCCCTACAGTAGAACTACTGTGCTAAATAAAGGAAGTTTTGTATCGTAACCAACTACTACTTCATAGTAGAGTAGGACATTTTTTCTTTCACCACTAAATTTCCTGAATGAATGTGATTTCCAGCAGGTCTTCATCTTATTGGCCAACAATTGACATAACTGAGTTTGTCTTCAAACATTCCTACAAAAAAATATGTGAATAGAGGTCACTAAGAGTACTTGTTTCCAAACTTATGGATGCAAATGACTAGAAGATCGCTGTGGATCAAGTAAGATTGAGAATGTTTGAGTAATGTTGGTGCTATCTGTACTGACGTGGTACAACTCACACTACCTGGACAGGATAGAGAAGTGTAACAAGGAAAGCTGAAAAAAAAAAAAAAAAAAAAAAAAAAAAAAAAAAAAAAAAAAAAAAAAAGCAATAAATGAGTGTATGAAAGGATGAGCAAGTCATTTTTTATTCAGTGTGACAACATTCAATAAAGTACATACTTCCTCCCCTACCTGGTAAATGAAGGTAAGAGGATCTAAATAAATTTAAGCACAAAAATATGCATCTTATTGTAATGTATGGACTTTTGAATATTATACTCTTATTTAAATGAGTGTCTCATTAGAATTTTAACCTTTTCTCTCATCAATTCTTCCAAGACCTGTGGTCACAAAGATTTTGACATCAGTTCTGCTTACACATACTCTCAGTCGCCCATCTTCCAGAACAATCTTTTTCAGTCTGTTTAACCTTTCCTACTGTGGCAAGTGAAAGTGTTGTTTCTGTACTGAACACTGAAGAGGGCAATTGATTTAAAGAATTAAGCTGTAACATATCCCTAGAAATAGCTGATGTGGAAAGTAAGAATACCATATACATA
>JAOWBP010000001.1:61027860-61060351 GCA_028571105.1 Tragopan temminckii | reverse complement strand
TGCTATAATTTCTTTTTATGTCTGCTTCAATAAACATGCTGAGTTCTTTCTTATTAAAAGTTTATATCCTTTATTGTCAGCTCTTGAATTCTGCGTGGATTTCATTCTGTGCCCAGCTAGACTTTTAATCCTTTTCTTTCCTATGAACACTTTCAGAGAGATATATCACAGCCTCTACCAGCTTGAGCACCCTTTAGCCCATGGGCTGCATGAGGCCCTGTGCAGCTCATATTGTGTCCAACTTCCTGCTCAACATGATCATGGAGGCTGTTCTTTCCAGACAAGCAGCCCAACCCAGCCCCATGCGTAGACCCATTACTCAGCAAAAACCAAAAATGTTGACTGAATGTGTGATTGGCAGTGTCTGAGCTGAAACCTGGACATAGGTAACGCAGCGTTTGAGGTACAGACTCAGACGCATCAACGATTCAAATAGTTTATTTCAGGTTCTAACATCCCTTATATACATCTCCAAGCTCCCTCCTGTAATGTTCCATCCCTGCAACATGTCAACAGAAAACTTAATTTCCTTCATGTGTAGACACTAACTGTCCATGCAAGTGCTCATCCAATCAGAGTCACAAATTGCTGCTATTCAGAGGCTTCTTCTCCAGTTAGGGTCATCATCACATGGAGATTATGCACCCTACTTGATACTGAGAACATAGGCTGTCTCCAGGAGACAAGAGCAGAAGTCCTCTTCCACACCCTGTCAAACTTGTTTTTCAGCCTCTATTCTGAATATTGTCTTGAATCCCCACAAGATAGGGCACACAGTGCAGTGGTAACTCAAGTTATGGCAAATAATTGTGTTGGCATGTGTTTTGATATATTGGCTAAACACAGTCCTAGGGACAGTGAAAAATATGCAGCCTTGATTTCTGTTGTAATAAAAGGATTTAAGAATAGATAGAAATCGTCAATTTTCTGGTATATCTGTGACTCTATTTTCAGTTAACATAAATATATTACTTGTGAATTTACAAATATAATGTATAAAGTTGCAATTGGATATTCAACTCGAAGATTTGATCATGTCTCTTTATTAGACTTCTATTAAGATCTATCTTACCAGAGAGAAATGTTATGAGAGTGTCATTATGCTCTTTGTATCTACAGTAGTTTCCATGGAAACAAATAGGAAGCATTGCTTTTGGAGCTACCTACATGTTTCATATGCAGCCTAAAACAATCCCTCCTCAAGTAACGTGACCCAGTCAAGCCAAAAAGTTGTACATTCATGCTTTAGGCTATGATTGCTTTTGCATGGTTCTAAAGGGCAGAAGAGCAAAGAAAGCCTAACTGACATTTTGCAGAAGCTCTAGGCCATGGGTGTCCACGGCTTGCCTGGGCAACACTGAGTTAAGAGGAATTGTATTGGGCAGCATATATGTTTCACCAAAAGTAGTGCCTCCTACTTATTTCAATGGAAACTACAACAGATATGAAGAGCACAATAACACTATTTAATACAGCATATTCTCAGCTACAAAAAAACTATTTTTCAACATAGTCACCACCATTAGTTATGCATTTTCTCCAATGATGAACAAGAGCCTGCATGTCACACTCGTAAAAGTCTGCACCAGTGGAAATGACCCACTGCTGCCATTGCCTCTGCTGAAACATACCACCCACCACTTCACTGTACCAACATCTGCTGTTTGGTCTCTATAAATCTTCAGAAAGCATTGATTAATGTCAATGGGTGCCATTTTTTCCACATGCAGGAATTCAGTGACACTCCCTTGCTTCACACACACTTCCATGCCAAGTACTATTTATGTCAGACTGTTCCTCTGCTGCCAGCAGTCACATGGCAACAAAACATAATGAATATTGGTAGGAAGGTTCAACCTCTACTGCCATACCATCAACATCTGCCTCTGACATTGTGAGCCAACATAATAAAATAGCATGCAGTACTTTCAGAGCAGCCTTCACAAAATATACAATATAGCTTATGTACGTAAGTAACAAAACTCCATCTTTACTATTTTTTTTTTTAAATTCAAACAAACAAAAAAAGAGTAACAAGAACATAAAACTAGTGGGATATTTGACCTTGTTTTATGAAACTAATGGATCAGTCTAGTTGAACAGAAGTAGTTAAAATTCTTAGTGAGTTCTCAAGATGCTCACCAGAGATTTCCAATGAAATTTTACTCTTCCTGTGCTTCATCCTTGAAAACAACTGTCCTCAAATGTACATACTGCCAGAAAACAATTACATGAATAAGGCAAGACTATGAATTAAGGGATATTTTTTCCTTGGCTAGATAGGTCTGTAGAAGTCTGGTAAAGGGACATGATCAAAGCTCCGAGCTGAATATCTGATTGCAACTTTATGCATTCAAATTGAAAATGTGCAGATAACGTATATATGTCAATTAAAAATAGAATCATAAATGCATTTGCCTTAACTCAAGTTACCACTGCCCCTGTTCACTATCCATTTCCTGGTTTCACCCCAGACAGTTAACAAGACGCTGATGTTTCATTATTGCTGAGTACTGGGTGCATCGGCAGGGCTGAGCCAGCATGATGATGATGAAGGGCAGGGGGCATGCCACAATGTGAGTTGCACTGGGCCATATGCAGCCTGTGGATTGTACGTGCCTGATGTAGGCCATATTCTTTTTTGAAGTAAGGTGTCCTTGTGCTAGTTGTTCTCCCAACACTAGTTAATAGGCACAGAGAAGACCAAACATTCACACACGCACCTCCAGTGAACATAACGTAGTAACTCAGGAAGACAGTATACCAGGTGCAGACACAATGCCACATGAACCTTTATCCAGGCTAAAATCTGGATGGCGCTGGAACAGCTATGGCCTTCTATGGATGGTTTTATCACTTTAGGGAAACAGAGTAAGGTGATTAATTTTATACTTTGAAATTATTGAAATCAGCTCCACAGTATGGCCTTCAGGGCATGCAGCGTTAAAAAAAAATAACAGTGTGAACAGTATGATTCTGGGTAAAAGAAGGTTTTACTATTAAAAAGAGTGGAAACTTAACCTCAAAATTTGCGGGCAATATGGGAATTTGTCTATTGTTAACTTACACAATTTTTCCAAACTGGAATGTTTTTTCCTAGCTCTTTGTCCTGCCCTCTTCTCCTCCTCTTTTTTAATTTCCAGTTTCTTCTCTGCTCCATTCTTTCCAATTTTTAACAGTGCTGAGAACTAGTCTCATAGTACTACCAGTGAATTTCTGCAATATGGGTCAAATAATTAATGATACTACATTAAAAAAACAAATTTGAATCTTCATAAAAATCTGCACAAGGCTATACTCTTTGCATTTACAGCTAGTTCAGTTAGCCTGTCACTCATTGAGACATTTCTGTGAATATGTCTGCTTTGTCCGTTATTTGATTTCATTGCTGGCTGTAGCAATTAGATCAATACAATGGGAAAAGGTGTTTCACCAGAGGTGTAATGATGGAAGGACCAGCATGATAGAAAGGTGCTGTAAGGAAAGGAAAGAAGATTGCTTACCCATATCAGAAGATTCCAGGTTTGCAGAGGAAAGCTCCACCAAGGAAGGTTCTCCAGCAAAAGAACCTTCCCCAGTGGCAGTCAGCCCTTAAATGGGGGTCTACGAGAGAGTAACTCTTCTGGTCACACAGGTGAATTGCCTTCACCTGTGCTCTCAGGGCTGACCCAGTCCTTTCCCCAGGTGATCAATCAGTGGTTCGGGCCATGACTCAACAGTTCCCATACACTGATTCTACTGAGAGTTCTTCATTGCACTTAGGCAGTGACATATTTGGAAAAGAGGGCTCAGTGAAGCAGTGTTTTCCAGAGTATCCTTATCTCACATGAGACATGAGAACATATCACAAGTTAAAAAAGACTGAAGAATGACATGCCTGAAGACAAACTGAAATGTCTGGAAATGTTTAACTGAGAAGAGGAGCAAATACAAGAAAATATCACAAACATTTGAAAAATAATATATGATGTGAGGAAATTATATTGCAAGCTTTTGTTCACAATAGTCTATAACAAAATATTGATGTGCATTTAATTGCATTTAAATGCAGGAAGTTTAAAGTGATAAAAAAAATCATGGAAGATGTAGGTACAGTAGGAAACAAAATGTCAGTGAAGCAAATAATCAGATTCAGACTGAATTTTCATATGCATATCTGTAACCATTTGATAACAACAAAAACGTTGTGTCACATAATGCAAATCAGAATTTCAATTAGTGTTGAAAGAAGAGGAAAGGAGCTCTTTGCCCTTTTTACGTCTGCCTACTAGGTCTTTCTCAGAGACGACATCTACCACATCTGTGTCAAAGATAGAAGACTTGCTGTCATGACTATTAGTTCTCACTCAGTATGCATGCTAGTTCCTATTTCCTTTGAAGCTGAATGATGTTGCAACTGAATGTGACCACTTACCATTCCTGCCCCTTGCACATCACTATATGCTTCTAATACTATGCTTTGGGCAGAAGAGGAGATAAACATGTGCTGGGCTAATTTATGTTGAAATCTGAGGGGAGTGAATCACGCAGTTACTGGTTTTATTATCAAGACAAGGCAGGGAGGACTAAAACTAAAGGAAAATAAAATATTTCCTTTGAAAAAAAAAAAAATCCCCCACAGAAAAAAAAAAAAAAAAGCTAATAATAACAGTAATAGATAGATGTTAAAGGAATTACTTCATTATACCTTTTCAAACAGGCCTTCTGCCAGACTTCATGCCGTTGTCGTAACATAACAAGAAAGATCACACAGTCAAGAGATCTGAAGTTGTCAGTAATCACTGTACTTCATGAGCTCCTTGGATTCAGTAGCAAGTATCAAATTAAGGATCAATAAAAGCTTTTATGTAATCGAGGCCAGCAGGTGTAGGGGATGGTGTCGCAAACTGTAAGGAGAATATGTACTTGCAGTTTCAATGGCTTCAGAATGTACCATATTTAAAAAGGACTCGAATGGTTTGTGGAAAAAGAAACTCCCATTCTGTTCCTGCTTAGATTTATAGTTTTTCTCTTTCTGCTAAGAAAAAAATACTTTCAGATTGCTGGTAATGCTAATCCCTGTTTTCCCAAAACTGAAAATTAACAGTTATAGCAAAGGTGAAGCAAAGCAACAGGTACAGCAAGAGAGAAAAGATTTTCTCCATTAATGCACCTGTATTTAACTCATAACAAAAAGTCCATCAGAAGCTAGTATAAAAATCAAACTAATAGGTTGGAAAATATCTCTGAAGGCCATGTTTTCCAGTCACCTGATCAGACCATGAATAAACACTGAAATTAGAGCAGGTCAACCAGGTCTGCGTCCAGTCGAATTCAGAATTGCTCAAATAATTGAGATTCATAGCCATCCTAGGAACCTGTTCCACTACTCGACCACCTTTGCAAGGTAGCCCTTTTGTCTAATCAGAATTCCTTTATCAAACCTTGTGATTTAAGAAGTTTGGAGAAAAAAAAAACAAATACCTCTATCATTTTCCTATGCTCTTTTGAAGACCCTCTGAAGTCTCTGCTGATTTTGTATGCTATAAAAGTTTTTTTTGTTGGCATTTTTTTTTCAGCTGATCTTCTTTTTCTTCTCCACATTGGCAATCTTGCTTCCCATTAGTACCTACAACACCATAATTTTGAAGCAGAAGTGCAGATGGCAATATGTTTTAGTGCCAGAGCTATTTTCCTGCAAAAGAATTCAGATTACTCCAGCCTGGACTCTGAGGGTACAGGTTGCATTCACAGTTTCTGGTTGTTCTTAACCCCTTTTCCAAAGGAATATGAATCTTTCACAAGATTAGCTCTTTACCCTATTGGTGGTATTGGGAATTCATTAGAAATCTAGCAGTGGTCTAGTGGGCATCAGGGTCTACATACTATTTGCATAGTGTACATGTGAAAACACAGCAAATTGTTTTATTCATACTTTGCATTTTGTGCAACTCAGCTTAGAGGCAACGTTTTAGCCTTAGAAGTGTTAATTCGAGGCACAACACATTAAAAAAAATAGAAAAATCATTTCTAATACACACACAAAAAATGTTTCAGTTTTCAAAATGACACATTTGTTGAATCTGCTTAGATAACAACAAGGAAAATAATTAGTGCAGCAGAGAAAAAAAAAAAATAATGTATATTTATGTTGTTTCACCTTATTTCCTTATTATTCAACAGTAGTTCTGAGGGGTTGAATGTCCAGGGCTGATAAGCCATTCTGGATAGGAAAAGAGTCCCAACACTCAGAATACTGCTTAAAATGAATAATGGACAGATCCTCAAATTTGGTGAGCTGCCTCTTCTTCTGAACATGCTAGTTGTTTCAAGACACATCATCCCTTCAAAACCTGTGTATTAAATCAGACTACCAAAAATAGGAGAAGAATCAGTGACCATTAAATTATAACCAACTGCTGTGAAATTCAAATTTCTGTTTTCTCCATTAAGGAAATCAAAGTTTTCATCTCCTTAAATATTCTGTAGTATGTGCATATTGGATTTTGCTGTCTCCTTTATGCTTTTCACATTTCATACATGTAAATACAGATTTGGTTTTATGTCACTGATATTTCTGTGAGAGAAATAGAATGAGTTAGGAGCACTGAAAAACTGTCACTCAGATTAACAAGTGAAGTCATTAGATGAAAACTAATAGCAACAAGAAAAATATGTATTTATGAATGGATTATTAGAATTTTTTTATTGAGATGGTGGATAGATCTTGGCTCTATAGGATGTGGCACAAGATGGTAATCAATTAGATACATTTTCACTAGGAACATATAGGACAAGGGGTTTAAACAGCTGAAGAAGTCAGACTTATGTAACTCATTTTCTCAGTCTCTCAGGTGTCCCTCCAGCTTCGTTCTCATTCCTTTTCCTTTTTACAGTGCTGTACAGCAACATAAGCTACTAGGATGGAGTATGATGCTTTTGCAGAAGGACAGAGAAGTTTACAGAAGGGCTTTTCTGTTGGAGTCAAGAGAATGATAGAAAGAGGATGTTTATGAATAATTGGAAATTTGAACAGGTTAATTTGTTAAAAATTTTATTTCTCAGTTACATCATTCATACTGTCTTGCAGCAAACAATAAGCTGTCATTTTCATGCAAAAAAAAAACAACAACAACAAAAAACAAAAAACTAGTGTCTTACTTCTGAAAGAGTATACTCTATCAGTATAGAATAGCAACTGTTTGGAAAAATATATGGTAATTAAAAACTATTCAAAGCTAAATTCTCTGCACTCTTTCTACTCTTCTAAAGCCATAAATGCTACAGGGTGGAAGAGAAGCAGAATTAAAAGAAATCAAATACTTTAGATCTGCTTTTTATAATCACAAAGAATTCATGAATATACGCACACATGAATACATGTGTACGTGCATGCACATATATGCAAGCATATATATATATATACTTTCATAGAAAATAAATGGAATTGATGTTATATTTATGAGAAAAGCTGTTTCTCATTGTTTAATCGTGTAAAACAGTGAAAAATTAACTGAGACTGAGGTCAAACTGAGAGGGAGTTGAAGACCTCTGCATGAGAAATGGAAGAAATACAAATACAGAAAGAGTGAATGAGAGAAGCTAGAATTAGAAAAGAAGGGGAATATTCTTCGAGTAGCTGTCAGTTAGCAGAGATGTTGTCATAGCCCTTTGCTTAAATAGTATCTAGGGCAGTGATGTTACTTTACAGGCAAAACTTGAAAAATTTTCTCATCTCTAAGTATTTTTCTTCCATATTATTCCTGTATAACTTAAGTCAAGGAAAAAAAAAAAAATACGTCTTTAAGAATTACAGAGATCTATTAAAGTACAGGTAATTGAAAAATGCAGTAAAAGATTCAGGAGAAAACACTTTGTATGTGGTATGTCTGAAATAGAGATTATCTTACTCATCAAGAATGACATTAGATTTGCTGTTATCAACTTTAAAATTTGTATTTCACATTATTCAAAAACTACTGAAGTCACGACCTTCAAATGTGGTCCATTTATCAGTTTCATGTAACAAGCCAAGTCTGAGTTAACATATGAGTCAACATACACAAGTTGATCTGGAAAGCATGTAGTTTCACTTATTTCCAAATATTTTTATTAAAGCTTTACTCTTAATTCCTAATAGAATATTTACTCTGGAAAGTGAGGATTCGGAATACAAATGCCAAACTAAGCAGCAAGAGTTTGATGCAATTTGCTGCCAGCTCTAATCAAACTGATGAACAAGAATACTCAGATCACAGACTGTGTAACATTGTGTAACTAAGTTTGAAGGAGGGAAGGGGCAGTAGAGAGCCTGTCCATAACAAGTGTGGGGTGGTATAGCTAAGTTAGAGGGACAGTGTCCTAGCAAGAGACCTAAAACTTCTGCATGCTTGAAATCTCATGATGACAAAGGCAACAGGGAGACTAAGGTAAATTCTTCATAGTAATTAAGGAGTTATCCTTCAAGAAGGTGACAAGATCAGCTGTCCAGCTGAAGTGCCTCTACACCAACATACACAGCTTGGGAAACATACAGGAGGAGTTGGAAGCCACCATGCTACTGAAAAACCATGATGCAGTTGCTATCACTGAAACCTGGTAGAATGATTCCTATGACTGGATGTGGCTATTGTTACCTACAGACTGTTCAGAAAGACAAATGAAGGAGTGGGGGAGGCATTGTCCTCTAGATCAAGAAAGGAATAGAGCGTAAAGAGCTGTCCCTGAAGAATGGACACTGGCAAGATAAACTACTGTCAGAGAGTTAGAGACCAAGGCAACAAAGGGAGCCTTGCGGTTCACATCTACTTCAGGCCACTTGATCAAGAGAAGCCTGTTGATAAAGACTTCTTCCTCCAGCTGCAGGAGGCATTGCTATCACAGGCTTTCATCCTACCAGGAGACTTCAAACAACCTGACATCTGCTGAAAAAAATAGCCCAGTGAGCTGAAGGCATACCAGAAGGCTTCTGCAATGTATTGAGGGTAATTTCTGAGACAAGTAGTAGACAGTCCCACTAGAGGGGATTCAGTGCTGGATCTGTTGCTCACCGGTGCTAGTGAACTGATTGGTGACATCAGGATTGGAGGCTACCTGAGCTGTAACCATGGAATGGTGGGGTGGTGTGGTTGACACACCTGAGGGACAGGGTGCCACCCAGAGAGATATAGACAGGTGCATGGGAATTGTTGATCACAGCCTGAACCTCTGATTGACCAACTGAGGCAAGCAATGAGTCAGCCACAGGAGCACAGGTGAAGGCAGTTCACCTGTGCTACCAGAAGGGGTGGAGCCTGGCTTCACCTCTCCTAGATCCCATTTAAGGTCTGACCACCACTGGGGAAGGATCTCTTTCTGAAAATCGCTCCTTGTGGAGTTTACTGCAAGCCTGTGACACCAGTGAGCATTTCCATTTATTTTGATTATCTTTCCATCGCAATAGTCTGATTAAGCCTAACCTTTGTACACCTATTGATTGTACACCCTGACCTGCAAATCTTCAGATAAAAGATTTTACTAACTTTGATCAGGACTTGCCTAGACTTGTTTATCTATGTCCATTAGTCAAATGATTTTTTAACCCTTGACCTGGACTTGCCTGGGCTTGTCATCAGCAAGCTTTGAGACTAAGGTGCAAACGAATAATCTCTTACACTATCACTGAGTTAAAGACTGTGTTTTCCTTTTACCAATTGCTTTGTCAATGCCACTTTCCCCAGAAAGAGACTTACTGGTTGGCTTCACTTTTCACTAAGTCCAGGTTACTGGCTCCACCACCCCAGCACCAAAGCAGCCAGATGACAATATGCTCACCTGAACAGCAGCTGCAATCATTTCACAGATCTCATGGCTTACCTAATGTAAGGAAGTAGGTGGTTTCTATTTCTTCCTCCACCCACTCCATCTTCATCTTCTCCAAACTTAAATGCTCTCTTTTCTAAACATTCTGACTTTTATAGACTTTTTCCCTCCCATCTCGCTTACAGGGGCAAATGGTAGTGTCACTAGTTGATTCTCCAGTTGAACTGTAGGGCTTGTTGCAAGGGTGGGAGTGACCACAGGACTAGTTGTGAGAGTCATGGCACCTGCAAAGCCCATCAGAAGTCTTAGAGGAGGAGTTGAAGCATCCACAGGTCTCTTTAAAGGGGCTGGAGTGACTACAGTGCTTGTTGCGATGCTTGGAGCAGCCACAGGGCTCGTTGCAGGAGCTGGAGCAACCACAGGGTTGTACTTCTGGGCACTGAGCACTTCTCTCACAGGGAATTCTTCTTCTTTGTCTCATGGCAATACTTGGAATAGCCACAAGACCCATAACAGGAGCAACCACAGGACTCATTACAAGGGCTGGAGTGACAGTAGAGTGTCACAGTTCTCAAAGCAATGCAGGACCTGTTGCAGGATTTTGAGATGCTGCAAGATTTATAACAGAAGTTGAGGGTTTGCTGCATTGTTGTCTGATCCAGAAGTATTCTCCTTCTTGATTGTGCTAAATAGTATCAAGCAGAGCTTCATAAGCATGGGCCAGGCCCCAGTAGGCTGCAATGATTTATGCCTCTTTAGAATTGCTAGGGTGACAGCAGACCTATTCCAAACATTCCTCTGGTTTTCCAGGATTCTGCAGTTGTTCAGAGGTGAGGTTCTAAACCATTGGGCTTGCCTACAGAGCTAAGCACCTGCCCATACCATTCCTACCATACCAACTATCCTGCCTTGGTAGCATTCTTAAATAATTGTTTAATCTTAAACATAATCTGAAATGCATTCATGACACGTAATAAGAGCATGATGGTTTGAACATCCCAAGAATATTCAAAATTCTCAAGAGCTATTGTAATTAGCTCATGAGCTCTGAAGAAAGAAGTGTTCTCCCCTATCTCCTCCACAGCCCTGCTCCCTGGCAAGACAAAGTGAAATATGTAATTACTGTTACTTATTATTAATTACTATTACTATTAACAAAATGGCTTCCAAAACCCAAAGATGACAGCAAGGCTGAATGCATACAAAACAGCAGTTTCTCAGTTGCCAATTTGATCATGATATATGCTAAGGCCACGCAGCATGAAAAATAGAAACCTTATTCAACATCCAGGAATGACAAACAACACAACATAGAAAATAAGCAGCAAGCAAGGTTCTCCATAAACAGACAAAAATTAACATTGTGACCAGCAATTATCAAACTACCAGAACACCCTGTGTTAACAGCAGATCTAATTGGACAGTGTTATCTTAACCCTTCAGACCCCATGTTGGGTGCCAAATTGACTGTCATGGTTTAACCTGTGACTAAGCACCACACAGTCCCATTCAATCCCCTCTCTTCCCAATGGGATGGGAGAGATAATTGGAAAAAAATAGAAAATAAGTAGAACTTGTGGATTGAAATAGAAGTATTTACTAAGATAGAGGAAAGGATAATAATAATGGTTATATATATGACTTTTTATATTTATAAAAAGTGATGCACAAACAGTTGCTCACCACTCTACAATCATCAGAAGAGAGAAAACTCAACTCCCTCAAAATTCCTTCCATGTGATGTCATATGATATGGAATATCCTTTTGGCCAATTTAAGTCAGATGTCTAATTATTCCCTCCCACCTCTTTAGGGCCTTCACTGAGAATGGCTCCATACAACTCTGCTTAGCAGCAACTATAAACATCAGTATATTATCAACATTGTCTTCCTCCTAGAACCAAAACACAGCATTACACCAGATATTCTAAAGAAAAGAGTTCTCTCCCAGCTGAAACTAATATAGTCCCTTAAGAGGACTTTCTCCCTAGAAAATAGAATAGTTCTGCGAGAAAATGTAGCCCTGCAAGAATCATTTATTGCATAATTCTGTGATTTCTCATGAACTTCTGACAAACTCACCCGCCCCCTGCTCTATTGGGTTGCTCTCAGTTCTCCAGAATTCTGAGAAGTTTCCCACAAGTGACATAACTGAGGAAAAAAAAAAAGGATGTACTGTTAAATTGTTATCTCCATCTGCCCTGTAGCATAAAACTCCCCTAAAGTGCAGCAATGCTTATTCATAACACACTAATGACCGATAGAAAAAAATTGATTTTACAGAGCTCAAAAGAGTAACTTTACAGAAGAACAGAAGATAATAAGACAAGTCATTTCCTTGCAGTCTTGGGCACATGCAAGAGTTTAATTACTAGAATTGGTCTTTTGCATTTTTTTTCTTTGGCTTTTATAGAAATCCAGGAAGGTAACTTCATCAAAGTTAAAGAAGTCTAGTGATGCAACTAAAAGAAACAATTACAACACATAAAATATTATTATATGTTTTACAAAACAGGTCAACATGGCAGAAAGGCAACAGAGGAGCTTAACAGCAAAGGGACTAGCACAGATGGAATGGTGTTGCAAAGGAAAAAGAAAGGAACACACCCACTGAAGATCTAGGCTCACAGAAAAGGCTCCACAAGCAAGGGATCTCCAATCAGAGATCCTTCCTGATTGGCAGTCAATTCTTAAATGAGTTCTAAGAGAGATGGAGCAAGGCTCCACCCCTTCTGGTTGCACAGGTGAATTGCCTTCACCTGTGCTCCCAGGGCTGACTTGGTCTTTTCCCCAGGTGCTCAATCAGTGGTTCAGGCCATGACTCATCAGTTACCATACAATATGAATGTGTGGATATGCATGTGGATGTGCATATGCATTTTTGCATTGAAATATCTACATCTTTTCTAGACCACAATTTTTTCTACTAAATATCCAGGTAGATATAGAGTATATTTTGGTAAAATGAAGCATAAATGTTTTTTTTGTTTGTTTTTTTTTCCTCTCTTTGAAATTTTCCCATGAATTTATAGTCAGCTGCCATGACAATTATCTCTAACTAATCAGAACAAACTTTCTTCTGGATGACTATACTATGTAAGTTGCTCTGAGATTAATGTCTTGATGGAAACTACAACAGCTATATAGAGTGCAATAACAGCTGCAAAGACTAATTTTCAACACAGTCACCACCATTAGCTATGCATTTTTGCTAGTGATGAACCTTGACTTGCATGCTACACTCATCAAAATCTGCACCAGCAGAGGTGACCCATGTTTCATTGCTGCTATGATGGCATTGTTACTAGGAAAATGTTGCCTACACAGTCTATCCATTGGCCCAAACACATGAAACTCAGAAGACACCAAATCTGGGCTATACAGTGGTTGGGGTAGGACAGCCCAGAAAAGATTGGCAATGTGCTCCATGGTCTTCAGACAGGTATGGAGCCTGGCATTATCGTGTTGCAAGAGAAAGGTTGTTGTCTTCTCTGATCTGACTCTGAAAGTTCAATTCAGCTTAGTCAGCACTGAGATGTACTAGGCAGAGTTGATTGTTGGTCTGGATTTCAGGAAATCCTAGAATCATAGAATCATGGAACTGTAGAATGGCTTGGGTTGGAGGGGACCTCAAAGATTATCTAGTTTCAACCTCCCTGCCACAGGTAAGGTTACCAACTGCTAGATCAAGCTCAGGATCCCATCTAGCCTCGAAAACCTCCAGGAATGGGTCATCCTGTCTGGTATCTTCTCTGGGCAGCAAGTTCCAACACCTCATCACTCTCTCGGTGAAAATCTTTCTGTCATCTGACCTAAAGGTCCACTCCTTTGATTTAAAATAATTTCCCTTTGTCCTATCACTATCAACCCATGCAAAAAGCCGATCTTTCTCTTGTTTATAACTTCCCTTTAAATAGTGCAAGGCAACAATGAGGTCTCCCAGGAGCCTTCTTTTCTCCAGACCAAAGAAGCCAAGCTCCCTCAGCTTGATTTCATTGGAGAGTGCTTCAGCCCTCTAATCATCTTTGTGGCCTTCCTCTGGACCTTGTTCAAAAATTTCACATCTTTCCTGATCTGGGGGCTCCAGACAGGGGGATTTCCTCTTTCCTATCCCAAAAGACAGTGTGCATAACTTTACCTACTGAGGGCTGTGTCCTGAATTTTTTCTGTGATGGAGAATTCATGTAGCCATTCCATGATCTGCCGTTTTGACTCTAGTTTGTAGTGATTACACCACTTCTTGTCACCAGTAATGATGCAATCCAGAAAACTGTCACCTTCATCCTCCAATTGGTTCATTCAATCATGACAAACTTGTATGCAGTGTTATTTTGTTTCCCATCTGAGCATCTGTCGGACCCACCGGTGCAAAGTCTGCAATATTCCAGTGTTGCCACTGTCATTTCCAGTATACTGAAGCTGATATTCAGCTCCATACACCAGTCTCCTGGTTGTAATCCACTAGTTTGCATGGATGAGCTGATTGATACACTTTTCATTGTATGGTGTGACAGCTGTGTGTGGTTGTCCTGAACATGGCTTGTCTTTCACATCACTGGCAACACAGCTGAAATGCACTACCCACCACCTCACTGTGCTAACATGCACTGTTTGGTCTTCAAAAACATTCAGCAAGAATTGATGAAAATCATTTGGTGCCATTTTTTCTGCATGGAGGAATTCAATTGCATCCCTTTGCTTCATAAGCACTTCCATGTCAGACAACATTCTGTCATACTGCCCCTCTGCTGTCATCTGTTTCACAGCAACAAAATTTAATGGAATATTGGCAGGAAGGTTCAACCTCTACTTCCATACCATCACCATCTCCCTTCAGTGTGACAGGCCAATATATTAAAATTGTAGGCATTACATTTCAGCAGCCCTCATAATTGTCTCTTTACACATAAGTAACAATTAGCCTCAAAAAGTTAAAAAACAATTTCTTCAATTTCATAGCATAAAATTAACATGGTCTGCATCATAGCCTATCATCAGACTAGTCCCAATTTTTATTAAGATTTTATTTCAAAGTTTATTTTTATCCTCTTTAGTTAGGTATTACATTTATAATCAGAGATGCAACACCTCTGGCATTTATTCATATGAATTTTGTGGACCCAGATTGGTAAAATCCATGGAACAAGGTACACAGTTCCTCTGAGCAGTAATTTGTACAGATGACATGTTTGGATTTCAGTCTGTCATAATTTAGCTTGACAGAGCTAACTTCTGCCACTGTCAATGTCTTGATAGAAAATATTCTATTGGCTAATGACAAACAAAGGAGACTATGCAGAGAATAGTACATGTTCAAGGAGATTTGGCTTCTCAAAGAAAAGAAGAAATGTGTTGAGGTGATATCACTTTCCTCATGCACTATGCCCTGCTTTGAGCACTGTGAGCACTGAGATGGTACTATAGTGCCAGACTCTTACTCCAACTAAAAAGTTGCTATTTGTCATCAAGTGAAGATTATAAATATGCAGTGACTCTTTAGTAGACAAACAGGAATCTACAGAAGTACTCTCAGATGTCTTCCTTTATTTCCTTACGTTTTCTTGCCCTATGTGTTCACAACAATAGAAAAATAAGTTCAACCTGAATATGCCTTCTATCTTGGAGTTTCAGGACTAGGTTGTTTTGGTTGGATTGCTATGCTGCTTCTAGAGTAACAGATACACTTAGTGGCTGTGGGTGGTACTCGGGCTACGGTGGGTGGTAGTTACAGAGGATGGTTCTGGGTGGTGCTTAACGGGTCACGGGTTCACAGGGCGGTTGCATGTCACGGTATATAAGCAGTTGTTGTGCAGCAATAAATTGGCACTTGAGCTACACCCTATGTGTGCATCTCTCGTGTCCCTATGCTGGGGCTTGGTACAGACGGTAAGGGCATTGATGTGGTGTTGCTGACTGGGCTGGGTTGCATGGAGCTTAACGACAGTGGAAGCATAGATCATATTGAACAAAGACTGATGATAGGAATAGTAAAATCCTCATCTGCCAAAAACTAAACAATGTAATTCACAGCTCTGCTGTGTCTACAAGACTTTTGTGAAATGTTGGTTAAAAATCACAGCCCCTTGAAACACATTTACGAATCATTTCTTGACATCTAGGGATTACTGTGACAACTCTTTAAAATTTCATATCTGCGCTCCATTCTTTGGATCCTTCACAGTGGAATAGACTATTTACATCAGTTACCTTTGTTTCCTTTTCTGCTTTGCTTTTTTTGTTAAGGCTGAAAAACATCATCACAAATAAATAAACAAATAAACGAATGCAAGTCTGGAAAGGTTCACTGAAATCTCACTCATTTTAGAATCCTAAAAAAATGAACTAAATGTGAGTAGACTGGTGAGACTGATTTCTGAGGATAGGAGCTGGAAGAAAATTCCTAGATTTGATGGAAATATGTATAATATTGAATATTAAAATATGAATAAATATGAAATTTAGATGAATTAATACTTTAAGAATTCAGTCTCCCACTATGTTATATATTTGTATATTAAAATAACATACTGTTTGCACAATATTTCACTCTGTTTCCCTTGTTTTTTTCTATAAGGTGTGTATAATTAACATGTGACTGTGTAGCTAAATCTGTAGCACATCCCACAACATGCTACACAACATTTAGTTAAATTCTCAGTCACTTGAGCACAGTTACAGCTTTGCATGACTTCAAGACAGCATCAACAGAATTTTAAGAAAATCAGCAGTTGATTTTTGTGCAGAAGAGTTCTTCTTGGTGTTAAGGTTGTACAAAAAAGGAAGAAAAAACAGCTGTAATATCTTAAGAGAAAACAAAACAGGAAGCTCTCCCAAAACCCAGTAGCCTCCTTCTTCACATGCCCACCTTTGAAAACTGTAATGCACTCCTCAGTCTCTGATCAGGATTTGGATTTTGCAGTGAAGGTAAATCTTCATTTCTAACTTCACTGTTATGAGTCCCCATAGGAGTTTTATCGATACATTTTCAGTGTTATCAGGAAAAATTTCTCCTAAAAAATTAATTTTTCAGAGTTCAGTTGACTGAATTTGACTATACAAGGAAGTACATGTTTTATTGGTTCTGATGGGTTTGTAGCCTTTGTTGCAGGATACTCACTAGTGTCTGAACTGCTGCCAACTGCTTCAGTACAAAGTAGAGTAAAGAGTTTGGGCAGATATGGTACCTTCATAGTAAGAAGGATGGCCATCATATGTTCAGACAGTCTTCTGCAACTTCCCTTCTCTCTCTTTCCCAGTCCTTATGTAGATTAATTTCTCACACCTCCAGAGGAACCTCTCTGGTGCAGATTCAGCTCAAGTTAGGAGAAATTTACCAACAGTTTGTAGGTTCGTCTTTGAAAATACAAAGAAATACACAATTTATGTTTGTTTGCTGCACATTTACCAATTTTAATCCTGATGTAAATATTATTACAATTGTTCAACTATATTATCAGATCTATACTTATTTAAGATGTAAAATTGACAAGTGGAAAATATATTTCTGTAAAAATGAAGAACGTAAAGCTGTTACAATAGTTTCTGATTTTTTTTCTTCCAAACTGTTCATGAACGAAAGAGGTTTCAGGAGATAAAATTCAAAATCTCATCACTACTTAGCTACCTTTTTGGGGTATCTCCATAAGTATTTCTATTTTAATTAATGAATAATGGCATATTGAAATTATGAAGGTAAGTCTCTTTGGCTACGTCTAAAACTGTAATGAAGAAATACATTGTGGGAGGTAAATGTATTATGAGGTAGATCACAGTAAGCCATTTTGATCACAGCCTGAATGTCCACATGGACATAAAACATCAGACTTACTGGAAACATTTCTTTCCATTGTCAGCCTTTTCTTTAAAATATCTTCCATCTGGCATTTCCAAAATAAGACGAAAATTGAAAGCAGTACTTGTAACTGTTACACCAACAAAATTTAGCCACATACAGTTTCCAGTAGAAAATTAAATTCATATTTTAGATATGGATGTCCATTATGGATCCATTTATCAAAAATAAATATCTTGCAAATCAGCTGAAATTAAACTAGTGCCACACACTTTAAAAGCACTGGCTAAAATCCAGAGTGCTAAAATGGCAGTGCAGAATTATAAAGACATGGGCATATTCTTTATGTGCACTGGCTGTGATCCAAAATGGTTACAGTAAGTAGGAGAATAAAATGTTACTAACATGGCCCTCTACTCCTTATGTTAGTCCAGCAACTATTACAGTTCAGCTATAAATATGTGATAATTAAGAAATACAGGCACACAAACCTTCAGGCATAGAGCCTTCCTGATCCTGAGCACTACACCTAGAGACACTAAAGGAGTATGCTGGCAGTCTCAGAAGTGGACTAAAACAACTCTGGTTTTGTTCTTCTCTGTGTGGTGTGACTCTCAGATTAGCAAGGGCATTTAGGACATTTCAAGGATACTGTACTAGACTGTAATTTACAACATTTTACAATATTATTGTCTGAGTGTGTTAGCTAGTCCTCTGTAGGACATGGGAGATGATGCATGTCAAAACAGTACCTCTGCCATCAGGGTCTGGAAGAAGATTTCTGCCTTTCAGTAGAAGTAGAAGATTTCTTCCTTCAGTAGATTTCAGTACCTTTTATGCCTTCCAGCCTTCTTCCTAATGTAACTGAATTGTAGTAGGGGCATAGATCTAATCTTTTTTTTTTTTGCAAATTTTAGTTTTTAGAAAATCCCAGTTGCAAGGATATGCAGGGCTGACAGTGCACATTGAAATCAGCATGGGTAACCTTAGCATTTTTTCTAAAGGCAGGAAAGTAAATTCCATGAGGCATGTAACTGAGTAACTCACAAAAACAACATTAGTGTTGTAGTCATGAGTTTACTTCTCATATGTGTTTGCCATTGAAAATGATTCCTTGAAAGATTATAATAGATTTGGTCTAGAGAATAAGAATCAACATCCTACAGAAAATGTTGAGAGACTGGAAAACAAGTTCATTTTGATTTACAACAAACAAAACAAAACAGAAAAATCCAGGCATTATTCATGGGATAGGAATTCTAAAATATTCTATTTTAGGAGTCTAGTGTCTTGCTTGCTGCCTAGCTTGAAATTGTCATCATTTCTGGTTTTTATGTGTAGGAAGAGAGGAGAGGAAAAAGGAGAGAGAGGAAATAGTAAAGAAAACAGTACACTTTCAAGTTCTATTGTCTACAAATCCATATAGTTCACCTTCTTCAGCTTTTTTATTTTTTTCCAAAGTTGTGCTCAGCTGTTCTATATTAAGACTTGAAGTTTTTGCTTTTCTTTGGAGAAAATGAGATAAATGGACCAGAGTTTTCGAGATCATATGCTAAGAATCTATTTTGATTTTCCAAAGACATGCTTGTAATATTCCAGTAAAATTATAATTTTCTTATACAAAATGTTTAATATAAGAGTTTTTTTATTAGGAAAATAATCCTCAAATAAACTAGCTTAATCCCAAACATTTTAGATAAGTTTTGAAAATAGCTTCTAGCTATTAGATAATTTGAAAACAATTCATTTCCAGTATCTGCTTAAAACTCAATCTCTGGAGATTCATAGGGATGCTATGGAAGATGAATGATTGAAAATCACACCAAAAATTGTCTGAGCAATACCAATAAAAAAACTCTTCAAAACTCCTTCCATGTGATGTCATATGGTATGGAACATGCCTTTGGCCGGTTTAAGTCAGCTGTTCTAAATCTGTTCCGTTCAAACTCCTTGGGCCCTTCACTGAGAATGGTCTTGGCTCTGCACAACACTGCTTAGCAGCAACTGTATTCATCAGTGTGTTATCAACATCATTTTTCTCCTAGAATCAAAATGTAGGATCATACCAGACACTCTAAAGAAAACAATTCTGTGACCATTGAAACCAAGACAGATGCTAGTATAGACACATTTTAGGATAGCTAAGACATTCAATAGAGCTAGATAGATGACACAGGACTCATGGAAGCCTATCCCTTCCAATGCTGTAGATCCAGACAAACAGAATACCAGAAGTATACCAGAAGCTATACCAAAGTATAGCTTGGATAACATCAGATGCTTATGTTTAGACAGCTGTAGGCCACCCTAAGCTTTCTGTACATAATCTTTAATATTTCTTTTTTTAAGTATCTTTATCCATAGGTATATTTCCGAGAATCTTGCTTAGAAGTAAATCTAAATCAAATAAATTCCAGCCTATTGATTTAGAACCAAGATTGTGAATTTCTGAAACATGTATTTCTGGGAATTCTTGACTTTAAAACAGGTACTTGTATAATGTTCTTACCACACAAGATTTTCAGAAAAGAAAAATTGGGCATTTGATGGCATAATTGCTTAATTCACTGTACAGCAGGGGAAGAGGCTTAATTTTGTTACCAAAGAAAACATAACTGACCGTGCTGTACTCAGCTAAGGAGAAGGAGTTTAACTTCAGTGATCATTTGTGAAGATGGAGAAAATTCTGCTGCTGTTTACTGTCACTGCTAGGATCAAGAATATTAATGAAGAGGACAGCCTCCGACAGCTGTGAAAGCATACTGGTCATCTGAACAGACTTTGTACCCATATCACTTATCAGTACAAAGGCAGAAGACTAAGGCCTGAATTTGTATAAGTGACACTCAGACTCTGTTGCAAAAAATGGTTAGAAAAGTCTTAGGCAGTTTTATTATTTTACAAAATCAGAAATGAACCCAAAACACTGGGAAAAAAAAAAAAAATGTAGTGAAGTTTTATTTCCACATAAATAATCATTATATGACTAAAGTAAGAAATCTTCTATCTTTAGGAGAAAGAATAATGTGAGAGAGATTTAACAACACACAAAGACAATTGCTTATTAAAAGAAAAATGGATGAAGAGGATGCATTGTGAGATAACAAGAGGAGGTTCCTGCATTTCACTGGAAAAATGTTAGGAAAGCAGTTCTTAAGAAACATTCAGTATCCTGATGCAAGAGCAGTTTGTGATACATCCTTGATGTAGTTTATTAGAGACGTAGAGCATAGGGAAATATTCCAGCATGCAGAAGACTTCTAGGCTTCATCAGCATGAAAAGAATGGCAATAGTTCAACAGAGCTGAAACTCTACAAGGTGCCACAGTTGAGGTTGAAGAGGGTATGGCCTCTGCAATTATTTCACCTTATATCCTACTTAAGAGAAAGCACCTGTACATAAACAGAAGGTACAAATTCATTGCAGGCTCTCTTTTCTTTACAGATTCTGCCTCACTGCAGCTCTACACAACATGGCTGCATATATCCACAGCACATCTCAGTGTAACGCTGCCACTCCCCTGCTCACCTTCCTGCAATTTTGTATCACGTGTACTCACAGAAACATGTGCAGTTTAGCTTCTAACACTGTATTGAGTGAGATTGCTCTTAAGCTCCCTCGTCTCTAATTTCCATGCCATGACAATTAACTTGTTCTCCTCTTCACAGCTACTCCTCATGCTACCACCCTTTCAGAATTTTGTATCATTGCTATTGCTTGTGTGTTTTGTCTTTCAGCCCCTGCTGTGCCCTGGACTTCATACATCTCTGCTTCTTCCCCTGCAAATGTAACTGCAGTTACCTTCGCTGGGATCCTCGTGGGCTATCTCCACTTTCCAAATTGAGCTTCAGCCTACCAACACAGCATGTCCCTCAACACAGCACCACCACTGCCAAACTCCTAGCAATAGCTCACCACAAACCTACGTCCCTTGGCCTCTGAGGAACCTCCATTTATGCTAGTGTGTGTGATAATTCATGGTGATTTTTTATCCATCTAATGCAACTATGGGAAGAGGCAAATTCCCTGATTTTTTGCAAACTTTTCGACTTTATCTTCTTGTCTGCACCAGAGGTAATACACGCCCTATAACACAAAATGGGACCTTATATGTCTGCCGAGTTTTTATCTTTCCCTGTGAGTTATGGAGACGCTGTCCTGCCCTTGCATTGATACTACCTCCACTGTGTCAGCTCAGATGTGATAAATGGTATGTATGAATGCTCTGACACCCTGTTCATACCTCATCCTTGTCTGTTATCTTCCTACCTGCATAAAACTTAGGGAAACAGTCTTACAGTACTTGTACTCCCTGAATACCCCTAGAATGCAAGTCTATGAAATCTCATCAAAAGCACTAGGAGACTTTCTCTGCTCTAGAGACTGTAATGACTAGAGAACACGCAGACTGGTCATGACATAAACACATAGAGAAATAAGCACTGAGTGTGAAAAAGGAATTTAAGTGGTTTGACTTTTTTGGTGTTTATTATCCACACAGTTAATTTAAATTTTTAATTAATATGAGAGAATGAAATCTTATTCAACCTTTCTCAGAATGAATCTCCTGTACTTAAAACATGAAGCCACATAACATGCATCTCTAAAGATACAAAAGGAGATAAAACTGTAAATGGCAAGATTTTAGACTAAAATGCAAAAGGAAAACATAGGCAATAGGTCCATGCCAACACACATAGCCTCCCCTAGGAAGTACCTTTGCATTTCATAAAGAAGAAAACACGGCAAAAATACATTTACATAGGCCAAGGACATCTGACAACTCTTTAAAAACAGCTTTCAAAAACACTAAGGAGAAGTTCTTTATTCAGGGATTAAAGTTTTCTGGATATCCTCAAGAGAATAAGAAGCCATGCTTTGATTAATTCTAGTCTCAGCTGTTGCATGGTTTTGTTTCTTCTTCCTGACTTGGCTTTTACGAATAGATGAAATTAGAGATTTTTGCAAATATCACCCAAGTTCATGTAAATGCATGATCTAAGTAGATGCAAAGCTTAGTAGAACTCTGTGATATGAGTATCAGAAAACAAATTTCAGTCAAACATAAGGATGCTGTGAATTATGATTATTGAAAGGAAAAAAAAAAAAAAAAACAACAACAACAACAGCAAAAATGAAAAACTACCAAAGAAAAATACATAGTATCGTCATGGTTTTACGATTTTTGGTTATCAGTATTCCACATCATACCATCATGTAGTGCACTGAGAGTTGGAGTTAATGCTCCAGTTCTGGGTACCTGTCCCAGAAGAGAAAAACTACTACATTCCCCAGAGGACTGTTCGCTGTTCTGTTACCATTTCTGCTCAGAGAGAAAGATAAAATGTTCACATATTAGGAGATACCCCCTCTTTTCTCTTCTGCTCAGCTGTTTACACACCTCACCTCAGCATTACAGTATAGCCTTCGGTTTTCAGACGCTCTCTCTCATTTTATTTGACTTATTATCTTCAATTCTGATTATATTGTATTATACTGTATTATAGCATGTTATCTTGCATTCCAATATCTTATTTAGAAAATTAGTTTGTTTCTCCTCAGATCATTGCCACTATTTTGTTTTTAGACCCATCTCTCTACCCTTTTCCTCTTTTTGCCTTTTTCCCTTTCCTGGGACATGAGTCCGTGGGTTCCCCTGCCCTACTAGTCATGGAACTGGGCCCAACCAGCCCAGTTAGCAAGTATATCTGTTCATCCTGCTACCCAGACAGGTTGTATGACAGTGCCAGAAAATGCCAGACCCTTCACTATCTTTCCTTAGAGTGTTAAAATTACCTTTAATAGCATAACCAATATCTACAAATCTTTCTGTGTAACTCAAGCTGTGATGAATGAACTAAAATTTGAAACTATTCAAGAATCATTTTTACAATTTCTGTAAGTTAGGAGGTATGTGTAAAAGAACAGTTGATGAGATGCTGCTCTCTACTGGAGAACAAGCATAAGAAAAACTACCCAGCAAGAATCACCTGGTACAAATATTATGTAGTTGTATCAATTTCCTTCATTATAAGTTATTCCAGTCTTGTCCACAAGCTGATATACTCATTTTGGAATTATTTTGATAATAACTTCCTCAAGCTAAGACTAAATAAGTAAACTCATACTGCTGTGTGTACCTTTCCTAAAATCTGAATCAATTTGTCAGAAATTTACCTTTTCTCCTTCCTTCTCCCAAACATACACATAATCAGTTACCTCATATTTCATCTAAAATGCATCATTTCTATTAAAAAATATTCTTATTTTCCTTAGACTATCATATTCAGATTTTGCCAAACCAGTTTTTACATGGCACAGCAAAGAACTAATGACACTAAGGCACTGGTAAGGCAAGAAATAAAGAAATTAGGAAATGAAACTGACAGTGAGTCCACTGTGTATGTTTATGTTTGGTGTCAATAGTTTATGGGCTGGTTTGGCCCAGTTCCATGACTACTGGGACGGAAGGACCCGTAGATCTGTGCCTGGAAAGGGATAAGGGAAAAAATAAAGGGGAAGAGAGAGATGGGCTCCAAAAAATAACAGTGGCAATGATCCGAGGAGAAACAAACTAATTTACTAAATAAGATCGGAATGCAAGATAACACACTGTAATACAATATAATTAGAATTGAATCTAATAACTCAAATATAATGAGAGTTAGTGTCTGAAAGCCAGAGGCCTTACTCTAATGCTGTGATGAGATAGCACTCACAACAGAGACAAGCCAGACCTCAGGTAACCTACCAAAGCCTTTATCTGTTCCCCCTGTGTGGAAATGATAACAGAATAGCAAACAGTCTTCTGGGGAATGTAGTAGTTCTTCTCTTCTGGGACAGGTACCCAGGACTGGAGCATTAACTCTTAAACTCTCAGTGCACTACATGGTGTTATGATGTGGAATACCAATAACCAAAAATCATAAAACGTTGGCAGTTTGGAAACAGATTTTAAAAGGCTAACAAAAGACGATCTGGCTGCCCAGCTATTGTGCTATATGGGACTTTGTTGCCAATAATGGCCATCAGTAGAATTAACACAGAGTTAACTGCATCCAGCAGAGAGAGTTGTGAAATCTGTATCTTGTTAAAAGATAGTGTCACTAATTCTCTTTCTCTATAGTCTAAGTACTAAAAGGGGAAAGAAAGAAAACCCTGCTAGTTACAGGTCTGTCAGTCTCAATTTGGTGCCTGACAAAAATTATGGAGAAGATTATTCTGGAAGTTATTGATATACTCCTGAAGGACATTGTAGTCCTTGGTCGTGGTCAATATATATTCACAAGATGAAAGTTCTGCTTAACCAATTTAATCTCCTTTTATTACAGGGTCACCTATGTAGTTGACATCTATCTGATGTCATCTTTTTGGACTTCAGCAAAGCTTTCAATAGTGTTTTTCACAGTATTTCACCTTTTTCTGGACAAAATGTTCAGCATACAGCTATACAAAAATATAATGCAATGGATGAGCAATTGATTGATGGGCTGGGCTCAAAGGCTTAGAATAAATGAGATTACATCAAGTTGCCACCCAGTCACCAGTGGGATTCCCCAGGACTACATTTTAGGGCTAGTTCTCATAAATGACTTGAAAGTAGAAGGTGTTTTGAGCAAGTTTGCTGATGATACTAAACTAGGAGGAGCTACTGACCACATGGAGGGTGGAGAGGTCTTGTAGAGAGATCTAGACAAATTGGAGAGCTGGGCAATCACTAACCAGCTGAAGACTGGCAGATGAGATGCTGGAGAACAACCCCCAGGGATTTTGGGGTCTTAGTCAACAATAAGCTGAACATGCATCAACAGTGTGCCCAGGCAGCCAGGAAGGCCAGCCTTATCCTGGAGTGCATCAAGCACGACATTGATAGCTGGTCAAGGGAAGTGGATTGTCCCATTCTACACTGCAGTGGTGCAGCCTCACCTTCAGCACCATGTTCAGATTTGGGCACCACAGTACAAACAGAACAAAAAACTGTTAGAAAGTGCCCAAAGGATGGCTACAAAGATGGTGAAGAGTCTGGAGAGGAAAAATATATGAGGAACAGATGAAGTCCCTTGATTTGTTCAGCCTGGAGAAAAATAGACTGAGGGGAGGCCTCATGGAAGCCTACAACTTTGTCAGGGTAGCAGAGGAGCAGGTGCTGATGTCTTCTTTCTGATGACATCAGCAGGACCTGATGGGATGACATGAACCTGCATCAGGGGAGGGTTAGGTTTATATTAGGAAAATGTTCTTCATCAAGAGGATGGCCAGGTACTGGAACAGGCACCTAGATGCAGTGGTCTCAACACCAAGGCTGACATAGTCCAAGCATTTGGGCAGTGTTCTCAGACAAAGAGTTTTAGTTTTAAGTGGTCCTGTGTTGAGCCAGGAGTTGAACTTGATGGTCCTTTCCATCTTGGGATATTCTATAATCCTATGATCTTATGCAAGGATATTATGACAGCCATGCGTATCTGAAATATACTAGGCAATGTTCTGGTGGATTAATGTATAGTTCGGCTGCCATACAGGCATGTCACATCCACTCCAGTGCAGTAATAGACCTCAGCATTTCAGCTCTGGCACCACACTCACTGGACACAGATGAGGAGTATTCTGGTATATATTCACATTTATATGTTGGCCTGCCTCCTTAATTAAGAACAGGCTGATGATGAATATCTCAGGTATTCTCAGCTCTCCATGCTATTCTGTCTGCCAAGGGAGGAAGAGAGACAGGTTTGCTACTTGTGCCGCCTTCTCACTCTCTGTGCAGAAAGTATTTTTCTTTCACCAAAATGTAGTCTGCTGGATTCATTAAAGGAGAGATTTGAGGGCCCTCACAGCCGTAACTTGACTTGTCTTTGGCTTTGTCAATTTTAAATATTGCTACAAAGGAGCAAAAGGACATAACTATTCTAAGATATCTCTGGCCTAACCCTTCAATGAACCTAGTAGCAGCTTACAATGTCTAGCTCCTCAGCATTCAGGTAAAGTTTGCCTTCTGCTATTCGAAAAGCATCAGCAGAGTGAATTTAGAGTACCTGCTCTATCCCTAGCCAACTAATAGCACGTAAGTTCAGAATGGCAAATTACCTTCAGGAGTTAAACATAGAATAAATGCAATAGCCTACATATCCTCCACGTCTTTATCTTTACAGAAAAAACAGTAGCAGCACAGAAGATAGGAGAATCATACCTCAGGGCATGCCAGGTATTTTGATAGTGCAGACAGATTTTTTGGTTGTTGTTCTTGTTATTGTTTTCTCCAATTGGACAGAAATAGTTGAAAAATAGGCTACACCTATTATCTACTTTGCCAACTTTTCAGTGTTTTAGTTACTATACACTACGACAAGAATGAGATAGTTTTCCAGCAATGCCCTATACAGGTTTCTGCTTTTCTCCCAGACTTGTTGAAAATAATGAATTTAGAAATTGTTTCATTCATATGGTGTGTGCAGAGTGATGAAGAGCTCTAGCTTGAATGCACCATGTATTTGCGAATCCCTGTATATGCATACCAGCATGTTACAGATCTCCTGACACCTGTGGACAAAACGCAATTTAGTTTCCTAGCCAGAAGCAAAATACGGGGCCAATTTTTGCAAGACACTGGAATAAATCTGTGTGCAGATTGGTTCTATACACGGACTGCAATCCGAGTTAATAAATAAATTAAACCAGATTTTTTATAAAGTTCAGACGAAAATAAATAAATAATGATAATACCGTTCCTTGAATGAGGAATACTAGATATGAAAGAAATTGAGCAGTGTTGGAAATATATTTATATATAGTTGAATGGAAATATGTATCTATTAGCAATGTTTTTGAATGGAAATATGTACCTTTTTTTTATGTTTAGTCAGTACAGTACATGCATCTAGTTTATGGGTAGACACATACACAAAATCCCTCCCTTAGGAATGTCTTAGAAGAGCACTATTAAGACTGTAAGTGACAGACAGAAAGTGTCAGAGAAGTAGTGCCTAAAGAGCTGTAATTCATCTTTGTGTGTATGAAACGTGATAAATTTGGGATCTGAATGATCTCAGGATTGTGTTATTTTTATTTTTTTCTTTTAAAGAGCTCTCACACTAAGTGCTTGGGCAGGTCTGTGCTTATTCACAAACATTTTCCTCACTCACATGGCCTCAGGACACACTTACTTAAAGTTTGCCCTGAAAACAGAAGACTTAGTTTCCCCATACAATTTCCTTTGAAGCAGTAACTGAAAATTATCCAAGTTCTCCAGTTAAAGAGTAAGGGGAGGTGAGCAAAACTTAAGGGTGTTCATTCATCTGTGTTTTGTACTTCTTGTTTGCTTGACAGCTCTTGTCACTCCTGAATGCTTCACAGTTACTCCCAAAAACTTCCTTTATTGATAGGGACAAGAAACTCAGAGATGTTAAAACAAATAATACTGCCCAATGGGAAGGCCCCAGTTACCAGAGTTCTTAGCCAGATTAGCATGTTCTGTATCCATTGTCCTTTTCTGAGATTCCAAATGTAGGCATGAGCACTCAGAGCTCCTATAAACACAAATTCAGGATGTGAAGCCATCCTCTGTAGCCCAATGTTGGGAGTGATACAGGCTGTGCCCTGAAGAATTCTGCTGTTGTACAGCACCTCAAACCCCATATTTCTTTGACAGCAGCCTTGGTCTAATGATTGGCAAAGGGAAGAAAAGTCTACATGTATACACTTCCATATATAACATATTACATCTGCCCTAAAATTGTCAAGTGAATAAAAAGAAAACTTAATTGTACAATATTTTACTGACATTCATGTGTGTCATCTATGTCTAATATCAGTTCATGATGTTCATGAAGTAGAAGACAGCTGTAATAGTTTAATATTTCTAGAGTGGATGCCTTTTGCCAATGAGCTGTAGAGATGTATTCTTGCAGGTCTCCTGGGTTCCCTTCCAATTCTGGCAAGGGCGTATGTTGTTAGCTTCAGTCCCTCTTGTAACCCATCTTGTCCACTTAAGGTCTTATACAATTTGCCTTTAGGTCTTTTTTAACTTTCTGGCTATACTGAAGTTCATCATTTGTCTCTAATCTTTTCTTTATCATACCTGTCTCTTTTTTATATCCTCTCTCATTTCAGACATCTACCCAATTCTTGCCAGATGTACAGCTAGCTCTCCTGTTTATTAATCATTTCTATTTCAATTTCTAAACATTTCTATTGGGACTGGGGAAATTGGCAAGTTCACAGTCCTGAACCCTGCATCAGAAACCATTCCTGTGTTCTGAATAAAAAGCAGTCACTATTTTAGAAATCTCCTGGATGTAGGTAATGTGATAGAAGGAGATAGTGATCATAGAATGGTTTATGTTGGAAGGGATGTTAAGGGCCATCTAGTTCCAATACCTCTGCTATGAACAGGGTTACCACTTACTAGACTTGCCCACAGCACCATTCAACTTGGCCTTGAACACTTCCAGGGATGGGACATGCACAGCTTCTCTGGGCAGGAACACGTAAGGAGGAGATACAGAATTTTATCGCTTCACTTCAGAGAGATGGAGATTATCATTATGCACAAGACAGTAAAGCCTTAACATCTTCGAAAATTTGATCAATTGCACCATGGATCTTTCCTGAAGAGTCTACATATTTACCAAAGGCAAATGTGTGAGTTAGGAACTTCAAAATGTCAAACTCCTATATTTAACAAAGTATGTGCTTGCATTCTCTATTGTTTTCCTTTACAGATTTGAGGTTCAAACCTCTGACAAACTCTCACAAGTCTAGAATATATTTCCATTCTACGCTGTGTAGAAATTTCCAATAAAGGTCACTATTAGCTGCAAATCAAGATAAACACACTGTCATTACAAAGTACTGGTTCAGACACAGCTCAGAAGACATTTATCTTCTTAATCAGTGTATCACATGGAGTGAGAATTTTATTCTGCTTTCCCTCCATAAAGTAAAGTTAAATCTAATTATCTTGAAATAAAAAAGTGGTTTTGTTTAGTTCTTGAGTCATAACTCCCCTCTTTTATTACACGTGCAATATATTTATACCTGTTTATTCTAGGGTTAAATTACGCTCATGTAGTGCTCTCAATTAATATCAGTTTCAGGCTTAAAAATAGCACCTATGTCAAGATTTACCTATAATAGAGATCATATAATTTTTGTATTGGGAAAAAACGTGCAGGTATCTTAATCTTCCTGCCTGATCCTCTACTCATTTACACCTGTATAAAACAATGGCATTCACTGAAATGAAATGAGTGGTACCAGAAAAAGACCAAGATCCAGTCCTGTTATTTCAGTGATTTGTTATTTCATCAAGGATAGAATTGATCAAATGAGGAAGCCAAGCACTACAGTTCTACTTCAGAGTGTTCTGTCTTATTCCCTTTGTTCTCTGTTGTCCTTCAAGTTAATTCTTGAAGATCTGACCTACAAAACGGAGCTTCATAACATATCAGTGTAAAACTAGAGTGTTGACCAAAGACGTCAGCACAGTCAACATCTACACACTATGGTAAATGTTGTCACTGGAAATACTTCCCTCTCTCTTTCAGCTTTGAAAACCAATTGTGCTACAGTGAAGTTCTGTTTTCAGACAAGATCCAGAATCCTTTTTCTAAAAGGAAAGCCAATATAGAGGTTTCTCCCCAAACGCATAAACCTTAAACAAGATTCTTTGTTTCCAGGTGTGGCTTTTCTGGCAGTAACAGCTGTTCACTTGGGCAGTTTCCTTCCAAAAGCTATTTTAATGACCCTTGTACATAACAGCAGGTATGTACAGAACTTCATTTGGGATTATATTTCCAGACCTTAAATTCTGTTCTTTGGACAAACTGGGATAGCATTCTTCATTTACTCAGACATGAAAGCCAACCCAATAAAAGCAAGTTCCTCTATATATAGGACTGCTCCATAAGTAATGTCTGTTATTTTACTATGCTGATCCACAATGTCAGGGGTGGATGTTGGTAGTACGACAGTAGAGGATGAACCTTCCTGACAATATTCTATTGAATTTTGTTACTATGCAAGTGATGACAGCACAGGGACAGTATGACAGATATGGCGTCTGACATGGAAGTGTGTATGAAGCAAAGGGGTGTCACTGAATTCCTCCATGTGAAAAAATAGCACTTAGTGACATTCAGCAACACTTGCTGAACATTTATGGAGACCAACCAATGGATTTTAGCACAGTGAAGTGGTGGGTGGTGTGTTTCAGCAGCAGCAATAGCAACAATGTGCCACCTTTGCAGATGCAGATTTTTACAAATGCGGCGTGAGGCTCTTGCTCATCACTGGCAAAAATGCGTAGCTAATAGTGGTGATTATGTTGGAAAACTGCACTTTGTAGCTGAGAATTTGCTCTATCAAATAGTGTTATTGTGCACTTCATATCTGTTGTAGTTTCGATGGAAATAAATAGGATGCCTTACTTTTGGAGCAACCTACATACACACACACACACTCACACACATAAGTACATATATATATATATATATCTACATATATACACACACCTCTGTATACTTAACACATACTTTGCCTATCTTTACAGTAATATCCACTGTG
Organism: Tragopan temminckii; assembly: GCA_028571105.1. Taxonomy (NCBI): domain Eukaryota; kingdom Metazoa; phylum Chordata; class Aves; order Galliformes; family Phasianidae; genus Tragopan; species Tragopan temminckii. The sequence continues at coordinate 61,029,218 of JAOWBP010000001.1, read as the reverse complement.
CTTCCAACATTTTTTTCCTAAGTCTGTATCTACAGGCAAACTTTCAGAACTCACTTTTCCCACTCAGAGTAGAACTTGAAGTTTATCTTCTTCCAAGATCTTGTTTTCTGTTGTCACTGTTATCTCTAGATCTATCTGTGTCCGTGACTGGAGGACAGCAGGCCCACAGACCCACCCACCTGAGAAAAAAGAAAGAGGGGGCAGGAGGGATGTCAATGGTTTACAGACCTGTGACTAATGGGGCAGGGAACCCACAGACCCACGCCCCAAGAAAGGGGGAAGGGAAAAATGGAAAGGGTAAGGAGATAGGAGATGAGCCTAAAAACAGAACAGCTGCGACAACCTGAGGAGGAAAGTTAATTTACTAAATATTATATTGGAATGCATGATAACACAATGATAATACAACATAATTGGAATTGAAGCAAATAAATAAAATGAGTGTACAAAACCGAAAGCCTTATTCTGAATTGAAGGCAAAATGGCTGGGGAGCACATCCACACACTGCCAGGCAACAAAAAAGATCTCATGACTTGCAAGTTTTATCTTTCCCTCTGGATGCAAAGTCCTCTGCAGTATGTAGTTCTTCTTTTCTTTTACCCAGAAAATCAGCAGTCCAAGGAAGTGGGGCATTAACTCTTTAACTCCCAGTGTCTCACATGATGGTCTGATGTGGAATACAATAACAAAAATCATAAAACCATGACATCTGTGAAGTTTCTGACAACAAAAAGGTCATGGTTCATTGTTACTATCCTGGCAGAGATCTTAGTGAGGAGTTTTTGACTCAAAAAACCCATTTTATAAGATGGTCTTTAGTAGGTAGGTAGTCTCATAAATGCTGGGAATCAGCATCAAAATAATCAATCATATCATAAAGAATGAATTTTCTTAGGTTTGTCAGAAGTCTTCAGAAGCACTGAAGTGCTTCAGAAATCTGACAAGAGTCCCAGAGTGCTTTATCCTGCTTATTGACAGAAACAACTTTGATTCATTGGCTACGCATGCCAGATAACACTAATTTGCTATGAGAGCTAGAAATTCATCTGAGAGATGGGCTGCACATACAGTAGAGCTAATTGTGTAGATGCAATTAGTGATCCAGAAGGTAGAAACTGAACTTGAATTTCAGAATCACAGAATCACAGAGTCACAGAATGGTCAGGGTTGGAAGGGACCTCAAGGATCATGAATCTCCAACCCCCCTGCCACATGCAGAGCCACCAATCTCCTCATTCAGTACTAGACCAGGCTGACCAGGGCCCCATCCAATCTGGGGAAAATAAAATAAAACCGAAAAAAAAAAAAAAAAACAAATTTGGAAAAAAAAAAAAAAAAAGAAAAAATATAATATAAA
>JAOWBP010000001.1:61007687-61022523 GCA_028571105.1 Tragopan temminckii | reverse complement strand
GTGGGAGGGAGGGATTTGGTTAAATTTAGTAAATTACCGTTCCTCCTCAGATTGTTGCCGATGTGTTCCTTTTGTTAAACCCATCTACTAGTTCTCTGCCGTTCCCCCCTCCTCCCAGAACACGTGGCCTGTGGCATGCCCTGCTATGAGACTGGAACCCGCCGGATTGCACGGCAAATTGCTAGTACCCCTTCTTCTTTTTTTTTTTTTTTTTCCTGGGCCTGTGCCCCTCCTTGTCACAGACTCAGATAAGTTGGTGACAAAGACTATTGTGACACTGGCTTTCCTCCAGTTTTCAGACACCTCTCCCATTCTCCATGACCTTTCAAAGATGACAGAGAGCAGTTCAGCAATCACTTTTGCCTGCTCCCTCAGCACTTGTGGGTGCACTGGGGCCAAAGGATTTGTGTGCATCAAGTTTGCCTTCACGACCTCTGACCATATCCTCCTCAGCCAAGGGAAAGTCTTCCTTTCCCCAGACTCTCTCTTACCTCCAGGGTCTGAGATTCTTGAGAGTAGTCTTAGCAGTAAAGACTGAAGAAAAAAAGGCATTTAGCGACTCCACATTCTCAGCGTCCTCCATTACTGAGGCACCCACCTCATTCAGCAGCAGGTTCACATTTTCTTCCTTTTGCAATTGGCGCATTTAAATGAGCCTTTCTTGTTGTCCTTGACCTCACCAGATTTAATTCCAAGTGGAATCCCAGGACAGCTAGATAAGATTTAGAGTTGAAATAACATTACTGTCTGATATTTTCTCTTTTTGGGTTATAAATCTGGATTAACTTACTGGAAATGAAAATACAGAAGATCAAAGTGAAACCTAACATTAATTATTGTTATATAGAATAGCTTATCTGTTTTCAACTTGGCATTTTTACCATATGAGAGGGAAAAAAAATCACCCATGTTTGAAAAACTGAGCATGTAATTTGAAAGAACAAAAGTGGGATAGGTATACTTGAAATGAATGAGTATATTTTCTGGAAAGGTCAAACAGTAGCATTGTGGGGAGAAAGCAAAAGGTACTCAATTCCTAGTGAATGGGAGAATACAGGACAGTGACTGAGAGTAGTTGAGGTTCTTTTCCTTGAAAACTGCTGCAATAACACTCTCTTCACACCATTTCATGACATACATGTAATTGATATTAATGTATTAAAAGTGATATAGTTTGTGTATTGTATATTTAGATACACATACATGCACTCAAACGCATAAATATGCGCTCCTTATTTTACACACGGGTAATATCAGGTCATTAAAATAGCATAGTTTTCTAAAATATCTCCAAATTTTGTGCCAAGATCATTCCTAAAGCTGACTCACGAAAACATTTAGAAGTAGATATCAGTCTTACATGAGATTTGTGACTGACCCACTACAAAATTCTGACAAGAGGACTGTGCTAAATATTCAATCCTTAAAATCAAGTGTCATGGGAATGAAAGCAGGAGTTTGAGCAGGAGTTCCTTTGGCTAGTGCTAAAGCAATCATTATAAAATTGTAAATTGAAAACTTGAATCACCTTTATGAAATGCAGAGTACATTAACTGAGTTTATAAAGTGCATGCCAGTTCAAACCAGATGGAAAAAGATGAGCAGCTGGTCAAGCAATTCTGAAGACTAAGCTAGTAACACTTCTTCCTACTCAGAATCAAGTTAAAAGACAAAAAGAAAATTATCACATAACAAAGAACCGGCAAGGTAAAAGCCAGAGCAGACGAAACAGTTCTGAATGCAGTCTAATTTATATTAAAGGCAAATGCAGTATGGAATCCAGCCTCGCACAACTTTTTTTTGTTTTGCTTTTTAACCTGGTATAGTTTGTGAGATGACTGCATAAAATACCATTGTTGAAAAGACAAGCAGGTTCGTAACCTAAAGAGGAACTTTAACAGCAAGAACTTTGTTGCAAAAATTTTCAATTATATGCATATTTGTTAGCTGCCATTTGCTTCATTTATTAACAATACTTCATCCTTGATTATTATCTGATGTAATCAGAACCCTGTCTGTTTATTCTCTGTAGTCTGTATTTCAAACTACTCCTGGAGCAAAATAAACCTTATTATATCTTAGTAGTTCAGAAATGGTTTTCTTTTGATTTCTTCTTTTTTCTTTTTTTTTTTCTCCTAGAAAAAAAAAAATAAAAAAAAAAATCTACATCCAAGTTCCCAGCTACCTCCTGTTGTCAGGTACAAAGAGGTACAGAAAATTAATACATTTGACATTTCCATATGGTGAATCAGTGATAGCTATCAGCAAAATCTCCATAGTACTTCAAAGCCTATATGGAAATCACAGGATGTTTGCATTAGGGAGAATGGATGTTAGATCTCATTATTCCTAGTAAGACCACTGGAGAAGAATAAAGGATGTACTCTGAATCTGCCCTAAATAGAGGCAGAAAGTCTCTTAGAACAACAAATTCATATTCAGGTTATGAAGTAGGACATTGAGTAGCCTGGGTAAACCATTGTGGCTGCACTTCAAAAACGTATTATTTATACTTCTGTCAAGGAATTGTTTGGAACAGGCAGGTGTATTCCCCATTTTGTGTACGTTATGACTTTGAGTCTTTCTACATAAAAGTGAAACCCAAACTGATAATTAACTTTCTGCTTAGCTATTCGAAGCAAACAAAATCTAGCATAAATTACTACAAAAGTAAAAGAAGCTAAGACAGACATTGGCCATATAAAGATACATCATCTAAAAAGCTATTGTCTATAAGAAGGAAAACTACTTTAAATGATCAAATATATCATTTTGCCTTGAAAAGAGACATACAGAAATTGTCTCCTTCACAATGTCATTGCATCTGAAAACAAATCAGGGTGAAAAATGTATGTTTTCCGCTAATACATAAACCTGTAAATCCAAACACAGGGAAGAGCTCTGACATGTCTACTTCTTCACCAGCTCCAACATAAGGATCAAAAGATCCTCTAAGGATCAGAGACCTGAGTTCTCAAAGTAGGACTTGCATGAGTTTCAACGGGTACATAGAAGTCTGGGCTGATTCTTTGAATGAGAGGTGTTGTTTTATCAAGAAAACCATATATGTGTGCTGGTTTCTAATCTTGCTCATAATCAACTCTTTTCAGTGCTAGTTACTCATTCTCGTACAAATCCCATCACAACTACTGTGAAAAACAGCTATTATGAGCAGTAAAACTGGGATGCATAAACATTAACACAATCTAGAAATAAAGAATAATCTTGTTTTTTGGTTTCTTTTTTTTGTTTTGTTTTGTTTTGTTTTGAGTTTGTGGAGCAGACAAAAAGACACCGTTCTGTAAACATCTTGTTGTCATTTCACTTCAAAGCACTATCCACTTGATGTAAATGCTGAGAATAATGGAACCAGCAGTATGTACATAGAATAATCAGTATATTACTAGTATTATTTTTCTAGTAAGTTGGATATTCTTTCTAGCTGCTTATGTGCTACATAATGCATAAGCTAATGTTGGTCAGATAAGGGATAGTATTAACATCATTAGATGATCAGTTTCTCCACTTTTCCAGATCTTCTGAATCTGATCATGGCATTATGCACATCTTTGGTGACTGGAAGTCCTTGCTACTTAAAGTTATTTATGTCAAAGTCTGAACTTTCAAAAGTGTCCTACTGTATTTGGTGGCCATTAGAAGACACTATATTATTGTTTTTTTAGTTGTTATTCTTTAAAATATTGGCCTGATTTAGAGATGGGATATATAGAATCGTTATCTGAAGATTATCACTAACATCCAGCACGGACACAGAAGTCACCTCCTGTTTTCACACCTGCTTCTTTTCCTAGAACTTTACTAGTGACAGGAATCAGTGACTTCATTGGCACAGCTGCTACAAAGTCTTGCTCAAAGTGAACAGAAATTATACGAAACAATATTAGGATAGTTAACTTACCTTTATCTATTTCCATACAACCTGATTACAATTATTGCAATTAAGTGGCAAAGGTATCTATAATAAGTTTTGTAACATCAATTTTTATCATTGAAAGAAGTTGAATACTTTTCAGATATAAGCAAAGAAGTTAGTGTTCACTTTCACAAGCCAGACCACTTAAGATAGCATATTGAGAATTTCCAGCTATGCTACTCGATGATTCATACCATGATTCATACCATATTTCTCCCCAGGAAAAATATATGGGAAATCACAGGGCAACATTTTTGTAACAACAGTACTGAGAGCAGTGCAATTACTAAGACAATTTAAATCCGTAACTTAAGTCAATTTCCTAAATAATATTTAGGTAGATTGCTAACTAGATTTTTTTTTTTTTTTTTTTTTTAACGTATGCAACAGCCTTGGCAAAAATCCACTCAGATCTTTATTTATTTATTTTTCTGAATATGAAAATAAAATGTAAAACATTTCAAAATCCCGAAAGCTGGTTAACAACATTAAAAATAGTTGCCAGTAATGAATACTACATCCCTTTGGAGAATAATGTACTTTAAACATCAACAAATCATCAACAGCTTCAGAGAAGTCTAATAACTACATTTTTTTCCCCATCAGTTGAGAATGAAAATGAAATCATGATTTTTATTTCAAACAACACAGTAGATCCCATACACAACTATCCAACACAACATCATCTGCTTCTTCTTTGGCCCTTTCAGTGGTCATCCAGTCCCATGTTTTTCCAAACACATGAGGTTAAAAAGCTTATGCCCTCAGCTCCTCTCTCAGTTTCCAGATCTAACAAACTCTTTTCTTCTTTCTTATCAGGAAGAAGCACAGAGAATCAGCATTTGAAAGTCTCTTTTCTCGCTCTGGCTCAGAATAGTGAAAGTGATTGCCTAGTCAGGGCTAATCTGCAAGGTTGATGTCTCATTACAGCTCTGGCCACTCACTTTGCTCGCTTATTAGAATCATAGAATATATCTAGTCGGAAGCAATCTATAAGGGTTACTGAGTTCAACTCCTGGCTCCACACAGGACCACCTAGAAATCAGATCTTGTGTCTGAAAGCACTGTTGAGATGCTTCAGGATCTTTGACAAGCTCATGCCAGGATACCTTCCTCAAGGAGCCTGTTCCAGCACCTGAGCACTCTCTTGATGAAGAACCTCCTCCCAGTATCCAACCTAAACCTCCCCTGATGCAACTTCATGCTGATCTTTTGAGTTCTATCACTGGCCACCAGAGAGAGGAGATCAGAACCTGCTCCTTCATACCTTCTCATGAGAAAGCCATAGGCCATGATGAGGTCTCCCCTTATTCTCCTCTTCTCTAGGCTGAAGAAACGAAGGGACCTCATCTGATCCTCATACATCTTGGCACCAGACCCTTCACCTCCCTTGTAGCCTTCCTTTTGACACTCTCTAGTATTTTTATATACTTTTTGTACTGTGGTGCCTGAAACTGCACACAGTACTCAAGGTGAAGCTATATCAGTGAAGTGTAAAGTGACTAGCAAATGGTCTAGGGGAAGAAGGAGAAGTAAAAGAGAGAGGGAAGCTGAGGTAGCATTGGAAAATGTCCTCCCTTGACTCTTCTGTATCCCGGCTCCCCAGGGAGACAAAGCAAAAACTGTAATTACTAACAGCCTCCACAATATTGTTCCCAAAGCCCAGAGATGACTGCAGTGCTGAGTACAAACACTAGATTAGTTTCATCATATAACTTCTAGTCGGATCACGAGACAAAGTCACATGCCATAGTAAAATAAAAACCTTAATCCCATCCCCAATTATGACAAGAATACAACAGGGAAAATAAACAGCAAGTAAGTTGCTAAACAATATAATTCCAAGACTCTGAAAGAGCTCCACAAACAATTAAAAAAAAAACGTTGTGACTATCAATTATTAAACTACCCCCAACAACCACAGAAACTGTACGTTAACATTCTCCAGTCAGATCTTCTGTTATCTCAACCCTTCAAGTCTTACACAGAGCACCAAAAGGACTGTTGTGGTTTAACCCAGCAGGTAGCTAAGCAGCACACAATTGTTCACACACTCCTTTCCCTTTCAAGAGAGATAGAGGAGAGAATTAGGAAAAATAAAAATAAAAAAAATTACACATGCACGCACACACACACACACACAAAAAAAAGCACACAAAACACACACAAAGAAAAACCACCAAAAAATAGAACTGGTGGGTTGAGATAAAAACTATTTACTAAGATAGTGTAAAGAAAGAGGGAAAAGAGGATAATAGCTATGATAATTATATATAAAAATATTTACAGACATATATAAAACACGCAATGCACAAGCAATTGTTCACCACCCACTGACTGATGCCCAGCTAATCTCCAAGAAACAGCAGCCTGCCCAACGAACTCTCTCCCTTCTTCAAGCTTTCTTCCCTCAAGATCACATGGTATGGAATATCTCTTTGGCCAGTTTAGATTGTTTATCTTGATTCTGTCCTTTTCCAGCTCCTTCTGCCTCCCCGCTCCCCTTACTGTCAGGACAGCAGGAAAAGCTGAGAACATGGAATCATCCTTGGCTCTGTATAACAATGTGCAGCAACAACTAGAAACGTTGGTATGTTATCAGTACTGTTTTTCTACTAAAGCCAAAATATATAATCATACCAGATACTATGAAGAAAAAGAACTCTATCCCAGCTGAAACTAAGACCCATAATCGCTGTGACCAACAACTGCATTGTTCTTTGTGTTTGTGTTACTTTTCAGTAACTCCCAGCATAATTTTCTCCATAATTTTACCAGAAACTCACGTGCAGCTGACGACCTGTAATTACCAGGGTCTTCTTTCTTGCCCTTCTTGATAACTGGAACAACATTTGCCAGTTTCCAGCTAACTGGGACCTCTCCAGATTCCCAAAAGCATTGAAAAATAATTGAGAGAGATCTTGCAATAACGTGGCCAGCTTTTTGGGTACCCTGGGATGAAACCCATCAGGTCCCATGGACTTATATGCATCCAGGTGGAGCAGCACAAGTCTAGAGTTTTCTGTGAGTTGACTGTTACCCCAGTCACACTCCTCCAACTTGAGCACCTGTGGTCCCAGAGCCCGTCATCAGCTTTGAAGACAAAGATGACATTAAACATCTCTGCTTTGTCTATGCCTGTTTGTAAGATAACCATTCTTATTAAGTAATGAGCCCATGTTCTTTCTGATCCTCCTTCTATTAACATATTTTTAAAAATCCATTTTATTGTCCCCCAGTGAACTGTAGCAGCCACACACTTTTTCTGCCTAAGCTCTAGAAGAAGATCCCTGATCAACCAAGCCAGCCTTCTGCCCTACCTACTTGACTTCCGACATTTTGGAATTACCTCTTCCTGTGTTCTCAGGAGGTGGTACTTAAAAAGTGACCAACACTGATGGACCTCAAAACCATCAAAATGAGTTTTCCAGGGGAACTAAATAACTAGTTCCCCAAGCAGCCTGAAATCTCTCTCCATGTCCAGTGTTGAGGTTTCCATGTCAGTTTTTCTCCTACCACAAAATATTCTAAATTTGGCCAGTTTGTGGTCCCTATAGCCAAGACAGCCACTAATCACCACTTCATCCATAAGTTCATAGAATTATAGAATGACATCTGTTGAAAAGGACCTCAAAGCTCATCTAGTTTCAACCCCCGTGCTGTGAGCAGGGTTGCCAAGCACTAGACCTGGCTGCCCAGATCCACATCCAGCCTTGCCTTGAATATTTTCAGGGATGGGATATCCACAACCTCTCTGGGCAAACTGTTCCACTGCATCACCACCCTCTCTGTGAAAAACGTCTTCCAAATATCTAACCTAAATCTCCCCTGTCTTAGTTTAAAACCATTCCCCCTTGTCCTATCATCATCAACAGTTCTCTGTTCACAAGAAACAAATCTACGAGGATATTTTTCCTAATTGTCTCCCTTAGTTCCTGTACCAGGAAGCTATTATCAGGATGTTTTAGGAATCTCCTGGCCCTGTTTGTATCAGCTGCGTCTGGCAATTTATGTCTGGCAAGAAGTCCCCCATAAGAACAAGGGCAGTTGATCTAGATGTCTCTCTTACTTCAAAATAATTCATCAGTGTTGCCGTCTTTTCCTATCTGGGTGGTCTATAGCAAACTCCCTCAACGACATCCCCTTTATTTCCTTGTCCCTTAATCCTTACCCATAGGCTCTCAACCATGTTATTGCCAACTGACAGTTCCATACATTCCAGCTCCTCCCTTACACACAGCAGCTACTGTATCCATCTTTCCACACATCTTGCCTGACTGTCTTTAATAGAACTAACAGGAATAAATAAGAAACAAATATGAAATGGAAGAAGTAGAATCTTCCTTTCAACATAGGTGTCACAAAAATCGAGTCTATAGGAGTGGAACAAAGAGAAAATGCTGTTATTAAGCTCGCAATTGATTTTACAAGGAATGCAATTAGAGACTGAGATTAACCTTTCCCTAAGAAGCCTGCAATGGTTCTGATCACTGATTTATGCTTTTTATGAGGTGCAAAAGGACATCTTCCTGCTGCTTTTGGTTTCCCATATTACTTAAATGAATTATTTCTTGACTTTTTTTGTTGTTCATGGCATCACATTACACAAATATGTGCCATTAGTGAAGCACCACAGCCTTCTGCATCTGAAAACAATAACTAGAATAAAAAAAACCACCCTTTTTATGCAGCAGTTGCTGAAAATTCTTCCTGGGGTCACCCATATGAAGAACAGCTCTCCATTTACAGCACAGCAAGACATACGACAGGATATTTTTAATGCCTTGAATAGTTTCTATGGGAATATTAGTTGGTGGATCCTACACAAGCAAATGCAGCATTAACTCTTCATTTTATATGATATCATTGAATAACCTGGCATTGAAGCACCACTTGCAGAGACTTCTAGAAATTTGCATACACTGAGTTCAATATTCATTTTTCCCCCTATAACTGATTGCAATATTGTGGAATTCCAATGATTTTTACAATGAATTAGTAGAAGATATTTGCATATGGATTTTCTGAAAATAATTGCATACAAATGGGCTAAGTGGAGAGTACTGAACTATTTACAGCATATGATGTTTAACTGGTAAGAGCAAGGACTCACTTTTTGTACTAAGAACAAATGTGAAACAATCCACCTATCTCCTCCATCTGTAGACTTGAATAGAAGCTTTTAATGAGTATGTCTTTTCTTCCACACACTAGCACAATGCACATCTGTGTATAAAAACCCATAATTTGTATACATACTGTGTGGTAACTGTTGAGTCATGGCCTGAACTGGCCACGATTGAGCACCTAGGGAAAGGACTGGGTCAGCTCTAGGAGCACAGTTGAAGACAACTGGAAGGGATGGAGCCTGGCTCCATCTCTCCTAGACCTCATTTAAGGGCTGACTGCCACTCTGGAAGGATCTCTGCTTGAAGATCTCTTGTTTGTGGAGTCTTTCCTGCAAGCTTAGGTCTTTGGAGACAGATGAGTGCCTTTCGCTTTGTAATACCATCCCATCTGTGTTAGTCCCTTTGCTGTTACACCTCTGTATTGCCTTTCCACTGCATTAATATTTCCAATTGTAACACATACATGCGCACACACACAGCAGTCCATTAGATTGTGAAGATCGCACAGGCAACCATCTCAGCATAACTGACAGCCCACTTTCAAAGTGGTGTAAGTGCTTAAGAAAAATTGTATTGTAGCTGTATGATCTCATATGTAAAACTTGATGGTCGACATGCCAAACGTGAATACCAGGTATACTGTATAGGAAGGGCAAATAGCAAGGGCCTGTTAGGTTGAACTTGCAAAAAGAGTTACTAGAAGCATTGCAAGTGACAAGGGACTTCTGCACCCATAATGAGGTGGCATATCTTCACTGATTCCAGCTCTAATGTCTGAGATATGAAGGACTATTAGTGGATTCAGAATCTCCATAGCAAGAGCAGTTAAGAGCATCTTTAGTGAGAAGGATATTAAATACCTTTGAAACCTGTCAGTGAAGTGATTATAAAAATAGCATTAAGTCACAACAATCTGTAAAGAAAACTATTATTTATTCTCACACTGCTGAATCAGCAGATAAACTCATTCAGTTGTCTCTTTCATTTGTGGTAGTGATTACAATAGACAAAAATAGGATTGCATTTTGTAGACTGATAACTGTGCATAAGACTTCTTTTCAAGCCACAAGCACACACCTCTATTTCTAACAGTGGCAAAATTAAGATTACTTGGATTTAGGTGACTACCATAAAATTGTGAAATTTTGAAAATAATTGAAGACTTGCCAAGGACATAGAAGTCATTTTTTGCAGAGCTGGGATTAGGCTTTGGATGATTTGATGTTTAATCATTGCACACTTCTGCAACATCTTTTTTTTAAAAAAATCATGAATTAAGAGACTCAAATAGGTCTGGTTTTGTCAGGTGTAAATATGTCAACATACCCTCCCTTCTCCTCTGGAAGAAGTGAGTAAGATTTCTGCTACTAAAACTGTTGGTAAAAGAAGAACAAGTTCTAAACAAACAAACAAACAGAAAACCTCAAAAAGCAAACAAAAAAAAAGTACGTTCTCAAATTTCATGTTTAAAGAAGATAAATTAGTTTTATTCTGATCCTAGTTACTACCTCAAACCTGTTCTCAAGTGAAAAGCTTCAGCGAACTGTCAAGTTACTTCATATCAGCATGCGTATCAGTTCTAAATAACACAATAACACACCCTATTCAAAACTAGAGATGCTCATTTTCTTTGCTTGAACATGTAATGGCTTCAACAATTCAATTCAGTTTGATGTGGTATTCAGCTAACCAGCTGTCACCCTCCAGGATCTGTCTTCCAGACGAGTCAGGAGCCTTTTCTCGGCAAGCCAGGAGACATGGTGCAGCTCTTGCTTCTGGAAGGCCTCTCTCCATTGCTTGGAGAGCCAGTGGCTGGAGTCCATTGCAAAATAATCCAATTCACTGTTGACGACCTGAGTTCAACATACGTCCTGTCAAACTCCAGCAGCTTGTCTTTGCATTTCACAGCACCTCCAGGACTGCTTTGAATTTAGCTTCAAGTCAAGGCAGTTAGTCTTTGCTTCCTGCCTCCACAGGTTTCTTCAGCAGACTCTAGCTTTTATATGAGTCCTGCTGAAGACCCAATGTGATCAACAGAATGATGTTCTGGTGGAGGGTGATTAGCACTGGTGTACACAAGGGGATCCAAGGATTAGTTTTGGGACCAATGCTCTTCAACATCATTACCAATTACTTAGAACACAGGTGTCCAAACTTTTGGTTTGCCTGGGCTGCACTGAGTGAAAAAGAATTGTCTTGGGTGACTGTGTAAAGTTCATGTTCAGGGCAGGGAACGGTACAAATTGTCCCAGGCTGCATACAAGCTGCCGATCCCAGATTGGACATGCCTAACCTAGACAATGGGATCGAGTGCATCCTAAGCACGTTTGCAGATGACACTAATCTGAGTGGTGCAGTTGGTAAAATATAAGGAAGGGATGCCTTACAGATGGACCTGGACAGGCTTGAAAAAATGGGCCCACAAGAACCTAAAGAGGATCAACAAAGCAAAGTCTGCATAAAGATTAGGAGAAGATCTCATTGAGAGAGAAGCCCTTTGGAAAAGGACTTGGAGGTCCTGATTGATGAAAAACAGCAGTGTGCACTAGAAGCCCAGGTCAATTGTACACTGGGCTATATCAAAATAAGAGTGGCCAGCAGGGTGAGGGAGGTGATTGTCCTCCTCTACTCTGCTCTCTTCTGGCCCCATTTGGAATACCACACTTAGACCTGGGACCCCAACACAAGAGGGAGCAGATCCAGAGGAGGGCTATGAACACGATTAAAGGGCTTGAGCACCTCACTCATGGAGAAAGATCAAGGGAGCTGGGCTTGCTTAGCTTGGAGACTGTGGGGAGACCTCATTGCAGCCTTCCAGTAGTTGAAGGGGGCTGAAGGGAGACTGACTTTCTACACAGTCTGATAGCGATAGGACAAGAGAGATTGCTTTAAACAGAAAAAGGGGAGATTTAGATTAGACATTAGGTGGAAATTCTTTACTCACAAGGCATTGGAACAGGTTGCCTACAGAAGCTGTGGATGCTCCATCCCTAGTCATTAAAGAAAAGTTTGGATGGGGCTCTGGGCAGCCTGATCTAGTAGGTAGCAATTGTGCCCAGAGCAGGGGGTCTAGAAGCAGGTAATATTTAAGATCTCTTCTAATCTAAGCCATTCTATGATTTCCCTAAAGAAGAAGTTTTCTTTTACAGTGGTGTGTGCAAAAGGAGGAGATAACATTGCCTTCTACTGGGATACAAGTTCTATGGAACAATGGAAGAAAAATTAGCTCACCCCTTTCAATGGCCAGTTGCAGCCCAAGAGAAGTGCAATCTCTATCCAGAGAGAAATGATGCTTCCTCAGCTTCTAGCCCTTAAATGAGGATGAACCACCTGGTGGCCCCGGTGCATTGCTTGTACTTGAGCTCCCTAGGCTAGCTACACCTTCCCACTGGTGCTCAACCATTGGTTCAGGCCACGTCTTGGCAATTTCATCCAATAGGTCATTCCAAAAGTAAGGTATCACATTTATTTCCATACAAAAAAATACGAAGACAACAATAGCACTATTTAACAGAGCAAAATTTCAGCTACAAAGCTTTTTTTCAACATAATCACCATCATTAGCTATGCAACTTTAATCTACAATGAACAAAAGCCTACATGCCATCCTTGTTAAAATCTGTTTGGCCTTCTTAACTGTGTTGTCTTTCACATTGCTCTTGCCACTGCTGAAATGCACCACCCACTGCCTGACTGTTTTTATGTCTACTGTTTGATCTCCACAAATGTTCCACATCAATGAATGTCAGTAAGTGCCATTTTGCCAGACTGTCTCTCTGCTGTCACCTGTCACATGGTAGCAAAACAAAATGGAATATTAATGGGAAGGTTCAACCTCTGCTGCCATACCACCAACATCCACCTCTGATACTGTGGGCCAACATAACAGAATACAAGACTTTACTTTTGGAGAAGTCATTGTACCATATAGCTAGACTAACTTTATTTTTTTTTAAACTAATAATACAATTGCTAAGAAGATTTTTTTCTTAAACTAGAAAATGCCCCTAGCTAAAGATATCAAGCCCTAGTTCCAAAGAAATAGAAAATGTCTAGTTAAAGAACTCAAAGATGAAAATCTCTGGATTCATGACAATAAACACATCAGATATTTTATGCAACCAAGCACACTTAAACCAAATTGCTATCCAAATCAAGAAATATCAAATGATTTACTTTAAGTGAACCTTCAACATCTGTCATATTCTGTCCTAAAGAGTTCCTACTATGAACAAAAACAGCACATGTATGCATGCTTAAATAACACTTTCAAAAATTTCAGTAAATCCCAAAATGAACTGCTGTAGTGGAAATGCTAAGTCATGGCCTGAAACAGTGACCGAGCATCTGGTGGGAAGGCAGAGCCAACTCAGGGGAGCTCAGGAGCATGCAATGCACCTGAGTGACTGGAAGGAGTGGAGCCAGGATCCACCCCTCATTTAAAGGTTAGCAGTGGAGACTTCCCAGTATCCCGCAAGAATGTCTAAAACCTAGATGTGAAGACAGGTAAGTTGTAGGTGTCTTTGAAAAAGCACTGCTATTAATAATATAGTATAACAAATAGTTTCACAAGGAAAGGTGTACAATTACATGGAAATAGATAAAAGGTGAACAGTAGAAGAAACAGTCTGTTTCCTTAGCCACTCCTCATAAGACTTGTGCTCCAGTTCCCTTGCCAGCTTCTTTACCCTTCTCTGGACATACTGCAGGGCCTCAATATCTTTCCTGTACTGAGGGGCTCAAAACTGAACACAGTACTCAAGGTGTGGCCTTGGTAAAGCTGAGTACAGAGGGATGATCCCTTGCATGCTCCTGCTGGCAACGTTGTTGTTGATACAAGCCAAGATGCCATTGGTCTTGTTGGCCACCAGGACACACTGCTGGCTCACATTTAGCTGAGTGTTGACCAACACCCCCAGGTTCATTTCTTCCACACAGTCTTCCAGCCACTCTATCCCAAGCCTGTAGTATTGCCTGGGGTTGTTATTTCCAAAGTGAGGACTCAGCACTTGGTCTTGTTGAACTTAATTCTGCAGGCTTCAACCTAACAATGCAACCTGTCCAGATTCCTCTGAAGGACCCTTCCTAATCCCAGGCAGATCAACAATTATCCCATCTTGGTGTTATCTGCAAACTTACTGAGGGTGCATTCAGTTCCCTCATCCAGGCTATCAATAAACAGGACAGGCCCCAGTACTGACCCCCGGGCAACACCACTCATGGCCAATCATCAGCTGGCTTTAACTACATTCACCACCATTCTCTGGGCCTGGCCCTCCAGCCAGTTCTTTATCCAGCAAAGAGTATACCTGTCCAAGCCACAGGCTGCCACCTTCTCCAAGAGAATACTGTGGAAGAAATTGTCAAAGGCTTTGCTAAGGTCTAGGTAAACTATGTCAATAGCCTTTCCCTCATCCGCGAGGCAGGTCCCTCAATCATAGAAGGAGATCATGTGGGTCAAGCAGGACTTGCCTTTTGTGACTCCATGCAGGCTGGGCCTGATCCCCTAGTTGTCCTGCACATACTGTGTAATCTCAAACAAAAATGATCTGTTCCATAACCTTTCCTGGCACTGAGGTGAGGCTGATAAGCATGTAGTTCCCTAGATCCTCCTTACAACCTGTTTAAAATAAGGAATTTACATTAGCAAGCCTCCAAACCTCTGGGACCTCTCTGATTGATCAGGAACACCGACAGATGCTGGAAAGCAGCTTGTCAATCACCTCTGTCAGCTCCATCCACACCCTTGAGTGGATCCCATCTGCCCTCCCCT
>JAOWBP010000001.1:60989588-61000678 GCA_028571105.1 Tragopan temminckii | reverse complement strand
GAAAGGATCTCTTTCCTTCAGAGCCGACAAGAGTTGCTGCCACGGGGTGAAAGACTGCATTCCTTTTTCAATTGCTTGTCATGGGGTTATCCTAGATATAATTCCTTGACAGGGTGGCACAGGCCTCAGGAAAAAGGAAAAGAGAAGAAAAAAAGAAGGGGTACTAGCAGTTTGCCACACGACCGAGTGGCATTGGGCCATGTGTGCTCTGGGAGAGGGGAAAGGGCAGAGAGCTAGCAGATAGTTTTAACAAAGAGAAAACAC
The DNA here is from genome assembly GCA_028571105.1 of Tragopan temminckii. Lineage (NCBI taxonomy): Eukaryota > Metazoa > Chordata > Aves > Galliformes > Phasianidae > Tragopan > Tragopan temminckii. The sequence goes on along the minus strand of JAOWBP010000001.1, from coordinate 61,000,414 downwards.
AGTGGTGACAATCTGAGGAGGAATGGTAATTTACTAAATTAACCAAATCAAACAAAACGAGAGAGACAAGAGTATCCAAAATGCAAGTCATACCACAATAGTGCGAGGGAAGCACACGCTTTTCTCCACAGCAGATGAGACGGCCGAGACGGGGCCAAAGGGACAAGACTGTGATTTTCCGGAGATGTCTCCCCTCCCATCAGAATACTCACAATGCCCATAAGGGGCAGTAAATGGAACCAGAACATTAACTCTTTAACTCCCACTGGTCCACATGATGTTCTGATCTGGAATACCAACAACAAAAAATCACCAAACCACAACATTGCTTTATCAATGTCACTTTCCCTAGAAATAGATCACAGTTCCTTGGCTTTGTTGCCTAAGTCCAGGATGCTGGGTCCACTGTCCCAGAACCTAAGTAGTCAGGTGACAATATGCTTGCCTGGACAACAGCTGTAATCTTTTCGCAAATTCTGCATCTCACTCAACGTTAAGAGTCAGACAGTCTGTATCTTCCTTTTCCCTCTGCTTTTGTGATGGTCATGCTCCACCTTCATCTTCTTCTCTGAACTTGTAAGCTTTTCTTTGCTAGACATTCTGACTTTTGTAGACATTTCTTCATCTTATGCCAACTGATAGTGGCACTGATTGGATCTCTGATTTGTCTGTGGGGTTTAGAGTGACTATAGAACTGATTGCAAGGGTCATGGCACCAGCAGGGTGGCAGAAGGCTTAGAGCAACCTCAGGTTCTCACAGGAAGGTCAAAGCAACTGCAGGACCTGTCACAAGGGTTCGCGTAGCCAAAGGGTCCACCATGAGGGTTGGAGAAGACAGGTTTTGGAGAAATTGTAGGGTCATCACAAGAATCAGTGCAACTGCAGGGTTATCATGAGTGGGAGTAGCCACAGTGCCTGTTGCAAGAGCTGGAGCAATGACAGGGCTTGTTGCAGGAAGCAGAGTAACCACAGGGCTTGTCATAAAGCTTGGAGCAGCAACAGGACCCATAGTAGTATTTGTCAGGACTGCAGAGCTCATTTGAGGAGTTAGAGTAACCACAGTGCTTCTTACAGAGGTTGGAGCAACAACCGGACTGTACCTCTGGGCACGGTGCTTCTCCCTCAGCAGAATTTCTTCTATTTTTCTCATTGCAATGCTTGGAATAGGCACAGCAGAGCACCCACAGCTGGAGCAACTGCAGGGCTCATTGTAAGGGCCGGAGTGACAGCAGGACCTGTTGCAATGCCCAGAACAACCACTGGACATGTTGCATGAATTGGAGCTGCCACAGGATCTATAACAGGAGGATCCAGTGCATCATGTCCAGAGGTATTCTTTTCCTCTTGAGATGCTTAAATGTCAATCGAATCTCGTAGAACCCTTCCCTTTCAAGACCATAGCTCCTAGGATACCTCCAAGTAGGTCCAGGGTTTCAATCCTACTTATTGCATTGCTTCTTCCACACAAGATCCACAACTCCAGTCTCATGGTTGCTGTATCCCGGTCTGTCCCCAAGATTCACATCCCCAGACAGTCCTTCCTTATTAGGAAGAACAAAGCTCAGTAGCATACCTCTCCTTATCAGCTCTTCCACTACCTGCATCAGAAACTTGTCATCAGTGCATTGCAGGAGGCTCCTGGACTGTGTGCATGCCTGGCAGCACTGTTTTTCCAACAAACTTCAGGGTTATTGAAGTCTCCCATGAGAACCAACAACTGAGATTGTGAGTCTACTTCCAGCTGCTTGTACAAGGCCTCATCAAATTCCTCCTCCTGATCAGGTGGCCTGTAATAAACACCCACAGTGAGATTACCCACATTTATCTACTCCTTAATTCTCACCCACAAGCTCTCCACTTGTTAAGCATTCATCCTTAGAGCTCATTACACTCCAGTTGTAAAGAGCAACTCCACTGTCTTGCTGGTTTATTTTTCTTAAAAAGAACATAACTATCTATGGCAATGTGCCCCATCACCCAAACAGTTCCACTATGTCTCCGTGACTGCAATGAGATTGTGATCCTGCATCCACATACAGATCTCTGGTTCTTCCTGTTTATTCCCCATGATGTGTGTGTTGGCATGCAGACACTTTAAGAAGAAAAGGAAGCAGAGGGTGTGGTTGTCTCTAGAGTGGTGCAAGAGAATTCTCTACTTCTATACTCAATCTTTAGACAGCTGCTCCTTTGGCTCCTATCATGAGACGCAGCTAAAGAACATTTGTCACTGTTATAGTTGGCCTGGCTCCTTCCCCACTTGATTTCAATGGCATGAGTGTTGTCACTTTAACCCCTCCCAAGTCCTTCAGTCTAAAGCCAACCTCATTAGGTTAGCCAGTCTGCTGCCAAAGGTCACCTGACCTCTTCTAAACAGGCGGATTCCACACTTCCCTAACAGATTGTAATCTTTGTAGAAATTCCCACTCTTGTAAAAACCAAAACCCTGACTGTGGCACCAGCCACACAGCCAGAAGGTGATATGCAATGTGTATTTTTTTCTAGTTTCTCTGATAACTGGGAGAATTGAGGAGGAGATAACTTGGGCTCCAATGCTTTTTGTTTGTGTCCCTAGGGCTTTGTAACCTTCTTTGATTCTGCCCATGCTCCACCTTCCTGCATTGTCTGTGCCCACATAAAAGAGAAACATTGGAACATAATCCACACTTTCGACAAGCTTTCGCACTCTCTTAGCAGCATCCCAGACCTTGGCTCCAAGAAAGCAGCAAATCTCACAATTCTGTGTCAGAGAGGAGCCTCAGTGCCTTTTATCAGGTAGTCACCTTCTATAAACATACAGTATTTCTTTTCACAATATCCATTTCAGGCTGCCCTGTGTGATTTCTTCCTACAGAACTTAGTCCTGGGTGACATTCATCTCTATATCTGAGAAAGCTTCATACTTATTTTTGGTAGTGAAGCTGGAAGATGAGCTCTACTTCTATGTATCATCAGGGATAGGCCTCCCTCTCAATATTGTCCCCTATTGGAACATAATTATTAATCACTCTCTCATCACCTCTATTAGTACTTTTTAACTACTTCTTGCAGGTTTGCCACTTCTCTTTAAAGAACATCCACATGCATTCATGTATCCTGCCTTATCACTAGGAGGAGATTCAAGACACTCAGTACAATCAACCACTTGAACTAAAGTCTCCTTTCTTACCATGCCTGTCTGGGTGAATGCATCAGATGTCCCTAGGGATTTCCCTGAAAGGGCACTGGTCTTAGCCCTCAGGTGAGTGCCCATCACCACACTGACAGAGGCTGAGAGTTCTTCACCTAGTTCCAAACCTGGAAGTTGGTTGACTGTGTTGGAGTACTACTTACTTGCATTGCTCAAGGCCACTAGTGCTTCCTAGGGACTAGGGATCTTTGTTTACCCAGGGTCTTATGTCACTGCTCCTGGCCCCACCCATGCCTCATCAGCCAGTTTCACCAGCTTCTCTCATGTGGGCTAATGGTACCCAGCAGCTTCTCATAGCTCTCTCTTCACTGTCAGGATTTCCATTCCCTACCGAAGCGATTCCCTGCTTCACTGCAGAAGAAGCCTATTATGGAGTTGACTGCCTTGGAGACTGATGTTAAAGGACTATCGATTGTAATGTCTCTGGTAGGAAGTGATACCCTAGCTGATTCTAAAAACCTGTTCGCTATGCTAAAGAAAATCTAGTATTTGAATAAAATGCAATGAGTTGCATTTTCTTTACAGTTTGAGAACACGCTTGAATAGGAGCTCCTTAACTACTTTGTTGCTACATTCTTTGATGCAGTTTCCATCTTCACTTGCTCTTTATGTCTTTTTTCACAGCTGACAATCTTCCTGGTAAAACAACATTTGGGAATTATTACTGAAATGGTTGTCAAAATAGCATCAAAATGCAGTAAGCTGAACCTCTTGAAGTACCCATACACCTGTTTTTTTTTTTCTTTCAGCAGCAGGGAAAGGCTGCTAGATATTACCCCTAAATAATATTCTATCATAGTTCAAGCATAGTCAAGGTTTTACAGCTAGTGCTTCTCTTTACCAATAGTTCACTTTCATAGGGTCTGCTTAAAAATAATACCCCTATTTTTTTTCAGTGGAAACTACAACAGAAGGAAAGAGCGCAATAGTGCTATTTGATAGAGCAAATTCTCAGCTAAAAAACACTACTTTTCAAACATACTCATTACCATTAGTTATGCATTTTTACCAGCAATTAACAAGAGCCTGCATGCCACTCTCATAAAAATCTGCATGGCTGTCTGCAGCATAGCTTGTCTTTCACATCACTGTTGACACTGCTGAAACGCACCACCCGCCACCTCACTGTGCTAACATCCACTGTTCGGTCTCATAAATGTTCAGAAAGCTTTGATAAATGTCAGTAAATTCTGTTTTTTCTTCATGGAGGAATTCAGTTACATACCTTTGGTTCATACATACTTCCATGTCAGAGGCCATTTTGTCAGACTGCCCCTCTGCTATCATCACTCACACAAAAACAAAATGTAACAAAATATTTTCAGGAAGGTTCAACCTCCACTGCCATGCCACCGACATCCACCTTTGATGTTGTGGGACAACATAATAAAATAGGAGGCATTACTTTTGGAGCAACTCTTATAACTCGGTGAGGAAAAAAATCTGTTTTGTGTAGACAGTTTTTAGCAAGAATTGATAGCTTCTAGTTTGGAATGACTGACTTATGGTTTGTGGATATAATAATGCATTTCCCTGATTTCAGAAACGCTAATTTTAATTACTTCCGCTAACTGCCTACTTTGGTAGGAAAGGGAGGTGGTGTCCCACTCCATTCCCTTATTTGTTTCATCCATTGAGAAGACACTGACTATGGCACTATGGCACACTTCATTGACACAAATCAGGTGCATCAAAATAATTTATTGTGTTCTATACAAGTTGTTGCACATATGATCAATAATTACATGTTTTCCAAGCAAGCATTGTATTAGCCTATGATTAATCAGTATTCTGTAGAAGATGCAGGTAAATTAGGATAAGTAAGGGTAAACTAGGTTAGATAAAGTTATACAAATTCTGGGAAAGGTAAATGAGGATAGGAAAGGTTATACGACCTGTCTCGTCAGCACATCCACTGCAGAATGGGGTCCAAGGAGTCGGGGCTTGCAAGCTGGAGGGTCTCAGGCTGACTGAGGGAAATTCCAATAGCTGTCCTACAGCATCCTGGCTTTATACCCATTTTACATGTTCTTTGCCATGATAAGTAACAGGGGGATGATCTGTTACAAGGTATGCAGACTAAGATATAAGCAGGGGTATGAAAAAATCATGACTTTGCAGAAAAGCAGAGGAACTTCTGTGAGAAGGGACAGACAACTTGGAGAGAGTACAGAGGAGTTGTTAGGATGTACAGGGAGAAAATTAGCTGGCAACAGCTCAGCTTGAACTCAGCTTGACCATTGGGGTAACAGAGAAAAAAACATTTTTACAAATATGTTAACAGTAAGAGGAGGGCTAAGGAGAATCTCCATCCTTTGCTTGATGTGGTGGGGAATGTGACCACTGCGGATGAAGTGGTCACATTCTTTCCTCTGTCTTCAAAAGTCAGATCAGTTATCCCCAGGGTGCTCTACACCCTGACCTGGAAGTCTTAGATGGGGAACAGAATAAACCCCCTACAATTCAGGTGAAAACAGTTGGAGACTTCCTATTACATCTGGATTGCCAGAAGTCCATGGAGCTGGATGAAATCAACCCAAGGGTGTTGAGAGAGCTGGCTATGGGGATAATCAAGCCGCTTTTGATCATCTACCAGCATTCCTGGTCAACTGGAGAGGTCCCAAAGGATTGGAGGCTTGCCAACATGACTCCCATCTACAAAAACGGTCATAAGGAGGATCAGGGGAACTGCAAGTCTGCCAGCCTGACTGTGGTACCAGGAAAGGTTATGGAAGAGATTGTCATATCGTATCTGTAGGATGATGAGGGGATCAGCCCCAGACAGCATGGGTTCTTGAAAGGCAGGTCCTGCTTGACCTATCTGATCTTCTTCCATGATTGAGGGAAAGGCTATTGACATAGTCTAACTAGACTTCAGCAAAGCCTTTGACACTGTCTTTCACAGTATACTCCTGGAGAAGCTGGCTTGGACAGATACACTCTTTGTTCGGTAAAGATCTGGCTGGAGAGCTGAGCTCAGAAGGTGGAAGTGAACGGAGTTAAATCCAGCTGGGATGTCTGGTCATGAGTTGTGTTCCCCAGGAATCATTATGGGGGCCTGTCCTGTACAGTGTCTTTACTGATGACTTGAATGAGGGATTGAGTGCACCCTCAGTAAGTTTGCAGATGACACCAATGTGGGAATAAGTATTGATCTGCCAGGTTGGGCCAGGTGTGTCATGCTAACGGAGAGAAAAGAAGAAGAAGAAAAACCTGAGAAGTGGCTCTCACTAAACTAAGGACTTTGCAAAGAAAATAAACCTTTGGTAGAGGAATGCCCTCAGGGGGAAAAAAAAAAACTCTTAGGAAAGAACCCCCTGGGGCCCATTTGCTTTGAAACTTCCTAGCTTTCTCCCATCTCTTGCGGTGATTGGACGAGTTTCTGAGATCAGTGGACATACTACAAACCACGCTGGACCCACAGTGGTGACTCTCTCTCTTGCTTTCTACAAAGACTGAAGACTGGTTGCTTTTATTTCCTATCTTTTTTCTATCACTCATCTTCCCTTCCCCATATCCCTAAGCAGCTAGGATTTGCAATAAACTGGTTGGGCTAACATTTGACCCATTGTGTCTTAATCTCACCATCGCATATACATACAGTAAAAGAACCTCCTTTCCCTCCTATAAATTGGAGTGAGACAGACACCAGTATGAAATAATGGAAAATCTACACTAAGAGACTTTTAACATTTCATAAAATAAAGCATAGCTAGAAAATGAAACCGTCAAATTCTGTAAGTACACAAAGGAACAAAAAAACTGAGGGGATTTATCTAGATTCGACATGATATCAATATGCATATTGAAAATAAATGCTTCTTCCATCAAGCTGCCAGAAAAGGGTTTGACAACATTTTTGGCCAGTTCTGATCATAGCCATGTGTTAAAATCAGAAGGATTAATGCAGTGAAAAGGGAATATAGGAGCGGAACAGCAAAGGAACTAGAGCAGATAGCATGGTATTTCAAAGAAAAAGTAAAGGTTCTCACTCATCTCCGAAGATCTAGGCTCATAGGGAGGACTCTAAAAGGGAAAGATCTCCTAACAGAAATCCCTCCACAGTGGCTGTCAGCCCTTAAATGAGGTCTAAGAGAGATGAAGCCAGGCGCCACCCCTTCTGGTCACACAGGTGAATTGCCTTCCCCTGTGCTCCCATGGCTGACCCAGTCCTTTCCCCAGGCACTCAATCAGTGGTTCAGGCCATGACTCAGCAATTCCCATACACTCCACTTCTTCACAGCATGAACTAATGATTGAGCTGGTTGAAGGATGAGCTTTCCTAACATAAAGACAAATGCACCACGACACTTGAACAATTGCCTTGTTGTAATGCAGGTTGACAGAGTGTGTGATTGATGGTCAATTCACAGTGGAAGGTTGTGTTCTTTCATGGGCCAGTGCTCAGTGGTGTTACTGGAGGCATGCATGTTTGGTACAGATCCATCTTATGCTCCATCAGTCCAACACACAGGCCATCACTGGGTGTCATGCTTGATCTCACAGTGATAATGCAACACTTGGATGACATTTCGCTCCTTCTGGTGATCCTTGAGACTCAAAAGCTCCCGGAGAAAAGCACAAAAGTTTAAGAGGTACCAGGAGGAAAAGGTCTGCCCTCCAGGGCAAGATACAGGCTGCATTTCTATCCTGGGTCAACACTTTGGCTTGTACTGGGGCATGCCCCCGCTGTCTGTACCACACCCTTTGGCTAGATACCTGCTGCTGCACAACTATATCAGGCACCAAAGGGGGTGTCCTGAACTGCCACAGGGACATGATGGGGGTCCCTTTAGCAGTGACAATCGGAGCATTGACCACAATATCAGTAGGCCATGTACTGATTACTGGAGGGACTACTGAGCCTCCCACCTCTAATAATCTCCTCCAAGGTGCAAGTAGGCCACACCAATTCAGTCCTACCTGCACCTTCCAAGGCCATTTTATTCTATGGGAACCTGGTTCTAAATTCTCAGGGGCAGGGAGCAGAAGATTATTTTCATTACCAATCTCGGGTTTTACCCAATTATCAGTGCCCATAATTTGAATACTAAGCAGGGAGGCCCATGTGGTCTGCAGCATCTTCATGGCACTGGGTCTGCCATCTGTAGGTCTTTCGCTCAGGTCCCGCAGGTTTTCATAGTCTCTTCATCCACCCCTGCAGGGACTGAGAATCTGTCTTCAGGGCAGCCTTGAGAATACAATTATAGCGTTCAGTAAGCCCTGCCCCCAACGGATTATATGGCAGGTGGAATCACCATTCAATGTTATTTTCTTCTGCCCAGTGTTGTATCATCGTGCCAGTAAAATCAGTCCCTTGGTTGCTCTCCATGACTTGAGGTGCCTCATAGGCAGCCATCAGCTTAGTAAGTGTCTTGATGTTATATGTCTAGTTTCCTTTTGGTACTGGATAGGCCTGCATTAGTCCACTTGCGGTAAAGACGCAGGTCAGGGCATATCTTGCCTCCTCAGATCAAGGGAGGGGCCCAGTGTAATCAACCTGCCATCACTGGAGAGGATTGTGACCTCTAGCAAGATGGGCTGTTGTTTTGGGCAACAATCTCGGTCTCATACTGGAGCAAGCGTCACAGTCTCAGCATGTGTGGCAATGTCAGATAGTTGTATGGGCAGCCCCCATGCTTTAGCAGCTGCCCACATTGTCTTTTGTCCAGCGTGCCATAGCTTCTGATGTAACCAGCGGGTGATGTTCTCAGATGGTGAATTCCCAATCCATCATACTCAGGCCAGTGTGTCAGCTTCGTCATTTCCTGCTGACTGTAGGGGTTGGTAACCAAAAGACATAGACGTGTATGGTCCTGTGTTTAACCACATTCCATATGTCTAACCACATATGTCTAACCACATATCTTTGCCCCAGATCTGTCAGGCATGGATAGTCCATTCCTGGGTGGCCCACTGTGTAATCCAAGGAGTGATCCCCTAGTACACAGCCCAGCTGTCTGGGCAGATATTCAGAATACCATCACTGGGTTCCTTGCACCTTCTGAGGATTTATAGCCCATCCTCTTTCTTGCAGATTGGTAGTCAATGAATCTGCCACCTGTCCTACTGTCTCCAGTGAGTCGGATGTCAACAGATCATCAGTATAATGATACAAGTTAACATTATTAGGTTTCTCCCAATTTGCCAGGTCACGTGCTGCTTGGTTATGGCAATATGTTGGCAAATGCATGTACCCTTGCAGCAGGACCTGAAAGATCCACTGCCTGCCTCCCCATGTAAATGCAACCTGGTCTTGCAATTCTTCAGCAATTGGAATACTGAAGAACACATCTGCCAAATTAGGACACAGTGGTAGGTTTTTATTTCCGTACTCAATGTGTCCATTGAGGAGGCAATATTGGGTATGGCTGCATGAGCAGGCGGTGTAACCTTTTTTAATTCTCTATAATCCACTGTCACTGTCCATGTGCCATCTCACTTTCGCACTGGCCACATGAGAGAATTATATGGGCTATGTGCAGGTCTTACAATGTTTACTTTTTCTAATTCTTTCACAGTCTTTGATATTTCATCTTGTCCACCCAGGAGAGTATACTGCCTTATATTAGTAATCAGTTGTGGTTCTGACAGGCGAATAGGCTCATGCTTCATGTGGCATCTCAATATTGCCTGTACCGCCCAGACACTAATACACCTCCATCGAAGTCTGAATCTCCCACAGTCATCTGGAGAGCCAGACCCCATAAAATATCTATGCCCAAGATGTACTCCAGGACTGGGGCATTAGGCACTTGATACTCCTGGGGTGGGAGATATCCAATCCCCAGTTTCAACCACATTTGGGTGACATAAATGGTCTGTCCCCGAAAACCGCCAATCATCATTCTATCTCCATTAAATTTAGTCAGATTCCCAGAAATTATTGGTGTTTCTGCACCTGTATCAGCCAACATGATAACCCTTTGACCAAAAAATTGAGACCAAAAAATTGTTAACTCAACATAGAGCCCCTGGTCCTGTCTGGAGGCCCTAGGGGAACTAACATCCCCTGTCACACCATAAAATGTCCTATGGCTAGGTCTTTTACCTCCCATGGCTCAGGCATCGTGGCCCAAGCAGGCTTCTTTCTTCTACTAGGAACTAGAAAATCTTCCAAGTTGCTTGTTATTGTTGGTAGTTTGTCAATTTTTTTGGGATGACTTTGAAATTTTTGATTGTTCTTCAACTGCTTTTATAGCTGAAGGAAGACATGATTGGGCAAATTGAACCCCAGCCAGGATTAAGACATTAAACATTTGTTTTCAGGATTCCCATGTGGGTCCCGATTGAGGAGTTTGTGGGATGGGGCTCCTAGTTTTAGTTACTGGAAGAACTTCTGCCTCTTCCAACATTCAGATATTGCACCTGGTCTGAAGGCACTCTGTTTCCCCTAGGTTGGCTACCAGCTGGGCAGCCTGTTGGACCACAGCCTCTGAGGCTACTAGGTGTTTTAGTATGGAAACTAGAGTTCCAAACAGGTGGGAAGGGGCCTCTTGCAGGATCAGATCTCTCATGCCTGCAAAGAATTTTTCCAAGTCTGAGCTTTCAAATGTGTTTTCATATATCACAGAATCACAGAATCACAGAATTGTAGGGGTTGGAAGGGACCTCAGAGATCATCGAGTCCAACCCCCCT
>JAOWBP010000001.1:60940545-60968533 GCA_028571105.1 Tragopan temminckii | reverse complement strand
ACAAGAGCAACTGTAGAGTCTTGCACCTAGGGAGGAATAACCTTAAGTATCAGTACAGGTTGGGGGATGACCTGCTGAAGAGGAGCTCTTGGGAGAAGGACCTGGGAGTCATGGTGGACGACACGTCAGCCATGAGCCAGCAGTGTACCCTGAAGGCCAATGGGATCCTGGGCTGCATTAGAAGGAGTGTGGCCAGCAGGTCAAGGGAGGTGATTCTCCTCTTCTACTCTACCCTGGTCAGGCCTCACCTGGGGTACTGTATCCAGTTCTGGGCTCCTTAGTACAAAAAAAGTATGGATCTTCTGGAAAGAGGAGAGCCACAAAGATTATAAAGTTCCCAGAGCATCTTCCCTATGAGAAAAGGCTGGGTGTCCTGGTCTGTTCAGCCTTGAGAAATGAAGATAAGAGGGGATCTTATTAATGTTTACAAATGTTTTAAGTGTGGGAGACAAAGGGACATGGCCAACCATGTGGCCTGTGGGGCAGGACAAGTGGAAATGGTCATAAACTGGAGGATAGGAAGTTCCGCAGCAATATGCGAAAGAACTTCACAGTGAGGGTGACAGAGCACTGGAATGGGTTGCCCAGAGAGGTTATGGAGTCTCCTTCTCTGAAGGTATTCAAGACTTGTCTGGCTGCCTACCTTTGCAACCTGGTCTAGGGAGTCTGCTTTGACAGGGGGGCTGGACTCCATGATCTCTAGAGGTCCCTTCCATACCCCACAGTTCTGTGATTCCGTGATTCCCCTCTACTCTGCCTTGGTGAGGCCGCATTTAGAACACTGTGTCCAGTTTTGGGCTTCCCAGTCCAGAAAAGACAGAGATCTCCTAAAAGGAGTCCAGCGGAGGCCACAAAGATGATAAAGGGTCTGGAGCATTTCTTATATGAGGAAAGGCTCAGTAACCTTGATCTGCTCAACCTGGGGAAAAGAAGGCTGAGGGGAGATCTGATTGATGTTTATAAATATCTAAAGGGAGGTGGGAGGCAAATGGATGAGGCCAGACTTCTCTTGGTGGTGCACAGTGATAGGGTAAGGAGTAATGGCCCAAAACCTAAATGTAGGAAGTTCCATACAAACATGCGGAAGAACTTCTTCATGTTAAGGGTTGTGGAGTACTGGAACAGGTTGCTCAGAGAGGTTGTTAAGTCTTCTTCTACAGAGATATTCAAGACCTGTCTGAATGCCTACCTGTGAAACCTACTGTATTCCTCTAGCAGGAAGGATGGGTTCAACTATCTCTTGAGATTCTTTTCAATCTGTTGCAATTCTGTGATTCTGTGATTCTGTGATTCACAGCATCTCTGGGCAGCCCGTTGTGCTTCAGTGCTCTGTGAGTAAAAAATGTCCTCCTGATATCTTCTCTAAGAATTTCCTCTTTTAATTAAAAAGCATTCCCCTTTATGCTATCACTATCAAACTGTGTAAAGTTGGTTTCTCTTGTGTTTATAAGCTCCCCTTAAGTACTGGAAGGCTGCAATGAGGTCTCCTCAGAGCCTTTTCCAGAGGGAATAAGCCCAGTTGCCTCTGCCTTTCTTTATAGGAGATGCCGCAGCCCTTTGATCACTTTGTGGCCTTCTTCCAGACATACTCCATTCTTCTAAATCTTTCTTGTGCTGGGGCACCCAGGCCTGGATGCAGTACTCCAGCTGGGACCTCATGAGGGCAGAGAATAGATGAGCAGTCCCTCTCCCTGCTGGCATTCCTCTTTTGATGCAACCCATGATACTGTTAGTTTTCTGGGCTTCAAGGGCACACTGCTGGCTCTCATCCAGCTTTTTATCCGCCAGGGTCCCCAAGTCCTTCTCTGTAGAGCTGCTCTCAAGGAGTTTTTCTCCCAGTCTGTGCTTGTATCTGGGATTACTTCAACCTATGTACTACACCTTCCACTTTGCCTTGTTAAATATCATCAGATTCACCTGGGCCCACAATGAGAAACTATGCTTGTTCACCTCCTGGTTGAGGAAAAAGCTGTAGGAGAGGATGGTTAGAACTTGTCTAACCACAAAGTTATTCAGAAGCAACTGTTGGGTTTAAATTTCACACTCACAACCTGATTTCACTTCTGAGGGTAGACAAGCCTTTAAACATTCATGTATAGTACAATATACTTTTCCTTCTGTAACTCACTGGCTTGATGTCAGCTAGCTCTGAAAATACTAACTTAGACTTCTGGGAAATAGAAATGGAGAAATAAATATATCTGAGTTAATTAGATAAAGAGTTTCTTACATGTTAACTCAGGTAACGTAAGATAAAACATGCAATAAGTACACTAGGGACAAAACCCAAATAAAGGAATTTAGTGCTGGAAGATGTGAGAGAGCAACTGAAAAGTAGCACTTGAATTCCACAGTGGGTAACGCACACAGATGAAGCACAGAAAATGTTGGAGGAGTGCTATAAATCTTAAAAGAAAGAAGCAATCCTCCAGGAATGTTTTCATTGCCTTTGGTACAGGCATGTAACAGATAACAAAAATGGGGCTTGTTCAATGCAATCTGTATATTTACATGGCTAGATGAGTGGTGACTCACTCAAAAATACAGACAGTGTAGCATTGAGTCATGCACTCTGTTTTTCTGATGCTGCTTGTTGGAAATATGGAACTGCCGTCCTTTTCATGTGCATTTAAATCTAACCAACAGGTTACTTTCCTGAGCTTCACTTGACTACCAATGAATTTAGTTACAGTAAACACAGACGCACGACCTGTTCCAAAACAACTCTGCTCCCTTTTACACAAATCTTCAACATGTATTTCCACAGAGGAAAATTTCAAACACAAACCTAAAAGTCAGACTGGGCAAGACCTATGTGTATATGTGTGTGTGTGTGTGTGTGTATGTATGAAGAAGCAAAGAAGAGAGACGAAGAGAAAGATGAGAGAAGAGTATATGATCTTGTTCTGAGCTTTCCAGATTATTGTTGTCCTATAAGGACAGGGGCTTTAAGAGCGCTGTACTGAGTTTGCTCATGCAGTGAGATGCTTGTACCACACAACCACTGAATTGGATGGATTGTGCTTTTTTATTCCCAGCACTGGAAGACAGATGCAGAATCACCCAGATGTTCCCACCTTTGCAGAAAGATTCTGCTGGCTGTGCCATGATTACAAAGGAGTTCAGGTGGATGCAAACACTGCATGTTCCTCACATTGAACACAGACGATTTACTCATGCTTTGAACACTTTCATATAACCATCTAGCACTAATAGTGCCTGTCAATCCCTTTCTCTTCTCCCAGCCAGCTGGCAGATTGAATTACCATTTGCTTTTTATTAGCTCAGTGGTTAAACAGGGAGGAAGTGTGCAGAGGAATGCTAGGGCTTTAGCCTAACCTGTACTGGTGGCAGTTTGTTTCCTGTGACTTCAACACTGTTGTTTTTTTTGTTTGGTTGCTTCTTGTTGTTTGTTTGTTGTTGTTGTTCAAGAACTGATCCCTGGAGAAAACTGGAAAGAGATCTATGAGCTTTCATGTGACTAATACTACGTAATGTAAGGAAGGGTGGTGGATGGCCCACTTTATCACTGCTGGGAGAAGCACTCAATAACAGCAGTTTGTGCAGGCAGGACAAAGTGCTGTAACTTGCTTGCAGGTTCACAACCAAGGGAAGTACTCTTCATGTCTGCCAGTATGGTGGTAAACAATTGTCTGAGAGCTAAAACTAGTGTCCCTACCGAGAAATTTCCAGACATGTCTAAAGGATCCACTGAGACAGAGCTGGTAAGAAACGAGTCTTCAGACAGCGGGTAGCACTGAGTGCCTTGAACCTTCTCCTGGAGATAAGGTAAGTACTAACACATGATACACTCACATGGATGATCTTTTACAACAAGGAGCTGGCTTTGTAGTGTTAGAGGTGCCAACGGAGAGAGAGATAGGTTGTTTAATAGTCATATTCCGGAAGTGAACAACACTAAAAGGAAGACACCTTGATTCCTGGTGATCCACAAAAGCAAGTCTGCAGTTGAGTTCACACTCTCTAGCTTCAGTCTCAAAGCCAGATATGCTTATACAACTATAGGCAGCCATGGCCAAGATCTGCAAGAAAAAAACGTACCAGCAGCCTGCATATAGTAGGTGACTCCCTCTTACTGATGTTCCTTTCTGTTGGACTGAGAGGGTATCTTGAGAGGTATGCTGCCTCCTGGAATCTGAGATCCAGGACATTGCTGAAAGCGTGCCACAGCTTGACAAGAGCATGGACTACTATCTCCTGTTGCCCTTCCACGTGTACATGAATGACACTGGAAGCCAGAAAATAGGCAGAATCGAAGAAAACTATAGAGCCTTGGGAGCACAAGTGAAAAACACTGATGCCCAAGTTACCTTCTCAGTTTTGCCAGTTGGAGGAAAGAGGGAAACCAGAAATAGTTATATAGTTCATATCAGTTCCTGGGTACATGGCTGGTGTTGGTATGAGGGTTTTGGATTTTATCACAGTGGGACTTCCTATGAAGATATATGTTAGGGAGGAATGAGTCCATATGTCTACGAGAGACAGGGCAATGTTCAGCAGCAGGCTGACTAACCTAGTGAGGCAGGCTTTGAACTAAAGTACTAAAGAAGTGGGGTTAAAAATGGCAATGCTGATGCTATGCTTATGACTGGGGAATAAGCCAGGCCAACCAGAACAGTAACAAGTGTTTCTTAGCTGCCTCCCATTACATGACCCAGAATGAATGCCAGCCACCTCAAGGGTGTGTATAACTATGGGGGATCCTTTCGAATTCCTAGGGATGTATTATGAACGAGTGGAGAGCTCGCGGGTGAAAACTAAGGGGCAGGCAAATGTGAGTGACACCACTGTGAATGTTTACTACAGGTTGCCTGGTCAGGAAGAGGAGGTTGATGAGACCTACAGACAGTTGAAAGCAGTCTCACGATCATAGACAGTGTTTCTCCTGGGTGACTTCAACAATTCTAGCATTTGCTGGAAAAGCAACATTGCAGGGTATACACAATCAAGCCAATCAAGAGTCAATCAAGAGAAGTCAGCTGCTGGACCTTGTACTTACAAAAAAAGGAAGGGCTGGTTGAGGGTGTCGGGGTTGGGGACAGCCTTGACTACAGCAACCATGAGACAGATTTTTTCATGGAAAAAATAGAAGAATTTATGGAATGTGGAAAAAGGGCATGGTAACTTGGGAAGAATATAGGAATGCTGTCAGGGGCTACAGGGAAGAAGTGAGGAAGGCTAAGGCCCACTTGGAATTAAATCTGGCAAGGACAACAAGAAAGACTTCTTTAAGTATGTCTCCATAAAAAGGAAGTCTAGGGAAAATCTGGGTCTGTTGCTTAACGAGGTGGGTGCTCTGATAATAAAGGATGCTGAGAAGGTGGAGATGCTGAATGCCTTCTTTGCTTCAGTCTTTACTGCTAAGATTGCTCCTTGGGTATCCAAGACCCTGGAGATATGAGAGAGAGTTTGGGGAAAGGAAGGCTTCCCCTTGGTTGAGGATGATCTGGTCAGAGATTGTGTAGGCAAAATCAATGCCCACATGTCCACAGGTCCTGATAGCACCCATGAGTGCTGAGGGAGCTGGCAGAAGTAATTGTTGAATTGCTCTTTGTCATCTTTGAAAGTCAGCCTCACTTTTCTCCCTAGGTAGGTGGTGGAACAGCTTATTCTGTATGTTATGTTCAGGAAATTGGAAAAAAAAAGAAAGTTATCAGGAGTAGTCCACATGGATTCACCAAGGGGAAATCATGCTTGACCAATCTTGTAGTATTCTACGATGTCATCACTGGCTGAGTAGATGAGAGGAGTGCAGTGGGTATTGTCTACCTTGACTTTAGCAAGGCTCTTAATGCTGTATCCCGTAACATCCTCATAGTTAAGGAAGTGTGAGATAGATGAGCAGACAGTGAGGTGGATTGAGAACTGGCTGACTGACAGAACTCAGAGTGTTGTGATCAGCAGCCCACAGTGCAGTTGGAGACCTGTAATTAGCAGAACTCCACAGGGGTTAGTCCTGGGTGTGGTCTTGTGCAACATCTTCATTGGTGACATAGATGAAGGGACAGGGAACACCTGCTACAAGTTTGTGAATGACATGAATCTGGGAGGAGTGGCTAACACACCAGAAGCTTGTGCTACCATTCTGTGGTACCTGGACAGTCTAGAGTGTTGGGCGATGAGGAATTTTATGATGTTCAACAAGGGCAATTGCAGAGATAGATGGAATTATTCCTTGGGAGGAATAACTCCGTGTATCCCTACAGGTTAGGGGCTGACCTTCTGGAAAGGAGCTCTGCAGAGATGGACCTAGGTCTCCTGGTGGTCCATAAATATCTCAAGGGTGAGTATCAAGTGGGTGAGGTCAGATGTTTTTTGGTTGTGTCCAGAGGCAGAAGAAGGGACAAAGGGTGCAATCTGGAACACACGAAGTTTCATATGAACTTGAGAAAAATCTTCTTTATTTTGAGGGTGGCAGGGCATTGCAACAAGCTGCCCAAAGAGACTGTGAAGTCTCCTTCTCTGGAGACATTAAAAACCCACCTGGACACTTTCCTGTGATACCTACTCTAGGGAACCTGCTTTAGCAGAAGGGTTGGACTTGATTTACAGAGGTGTCTTCCAATTCCTGTGATACCATGATTCTGTGATTGCGTATATCCACACACCTATCATCACTCACAATTTGCGTTTATCTGTGCCTCTTGCTTGCTTGCCCCTTGCACTTAGCTCCCAGGCTGTTCTTATGCTGCCATCTACACTTGCATTACCACCTACATTCTTAGACAGCCTTCATCAAAGTAAGAGGCAGATAACTGCAGACTGTCTACATCCTCATAAAATTCTTCCCAATCCTCATTGCTCTTCCCTTTCCCACCCCAAATTGTTGTCATTCTCCCAGGTCCCACACCCAACTCTGTACTAGTTACCTGTACTTCATTTACTTTGAGCATGCTATGTGCACAACTCACTTATCAGACAGCTGTTCACTTCTACCACTTTCTCATCTGTATCCTTACAAATACACATGAACTGACAATTTCTTTTCCTGCTCACACATGATCATTTTTCACCCCTTGTTACCTGAGCTGTCATTCTCATTTAATCCCAATTAAGCCCTACAACTCCTAACTCCACTAACCTATCCACACACTTCACACTTCACTTTTTACATTAGTACAGCTATGTGGTCTGTAAAGTCCTGCAGGTAGTTACTCCTTTATATCTTTAGTCATTTTTCTGCAAGAACATTTGTTCCATTCAATCTTTCTGCTTCTTTTAGCTAGTGCCTACTACAGAGTCATAAGTACATTAGTTGCATCTCACTTAATAAAATATCACTCCTTTTTATTTGTATGTGTTCTCCTAACCCCACACTTTTGTTTGTTACTTTCCATTATCTTCCTCAGCTGCTTCACCTGTTACATGTTGCCTGTTCCATCCTGACTGTACATAAGAGACGTCCTGACGTGGTTTTGTGACAGTTGACACGTTCTTTGTTTCTAATAGGCAAATAACTATTGCACCTTTGAACTACTTTCTCAGTTTGTCTTCAAAGCAATACAAAACTAATATTCCTCCCTGTGCTCTCTTGTTCTGTACCTCCATTAGACTACCCTTTGCCCACACATCTTCACAGAAAACCCAGCTCTTAATGTCATCCTTATACCCTCTTCATTCTTCATTCTTCATTCTTTACTCATTCTCATGCTTCATGAGAACTGTCACATCTTCATATTCACAGTTCTCCCTGCCCCCATAATTTTACTTATCATGCATTTCCTCACAGTACCTTCACACAGCTTTTTTCTTCATTCTGCCTCTGCTTCATAACCAGTCACAACATGTCCACAATAATCCAGCAGGCTTATAGCCTCTGAAATTTCTCTCAGCTCTCCATGCTTCTCTCCAAGTATATGAGAGAGGCTCTGAAAGTAATGCCTCCTATTTTATTTTGTTGACCTACTACATCAGTGGTGGATATGAAAGACAAGCCACGTTCCAGACAGCCATGCAGATATTTATGAATGTGGTATGCAGGCTCTTTTTTGTTGCTAGTGAAAATGCATAGTTAATGGAGATGACTGTTGAAAAATAGTGTTTTGTAGCTGAGAATATGCTATATCAAATAGTGTAATTGTGCTCTTTGTTGCAATTTAACGGAAATAAACAGGAAGGTGTTACTTTCAGAGAAACCTATGTACATTTTTCTTCCTCCTTCAGACATCCTTCCTGCACTGTGCTTTCGCCTTTCTCTCTAAACTCCCACTGCAAACCCCCCCACACTCCTCCCACATCCTTGTAGGTCCCTTTCATATTTTCACCCAGTATCCAGTCTGCATCTTTTCCCATCCCTCTCAAGTGATACTTCCCTTTCTGAGCTCCTAAACTTTTGTCCATCCATGAAGATTTTCTCTGTCCAGTTGACTTGCAGTAGTTTCCCTGTTTTGCTGACTACCTTTGCATGGCTTACCTGCTCTTATTACCCCAAAATATAGCACAGTACATTGTGGTTTATTTTCAGAACTTAACACTTTCCCTACAGACTCCTGAGATATTTCTTTCTATGAATTATTTAGTTAATTTTTCTGTGGGAAAAAAAGTAAATAAATAAGAAACACTAAATATATTCGTTACCTCAAAATATACCATCTTCCTACACAAAGCACTCCTGTCCTGACCCTTCTGGTTTATCTTCTCCCCATATTTTGAGTCCTCCATCTGCAGTTGTACATAGTTTTCCTCCCCCTACCATGCTAACAGACTCAGCTTCTGGTACTGACATGTGTATCTAACAGTGTAAGTCTTTATACTATGTGTTGTTGAAACCATGCTTAGCTTTCATTCTCTATTGCTTTTGTCTGTTTTTTCACAAAGCAAGGTAGTTTAGTTATTTTCATTTTTCTGACATCTTAAGTGTTTTTTGTACTACTCTTCTACTTACACATTTGCACAGGCCACATATTTCAGTGCCTGAGAGTGTCTTTCTTTTTTGTCTGGGTATTTTCCTGAGGGCACAGTGTTAAGTCAAACTTTACATACCATTTGCACTTCTCATGCAACAAATCACATGAGCCTAAGAGTTAGGAGTGCTTTTTGAAACACTGCAGTTCATAACAATTGTCTGGACCATACAGCACACTTCTCTGTTTATTTAAAAAGGAAAGAAAAAGCACATACCCACTCCCCTCTAAATAACTGGTTTTGCAATATAGGAATGAGAGAATGTGTGCACAGCAGCCCTTTTCAATCCAAAATATCCATCTCTCTGAATAATGCATATTTATAGTTCAAGAGATAGGACCAGCACAGAGCTTTCTCGTTTATTTTAATAAAGGATTAAGAACTGATCAGAAAACTATCTAAACCATTCAAGGATTTTTTCCCCTCTTAGCTAATAACATTTGGTAACTCCATAAAGACTCGCCAGTAACTAATGCTTTAAGCTGCATTTCAGCTGTTTAGATGAGAAACAGCTTTCTATTTTGCTC
Organism: Tragopan temminckii; assembly: GCA_028571105.1. NCBI lineage: Eukaryota > Metazoa > Chordata > Aves > Galliformes > Phasianidae > Tragopan > Tragopan temminckii. The sequence goes on along the minus strand of JAOWBP010000001.1, from coordinate 60,959,081 downwards.
TCTATATGTCTGTATTTATTTGTTGTGTGCTGCATTCCTAGAGGAGACTTACTGAACACTGAAAATTGTAGCGTAAGAATAGTCACCCTGCCATCCTACACACAAAGTGAGTGTATCTTTTTCACCTAGCCACAGATGTACAGGGTATCCTTTGATCTCCAGTTCCTTCCAGAGAATTTAGTGTTGGGTTTGAGGGGAAGGGAGATTGATTCAAAGGTCATGAGTAGGGTTTTCAATGTCTGACTCACACAAAAAATAACAAAGCTCCAGTGAAATTAAGTATCTGAGACAGGAGAGGTCTAGGAATTAGGAATTTTGACTTTGCGTGTCACGGGCTCTAAGTTTCCCTTAGGGCAAGTCTGCTGTGTATGCTGGGCTGGTTCCTGCAACCTCTACTCAAGATTTCCAGCTCCTTTTGTTACATCTGAAGTTTCTGGTTTCCATCTTAAAAATAAAACCAAGAGTCTCCTTTGTTTCTGCCTCATAAATTAGATTCCTTTAGCACCTCATATTTTTCCTCCACTGTTTACTTACCAGGGACCTGAACAACAGTGTGCGGAGCAGGAGGAGAGAGGAATCTCAGGACTAAAGCAAGCGGTAGGGCAATTAGAGGTGGGGGAAGGAGGAGGCACAATGGGAAACGCATCAACATTTGGGACAGATCTACTTCTTGCAAGACACCCCTCCCAAACTACCATTGTAATTCTTTAAAGAATCCCTCTCCCCCCTCTTCTCCCCGCCCTCTTAGGACCCTATTAGAAAACGTCAAATTTCCCTTACCGTGGTAGGAGTAACCATGGCATCCGTGTAAATGTTTCCAGAAAAGTCGACATGAAGAGAAAGGTAAATGTAAATATGTTCATTCAAAGTCCCAAAGTTGGTCTGCTTGAGTTGTGCAGAGTTGCTCTATGGGAGAGGAGCCTTTAACTCTGAGTCCCGTGAACATAATCTCCTCGATTATAACAAACCAGCTCAGCCAGATGGCTCTGCTCTGTAGATTAACCCTTTTATTGCCATGCTCTGCTTTCACTACCTACTGTTTATAAAAATTTTGCCTGGCTGGGGAATTTCAGAGAGCAACACATTTTTTTTGAAAATAACATAATTGTCATAGAAGTCTTTTTTTCTTTTTTTTTTCTTTTTTCCTTTTATATGCTTTACAATACCCATAATGTGTCTATTTTTTAATTTATTATTATTTTTTTTTCTTAATCCAACTGATGATTTCATTCCTTTTCCTGGCAAAATCTTTTCATATTGTAAAGAAAAGTCTTAGTACCCAGGAATATTTTCTGTAATTCTTTTGTTAAATCATAACCATATAACAATCTCTTCTGGACTACGACTCTCAGAAGACAAGTATTTCATTGCAGGAATGTGCAACTCTAATAGTCCATTCCCTCCTCTCTGTCTCTTTCTTTCTCTCTTTTTTTCTCTGTCTCTCCCCCCCACACTTGCTTTGTCTCTCACATGCATACTCACATATATACACACATGCAGTCTTTGGTCAAACTGCCATCATGTGTTTCTATTCTTACCCATATTTAGAAATCATTACAGGACATGCAAAACAGGTGAAATAGAGAAACAGAATTGAAAAGACGTAAACTTTCAGTCTCTCTCTGACTTTATTATCATTATTGTTATTGTTATTACTTCCAAATTCTAGGCATATTTATTTATTTTGTCATTGTTTCTCTCAGCCAAGTCACTCCTCACATCATAAAAATAGAAAGAATAGACCTTAGAGTTGAGTTTTGTCCAAATATGCCTCCAGTTTTGATTTGCAGATTAGTCCATTAGGAAAAAGATGTTGAGTGCCAAAAATATGGAAAGTTAATCAGCAACCAGTAGTGACTGGTTTCTAAAATTCTTATTTAGAGATTGCTCACAGAGATGGCTGATAAATTTAGCTGCATTCCTCTAAGTCTCCCTCTAAATTTACATGCTTAAGTCATCTTTCTTTTCTATTTGATTCAAGCATAGTTGAACAAGTAAGTAATAGCCATAAGAATCTGCTTATATAAGATAGATATAAGATAGATATAGTACTTCAAAACGGAAGTCATCAGATGCTTCATAAGATCATGAACCTTTCTCTTTTTTTATTTAACAAAGAAATTTTCCTCTTTCTCCTCCCTTTGTAAGGATGATTAGACCTCTAATGCTGTCAAAGCATTGTACCATCTTCTTAAAGATCTACCTAGGTGGTTGTCACCATTTTATAAAATATTTTCCACTGTAGATTGGAACATGGTAGGTGTTGTTTGTTGTTGTTGTCCTTTACCTAAATTTTCTCAACCATAAGACAATGCTATTTAAAGAAATCTAAATTCTATATACTGCATCTGTTTCTTAAGTCCTGCTTGAATTGCTTATTTTCCCTAACTGCCCAGATGTGGACGGAGAGACTAATCTTCTGTTATTGACTCTTAAGAGCATCAATTCCATTGAAAACGACTGCTTCGTAAATTAAAAAAAAAAAAAAAAAAAAAAAAAAACAAAAAAAAAAACAACCTATAAACCAAACCAAGAGACACTCCAAAACCCACACAACAAAAATCTTGACTAGCTCATGAGCCTTTTTGTCTTTGCTATTTGATTGAATACAGTTTCCATCCTTTTTAGATCTTTCTCAGCTAAAAGGATGTAAGGATTAACTCCTTTCTCCCCATCCCAACACTGTAGTCAAATCTGAGAAATGCCTAAAATATGACTCAGCTTTTAGTCTCCTCAAGTAAATAAACAGCTCTAGGGATAGAAATCATTCCCTTGGCTTGTGAATGCTCTTCCAGAGGTAGGCAAAGGGTTAAGCTTGTGAAAGCAACCCTACCCTAGGAACTTCACATTTGCAGGTAGTCCCGGAAAAAAAAAAAAAAAAAAGAAAGAAAGCAAACAAATAGTGTACAACTAAATGTCCCAAGCAAAGGGGCTGCCTCCCTCTGATGGGAGGTCAATCTACCGGAGCCCGGAGCCAGGCAGTATGCATGAATTGAGGGATTTTGCCTGGTACTCGTTGTCTGTGTCTGTGGGCTGTCAGACACCTTGTAACATGAGATGTGACAACTTAATCTTGCCAAATATGCATGCACTGTTAAAAGCATTGTAGACAATGTGTTTTTACAGCTATAGAAAATGGAAACATGCTTGGTACTTGCAGTTTTGCACATTTTTTCTCTAAAGATGTTTCTCTCCTTAAACTGTTCTTGTCTAGATATTTTTACAGCTTCCTCTGCTAGGTCATTTGGTGCTGTTATATCTTGTTTTTTAAGGATAAGCCTTAAAACAAACAGATTTTATTTATTTTTTTTTACACTTCAAACATGCTTTATAGTTGTTTTTTTTTGTTGTTGTTGTTTGTTTGTTTTTTAACAAAAATAAAGATCTCAAACTGTTATTTTAAGTGTAGTCCTTTGATCCAAGATTCTGACATAGCAATCAGGTTGTGTTACTTTTAGCAAATTTCTGTTAAGTCTTGAAGAAATTGAAATATTGCTCTGAGCATATTGTAGAAAATAATCTTCAGTTTTTGAGGATTTTAATTGGAATAATAACTAGTCATTTATCTGATTAATTAGGCCTTTGATTAGACTTCAGAATACATAATATTTTACACACTGTGAAGGCAGTTTTTTTTCTAGACTTATTAAGAGACCCCTATATATTTATAGAGAAGATTTGTATGTTAGTAAGTAAATGGATGAAGCTTTTCATTGTGTTTGATTGGTGCCTTGAGTCATTTTATATGCAGGGTTTCCCCATTAACCGTTAGTTTTGCAACAGCGCCACTTTGTGGTAGTTGTCTCGAGCAGATACTGAGAGTAGGAATGCCTGCAGGGATACTACTTGTTTCAAAAAGTTTGTCCTCATAGTTGCTTTGATATACATCAATAAATATGTTTATCTACAGTGGAAATATATTCCAGCCGTATGCTTCTCCATTTATGAAAAGATAGTTTTGAAGTAAAGACTTAAAAGAAGTAGAAGGAGAAGATTAGCTCAGAACATTTTGTGTAAGAACATCACTTTCATTCAAATTTCCAGAATTTTAGTGTTTGTAAACATCTCTAGAAAAGATTTTCAGTGACAGTTGTTGTAAATATTTCATTAAAAACAAAAATCAAAGCATAGTTTTCTGTAATTGATAGAAACAGAAGCAGGAAAGGATAGGTTATTGGGAAGGAAAAATAATGAAAAAAAAAAAAAAAAAAAAAAAAACCAACCAACCAAATAACCAAATAATTAAAATATTATTTCAAGAATACCAGAGGTATGATTTCAGAGTTGATAGAATTGCTGAAACATCGCTGAGTTTGGCCTCCCTTACATCTGCATCAGTTCTGAACTTAAGCTGTCATGTACACTCGTGCTGGAGTTTCTGTTCCTCCCTTGTACTCCAGAACTCAATCTAGAGAAATGATAGGTTCTAAAGAGAAATTCCAAGTAAGCTTCATATTTTGTTCTGTTATACATATATTAGAAAGTTGTCTTCAGCAGCTTTTACTTTCATTAAAAATTATCTGATGAGTTCTTTAAGTAATCAGATTAGATTATAGCAATTAACAGAACAGATTCAAGGTGACACACTGAAAAACATATATCCAGAGCTGCAGACATTCCAAGAAGTAAAACATAAAAATACAGGGCAAGAACCCTGAATTAATTTCAGACTCCTCTGAAAGCCATTGCTGTTCAGATCTATTCCTGAAAGCACTAGTCTCTGCACAGTTAGCTCACCTGTAAAACTGTATTCCTGAGGATTAACAAGGTGCGATTAAATAAGATTCAAAATTTTGTACTTATAATAATAATAATAAATATCAGACTATTTTGTACCTATTAAGTATAACTAGCACTTTCTCACATGAAACATTTTACACAACATAGCATTACACAAACAAAAATTTAAAGTGTTTCACAAATAATTTTCATTTCAGGGTTTTCTTGTTTCATAAATGTAGGGATCTGTACTTCTATATCAAAATAGAGGTATATACTAAGTAATATACAAGAAGAGACATATACTTGCCAACGTATAACTAAGGTTTGGCAATAGGGCTATGGATCATCACAAATCTTGTCTACTGTAATAATGTTATATCACTTCTCAGTTCAGCACATATTTGGGCTTGTGTAATGTTTGTCTTCTTCTGATTGTATCTAATTTTTCCAGAGACAGTTTTTTATTGCAGGAATAATCAAGAAATTTTGCAGCATCTGATTACAGACACAATTTCTGGAAATAAAAAAGAAAAATCTTCCTAACAATAGACATACTTTTAGTCATTTGTTTTGATTACCAAATTAGTTGAACAGAACTCACATGATTATCTGTAAAAAAAGTCATTTCTTGTTTATGAAAGTGTTGAGAAGATTTGCTCATTGGAGAATCAACCACTGCAATCAACAGAGCTGCTTAGTAAAATGCTAAAATTTCCCTAGCAGGGCAGTAAAGTTCAGTACTGGTTTTTGCTCCTGGACTGATGCTTTTGTGCCTGTAAGATCCAGGAGAACTGCAATTTCTGAAGCTGATTCTAAGAGAATGAAACAAAAGGAAAAGGCAAATATTTTCTTTTTATTCAATATTAAAAATAAATAAATAAATAACTTTTAAGTCTGCCATTAAGTTAAACAGTACAAAAATTAAGGGTCTTGGATCATTGCTAGTTTGCCAGCAGAGCATGAGCTGTGTTTATTAAGTTCATTTCAATTTATCACTGAAATAAAGGGGACAGTTCCACATCCGATTTCCACTCACAGGGAAATGTGTCTCTGACTTTTGTGTTTACATTTTTAGTCTTAGTGTGAAATATAGCTGTTGTTCTTTTTTTTTTTTTTTTTTTTTTTTTTGTGTGTGTGTGTTTTATTTTTGTTTGTTTGTTTTTTTCAGCTTCCTCTACTGAAAAAAATAGAAAATAAGATTAATAAGGCAAGCAGCAACATAAGGTAGAGTAACATTGGAAATGCAACTACGCAGTTTTTCTTAAATTATTTCAGAGTAGGGTCTTCGTTTTGTTCTGAGACTTTGTTTGCTACAAAAACAAAGCTCTTTATTTAGTTAATGAGATGTATTACATGTGAGAAATCATCTTCTGAAGTCAATGGTGCTCTTCTCATCACTAGCTTTTATACGAGGCAGTTACTACTTGTGGATTCTAACCTGGCAAGGCACTTTTATTTGAATTAAGGCATTGTTATTGAAACTTTTTTTTTTTTTTTTTAAATGGATACCGATTCTCATTTGTCTGAGCTTCTGAATTTTAATTTTCTAAAATATTGTTGTGAAATTGCATCTACTGGAGGAGGGACAGGACAGCAAACATGGTATGAATTAACTTTCAGGCATTCCAAAACTGAAAGTTCCATTTCAGTTAATTCAGATGTATAAAGAGGATTTTTTAAACAGCTGTGCGTCAAACTATCATCTGTTAATGCCTATCTTTTTTAAAAATAATAAATTTCCCATACTAAGACATACTAAGTATGCTCATCTACTGCCCAAATACTTCTTCTATACAAAACATTTAATGCATATGTCTGTTATGTACTCTGCAGCAGTTCCCAGGTAGTATTTGGCAGGTCTGTTCCAAGTGCCATCCCCAACAAGCAGTTTGTGTACTGCTGCCCTCTTTAAAGCAGTTCTTTAGCACAAATCTGAGCTGCTCCATGCCTGGTGTTGTCGCCCACAAATGTTTAGTTTATCAGTATTAACTGTGGCTTGGTCGTGATGTCATTAGGGTCTTCCATGCATTGTAGTACCCAAATGTGAATTCAGAGATACACTATTGTAAAAGCCCTACTGCAGCAAGTGGCATGAGAGTAAGTGGAAACACACAAGTCCAGTGCCTGCTCTCAAGACCAGATTTGCTCTCTGCCCAGATGACAAGCTTGCAAAGGCAGCTTCAAGCATGACCATAGATTATCCCCTAGGATATGTAAGGCTCCAAGTACCAGAGACTAGAGGTATCATACAGTGCTGAGCCCAGAGAGGGTGGCGCTCTACGTGCAGTGTGAGATGCACAATAGGACAGACAATCAAAGATAACCTATGCTTACAGTCAAGAACACTGCTTACGAGTCGTGTAAAATGAAAGTGTTTGGGATTTTTTGTTTTCTTTTGTTTTGGGGTTGTTGTTTTTTTCCTATATGCTTAGCCTTTTTGGAGACTGACAGTAAGAAAGAGAATGCTGACATCTCACTTTCTTTTAACCCCATAAATGGACAAACTATTTTCTGACAGAATCCATCCTTCCCCAGTTTTATTTATTTGGAAGGCGTGGAAAGAAAAGTTCAGTCTGTAATGAAATGGGGCAAATAAAGTAAAACGCTAAGTGAAATAGGATTTTAAAATGATCATTTCTTTTCAGTCTGAAGAACTGATGGAGGGGCACAGTCAGGTGTTTGATCCCACTTTTTATTATAGAAGGAAGAAAAAAGGGGCTGAATGGCAAAATCCAGCATGTTCTTTTGAATGAACAGTACTACTGAAGCTGATTGCAATACAGATTGTCCACAACCAAAATTATGTTTAAGTTCTTAGTGTACAGACTAGCTGTAACTCTGAGTCGTGTTTCTCTCTCCCTCAAAGGTATCTTATTCCAAATACTTTCCTGCTACTTGGTCAAGGTAAATCTCTCTTCTCAAATACCAGTCATCACTGACAGTTCCACACATGCTTATGAGTGTGTAGAAGGATCCTACTTGTTTTGTTGTTTGCCATATCTCCAATTCCCATTGTGTAGCTTAGGCACTTCTTTATCAAGAGATTCTAACCTGGCCACAATGACCACAATGACAACTGTGGTTAATGAGCTGCAAAGAAGGAAAATGAAGAAACCACATGTTGAGCAGACAACAGAGGGTGTTCATGAGAGCATGATGGGCTTGGTCACATCATTGTCCATGACTAGGATGACTGTATGAATCGTGCAAGCTTGACCACACAAGCAGCAATCGGAAACTTTACAGACCTTTACAACTGTTATGAAGTTAATACATATGTATTATCTCCAGTACTCACACTGTGTTTGACATTCAACATTGCTTTAGAGTTTTATTCAGTGTTTTTTCTCCTTTGAGACATTCCCTTTGAAGCCTGGCATGTGTAACTTTTCTCAATAACCAACAACATTTGGTAAAGATAGGCTTTAGGCCAGTGTGCTTTTTTTCCTATGTAAAGCAAGACTTTGTTATGTCACATAATGTAGCTGCAGTGTATGTGTGTGTAGCTGCAAAGGATAGATTTCTTAACGCAATATATTGTGTATGCAAACATCTTGTCTTTTCCTTAATTATTAATTATTATTTCCTTAATTGCTTTCTTCCTAAACAATGTGAAGTGAACAGGATCAATTTCTTAACCTAAGAGCAAATAAAACTTATTTTTTGGATGACTAGCTCTTTGGAAATTTAAGGTTGTTTTTGCAGCAAGGCACTAATCAGTGTGGTAGTCAAATGCAGCTGTTAAATACAAATATTTCAGTTCCCTTAAACCTTAAGCAAAGCAAAGGTCTATGAATCCTTGACTTCTTTTTTTTTTTTTATGGGAACATAATCATAGGGAAAAGACACAAAATGTTACACAAATAATCATAAATTTAAATTAGTTCACATCAAACTCCACATGCACAGTGTTACTTTCAATTAAGCTCTTGTGGACCTTGTGAGAATTAGAGCACTTTCTTCATCATATCTTGTTGCCTTCCCTGTGTCTTCCTTCAACAATTTTCTCTTCTTCCTATATAAAAGCCCTCTGTCTTCCTCAGTGTCTCAGGAAAAAAATGGATATTGTACTCTATCTAAAAGAAGAGCAAATTGCAGTGAGTAAATTGCAAAAAATCCTTATAAAAATGTATAGCTAGAACCAAAACATTCCCTATCATACAATGTGTTCTAAACCCTGCCCCCACAGATTGGCTTTTGTCTTGTGACGTGATACCTTCAGCAAGCTGTTTTACTTGGAAAAAATAGCCATGCAACCTTACTCTGCACTGAGAGGAATGCCACATGTCATTTTTGTTTTTCAAGGTCTTCAAGAGCAATTCCATGCTTCAGCCTGTTTTTCCCAGAGATGGTATTCTGACTCAGCTTAATAAAATGAAGAACATTCAAAACTTCTAAGGAATTATCCTTGGGTTAAAAGGCAATAGACATGTTTGTACATACTCATAAATGGCTTACACTGATAAAATATCCTTTTTTGGAGCAAATGTTGGTTACAATCAATGCTTGCTTCAAAAGTCCTGTATTGCTGAATGGGATAACAGTAGATTGAAGGTGGGGGGAGGAGTGCAAAAATTAAAGGGAAAACTATGCCCTCTTCTTAAAAGGAAGAGCTAAAAATCACTCAAGGACTGGGTTTTGCATTAACGTGTCTGAAATTCTGAAATTACTAAGAAACTGTAGTGCTACACAGAGAAATTGCAGCTCAGGTATCTGTGGGGTTGTATGGTCTGTGTGTATGCAGGGTGTCTGTATTGGACACTTTACGCTTATGAATTTGAGCTTGCACATTATGAGTGCCTCAAGTTAAAAATCTCCTGGTTTTGTTTTTGTTGTTTGTTTATTTGTTTGTTTTTTCCTCAGTTCATTGTTCTTTTTCATTTCTCAGCAAAAATGAGCTGGATATGCCAGTATCATTGTGTGATCAATAGTAACTCCTTTCTGAAGTGCTTTTCTCCCACCACAACTGTTGTTCAGTGTACAAACTTCTGTTACTGACTCCTATTCATAAGCAGTTCCACATTCTTGTGCTGTGATTGTGTTAGATAGTGTGCGTAACACAGTCATTGGTCCTGAACAGGCACTTAGCACATTGCCTGCCCTTTTGTAAGACTGATTCTGTTTGTTTCTGTGAAAAAGTGAAGTTCAGTGACAGACTGTACAGGAGCATGAGACAAACAAGAAGGATTCGAGGAAAAGTGGAGAAATAGCTGAAGAAATAAGTGTTACTGAACTGTAGCTAGAGGAATTAAGAGAAACACAGATAATTTTTTTATTGTGCACGGTGAGGGTACAAAACTTGCCAAGAGGCAGAGGAGGGTGATGTGAGGTGACCTTATTTATTCTACAGTGGCCTGAGGCAAAATCCTTTCTGCAATTATTTCATTTTATTGTCTACCCAGGCCAGTTGTTAAGAGCTACAATTGAATGAATAGTCTTCTTACATATTCAGGAATGCACCCAGAGGACAGCTCTGACATGAAAACACAGTCCTTTTCTACTACACCCAGGTTATTACTGAACAGTTTCTATTGGAGGTCATTGTATTTTGAGAAACTAAAGAATAGCAATCCTTCTGTAGAAAAATATATAGATATAATTTTATTTCTTTTAGGTCTGATTAAAAAAAATCAAAAACTTTGTAAAAAATATTATTTTAGTTTTAAAACATTTGTATGTGGAAGGATTCCATTTGTAAATTTCACTTAGAATCACAGAATCATAGAATATCCCAAGATGGAAGGGAAGCATAACAATTAAAATGGAAGTGATGTTTTCACTTTTTCCAGTCAGAATGGAAGATCCAGTCAGATGAAGATCTGAGACATAATTTTTCAAAGATGATGGAGAATTTCTTGGCAATCACAGGATTCTGGAATGCCTGTCATCTGGCCCCATAGACTCACACTCAGCCTCACAAGGATGATTTTCTCTCCCCACCCCTGCAAGAAGCTGATGGAGATGCTACGGATTGAACCCCGGATCTCACACTTGCAAAGCAGGTCCTCCATCAATGAGCTTCATCCGCATCACATAGTTTCTAAGTTATCAGTAAAATCAGTCTCAATCATATATTTTAAAAATATTCAATATTTTAAGGTAAGCAACTGAAAAACTTAACTGAGAATCACATGTAACAGAAAAACTTACTATTAATTTATTTATTGCAAGAAGTCTATTTTGAATAATAGATTTCCTTCCAACCCATATGAAAAGTAAACTTCCTGAGATGACACTGTTATAAGGTAGTGTTGTATAAATAATGTGGGATATTACATCCTGAATATTTCGTTAGTAATTTCTACAAAAGCAGAGTTGGGGGCCACTGACATGTATTGATGCTTTTGACCTCATCTCCTTGAAACTGAGTAGAATGATATAGGCACAGATTTGAAATTCAAACAACATGTCCAGGACACCAAGCATTCACATTAAACACTGAATATACTGTGCTATGGATGCGTATGACTGAGACAACACAGTCAGAAAATATTCAATAATCGCAGGACAGTGTCCAAGTGTAAGAACAAATTGCCCATCCTTTTTATTTTATTGTGAAGAGCCAAAATCATTACTTTTTTCTGCAATTCTCCTATGTCTGCTAATGTCAAGCAAGGGAAGACTAACATTTGGTACTAGGGGTTAATGTAACAAGGAGGAGCACACTTAAGGACACAGAGAGATGGATAAACATTGTGCTCCCATGCTGGCAGGTGGCTGCTCTGCTGAGAAATGTCCTTATGTTTTGTCTGGATTGTTGAAGGAAAGAAGTGCAACAAAAAAGTCTTTTCCTTCCACTGAGTATGAATACAAAATGCTTTCAGCTTTGTGACCACTGAATAAGTGCCATGACCTTTAACTGTCATGTTATCAGCAGAAAAGTAAAATGTTTCAGAACCCTGAAATTAGTGTATAACACACACTGAGCATAAAATCACTTTACATCCATAGAAAATAGATAAAACTGGTGACTAAAGGGTAATACTTTGCATGTGTTTATCTCCTCTTTATTAGCACAGTAATACAGAAGTGACCATGGTGCTAAGCAGACTCCTACATTTGATTGCTTTTCCGAGTTTCTATGGAAAGAAAACAATGTGTTTTTTCCTTAGAACAGAAGCAATACTATTCCTCAGTCTTTTTTGCTTGTTCACTGAACAGGCATGGAAATAAAAAGTTCCTGTTGGGATCATATTGTTTACACTGAAATATTTTTCAAACAGAATTGGTTTGTTTTTGAAAGCAGTTTCACACAAATTAGGCTTTTGCCTTCTGCAGCATTCCCAGGAACTGTGGTTCAGGTATCTTAGATTACTAGTTTTTTATGTAGGCCAGACTCATTGTATGATGGATAGCACTGAACTGCAAGATATAATGCTTATCAGTCACACACTTCACAGAAGCAATGTGCATCTCGTGAGACAATGCTCAACACAGGATTTCAAAAGGGTAGTGACAGGTAGACTTTAAAGTACAGTTCCTACAAAGTGTAGAGACCTTGAGTAAAGATTATCGTGGACAAAGCTGAAAAAGAATATGCTTATTTTCAGAAACTGAAACCAAATAGTTTGCCCAAGAATGTTTCTATACGTTCAGAATGCTAAACAACAAATATGAGAAAAGTTATATTTTGGCTTTATCTCAGCGTAGGACATGCACATTTTTTGCAATACCGCTATCCCACAAATTTTGCTTAGAATTGGCTTGAAAGCAAAAAATGTTATTTATCAGCTTCTTGTATTAGTTATGTGTAAGAGAGACGCTTTATCCTTTTGTAAAAATGTAATGCAAATCTTATTAATATCACCTTTATAAATTCTTGTACCCTTAAAATAGTAAAAGAAGTACTTATGATGACTTTCTCCATAATTATTTCCCTTTATCAATTTTTAGGATCACTTCCAAAATGCAGGAAGTTTTTTTCACAAATTATTTTTCAATTTCTGAGTAGTTTCATTGTACTCACAAGTTAAATTTTAGCATTTGCTTTTTGTCTTTGCCTAAATCTTGATTTCTATTTTAACTCTTATTTCACAGATCTTTTCATCCCATTCCATTCCTTTAAGTCAATCTCTTTATATTCTTAGATGTGATGATGTTTTTGTTTTTCTTTGTATCTAATTAAAACAACAAAACCTCAGGCAAATGTTTGGCGATATCAGTAGATGTTAGAGAAAGGTGCTAGATTTTCCTAGCTCAACAACAGGTATAAGCAGCTGCTCTTTTTGCTTTGGTGATATTACAGAAATATACAACATAACAGTTTACTTCTTCTGCGTGTGTATGCTCTTTATCTAAAAACTACTGTTTCTTGTCTGTACACTGTACAGACAGAAAAGGGTGCAATGTCTGTACACTCCTGTACATTGGAAATCTTTTAAAGAGAAACACTGAAATGCCTCATGGATAGAGCATGGTATTAAAAAAGCACTGTTGATTTCAGCAAAAGCACGTTGATTTATTGCAGGTGAGAATTCAGTCTTTGTCTTAGTTGCTTTTCAAACACGCTGGCCTCTGAGCTCCTTTGCATTGTTACTGTAATTATTTGTCTTCTTTCACCAGTGAACAGTATAAGTTACCTAGTGATTTTCCAAGATCTATTTCCATTTCTATTACATCTTTCCATGACAAGAAACTAAGTTTTGAGTCTGAGTTCTTCAGTGAAGTCCTCGACATGCATTTATATATTTTAAGGTATATATTTAAAAAATAGACAAAACTTGCATGTGACGTATATATGAACACTTATAGATCTGTCTGTCTGTCACTTTTCACAAAAGCAAATAGATATATAGGTATTATAGCTAGCCATGATTAATTCTATCCATAGTATTTTTATTCCTTATTCTTCCTCCTACAATAAATAGACTTTATTGTATAACAAATTCTTTAATAAATACAAATTAAGGAAATGCAAACATTCAAATTTTGAAAGTGAAGATGATAGGAATAAGCCGCTGTGCAATATTCAGTAGTGTCATGGTTTTATGGCTTTTGTTATCAGAATTCCACATCATAACATCATGTAGTGCACTGGGATTTAAAGAGTTAATGCTCCAGTTCCATGGTTTATGGATTGTTCCAGATACATGGAAAAGAACTATTTACTACATACCCCAGAGGGCTTTGCATTGTTCTGTTTCCATTTTTCATTCAGAGGGAAAGATAAAACTGTTCGTAGATCATGAGACATCCCTTCTGATCATCTGACTCATCTCTGTTCCCAGCCATATTGCCTCAGCTTGCTTAGAGTAAGCCTTTGGTTTTCAGACACTCTTTCTCATTTTATTTGATTTATTATCTTCAATTCCAATTGCATTGTATTATAGTGTGTTATCTTGCATTCCGATATCTTACTTAGTAAATTATTTTGTTTCTCCTCAGATTATTGCTGCTGTTTTGTTTTTAGGCCCATCTCCCTACCCCTTCCCCTTCTCCCTTTTCCTTTCTCCCCTTCCTGGGGTGTGGGTCTGTGGGTTCCCCCACCCCACTAGTCATGGAACAAGGCCAAACCAGCCTGTAAACTCTTGACAACTAGTTGACTTAAATCGTGAGGTGAAAGGAGCCGGGAACTGCCATGGGAAAGTGAAATACAGGAGATAATGCTGAGTGCTGCAAGAGAGGATGTTGATGGAATTCTAGAAATGCTCCCACAGTTTTCCTGTGGTAGCTCAGAATTGTGCTCAATATCAGAGGCAAGTATGAATTAGGAGCAGAACACCAACACAGACTGAAAGCTGACAGTAGTCCTTTTCATTCACTGCTTCTTCAAGTTATTCACAGCTTTCCTTCACAGCTTTGTTTCCAAAAGTAAATTGAGTGTTGTTGTTGGCGCACAGACTCAAACAAGCGTGTTGTTTGTGTAATCTCCAGTTTTGCTTGTCAGCTGCAGATCACTAGATCACTTTCTTACAAAAAAACCACAGGTTCAGTCCTCCAAGGAGGTCTCTTGGTAGAGCTGCCACTTGGGCTACGGAAAAAAATCTTATAGGTGCAAACAGGGATCAAACCCTTTTAAATCAAAGGGTTTGTTGTAGTGAGAAAGTAGCATAAGTAAAATCACACTTGAGACTTTTGAAAGCAGCGCTTGATGCCTTACAGGATCAACTCCCATGGTAGCCAAAACCAAACTGAGATTAAAAGCCAGTATAGTTACAAAACAGTCTTCCGGATTTTCACCAGTATAACTGGCAAGAGAGCTCAACCCTCTTTGGAGAGGCTGTGAGAGTTGTAGGATAGCCTATTGTTAAAGACAGTGTAGCAACAAAGAAATTGTGTGGGAGATGGATTCAGAGTTCCTCCACAAACACAGCATGGAGCCAGGAAGTTCTAGATGACTTACTCTGCTTGCTAGTAAAGATAAGCAAATTTCCCAGCCTTTTAGCTGAATGTTTCCCGATCTTGAACATGCTTTCCAATAGAGAGATGTCTCCACCAGGTCTTCAATGCCATTTTCCTCAGGAAGTAGGAGAAGCTAAGTCAGCCATTGAGGAAGACCTTTTCTTTTTCAATAAAAGACTGCTTTTATTTATTTCTTCATCACTTTTGTTTATTTGTTTTTATTTTATTATTGTATTATTTTATTATTTTATTACTTGATTGCAAATTATGCCCAAGAAATATTCAACAAAAGACTCTCCAAGGTTGTTCTTTGTCAGCCCATTGTACACATATATCTTTCCAAATTTTGTTTATTCTGGTTACACTTTTTATTAGTGTGAAATACATTAGATTCCTTTTGACTTGAATATATTAAATATCAATATTAATTGACTTAGATATAATTTTTAATATAATTTATATATTAACAAGATAAACATAATTGTATGTTTATATTATTATTATTATCTTTGTAGATGTGCTATTTTAATACTTATTTAAAATAAATTATTTTATTTATTGAATGATACACACATGATTATTTATTATTTATTTTTCTCTGAGGTTAAATGATTTCAGAAATCCAGCTGTGTTAATTATTCCATATCTAAGTAAAAGAGAGAAAGCAGACCACAGACACTTTGAATCGTATATAAGTCAGTATCAAATAGCTGTCTACTTAAATCACTTTCACTATCCCATTTTACAGCAATGGATTACCTCCTTTACTGCATCTCATAATTAATTAATTAATTAATTAAAATCTTCCAAAAATTTAACCAGAAGGAAAGTAGATACTGTCATGTCAACTGTAAAGAACAGTGAAGGATTAAAAGACAGATAATAAACAAAAGTCATCTGAAAAAAACGTGTGTTGACTGGATTTCACAGCTCTTTCAACAGAGTTGAAAATGTGCTGTTGTTTTTCAAGCATGTGAGGTATAAAACTGTGTGCATATGGCTTGTGTGTGTTTTAATGAGATTTAGAACTGACCTTTCATGTTTCACCTGAAATCAGTTATTCAGGACTGAAATGTTCAAAACTCAGTTTAGAATTAGGTTTTGATTTCATATTACTATAATAAATTCAAAGGAAGTAATAATTAAATAAAAGATCTAAGGTGAAACATAAATAATTAGAACTCTGATGACCTTGTTTTCCAGTGCAGTATCCCTGTAGGTAACTTAGCAAACCAGGATTAAAAGTTTGGAAACTGGGAACTATGCAAGAACTGCATTTTTCCTCATCTTGTATAAATGACATCTGCTTTTACAATGTGCATTGTAGCTGAAATGCTAAGTCATGGCCTGAACCAGTAATTGAGCACGTGGTGGGAAGGCAGGGCCAACCCAGGGGAGTTCCGATGCATGCCATGTACCTGAGTGACCAGAAGGAGTGGACCCAGGATCCACCCCTTCCCAGACCTCATTTAAGTTTTGGCAGTGGAGGAAAGGGTATATTTCTTGAGATCCTTGCCTACTGGAGGCCTTCCAAAGGTAAGTGGTTTTTCTTCCTTCATTTCTGTATCTACAAGTGCTGCATTTGGGCTTGTTCTCATTTGCTGCATCCTAGTATTGTGCCATTCAGCTATTATTGCTATACTTTCCATTACACTATGGCGTTACAGTATTACTTGCATCAATAGTGGTATCAATGCATAACGGTGTTTAATTTTTTCACTCTGCAAACTGTTTTTTAAGAAAAAATCAGACAATGCACTTGGAAATTTCAATAATCAGTTGGGAATTATTCTAAAATCATGGCCAAATGCAGGGTGAAAACTTAATCATTGTGGTTAATCACTGTGGGTCACGTCTTTCAGACCCCAGCTGAAAATAAGTAATGTATTTCAGTGTATATGTGGGCCTCTAGGGGGTCATTAAATCCCTACTAATATTACTCCCTAATATTACTCCCACTCCTTAGAAAACACATACCTAATAACCTAATAACTTCAAACTAGTGTAAAGTTCCTTTAAATTTCCCATTGCTATTAAGTTGTGATATCCTGTACTTTCTAAAATCTATGATGTTCTGGCAGAAAGACAGCCGAAACCGCCTTATGACGCAGGCATTTTTACTGTATAGATACCAGAAACCTCTATCCCAGAAACGAATAAGCTACTTTCAAACAGTAGTTCTGAACAGTATCATTACCGAATCCTAGAATGGTAAGATGCAGTTTAACTGATGCAGATAATAGCTTACTTACGACCATAATGATGGCAACAAAATAATGCCATTCAAAACAATGCAAAATATACAACATACAAGAGAGTTAATTAACACAATCTCCTGGAATGTGGGAAATGCCTAGATTTAAGATAGAAGTCTCCTATTTTTTTAGCTAAGAAATGTAAACTGATGTTGTAATAAGAAAGCTTGTCTTAATTAAAATCTGAACTTCCACCAAGAAAGGTTTTTGTTTATTTATTTTTACACTCTTGTATACAGGTGGAAAAAACATATACTTTCTCAAATTTCTTTTAAAAAGAAATATCTAAATAAAACGTGGTTAAGGCTTTCCTCTCTTATGCAATTACTCACCTCATAGCACCATCAAAGACAGAAAAACAACTAAGATCTTTCTTTCCCATATCCCTGGATATCTCTCTCCCATTCAATATATGATATGAGTTAAAATTTATATTTTAGAGAGCCTATTGTTCTCATTGATGCTGGGGAATCTGTAAATGAAATCAAGAAAATCAGATGTACCTGCAGTGACAACTGACAAGAATCAATTCCAGTATTATGAGACTGCTGAAAAATCAGTTTTAACACAGATTTGCTTTCTGTTCTTTTCTCTGTACCTGTCTATTTTAACGTCTCTGTAATCTAGAATGGCATAGACCATTTCTTTTTTCATTGGAAAAGACATAAAATCTTTTCGCTGTGCACTTGCAAGGTGATTTGTGCGTGTGTGTGTGTGCCTTCTTTTTCTCTATTTTCATCTTGATTTCAAAGTGTAAAATAAATTGAATATATTTAAGGTTCAAAGAAGTCAAGACACAGATTAATATCTGGCTGTGTATAAAAACTTGTACAAAGGAGATTACATTTTATGATGCCCAAAAATGAAATCATCAATTACTGTTTGTTTGACTTCATAAAAATTGTAGTTTAGTTTGAAAATATAAACAAAAATATAAACTAAATGGTTGGTCATAGAATCACAGAGTATCTTGAGTTGAAAGGGACTGACGAAGATCACAGAATCACAGAATCACAGAATCACAGAATCACAGAATGGCCAGGGTTGAAGGGGACCACAAGGATCATGAATCTGAACCGCCCTGCCACATGCAGGGCCACCAACCTCCCCATTTAATCCTAGGCTAGTTAATACTAGACCGGGCTGCCCAGGGCCCCATCCAATCTGGCCTTGAACACCTCCAGGGATGAGGCATCCACAGCCTCTCTGGGCAGCCTG
>JAOWBP010000001.1:60923431-60934459 GCA_028571105.1 Tragopan temminckii | reverse complement strand
CAATGTCTTTCTTGCAGTGAGGGGCCCAAAACTGAGCACAATACTCGAGGTGCGGCCTCACCAGAGCTGAGTACAGGTGGACAATCACTTCCCTGTTCTTGCTGGCAACACTGTTTCTGATGCAAGCATGAGAGGTTGGTGAGAGCCCAGATGCATACAGAAGCATCTACCATGAATTAATTGATTGTTTGCACATGAAAACTCATGAATTTCATGAGTGGAAGGTTCTGTCATTGTAAGATGAGCTTTGCTTTCAGGATACCCAACTTAAGTGCAGGTGTTGGCTGATTGTGCAGTGTTGACCGTGGCGTTTTGGCATTGCTTGCTTGGAATTTGATGTGCCCTGGGCACATTTAACTGAGAAGACGTAATTTTCTTTTTCAATATCTTTCTCAGCAAGTGTTTGCATCTCCTAGCAAACACCCAATGGATAGCAAAGGAGAAGAGTCAAAGATCAGCTATCCCAACATATTCTTCATGATTGACAGTTTTGAAGAGGTGAGTTCCTTGCTGCAGTGGGGTTTTGTCCTATACTGGTCTTATATTCTAAGTAGTTGTTTTCTGGCACTTCTGAACAAATACTCCTGGCCATTTGAATATTGTGCAAGTCATGGTGATTATATATAGTGTGTGTGTATGTATATATATATGTATATATACTATATATATGATATCTTCCTCATTCTTTAATATCTCTGAAATCTGGATTTAGAGGTGAATTTGGTGTAAGTCTTTTATGAAGGGTTGAAGCAAAAGAGGATGATTTTAAGAGATGCCTATCCTAATGCATGATGTGCAGTGGGCACTGTCTGGAGTCTGTGATCTTTGGAAAGGCTGGGATGGAGCCTGCAGGTTCCTTGCATTTTTCCATTGACATTGAATCTGCATTAGGCATAAGGAGAGGGAATCTGAAAGTATTTGAACTTTGACGGCTGCAATTTTCCTTTAAGTGTTTCATCTTGCATCTTGCAGGTTTTCAGTGACATGACTGTGGGAGAAGGAGAAATGGTCTGTGTGGAGCTGGTGGCCAGTGACAAAAGCAACACCTTCCAAGGGGTGATTTTCCAGGGATCCATCCGCTATGAAGCACTCAAGAAGGTCTATGACAACAGGGTAAGGTGCTCTGAACAACGTCTTGTAGTAATGATGCTAACCACAGTTTTGGTACTGAGACTGTTGGCCTATTAGATCATCTTCATCATAATTTATCCTGTTTGGCTTTGAAAGCTGCTCCATAGCTGGTGCTTTTTGTCTCTAATGGCTAAAGTTTCTCAGATCAGGATATATTAGTCTTGTGTTTGCCAAAAGGAGTAAAGCTGGTAAACGTGGCAGGATGTGACACCAAAATAGATGTGAATAACAAAGTTCTGGGAGCCCTTTCATTTTTCTGAAAGCTTATGGGTTTTTCTACTTATGTGTGAGAAGGCATGTTTTACAGGAAGATCTTGAACTCTGATATCTGTTATATGTAAAATGTTTCTGTACACAAGTACAGAGGACACTACACTGAGTTTCATTCTTGCAAAAAAAAAAAAACCTTTTCATTGTTTTCGGATAGGAATGTGAAATATCATCACTTCCAGCTTCAAATTCAGTACTTAGTTTTGAAGTTGAGAGATGGCAAGAGCCAATAAACTTTACCAAAGATTTGCTGCAAAGACAGTATTGAAGGATTAAAAGAAAAGAAAGCCAATCAGTACCCACTGTGACAGTAAATTCCTTCACTTCCCTTTGTTGTTACCCTTTTCAATAGAGATTCTGAACAATTTCTCTTCTCCCCATTTGAAACAGGAGTAGTTTTGTAACTGTTCTTCCAAAGAACACCAAACTAAAGTTTTCTCTATCCTGCCATCATCTTACTGTCTGAAGTTACCAGCAGGTGAGAATGCAGAGCCTCTAAAGACTAAATAAGAAGAAAGTCTTGCAATAGAGAGGCAACATTTGATGTGCTAGTATCATGTCATAGCTGAGAAATGTCCTGCTTAACTATGCTGCAGTTTTATTAGATGGAAAATAGAATGGTTTGTTTTAATATTTGATTACAGCTGAAGGCAAGTCTTAAGTCTGACTTCTTTGTATTGTCAAAAGAGAGCAGGAGTAAGCTATGTGTATTTTTGAAGGTGAATTGGGTTTTAGTTGTCTGCTTTAATTCTTAGTGCAGTATGGATTGTTATGTTATGAACAAACTTGTCTCCTTAAGGGGTCAAAGTGCTGAAAGTTGTGACAAACCACTGAAGCTTGAGGATAGGTCCTTCTTATTTCACTTGACAAAACTCTGACCATTTTCACATTGTTTTGTTCTCTTTTCCATTTCTCAGTTCAGTTTTCAGTTCAGTTGTGTAGAGTGGAAACAGAGCCCTTCTCTCTGCCACGAGTCCAAAAGCTGTCAGGGTTGTGGCAAGTAATGTTGTTGCGCAGGAGTTAATTGTGCATCAGGATTCTGTCATTACACTTTGGGCTTGACAATGTGAATATAAAAATGTCAGAATTATGCTTCCCATAAGGTAGGCACACAGTCCCATTCTGCTCCAGTTCAGTTGTTTGTGATGTTTTGACTCAAGCAAACATCCCTGAGGAGCTGTGCGTGTGTCTGCCTGTGTGCCATGGTGTGTAGGTTTGGGTAAAAAACTTCTTATCTCAATGTGTTATTGGATAACTCTGCTTTTGGGATAGCTGAAGGAGTTGATTCTTCTCTGAGCCACTGTTCTTGTATCTGTAAAATTGCTTTCCATTTAGAATTTGCTTCATATTGTGGCTTAAAATGCTTCCTAAGAATCAAGATATTAACCATTATTCGCAAGGTTTTTACTTGTACTTAAATAAAATCATATTTCGTATCTGGGAATTAAATTGTGTGTATTTCTTTCCTGTCTCGTGCACTGTAGGTGAGTGTTGCAGCAAAGATGGCTCAGAGAATGTCCTTTGGCTTTTATAAATATAACAACATGGAGTTTGTCCGAATGAAAGGGCCCCAGGGGAAAGGACATGCAGAGATGGCAGTGAGTAGAGTTCCTACTGGCGACACTTCACCTTATGGAACAGAAGAAGATTCAAATCCAGACTCCCCAGTGCATGAGAGAGTAAGTAGACTGACCTAAGGTTAAGCATATGTTTTACTTCAAAGTCAATTGAGGGACTGAAGCTGGAATTAACTGACATGATGGTTCTGAACTTAGTTTTGCATGTGTATATTTTGAATTTATTCAGTGTATCACAGAATCATAGAATGGCCTGAGTTGAAAAGGACCTCAAAGACCATCAAGTTTCAACCCCACTGCTATGTGCAGGGGCTAGTGGTTACTAGACCAGGCTGCCCAGAGCCACATCCAGCCTGGCCTTAGATGCCTCCAGGGGTGGGGCATCCACAACCTCCTTAGGCAACCTGTTCCAGTGTGTCACAACCCTCTGAGTGAAAAACTTCCTCCTAATATCCAGCCTTAGACCTCCCTTGTCTTAGTTTAAAACCATTCCTCCTTGTCCTATCACTATCAACCCATCTAAACAGTTGTTCTCCCTCCCGTTTATACGCTCCCCATATGCAGATGGATTTTAGTCACAGTTTTCCTTGAGCAAATACTGAATACAGAGAAGAATGCATGATTCATATTTCTGGAGGAGTGTTTTGTTGAAACAACAGCAGTATTGATGCTGGGGAAAATGATGGATCTGCCTATTTTCTGTGAAAATTAATGGATTCCATTTCTGTACAAGATGGGGTTTACCTACAAACATGGAATTTGTATATGGTGTAGCTTTCTTACTAAACCTCACAGGTAATTTTTGAGGAGTTTTATGGAGAGATTTTGCCAGCAGCAGGAAGATTGTAATATTAAAGCAAGGACTATACATCTAGATGCAGAACTGTAACTATGCATATGCTGAATTCTAATGCGAGCGCAGTAAAATACCAATGAAGTATCCAGAGATACTGATTTGGCCCTTAATCAATTCTATGCATTGTTTTTAGTAATGATATTTAACCTAGTTGATGGGGATTCGACAGCGTGCCTTTAAAATATCTGTACAGGTGTGTCCTGACCCAGGCTGTGTGATTACTGATTTCTATGTAACATCACTAAGCCTATAGTTGATAGACCCAAAGAACTGCTTTCAGACATGCCCATGGAAGAGTATGACTTCTGGATTCTTAAAAGTCCAAATGAGCAGTCAGCACTGAACACATTAATTGAATATGTGCACTCTGTACTGTAGAGATACAGTCTGTAGAAACCATGCCTGGTGGGACTTCCTGAGCTTATGGCTACCAGGCTTCCAGTGTCGCTGTTGATGTATCGTTGTTGCTCTTTGCTAATGGCTTTAATGGCCTTTTGTCTGTTTCTGGTTTACCCTCCAGGTGTGATAAGAAATGACTATGGAATTAAAAAGAAATTGAGACAAGCATAGATTAGAGATCGAGTGCACTTATGGGAGGATCATTTGGGTGATAGAATGCCTCTTTTTTTTTTAATATACATATTAATGACAGAGGGATAACATAAGGGCTTCTTCAGTGCAACACCAATGTGGTTTGGGTATCATTCTCTGCTGCATATCACCTCCCTCCATATTTGCAAGGATAAATACGAGCAGTGTCAGATCTCATTTTAGGAAACATTACGGGATCGTTATCAGTGTGAGAAAGGAAGGCTGAGATGAGAGAAATTATTTCTATAGAGAAATAATACACATATAGTTAAGCGCTGATTGGGCTTTTGTGTCATGTTCTTGGGTTAGGTAATTGCCTTGTGACCCTGCTTCACAGTGACGTTTACAGTGATCTCATGTGGCATTCATTTAACCTGGGAAACAACTACCTTGTGCTTACCAAAGAAATGATGATGCATAGTTTTGTGCTCACTAAGTACGTTCTTAGCTTATTAAGTCTTCTGCATTTCAACATGCAAAAATAAGATTGATGCTGTTGGTGCCTTAAATAAATTATTAATCCTTTGTGATTATAAATCTTTGTGAAAAGTGATCACATGACAGCTCTGAAGAGAAAGGGTTTTATCATTATTTTATTTTTCACATAACAGTTAAGGGTGCTGATTCATCAAAATATCTTCATTTCGATGAGCAGCTTGAAGCTGAGGTGACTCTGCAGTTGACATTCTCTGACCAGTATGCTAAAACTTGCAGCTAGATGCCAGTTGTGATTGAATTTTAAATGTGACTGCCTTGTGACACATGTCAGACTAAAAAGTTCTATGCTTCTAGTAAGACATAAACACAATTTTCTCCAGCATTTCTTCTATTCTCTTTCAGCTCACATCTTTCAGCACACCACCAACCCCAGAACGCAACAATCGCCCATCTTTTTTCTCCCCATCTCTTAAGAGAAAAGTGCCCCGAAATCGAATTGCTGAGATGAAAAAATCCCACTCAGCAAATGACAGTGAGGAGTTCTTCAGAGATGATGATGGTGGAGGTGAGAGAAGTAACATCAGCTAAACAGACTTTCAGAGAGAAGGGGAAACACATCTGTGGAAAGGGTTCCTAATGCTGGATTTTTCAAAAGGTTTGCAGCATGAAAAACCTAGCTCCACAGAAAGTCCAACACTGGTGCCACTCCAAAACTGGGTTCACAGGTTTGGCATCTGTTCGAAGGCTGGAGACCAATTTGTCTCCATGTTTAATTATATAAAGGCTACAGTGTGGATCAGTTACTATGTAGTATGATGGGAAGAGTGGCTTTCCCAGATGGAGTGTCCTGCTGTCCCAATTTATTTCTCCTGGAGGCTGCAGAAGATAGGCTGAGGTTCAAAGCTTTTATCCAGCAGCTTTTCATCCAGGTGATGGTGCCTGCTCAGTGTACTAGGTCTGATCCTAGTATGCTAATGGTCATAATGATGAACATTCTTATTATTTTCATTTTCTATTCCTTTAAAAATGTTTTAGTGGAAAATGACTGATTTTTTTCCAAACATTTTATAGCCTGCAAATAATAGAGCGCACATATAAAATATTGAGATATGTGCTTTTGTTTACAGTTGTAGATGTTTTGACCTTACTGTTCCTGGGCCTTATTTAAAAATATATGTAATGAGTATTTTAAAAGCTTATGCTAGGAAGTTTAATTTACTCTAGAATGGGCTTTGTAAAAGGAGGGATACCTACATTAGATTTCTTAATAAACTGTAGAAACGTGAGTGTCTTACCAGTGTTTAATCGGGCACTGCAGTAGTGAAATTCCTTTTTTCCTTTTCTTTTTTTTTTTTTTTTTACGCAGAAGGGAAAAAGCTGACCTCATTTCACCAAAGGTTGGGATTATTGTAGGGAAATTCTGCTATCTCTTGGCCTTGTTGGTGGAGAATAACTGACTTGTCTGAAGGTCAGTAGTGTTCTGGACCTGGCCAGTGCTGCTGTGGACCTGACCCCAGTACAGACAGGCCTGATGTGGACATGAACAGCCCAAGAGACTTCACGTGCTTTTGCTGTGTGCAAGGATGACACAGCAGGAGAGTTGATCCTATTATAGCTACCAGAGTTAGGTCATTCTGACCTGATCACCATGGTGCCATTGACGTAGTTCTAATATGTGGGAAGAGGGAATAGACTGGCCATATGTACTTATAGGGAAGGAAATCAAGATTTTCTAATCCTATGTTGTTATGCGCTGCCGCTTTTCTTTGCTAAGGCCTCTGGTCGATCAGAACCTATTTTTAAGCAAGTGCTTCTCAGAGCTTGGATCGGACTGGTCCAGGAATATGTTCACTTCATGCGCTTTTTAGTGCTGTGGGATAGGGCTAAGTTTGACAGAGGAGTGGAGAGTACACTTAAGAACACTGAGAAGATGTAACTCATGCCTTTGTGTCTACAGCTATAAAAATCTTCTTTAGCTTACAGGGGTTTCAGTGTTTTGTTGTTTTAAATTATATTTGTGGATCTCTAAACTAACTTTAGGGGAAACTAACTTTGGCAGAAGGATCCCAGGTTTGGTTTGGGGAATGCATGGAGACCACAGTGAATTGCTTACTAATACTGACTCTCCCTGCATTTTGTAGATTACGATCTTCTTTATAAGATGAATTTTTTTTTTCTGTTACACTTGAACATGAATAACTACTTTGTAAGGATATTCTATTATTTTTTATGCAAAGGAGGGCTGGCCTAGGATTTTGCTACAGGTTCTTAATTCCCTCTTCTCCTCCCTTTTCTAGCTGGCCTATTAGTGGACGATGGTTTACTACTGCTGCCAGCAGTTGCTATAGTTCATTAGCTTCAATGTAAATAGTGAGTTCTGTATTGGGCATGCTCTGACTAATTTAAAAATAAGTGACACGCGTGTGTGATTCATCTCTAAAAGGTGAATAGTTGAGTTTCCTTTTTTTTTTTCCTTTGACTTTCAGAAGCTTTCATTGAGTCTTACAGTGAATTACAGAAAGTACAATCATTTTAAAATTTGCTGTCTTCTACCTTTACAGATCTGCACAATGCAACAAATCTCAGATCACGTTCCTTATCTGGAACAGGACGGTCTCTGGTGGGCTCGTGGCTGAAACTGAACAGAACAGATGAAAATTTTCTACTCTATGCACACTTAACTTACATCACTTTGCCATTGCATCGAATTTTAACAGGTGAATTTTAAGATGCATTACCTATAAACAGAGTTATTTGGTTCTCCCGGGGTGCCCTTGTGTTGTGGGATTTTGCTACTAAGATAGAGGAACAAGCTTTTCTATGAAAGGAAACGTAACCTCAACAAACCCCATTTGCTGACTGTAGCAGCAAATCAGTGTAAACAAGCAGAATGGTGTCAAATTGTTCTCAGGCTTTGAGCTGATTTTCCTTTGTGAGGTTTCAAACAAGATGGTAGTTTTTACTTCCAGAAGAATATTAGTGGCTTTAATACTGAAATATAAAGTTCATCTACTTCCTGAGTGCAAGACAATTCATTCTGTGCCTATCCACTGAGCAATAGATGTATATAGCAGAGACCTGTGACTGGGAGGGCTATGGAAAGGTAGCTTTGGAATTTAGTGACCTCCTCTGCCAATGCTGAGTCCTAGATTTGTTTTCTAAATGAGTTTCTTGGATTGATCCAAGAGTCCACACTGCCTGTAAGTCTTCTAGGCACCCAATTTCTTTAACTGAACTAAATGATTTTTTGTGTGTCACACCATGAACAATCAGTCCTGTGTTGATGGTCTAGCTCTGCCAATTACTGTATTGATGATAGTCAAGTCTGTGTTTGTTCAGCTGAATTTTCGGAGTGCACTTGCAGTGCAGAAGGCCAGCTGTATCCTGGGCTTCATCAGAAGAGGGGTGGCCATCAGGATGAGGGAGATGATTGTCTCTGCCCTCATGAAGCCCCATCTAGAGTGCTGCATCCAGGTTTGGGACCCCCAGGATGCAGAGCTATTGGAGCAGGTCCAGAGGAAGGTTACAAAGATGATCAAAGGGCCGGAGGATCTCTCCTGGGAAGATGAATTGAGGGAGCTGATCTTGTTCAGGTTGGAGAAGAGAAGGCTCTAGGGAGACCTCATCGTGGTCTTCCAGTACCTGAAAGGAGCTTGTAAGCAGGAAGGGGAGCAACTTTTTACATGGTCTAATAGTGATAGGACAAGGGGAAATGGCTTTAAATTAAAAGAAGGAACATTTAGTTTGGATGTTAGAAAAAAGTTCTTCACTCAGAGGGTGGTGATGCACAAGTTGCCCAGAGAAGCTATGGATGTGCTATCTCTGAAAGTGTTTAAGACCAGGTTGAATGGGGCCCTGGGCAGCCTGAGCTGGTGGGTAGCAACCCTGCCCACAGTAGGAGGGTTGGAGCTCCATGGTCTTTAAGGTTCCATCCAACCTAAGCTATTTTATAGTTCTATGACTACAGTATCACAATCAGTTGTATTTTTCAACCTGAAGGCAGGTACTGAGGTTTCAATTTTTTACCCAAATAATCCTTGTATGCCTAAACTTACAAATGAACCAAGGAAAACTACTTATCTGTTTAAACTCTAACAATCAGCAGGCATGCTAGCCTCTCTGGGATATAGCTTGCAATACAAGGGAGCTCCTGGGACTCTGGGATACTTAAACACTATTGCTTTCTCAATTTTCTTAAGCATTCTCTTCTCTGTGAATACCACTGCAAATACACTGGTAATTTCTTGCATCTATATGTTACTAGTGTTACTGGCCACTTTCTTCATGCATTCTAAGTGAAGCCCTGAAGTGCTTTCTTTCTAAAGTACACATTGACTGTCTCAGATACAAGGAAAGTTTGGTATAGATGGAAAATAGCAGTGGTTGTGCCTGAGATACCCAACTCTAAATTCTAGATTTGAATTAAGTTGTCATCCCCTGCAATAAAGTTATGATCATAGAGCAATTCGACGTCCTGTCGCTAACCTTTGGAGAGCCTTCTAACTTCATCTGTGAATTTAATCTTCCCATTCACCGAGTCAGATGACTTTTGAGAAGGTTTGTGTAGGCTATGGGCTTTTGATCAGTACCTGCTTTTTCTTGTCTGGGTCTAAAAAGAGAACATATATATTACATAGTGGTTATTTCCAGACTGTTCCTGAAAAGTAACTAAGAGGAAAGAACTTGTTAATCTGTTGTTAAATCGGTTATTCATCTGTTAAAAGAGATGGGAAGAAAGCATGGGTGTGCTATTAATGTCATTGGTTGTACTCTGCTAGTGTCGTAGTAATAGCTACAGTATTCATTTGCAGGCAGAGGTGTCAGACTCTGCTGCAAAAGTATAATAGTTCCTTCTCTACAGAGAAAGCAAGCTGTAGCTGGTAAGGTAGAAAATTATACTTACAGAGTTGCTATTTGCCATTTCACTGCATATAGGATAGGAGTTGACTTCAGGTGAGAAGAAATAAAAAATTTCCAGTAAGAATTGATCCTCTTATAATTAAAAGTGGACTTTTATTTGCTTCAGCAAAATATATAATTATTAGTTATGATAATTGTGTTGGTATTGTTACAGCTAATTAGCTGGTGTTATCAAGCTTGCTCTCTCTCTTGCCACAGGCATTTTAGAGTTCACACAAAATGCACTGTTCCTGTTGGCATGTAATAGTTGCTCAAATGGGTGGCACAAATGCCTCTGCTCAAATATTTGCTTTCAACTTGAATGTACTTTTTGAGACTTAATTTGTTTAATGTATGGTTGCAAGAGTCAGTGCATATTTCGAGACACACAGAAATAGGATGTAAAATGTCTGGGTTATAAGGCAGGATTTTAATCTGCAGTTCTTCACTGTCTGTGTTTACTTTAGCGTAGCGCTTCAGGTAGAGCCTATTTGCAGTCCTTCGTGTAGTGAATGCATTAGTGTCAGTGCTAGCTTTCCTACAGGAGGGGAGCATTACGGAGATGTTCATCTCCTTTGAGTAGCTGAGGGAAGCCTGTACCGCAAAATTAAAATCCTAGGGATAGCGATCGAAGTATATTCAAAAATATCTGGACTTTGTGTATTAATAAGACTTCTGCTCTGGGCCTTCTCTCCCTTCGTGCTAAACAACCCAACTCTCAGCCTTTCCTTGCATGTCAGATGGTCCAATCCCTTAATCGCCTTTGTGGCTCTTTACTGGATTCACTCCTCTACATCTCCTTTTTTTTTTTTTTTTTTTAATAAGTGTGACTCGAACCCTCTGGAGCCATGGATCAATTTTTTTCTCACGTCGTCGTCTTTATGCAGATGTGTGTGACCTGCCTCTTAATTAAGTACGCGTTCCCTTTTCCCATGTTCTTTTTTTCTCCATGTAGCCTAGAAAAAGACCTAGCAGCCCAGTTTCCAGATGCTTCTGCATATTTCCACACCAACGCTTTAATTTTATTATTTGGGAAGATGACTATGATTAGACAAGTATCTTGAAGGTTAATGTTCTGTCACACTTGGACAGTATGGAACTGAGGAGCCAACAAACGGGATCAGCCTTTAGAGTGCAGGAATGTAGATTTCAGATAAGACTGTTAAATTGCTTGTATGCATATCTTCAGAGTCAAAAATCTTCTTAAAGTTTTTGAGGATGGTGCATTTCTATCTTCAAAAGGAAAAAAATAAATAAATCGGCATA